>JAHRHZ010000024.1:28899533-28938526 GCA_024137785.1 Ginglymostoma cirratum
ATGTGCAGGTTAGGTGGATTGGCCATGCTAAATTGCCTGTAGAGTCCAGAGTGTGTAGGTCAGGCGGATTAGCCATGGGAAATGTGGGGTGAATCTGGGTGGAATGCCCTTCGGAGATTCGGTGTGGACTTGTTGGGCCGAATGGCCTGTTTCCACACTGTTGGGATTCTGATTCTGAAACAAATAGGATTCTTAAGGGGCTTGACAGGATAAATGCTGAGAGGATGTTTCACCAGAGGGCATAGTCTCAGAATAAACTGCCAATGTAAGACTGAGGTAAGGAGGAATTCCTTGCTGCAGAGAGCAGTGAGGGTAGAGTGCTTGCGTATATTTAAGATGAGATGGATTGATTCTTGATCAGGAAAGGAAATCAAAGGTTAGCAGAAAGGGCAGGAGAATGGACATGAGGAATGTCAGATTAGCCATGATCCTATTAACTGGCTGATCAGGGTCGGGGGTGCTGAGCGACCTACACATGTTCCTATTTCTTATGGTTTTATCCTTTCTCCATTTATCTCAGTATGTTTTGTCACTTTTGCAAATATGAAAACTTTACAATGACATCTAATCTACTCCTACGAAAGAGGTTGGAAGTCAGGGAACTTGGAAGTGTGGTTATCTCTGAATTGTCCTTTGAAATAGCCTAGCAAGTCATTCAGTTGTACCAATCGCTACAAAGTCTCAAGGAAATGAAACCAGATGTGTTACCTGGTGTTGACCTCGGCACCAGAAAAGAAATCAGCAGAAACAGCCTTGTCGAGGCTGCAAAATCCTCCTTGCTAACATCTGGGGGCTACTGTCAAAATTTGGAAAGCTATCTCACAACCTATTCAATCAACAGCCTGACACAATCATACTCATGGAATCACAGCTTACAGACAATGACCCAGCCACCACCATCACCATCCCTGGATATGTCCCTTCCCAACAGCAGGAGAAACCTATCAGAGGTGACGGCACAGTGGTATACAGTCGAGTTGCCCTGGAGTCCTCAACATTGACTCCAGACCTCATGAGGTCTTGTGGCTTCAGGTTAAACATGGGCAAGGAAACTTCCTGCTGATTACCATGTACCATCCTCCCTCAGCTGATGAATTGGTACTCCTCCATATTGAACACCACTCAGAGGAAGCACTGAGAATAGCAAGGGCACAAAATGTACTCTGGGTGGGAAATTTCAATATCCACCACCAATAATAGCTCAGCAGCAGTACTACTGATCGAGCTGGTTGGTTCGTAAAGGACATAGCTTCTCGACTTGGTCTGCAGCAGGTGATTAGGGAACCAACAAGAGGGAAAAACACACTTGCCTTCATCATTCCCAATCTGCTGGCTAGAGATGCATCTGTCCATGACAGTATCGGTAAGAGCGACCACTGCACAGTCCTTGTGGAGACGAAGTCCGACTTTCATATTGAGAATAACCTCCATCATGTTATGTTGTGAGACACTATCATTGTCCTAGTTGGATAGACTTTGAACATACCTAGCAACTCAAGACTGGGCATCCATGAGGCGCTGTGAGCCATCAACAACAGAATTGTACTCCAGCACAATCTGTAACCTCATGGCCTGGCATATACCCCACTCAACCATTACCATCAAACCAGAAGATCAACCTGAAGACGAGGTGTCAACCTGGTGAAGCTACCAAACAGGACTATTTGCATGCCAAATAGCATAAGCAGCAAGTGATAGACAGAGCTAAGTGATCTCACAACCAACAGAAACAGAACTGCTTAGCGTGCCAGGTGAAAATTGCTGTCATCTTCAGAAATGTTTTTAAAAGCCTCCAGTCTATTTCAAAAATTCAAACTACTTCTCTTACTCAGATTATTTTCGTCAAACGTTCCTTCGTTCAAATAACAAAGAAAACATGGTCACTGAGTATTAAGCTCAAATTTAATTCAAAATTAACTAACAAGCCAATAAATGTTTATTTCAAATAATCTCTCTGGCCTTACCTGTCAGAAATCCCTGAGGAAAGAAGAATCCAGAAATCCAGAAAGACTTTGGTTGTCCTTGTTTGATCCAAGTCTAAAAATGAGGCAAAGTAAAAATTCAGTTCTGTGCAATTATTTCCATACATAATAGCACTTGGTGATTCGCATTAACCCACTGAACTGAATACATAAAATCACAAAGACATATTTTGATACAGTCAGTCAACCTAATTTTGAACTGTTGTATGCTTAGTTTAATCTTCTCTTATAATTAAAGGAGAATTCACTTAATGTTGCCTGACATGTCAACATGAGATAGCAGGTTTTATTTATAATTCTTCCTCTAGACTAATTCAAATCAAGAGATTAGCCAAATTAGCTGATTGCAGTCAGCTTGATAGCTGAGGTACTTAGAGTGGGGCTTCCCAAACTATGGTTTAAAACTTTGACGGAGCCATGAACAGAAATGTTGTGGTTACAAGCTCCATGGCAGAGATAGCTGGTTCAGAGTGCAGTGCCACGTACTGCACCCATCTCCCCTCTCAGAAGTGTCTTATCTCTCACTATTTGTTCTCACTACATTGCTCTTCTCCATTCCTGGTCTCTGAGTCCCACCAAAGAGCCATGACTATTTTAAAGCCTGACTGTTGAAAAGGTTTGGGAAGCATTACACTAGAGGAAGTAAAGATGGTAATAACACTGGACTAGCAACATAGCATTTCAGGGTCTGGTCTCTGGCGGCAATGGTCCAAATCCCACCATGGAAACGGGGAAAATTTAAATTCAATTAATAAAGCTGCAATTGAAAACTAGTCTCAATAATAGTTACTAAAAATAGCAAGTTAATGTAGAAAGGTTTTTATCAGTAAGGGGAAATAGCAGGAAAGTGAAGTTAAGAATTATTAAATCAGCCAAGATCTTATTGAATGCCACAGCAAACTCGATGAGCTGAGTGATCTACTTCTGCACCTACCTCATACATCTAATGCAAAAAAATTTAGTTCACTCATGTCCTTTTGGGGAAGTAAATCTGCCATTCTCACCTGGTCTGGACTATTTGTGGCTTCAAACCTACGGCGATGTGGTCAATACTTAACTACTCTCTGAACTGGCTGTACAAAGCACTAGAGCAATTAGGGATGAGCAACAAATGCAGAAAATGCCAGAGATCTCACAAAAGAATGAAAAAAAAGCCTCAGTTTCACTGAATAAAGAGTAAATTTCACCAGTGTTTCTAGCCCCAGTTGCTTTCTAGTGACAAAAACAGAAGTTGCTGAAAAAGCTCAGGTCTGGCAGCATCTATGAAGAAAAAATCAGAGTTAATGTTTTGGGTCTGGTGACCCTTCCTCAGAACTGAGGAGCTTTCCAGTGAACTGTGTCAAAAATTAGGTTCAGCAGTCATCTTATGAAGACAGTGTATAGTTACCTTCCAATCCAACATGACAAGATGACTTACAGGCTCCACTAGAAACGTACTATTCTCTCCCATTCTCCATGCTCCCTTTCCTATTGATAGCCCTGTATCCCTGATATTTCCACTTATCCCTGTTTTAATTGAGCCCCTTTACACAAATATCAATATGTCCAATTTAGCTCCAGACTGAAAATGACCCTGCCCTTAACCCTATACCCTCATTATATAGAAGGCAGAGTTACCATCACATGTTTAAATTCTCTGGAGCACCTGGTCCCCTCCCATTTATTATGAGGTGCCAGCCTACGATCTGCAAATTCCCCCTATTTGTGTGAGCATTCCTTCAGAGACCCAGTACTATGAAGTTCATCTCCAGACTGGGTTGCTTGCTTTCCCCTCGACTCCATGGGCAGTCCCTTGATATTCCCCCTGACCCTTACTGATGAAAGCCACAAAACAGTCAATGGCCCAAAACCTCAGCTCACTTGCCATGACAGCCCAATGAGTTCTGCCCATCACGCCTGACTGATGCCTCAACAGCACCTCACCTAACCTATCTGTAATCCCTGAACTGCTTACATGTTAACCTGCAGGACTGACTGTTGCCCAATCTCCGAACTGCAAAGACACGAATCCCTAGAATCAGATGGGAACAAGTGCTTGTCTGAATGTGACCAACTCCATAGACTATAATCAGAAGAGACTTGCAGGCTGACAGCAGCATATTGATGTGGTGAAAATGGTGATTTTATTATGTGGAGTTGCATGGATTAAGGGTTGAAGAGGCTGTGGCCATGGGCCATGGGCCAACTGTATGCTGTTGCATGATGGCCAGGCCAGCTATATGGCAAGGTGAGGCTGCCAGGTACCCACTCTGTTTCACAGTTGGGTTTTTGTGATATCCAGTTTCTCAGGGGAGCAGTTGCGAATTGATAATAGCATGGAAATAAGATGATTTGGGGCTTTAATGAGGTGCAAATGCATTAAAACAAGGGAGTCAGCACTCACAGATAAGATTCTAAAGTATTCATTGAAGGCTTGAGAGAAGAAATTTGGGATAACTTTTCTTAATATCAAGAATCTGATGTTTCATTCTTGCCAATGTTGTGACTATACTCTATAATTCTCTAGCCGCACAGGGAGGGAGAAAATCAACTGTGCTGTTTTTGTAGCTAATGGATAGAGGTGTAATTGGACTTAGTTGATTCATACTTTCTGTTGTTTAATAGATTAATAACATACACTGTCAAATTCAAATGTAATAAATGTTATTTTACTGAGAATCCAATTTCAGCTGGCTCTTATTTAAGCTTTTATTTCACTGGAGGACTGCATGTAGTTGGCCCACGGTCCATGGCCACCATCCCCCACGACATTTAATCCATGCAAATCCACATCATAAAATCATTGTCATCTCAACATCAATATGCTGTTGTCAAACCTGCCACAGTCTCATTAATGGTTAAGTCTACTCTGGATACACTTTGACACAACTTGTGTAATGTAAAAGAAACACAGCTGTCAATTTGAATGTGGCATGATCCACAAACATTATTAGGTAAGTGAACAAACATTAGGGACAGAATATGAATTGGCAGTCCATTGAACTTAATGGAAAAGAGCACTGGATGTGATGCAAACATGGAACAATGAGCCCAAAAGGTGTTATTTGTTAGAACAATTTCACCTTTCACCAGCTGTAGTGATGCTCATTGAACAATACAATTTGGCTACGACTCCAAAAGAAAAGCGAAAGACATAAAGGACCATGTGGTCTCTTTCTGTGCTGTAAACCTTTGATGTTTCTGACACACTTCTTTTGTTTCAATTATATCATGAGATCTGTCTGAAAGGTCAGATGGGGCTTTGATTCAACATCAACTCTAAAGAATTGGCATTTCCAACAGTGCATCACTCCCATAGTTCTGCACTGGAGTGTCAATCCAGATATGTACCTTTGAAATGTGACTTGATCCAATGGCTTTTAACTCAGAGGTGACAGTGCTAAACACCAGCCTCAGAAGAAACAGTTTGATTGGCCAGACTTTTGTTCTGGGGAAGGAGTGCAGGTGGAGGTTAGGTGCACATTGGAGTATGACATACTCCTCACATCTATTTACAACCCCATTCACACCCCATAACACTCCATGTTAGGACTGAGTGCATGCACTTGTTGGATGAGAAAATACAAATGCTTCATTTTGTATAAATCTAATTTAGTTTGTAATTGGCACTAAACTGAAATCTATAGTTTACATTCTGTGGTTGCCAACCTTCAGTAGAGTTTTAATGAGGCTTCCTGTGAAAGAGCAGCTTAGTCAAGAACAAACTGAAACTAGATTCTTATCACATGAGTCAGTGAGGATTTTGGCTTAGGAGCATTAAAAACTAGCCAACTTCATGTGACTTAGCATTTGAGTGCAAATTACAGTGGAATATTGAGTTAAGGATTAACGCAGTGAAGTAGAAGAGGGGAAAGAGATGCTCCATGGCTTTTACTTTTTGTAAACTTTTTCAGCTCATGAGTTGATTCTTACTATGTTAGCTGGTAAGTAAATAAGGTCTATGGGGTTTCTCAGGTACAACAAAGTATAACAATTACGGAAAATAATAAAATGTATTAAAATACAACAGAATATCTAACTGAATAAAACAACTAAGTAGTCTCTTAGAACATATTATGGTAGGCAGATTAGGTGCTGTGTCACATTGCAGCATGTGGTAGCATCCTGGATGCCGATTTGGTCTAAAGTAATCACATCTGTGGCAAGTGTTTGAAATTCGAGCAGCTTTTACTCAGAGTTTATGAGCTGGAGACTGAACTGTAGACACTGTGACATGCTGGGGAGAGGGAAGGTTATTTGTATTCTTTGCACAATGACACAGCCACACCTCCTTGGGGTGGTCATCTGAGTTGGTCAGTGCTCAAGGACAGTAAAGTGTTATTGTGAGTGAGGTAGATAGGGGACCTATAGAGCAAGTATACAGGAGCCTCGATTTTTCCAACAGACTTGAGGTTGTTTCAGCTTGTCTGGATGAGAATGAGGGCTGCAGGGTAGATGAGTTAACTGACTGTGACACCATGGTATAGGAGGCCATTCAAAAAAGATTAGTAAGAAGGCACGTAGTGCTAGTAGGGAACAATCTAGTGAGGAGGACTTGACACCTTCTCTGCAGGAAAATGCATGGTTCCAGACAACTGCTTGGTGCCAGGGTTTAGGACATCTACTCAGGGCTGGAGAGGAATGTGAAATTAGGACAAGTAGGATCCAGCTGCCATGGTTCATGTAGATACAAATAACATATGCAGAACAAAGAAAGTGATTCTGGATTGTCAGTATGAGGAGCTAGGTGCTAAATAAAGAAACAGAATCTCAAAGGTCATAATCTCTGCATTAACAGCTGAGTCACTTGCAAATTGGCAAAGGACAAATCAGGTTAGAGAGATGAATTTGTGGTTCATAGACTGGTCTGTGAGAAGTGGGCTTTAATTAACATAACTTTCAAAAGAAAACAGATGAACTGTGACCAGAACTAGAAATAAATAAGTATGACCTAATAGTCATTACATAGAGACATGGTCCCAGAATAACATGGTTTAGGACCTGAATCCTGAAGGGTACAGGGCATATAGGAAAGACAGGAGAAATGGAAAAGTTGGTGGGGTGGTCAGTGAGTTAATGATGGTATTAGCAGAATAGAGGGAGAAGACCTAAGTTCAGGAAAATAAGATGTAGAAACAAATTCATAGAATCACTAAAGTGTGGAAACAGGCCATTCAGCCCAACAAGTCCATACCGTCCTTCCAAAGAGGATCCAACCTAGATCTAAACCCTACCTTTTCCCTGTAACCCTGCATTTCCTGTGGCTAATGCACCTAACCTACACATTCCTGAACACTATGGGCAAATTAGCATAGCCAATCAACCTAGCCTGATATCTTTGGACAGTGGGAGGAAACCGAAGCACCCAGCGGAAATCCAAACAGACACGGGGAGAATGTGCAGACTCCACACAGACAGTCACCTGGGGGGGTAGAATCAAACCCAGGTCCCTGGCACTGTGAGGCAGTAGTACTAACCACTGAGCCACCTTCTGAAATGAGAAATGATAAAGGCAAGAAGTCACTTATAGAATTGGTATGCAGGCCCCCTAAGAGCAACCACATAACAGGGTGGAGTATCTAGGGTGAAGAAGTAATGAAAGCTTGCCAGAGATGCATGGCCAAAAACACATGGAATTTTAACTAACATATAGGCTTGAAAAACCAGATGGGTAAACATAGACAGGAGTTCATAAGATGTTTTCAGGATAGCTTCTTAGAATAGTACATTCTGAAACCAACCAGAGAGCATGCTACACCGGACCAGGTATTGTGGAATGAAGTTGGATTAATGTTATATTATGTCTCACCGCAATAAACTCTGTTCTTAATATAAAATCTTTCACCCATGCTCCCAAGGGCTTGAGTGAGGGATAAGCTGCATCGGCCCAAAGAGATGGAACCTGATTGTTTAGGAAACTGGTGTACGTCTTTTCCACCTCTTCAGACATTACCACAAATCCAGCAATGGCTTTGTTCAGTGTAATTAAAGAGTCCTGCAATGAAAGGCAAATAAATGTTCAAAATGTTTATTTTCATTCCTATTTGTGGATTAAGTCAGAGAGTCATCTGGCATAGAAAACAGACCCTTGGTCCAACTGGTCCACGCTGACCAAATTTCCCAAACTAAACCAGTCCTACTTGCCTGCATTGTATCCTTATCTCACTAAATCTTTCCTATTCATGTACCTGTTCGACTACCTTTTAAATGTTGCAACTGTACCTGCATCTATCACTTCCTCTGGCAGTTCATTCTACATATGAACAACCTTCTACATGAAAAATTTGCCCCTTAGGTCCCTTTTAAATCTTTTATCTCTCACCTCAAAATTCTGCCCTCTTGTTTTGAGCTCCTCTACCTGAGGGAAACAACCTTTGCTATTCACCTTATCTAAGCCCCTCATAATTTTATAAACCTCTATAAGGACACCCCTCAACCTCCTATGCTCCAGAGAAAAAAGTTCCAGCCTATCCAGCCTCTCTTTATAACTCAAACTCTCCCATCCCAGTAACATCCTTGTAAATCTTTTTTGCACCTTCTCCAATTCAATAATATCCTTCCCATAGCAGGGTGACCAGAACCGTATATAGTACTTCAAAAGCAGCCTCACCAACATCCTGCACAACCGCAAAATGATGTCCCAACTCCTACACTCAATGGTCTAAGCAATGAAGGCAACAGTGGCAAATGCCTTCTTCACTACCCCATTTACCTGTGACAGAACTTTCACAGCAGAGTGCAGAACAGAATAGAATATTCTTTATTGTCACTTCTACTCCAGTACAGGAGTACAGTGAAAAATTTTTACAATGGCTGCCTTTTAATGGTGCCATCTTAAGTACAAGTACTTATATACAAATCTTAGAATAAAAACAATATAATGTTAGACAAAAGAAGATTAAAAGGTAAGGATTTACATGTATCTGCGCCCTTAGGTCTCTCCATTTGACAACACTCCCTGGGGCTCTACCATTAACTGCATAAGTCCGGCCCTTGTTCCACTTACCAAAATGAAACACCTCACATTTATCCAAATTAAACTCCATCTGCCACTCCTCAGCCCATTGGCCCATTGAGCAAGATCCTTAGATAACCTTCTTTACTGTCAACTATACCACCAATTTTGGTGTCATCTGCAAACGTATTAACCATGCTTCCTCCATTCTCATCCAAATCATCTATATAAATGACAAACAACAGTGGATCCAGCACCGATCCTTGCAGAACACCAGTCCTCCCATCTGAAAATCAATGCTCCAACACCACGCTGTCTCCAACTGTCAAGCTAATTTTGTATCCAATTGGCAAGCTTTCCCTGAATCCAGTGTGATCTAACTTTACTGATGAGTCTACAATGTGGAACCTTGTCAAAGACTTTACTGAAGTCCACATAGACAATGTCTACCACTCTTCCATCATTTATCTTCTTGGTGACATCCTCAAAATATTCAATCTAGCTTGTGAGACACAATTTTCCACGCATGAGGCCATGCTGACTATACCTTATCAGGCCTTGCCTCTCCAAATGCATGCAAATCCTCAATATCCTGCAAAAAACTTACCTACTATTGATGTCAGACTCACTGGTATACAGTTCCCTGGATTTCCTTATAGCATTTCTTAAATAAAGGCACAGCATTAGCCATCCTCCAGTGTTCCAGCATCTCACCTATGGCTACGGATGATACATATATTTCTGCTAGGGGCCCCACAATTTCCTAGGATACACCTGATCAGATCCCAGAGATTTATCCACCTTTATGCTTAAGGCCTCCAGCACCTCCTCTTCTGTAATGTGGACTGTTTTCATGACATCAATACTTAT
This sequence comes from Ginglymostoma cirratum, assembly GCA_024137785.1. Lineage (NCBI taxonomy): Eukaryota > Metazoa > Chordata > Chondrichthyes > Orectolobiformes > Ginglymostomatidae > Ginglymostoma > Ginglymostoma cirratum. The sequence goes on from JAHRHZ010000024.1 coordinate 28,909,320, forward strand.
TTCCCTGAGTTCCCTAGCTTCCATGTCTTTCTGTACAGTAAATACATGAAATATTTGTTTAATATCTCTCCCTTCTGCTGTGCTTTCAAACATAGCTAACCTCATTGATATTTAAGGGACCTATTCCCTCCCTAGTTACTCTTTTGCTGTTCATGTACTTGTAGAATCTCTTTGGATTATCTGCTAAGGCTCCCTCATATCCCTTTTTCTCTCTTCATTTCCCTTGTAAGAAGTCCCCTTATACTCCTCAAGGGATTCACTTGATCCCAGCTGTCCATACCTGACATATGCCTCCTTCTTTTTCTTGACCAGAGCCTCAATATCTCAAGTCATCCAGTGTTCCCTACTCCTACCAGCCTTACCCTTCACTCTAACAGGAATACAATGCCTCTGAACTCTCGTTATCTCACTTTTGAATGTCTCCCACTTGCCAGTTGTCCCTTTACCTGCAAACAGTCAGCCTGAATGAACTGTTGAAAGTTCCAGTCTCATACTATCAAAATTGTCCTTACTCCAATTTAGAACTTTAAATGTTGCAAGACCTATCCTTTTCCATAACTATTTTAAACTATTAGATTTATGATCACTGGTCCGAAAGTGCTACCCTATTAACACTACAGTCACTTGCCCTGCCTTATTTCCCAATAGAAGGTCAAGTTTTCTTCCTTCTGTAGTAGTACCTCTACATTGATAAAGAAAATTTTCTTGAACACATTTAACAAATTCCTCCCCATCCAAGACCTTAATGCTGTGGCAGTCCCAGTCTATGTTTAGAAAGTTAAAATCCCCTACAATTACAACCCTGTTGTTATTACACATGTTTGAGATCTCACTACATATTTTATTAGTTAAAGTCTGATATCATTAAATATGTAATAACCCAGATATCCTCCACCACCTGTCCTAGACCCAGACAAGGAAGAGTGCATCAGAGGCATATGCCATCTGTCCAAAACAACATGTGCCAGCAGATATATTGAGCACTAGCATGGCCTAGATATGACCCCTGCTAAAGGACCAACCTCTCAGAGGGACTAGTTGCATAAACCAAATGCAGAATCAGAAATCCAGCTGCAAACATGAGAACCATAACTACAAAACTCCAAAATTATCCTCTATTTTCTAATGGTGGTCCCAATACAAATGAGGCCGGAGGTCAAATTTATGCAGGATTCATGCTGCAAAATTCAGGACTGATTTGTTGATCATTTCAGCATTCATCACCATCCTCCACCTAAAACTGGGGGTGATTATTCTGTCAATAATTTATTATAACATTCAATGTTCATAATTCTCACTCCATGGTGAAGTTTATTCTTTAAGTACCTAATGTAAAATATTGGAAATTTGCCAAATGCTGCAAATATTTTGGGAAGGACCTGCTGCTAGATGTAAAATCCCATACAGGTGAGTGTGGTATACCCACTCCTACAATGATAGTGGCACATTACATGTGCCAATTGTTAACATTCCTTACTTGCCAAGAGATGTGGGTTACATTGCTGCTGTGTGGTATGAGAAACAACAATGAATTTTTAGACAGAACTTGAACTTTGCATTCTATAATGAAAAACTTATAAAATCCATTTAAAAAACTTTTAATCTTAAGGTTACCCTGATAATCTATTTTTAACAAATCCATATTTTCTAAACATATTTTAAATTCTCAGTATTATTTCTGAATAGCCAGAAACTACTATCCCATTGTTCCAAACATCATCCTGCAAATTGTGATTTTATTTAATGCCATGAAATATTGATTTACTAGTATGCTGTTTGAGGGATAGTTTTCACATGATTCTACACCGTTATTACAGACTTTAGAATTTACTCTAAGAACTTCAACTTGAAATCAATCAAAATTTCATAGTGGCCGATGATTTCCCACTGCCCAGAAAGTACTAAATCTAAAAATATGAATTTTTGAAGATTAAATGAGCTGAATCTATTCTGAACAAAGTTAATATTGTGAAAAATTAACAAGTACTCAAAGAACTCAAGATAAGACAGCATAACTTGTTGAAATTAATCAAACAGAAATGAAAGAACTGCAGATATTGGAAGTCTGAAATAAAAACAGAAATTGCTGAAATATCTCAGCAGGTCTGGCAGCATATGTGGACAGAAATCAGAGTTAACATTTCAGGTCCAGCGACCCTTCTTCAGAACTTGAGTTGCTGTCAGACTTGCTGACATTTTCCAGCAATTTCTGTTTATGTTGAAATTAATATTGTCTTCAGCTACATGCAAGAACAGACACAACTCTTTTGCATACAAAGTTTTTCATTAAGAATGTAAGGGCAGTACCGTTTGAATGTTCAGTTACAGATTTGTTACTTACTTTTAAGACGACCAGGAGACCATTAAAACGGTCAACTTCTTGACCAAGAACAGTGGTTAACGAATCTAAGCGTCCTTTCTTATCTCTGACAAATAGGGATTCAATTGCAACTTCAAGGTCAAGCTTTTCTGAAATAATATTTGGAAAAAAAATGAGGAAGTGTTTTCTGTAGACCTCAGGGGCAATTTTCTACTTTGCTGGCCAGGCAGTAATATGGCAGAGCAAGTGGACGGCCTATTATCAGAGCAGATTTTCATTCCTCGGTCCATTGGCCCATCTGATCAAGGTCCCATTGTACTTTAAAGTAACCTTCTTCGCTGCCCAATCCAGTGGTAGTTTTGGTGTTTTGTAAATTTGCTAAACATACCTCCTATATTCACATTCAGATCATTTATATAAATGACAAAAAGCAGTGACTCAACACTGATCCCTGTGGCACACTGCTGGTCACAGACCTCCAGTCCAAAAAGCATCTCTCCAATATCACCCTCTGTCTCCTACCTTCTAACCAATTTTGTATCCATGTGGCTAACTCTCCCTGTATTCCATGTGATCTAACCTTGTTAAACAGTCTACCATGCGGAATCTTGTCAAACACTTTACTGAATCCCATACAGACAGCGTCCACTGTTCTGTTTTCATCAATCTTCTTTGTCACTTCTTCAAAAACCTCAATCAAGTTAGTGAGACATGATTTCACACACAAAGCCATGTTGACTATCCTTAAATCAGTCCTTGTCTTTTCAAATACATATAAATCCTATCCCTCAGATTCCCTCCAACAACTTGTCCACACTGATGTCAGGCTCATCAGCCTATAGTTCCCTAACTTTTCCTTACCACCCTTCTTAAATAATGGCACCACATTAGCTAACATTCAGTCTTCCAGCATCTCACCCATGCCTATTGATGATACAAATATCTCAGGCAAGGGGCCCAGCAATCACTTCCCTACCTTACCACAGAGTTCTAGAGTACACCTGATCCAGTCCCAGGGATTTATCCACCTTTATGTATTTTAAGACGTCCACACCTCCTCTTCTGTAATATGGACACTTTTCAAGATATCATTATTTATTTCCCTAAACTCTCTAGCTTCCATATCCTTCTCCACAGTAAACACTGACGCAAAAATACTCTCACCCGTCTCCTGTGGTTCCACACATAGGTGGACTCGCTGATTTTTATGGGGCATTATTCTCTCCCTACTTACCCTTTTGTCCTTAATGTATTTGTAGAAACTCTTTGGATTCTCCTTAACCCTATTTGCCAAAGCTATCTCATGTTTCCTTTTTTGCCCTCCTGATTTCCCTCTTAAGTATACTTCTACTGCCTTTATACTCCTCTAGGGATTTACTTGATCCCTGTTGTCTACACCGGACATATGCTTCCTTCTTTCTCTTGACCAAAACCTCAATTCGTCAAGTCATCCAGTATTTCCTACATCTATGCACTGTGCCCTTCACCCTAACAGAGGCCTACTGGCCCTGGACTCTCGTTATCTCATTTCTGAAGGTTTCCCACTTTCCAGCCGTCCCTTTACCTGTGAACATTCATCCCCAATCAACTTTTGAAAGTTTTTACTGAATAGCGTCAAGATTGGCCTTCCTCCAGTTTAGAACTCTGACTTTAGATTAGGTTCCATAACTATTTTAAAACTAATTGAATTATGATCATTTGCCCCAAAGTGCTCCCCCACCGATACCTCAGTCACTTGCTCTACCTTATTTCCCAAGAGAAGGTCAAGTTTTGCTTTTTGTCTAGTAGGTACATCCATATACTGAGGAAGAAAATTTTCTTGTACACACTTAAATTCCTCTCCATCCGATCCCTGAACACTTTGGCAATACCAGTCAATGTTTGGAGACTTAAAATCCCCTACCATTACCACTCTGTTATTCTTACAGATAACAGAGATCTCCTTACAAATTTGCTTCTCTATTGTGTCCATAGGTTAGGAAGTGAATGTTGAAGGTGATGGATGGGATGCCAGTCAAGTGGGCTGCTATGTCTGGATAATATCAGCTTTCTGGATTATTGTTGGAACTGCACCAATCCAGGCAAGTGGGGAGAATTCCTAAATGGTCTTGACCTGTGCCTTGTGCCTTGGTGAGCAGGTATTGCGGATGCAGGAGATTACTTATTTGCTACAGAATTACTATCCTCTGACCTGCTCTTGTAGCCACACTATATATATGGCTAGCCCAGTTCAGTTCCTGGTCAATGCTAACCGCCAGAACAATGATGATTGAGAAATGAACAAAGTTAACGCCATAGATCTTTTAAAAAATATTCTTTCCAATTGGAGATGGTCGCTGCTTTGTACAAGTGATTTGAATGCTGCCATTTATGAACCATGCCTGAATGTTTTTCAGATCTTGCTGTGGAAAAGAGGGACAGTGAGGCTAAATTTTCAAGAAGGTATTCCAGAATTTATCACCTTGGTAGTTGAAGGCACAGACACCAAATGGCAGAATAATTATTATTAGGGAATTTCAAAGATCAAATTTGGAGGAATGCAAGTGTTTTGGAGGGCCAGACAAGGTTACACAGATCAAGAAAGGGAGGCCAATGCAGGATTTTAAAACAACGATGAGAATTTTAAAAGTGAAGTACAACTCAATCAGAAGCTGGTCCAAAATGATGAGCAGAGCAGCGATGGGCAACTGTAAGCTGAGAATAAATTAGAACATTCAAGTTTTAAGATAGAAATTACATGGATAATGTGGTTGGTTTGCTCGCCTAGCCGGTTCGTTAGTTCACAGATGTCTCATTACCCTGCAAGGTAATATCATCAGTGCAGCGTCCAATGAAGCACTGTTGAGTTTTACTACCTGGTATCTAAATTCTGGGGTCCATTGGAGTTGATTACCTCATTGCCGGTATTTCTTCACTGTGGTGTATATATAGGATTTAATTCTACATGTTTATTGATGGTCTTCTTGGTGGAGAACCAGGCCTCTAGAAATTCCCGTGCTTGTCTCTGTTTGGCCCGTCCTAGGATCCTGATGTTGTCCCAATCGAACTGATGGTCCTCCTTATCCATGTGAATGGACACGAGTGATTTTTGGTCATGTCTTTTTGTTGCGAGTTGGTGTTCATGTATTTTTGTGATTAATGTCCTTCCTGTCTGTCCAATGTAATGTTTGTCACAGTCCTTGCATGTAATCTTGTACATCATGTTGGTCTGTCCACTGTGGGTAAGAGTCTTTGGTTCGGGTTAGCAGTTGGCATAGGGTTGACGTAGGTTTGTGTGCCACTCTGATGCCTAATGGTTGTAGTAGTCTTGTAGTCAGTTCGGATATGTTCTTGATGTACGGTAACGTGACGAGTGAAAACACGATTTAAATGAGCGACAACACATTGCAGCAACACGGAACTACACCAAAACAAAGAAGAATACCTCTACCAAGTATTTAAGGACAACAGATACCCAAACAGCGGAGTCCGACAATGCCTATTACACGAACAACAATAGGAAGATACAGCATGCCCTTGACATGTTACCATACGTCAAGAACATATCCAAACTGACTTCAAGACTCCTACTACCATTGGGCATTAGAGTGGCACACAACCCTGTATCAACCCTACGCCAACTGCTAACTCAAACCAAAGACCCCTTACTCACTATAGACAGAACCAACGTGACATACAAGATTCCATGCAAGGACTGCAACAAACATTACATTGGACAGACAGGAAGAAAACTGGCCGCGAGAATACAGGAACACCAATTAGCAACAAAAAGACACGACCAACACTAACTCGTCTCCGTTCACACGGATAAGGAGAACCACCAGTTCGATTGGGACAATATCAGGATCCTACAACAAGCCGAGCAGAGACAAGCATGAGAAGTGCAAGAGACCTGGTTCTCCACCAAGAAGGCCATCAATAAACACGTTGAACTAGACCCTTTATATACACCAATGCAAAGAAATACCGGAAATGAGGTAATCAACTCCAATGGACCCCAGAGTTTAAATACCAGGCAGGAAAACACAACAGCGCTTCATCAGAGGCAGCACTGATGATGTTACCCAGTAGGGTAATGAAAAGTCTGTGAACTAACGAACCAACTTGGCGAGCAAACCAACCACAGCTTCCACAATCCAAGCTACAAATCTACTCAGAAACCTTAGATTACATGGATAAATATTGCAGCAGCAGAGGAGGCAGTTATAGAGCCAGACAATATTCAGATGGTACATAGATGATCCTTGTGATAGTGCAGAAGGTGGTCAGAATCTCATTCAGCTTCAAAAATACCAAGCCTCATTCATTAGGGAGAGGGATGGAATCAGTGGCTAAGGAACGAGGATCAAAAATAAAGACTTTGGTCTTTGAATGCATGACAAAAGGCTTCAACAGCATGCCTATATTGCAGTTATGCTTTGATCTTTCCCTATTTAGTTGGAGGAAATTTCTGCACGTTCAGCACCAAATGCCACTGGAACAAACAAGTGAGACAGTGGAGGGGTTGAGAATAGTTTTGGTGAGGTAGACTTGAGTTTCATCAATGTACACAGGAAAAGTGATGTTTTTGGATGTTGTTGGGAGTAGGCAAATAAGCTAGAAATAGGACGAGCCAGAGTGACAGCCATTTTTATATATGATGTAAGACTAGCTGCTCAGCTCACTATCACCCTTTCACACTATATCATAGTCAGTAACTGTAATGCCATTGAACATTGGGTGGTGATTGTTAGATTCTCTCTTGTTAGAATCAGTAATTCACTGGCATGCTCCACTAGTTTCTCCGATTTCATCCATCCCACTCCATAACACAAAATGCACACTTCAGTAACTGTAATATTTTCTGATACCTGCTGGCCCTCATTACAGTTGAATTATTGCATGATGATGTGATGGAGGTACTGAGAGGGACGCTGCTTGAATCACTGTTTGAAGAGTTGTCTGTTCATTTATTTGGAGTAATGGCCACTATTGAATGTGAGAAAGCAGATGTAAAGCACATGCAATATGAGGGTAGTGGAAATTTGGATTTCTCTTGACAATAGATCAATTGTTCATTTTAAAACTGAGACTGATAAACCTTTGGCAAGCAAAAAATATCAGGGGATATCGGACCAAGTCCTCACAGATCAATCATGGCAGAACAGGTTGGAGGGACTAACTGGTTTACCTCTCTTCTAATGTTCTTGAATTCTGACACTGAACCACATAAGGAGATATTAAGACAGTACTTGGTAAAAGTTGTAGGTTTTAAGAAAGCTCCTGTAAGAGGGAAATAGAGAGAAAGTGAAAGCGCAAGAAGAGCATGATGTTTAAGGAGGAATTTCCAGAGCTTAGTGCCTGAACAGTTGAAGGCATAGAAAAAAAAAACCAAACACAATTATGCAAAGGACCAGAGTTGAAGGACTAGGGGAGGTTATGGAGATAGGTAGGAGCAAGGTAGTGAAGGGGTTTGAAAACAAGGAAGACCACAAAATGAATGTAAAAATCCCTTTTCACAATTCAAGATTGTTTTATAACTGAATCGGTAAGATTTTTATGCAAAATAATTTACTGTGCACTTTCTCAGCATTTCTTCAAACTTTATTCGATTAAAGAGGATATTGTGGTGAAAATTATTTTCTTTCACAAATGAAAATAATATTTTGCAATAATATTTATTTTATTCGAAGGGAATGTAGTAGACTCCATCATAGATATTTTTGAAGAGCATATGAATGCAAATTCATCACATTATTCCTAAAACACAAATTCTGGTAACAAATACATCAGTTTTTGAGTAAATCTTAATGTATTTACCTGGAATCTTTGAGAGAATGGAATCTGCTAAATCGTGAACAATTTCATCACTACTTTTGCCAGTCCCACGTGCCATAATGTTGGGCTGTACTACAAGAACTATTACTATCATGTTATTAGTTTCATTTCGCTGTAATAAGAAGTAACAAATTGATACATTACATGCAATTTCAGGCCATTTACATTCAGAAAAGAGCTTAACTTTCAGAAAATAGTTCGATATGAAACTAATAATTACCATGTTAGTCACAGGAAGTTCAAAATGTAATTCATTGGAGGTTTAATGTATCATCAATAACATTTGAAGGCAGTCAGCATGAACTACTCAAAATTACAAGATGAGAAACTTCATGACCAAAGGAGGTTATTTAACTTTTTACCTCACAATCCATCCCAATGTAACCTTTTTTGCCCTATTCTTCTTAATTAAGTTACTTTGCAATTGATTAATTCCTCCTTGAATTATATAATTGGGTCAGTTTCAATCCTTAACTATAATAATGCATTTTAATAAGCCATTGGCTGAAATGACTTTTCTAACACTCCTCTCAGAGTCCTACAGCAAGGAGATAGGCCCTTTGGCCCAAACTGATCCATGTCGACCAAAATATCCATCCACACTCAGCCCATTTCCCTGCACTTGGCCCAAATCCTTCTAAACCTTTCCTATCCATGTATTTGTCCAGATGCTTTTTAACTGTTGCTAATGTATCCACCTTAACCACTTCCGCTGGCAGCTCATTCCATATGCGTACCACCCTTCATGTAAAAATGTTACCCATCAGGTTTCCATGTATTCGTTCCCCTCTTTTAGCTTAAACTGATGCCCACTAGTACTTGATTCCCCAACCCTGGGAAAAAGACTGAGTGTATTCACCCTATCCATTGCCTCTCATGATCTTATACACTTCTAAAGGATCCTCCCTCAGTCTCCTACGTTCTAAAGAAAAAAGTCCTAGCTTGTCCAACTTCTCCCTATAACTCAGTCCTTTGAGTCCTGGCAAAATCCTTGTATGTCTTCTGCACTCTTTCCAGTTTAATAACATTATTCCAATAGCAAGGTGAACAAAACTGAACACAATACTCCAAGTGCGGCCTCACCAATGTCATGTACAACTGCAACATAACTTCCCAACTTTTGTACTCAGTGCCCTGACTGATGAAGGCCAATGTGCCAAAAGCCTTCTTCACTGCCCTGTCTACCTGTGGCTCCACTTTCAGAAAACCATGCAAGTGAACTCCAAGGTTCCTCTCTTCCACTACACTCCTTAAGGTCCTACCATGAAACTCCTAACTGGATTTGACTTTCCAAAATGCAACACCTCACACTTATCTATATTCAACTTCATTTTCCATTTCTCGGCCCACTTCCCCAGGTGATCAAGATCCTGCTCCAATTTCTGATAACCTTCCTCACTGTCCACAATACCGCTTATTTTTGTGCCATCCGCAAACTTACTAATCATGCCTTGTACATTCTCATCCAAATTATTGACATAGATAACAAAGAGCAATGGGCCCAGCACAGACCCCTGAGGCACACCACTAGTCACAGGCCTCCGGTCAGACAAGCATCCTTCCAACTCGGGTTGTGGGTGAGGTTGTTGATTTGCTCGCCGAGCTGACTTGTTCTCATTCAGACATTTCATCACCATGCGCGGTGGCATCATTAGTGGAGCCTCCAATGAGGCGATGTTACTCTACTCTGCTTGGAATTTATACTGTCTGGTCCGTTATGATGAGTAGTGTCATTTCCGGTTTTGATCTGTGTGGGTTTGTACGTGAGGTCCAATTCTATGTGTGTGTTGATTGAATCGTGGGTGGAGAACCATGCCTCTAGGAATTCCTGTGTGTGTCTTGGGCTACTATGGTTACCTTGTCCCAGTCAAACTGATGGCCTTCATTATCTGAGTGTACCGATATTAAGGAGGCACGACAATGATGATGTCATCTAGCATGGTGACGAAACGTCTGAACGAGAACAAGCTAGTTCGGTGAGCAAGTCAACAACCTCAAACTTCCTTCCAGTATTACCCTCTGCTTCCTACCATCAAGCCAATTGTGTATCCAATTTACCAGCTTTCCCCGGATTCCATGTGACCTAATCTTTCAGAGCAGCCTACCATGAACCTTATCAAAGGCCTTACTGAAATCCATCCAGACTATGTCTACTATCCTGCCGTCATCAACCTTCCCAGTCACTTCATCACAGAACTCTAACAAACATGTGAGGCATAATCGCTCACACACAAAGCCATGCTGACTATTCCTAATCAAACCCTGTCTTTTCAAATGCAAGTATATCTTATCCCTCAGAATCTTCTCAAGTAACTTACCTACCACAGATGTTAAGCTCACTGGTCTATAATTCCCAAGTTTTTCTTTGCAGCCCTTCTTGGAAAAGGGCACAACATTCGCTACCCTCCAGTCTTCTGGGACTTCACCTGTGGCTTACAGTGATGCAAATATATCAGCCAGGGCCCCCGCAATTTCTTCCGCAGCCTCTTGCAGGATTCTTGGATATATCTGGTCAGGACCAGGAGGTTTATCCACCTTCCTACACACTAATACTTCCAACACCTCCTGTATTATGTTCTTCTACTGTCCTGTACTTCTTGTAATTTTAATACAACTGCTAAATTTATACATCCGAGTTACTATTTTGTTGACTACTTAAGATCATTCTCTACTATGTGATTTTGCAAATTCTTTCAAAACATCAATCAAATTGCTATAACCTTTTCTACATTTATAAATAGTTTTACCCATGTCTTGCATAATAGAAGGCTCTCCATTGCTCAAACGATATTAGTAAATTTTTGCTGGATATTGTAGGCTCCAAAGTCCTTTCTTGAGAAGACAAATGCAAGGCAGATGAAATATAATGCGGCAGCAAAAAAAAAGAAAGCAGATTGTTATCTAAATGGGGATAGATTGGGAAGGGGGGAGGTGCAACAAGACCTAGGTGTCCTTGTGCATCAGTCACTGAAAGTAAGCATGCAGGTGCAGAGGGCAGTAAAGAGAGTAAATGCTATATTGGTCTTCATAGCCAGAGGATTTGATGGCAGGAACAATTGAACAGGGCCTTGGCGAAATCACACCTGAGTATTAAGTGCAGTTTTAATATCCTTATTGAAAATGTCAATAAATTTAAGTCAAATGTAAATATGTTTCACAAAGCAGTATAGACTGAATCATATCTGATAATCATAAATTTGCTGATACTTTTATTTTAAATAATTTAAGTAGTATCACCTTTAGAGGAGTTGTGGAAAAATCTAATTGAAGTGTGGGTGTGCTATACAATGGCACATGATAATGGGTTGCTTGGATAAAGATTCACCTGCATCTTCACATTTTAAGTTGTGATTGTTATGAACTGCTATTCCTCTCTAAATACTGTAAGTTATTGTATTAGTTCCTTTACATCCATGACCCATTTCCTGACATTGCACAGCAAGAGCTGGTAAATCACACTGCCTCTGTGGTTTTATCAATGAATCACTGAGTCGGGGGAGATCCACAGAAAGGTTTATGGCACCACAGGAGGCCATCCTGTCCATTATAATTGCAAAAACACTTAAGCAATCTAATCTTACTTTTCTGTGCTTGGTCTAAAATTCTGCAGGTTACAGCACATAAGTGTATATCTAAGTGTTTTTGTTTTAATGTGTAAAGAACATCTACATCTGCCACTATTTGAGGCAGAGAACTGTAGACCCCCTATCACCCTCTATATGAAAATAACTCTGCAACTTTCCAATACTAATTTCTTAAAACTTGACTATTGATCTTGATTACTGTCTTCTCTGCTAATGGAAAAAAGGACTCTTGTCCACTCTGTAAACACCTCAGTTGTATGCATCTCAGTTGCATCTTGCATTGCTCTGTTACAAGAAAAGAAAAGCCCAGCTGCCACATTTTTCATCTCAGCTAAAATTCTCCATTCCTGGCAACAGCCCATAAACCTCCTTTGTGTTGTGTAAGATAGTTAGTACCTGAAAGGGTTAACTGACATCATGAGATAGGCTCTGCACACTAGGATATACAAGACTGCTCATAGGAGGTGCTAATTAGAGACTGCGTTGTTAGAAATCTGTGCTGTGTGAAAATGTTTTAGTAACAATATGAACTTACACTTAAATTGAGCTTTATGTTTCATACGAGACCATCATGTTTCTCAGATGCAATGTAACTAGTTATTAAGCATTATATAAGAAACCTATTTTCTGTAGATCAAGATTGTGTCTTTCTTCTACTTATGATGTTGCATGGGCATCCTTCCCTGCATAGTTCAAGTCAGTCAGACTACTGCTAGCAGGGCGAAATGGTGGCACTGAATCTACTCAAGGTACCTCAAATTGTCCAGGTGGATGATCATGACAATATGAGATGGTGGTCATCTGGAGGTGTAGCTCAGCCAAACCAACCTAAGATGGTAATAGTGGCAGGATGTGAAGATACAAGACCATGTATCCTTTCTAGCATGATGGCACTGGAAAGTAGATGAAGTCAGCAGAATTTCATTAGTTTTCTATTTTCTACTGAAGTGGCCAACAATGTCTGCATTGCATATAACTGAGATGAGAAAATTCCTACACAAGGCATTTTGTGGGTGCGCAAATTTCGTATAGTTTTCCTCAATTCCAAACTACACTTACTATACAGAGACATTTTTGTACCTTATATTGAGCATAATTTTCATCCTTTGACCTCAAGTTGTAGAGAAAAGAAGAGTATCTTAGAAGAAATTAGACCTTTTCCCTGAGATACCATTTAAACTGAATTAATTGACAAAACTGCACTTTATGAAATTATCATTCTAATCGTTGATTCTGTTGATTGTTCACAGGTTCACATACCAAACTAAGAGATTGGTGATCAGTGTTCAGAATTATAATTTACTTAAAGGTTTGATTTTAGAGATCATATCTAATAGTCCTCATTCAAATATTTGAGGAGTTCTCTGGTATTTTTCACTTTGACTGAAGCAAGTGTTCACTGAGTGAAGTTGTACTAAGGTGTGCAAAAATTAAACAATGAATAAGAAAATTGCTGAAGGATTTCATCAATCAGGTCAGCAAAAAAATGACTACTCTTCTATCACCATTAAGGTGACAGCATATAATAGTTGCTGGAATAATTGCCTTATGACTTGGCAGAATTATGCTGCTTTGAAGAATACAGTTCTATTATGATTTTATATAAAATGAGTATTTTATTATAAACAATGAGTAAGATCATCTCATTAGCACAAGACACCGAATACGAACCTGGAAAGCCAAATTAGCGTTTTCATGCATCCCAAATATTTCCGGGTCATCAATCAGGGGAAGACTTTCAATATATTCTCTGTATGCCAGCAAGCTGTCTGCCTCAGGGCTATAGTAAGTTCCTGAAAATACAGAACATTGAACAATTGCATTACAATAGAACTAGTCAATCTCATTGTGGAGCAGAAGCTAACAGTTTAAGGTGGAACGTTTAGTACATCTTCAATAATCAAACAATATTCTTAATTTGTAAATGTAATGAAATTGGACATCTAGCATATTGAAGAAATACTATAACACAAAATACTGAAGATACTGGAAGTCTCTTGTAAAGACAGAAAATGCTGGAAATACTTCATAGGGCAGGCTGCGTCTCTGGAAAGGTTCATTTCTAGTCTGTGTCTTACTCAGCATTCTGGGTTAAAATTTGGAAGCAAATGGTTTCCCCTCCTCTGTGAGCAGTCATTAAGATGGCAAGTATTAAATCCCAGCAGGAACATGTACTCTGTGATAAACATGGTTTCATGTGCATATACATATTGAAATGGCAGCATTCTGTTGGATAGAGTGGCTATTACTGAAGAAATGTGTATAGATGAAGGTTTGGTATTCTAAACATCAGGAACAATCATGTTTAGATTTGAAAGTAGCTAAAACCTTGTGAAGCAAAACTAATTTGAATTGCTATATGACCAATTGTGTGAATGGAAGGCTTTGGTGGATCCTTGACCTTGGTTGATTAGGATATACTCTTAGAGCTGCCTTTAAATTGGCTAGGACTGTACATTGTGTTGCAGTTCACACCATACCAGCAGAAAAAAGTTGGTCGTGACACTGCTGCTGTCCAGGAGGTCACCCTGCAGTCATTTAACACTTTTGAGGTGTTGATTGGTTCAGAGTAAGGTTTCCAACCCAAACCTGGGTATGAGGTCATGCCTCTGACAGCTGTTGGCCAATGAAAAAAATCAGCAATTCTCTGGTCCCAGGGAACAGTGGCTACTGATGGGAAGTGTCAAGTCCCTAGCAGTGGTTTTGTTGATGCTGGAATGGGAGGATGTGTTGGAGGTGGGATGGGTGTTGGTGGTTTAGCAGTGTCAGGATCAGATCCCACTGAGGGTAATGAGTTGGGTAAACAGGTCAGAGGAAAAGAGAGTATGTATAGGACAGACCTTGGGTTGAGGAGTCTTCAATGGGCTTGATGGACTTTAATAGCAGTACTCTGGAGCCCCTTCTCTTTACTGCCAATAATCCAAGGAGTGCTTATTGTCAAATAAATCCCTTTCCCAACTTCATTTCAGCAAAATTTTTGTATTTCTATTTTTAGTTTCACTTCAGCCAGTTTTTGTCTTGCAAGAGGTTTACAAAATACAAAAATCTTGAAGGCTGCTTGTCAGAAAATCGCCTAATACAATATTGGGCTGGACGTCTTCTCACTCTCCATTTATGCCTGAGATTGGACTTCCTTGCATGTCTTTCAAAGAAAATTAAATGTTTTCTCTCTAAGGTCTGTCAGTCACATCAAGATAAAACTCGATTGCAGTGCTCTTACTTTTGAGCTAAAGGCATATTTCTCAGCCTGTACATTTACAGATCATGTGGGTGACACCCAATCCAATATGTGGTCAGGACATTGGTGCTTATGTATGCAAATAATGTTTCTTATGTCTGATTTCAGCTTAACATTGATACTGCAAAGCCAACTGCATTTCAGTTAAATTATACAATGTTCAGAGAACATGCTTCTCAATTGCACAATTTATTAATACCATTATGCAAATATCATGTAATATCTTAGCACTCATGGTTACTTTCTTGCAAATCTCCAGGAATCCTACAATAGCACCTTCAAAACCTACAACCTCCATCACCTAGAAGGACAAGAGCAGCAGGCACTTGGGAATATGATCACGTACAAGTGTTGAGACTATCGTTATGTTTCTTTCTTTTAAATTTTGGTTTGGAACTGTGAGTTAAATTTGTTTGTTTAAAAAGAAATGGAGAGAAGAAGAGACAAATGACTGTTGTTCGGAACTGGCTGCAAAGATAATGCAGGTAAACTACTGCTCCAAGGATGCTGTAAACAAACAGGCAAAGAGGTATTGCTGTGCTCAGGGACTGGGAACTGGTTAGATGTCAAATGGTCTAGCAAGGGAGAACCGTCACTGGCCAGGCAACCACAGAGAATACTGAAAAAAGAAGTGAGCGATTTCTGACTGGGTTTTGGGGAGGAGGCAACTTTGTTTTGGAAGTTTCTGGACTGGGGTCTTTTTTGTTTTGCTCTAGGTATTCTCCAGTCATTGACCAGTTGAAAGCTCTGAGAAACGAATCCCAGTCAGTAAGAAGTAAACAAATAGTCTCCAGAGGTCTGCCAAAGCTATTTGCAGTGCCCAGTGACTTCGGAATTCCACCAAGTCCTGAGTGCTTGTAATCAAACCTATCATCCAAGGATTACATGAAGGCTTGGTATTCATTGTTGAAATAGTTATTGAACTAACAAATTATGATTATTTTATTTCCTTCTTTAATTGATTCCATAACCTTGTCTGTCTGAAAGTGGAAGTTTATGATCAAAGAGAATTGGACATAGAGCATTGATATTAATTAGATTACCTTGTTGCTTATCCATGCTCTACTGAAGTTACATGCTTAATATTAATTTTTTTTTGTCAGATTTATAAACTTGGCGTCCAAGATCTATTATTTGCAAAATCTGGTGAGTAACATTTGAGCAGTTTTGAAGGTTATTGAATGTTTTATTTTCACTGTATTGGGAATCCAGTGATAGTGACATTGACTTGCTGATGTTGGTAATGTTCATATCTCAAGAATTAATTTTAAAAATTTCCAAGATGCTAATAATCTGAAGAAAAAAATTCAAATTGACAGCCCAATGTTTTAAATTATGTTTACAGTATCATAATAGTATGTTGGGCCTATGATTAAGATACCAATGACATATTAGTCAATGTTGAAAAAAGCTAAATAATTAGATGCTTAAAAATATTAACAAGAATCTTTGAAAATTGCTTAAGGCAAAGAAGCTGAATCATTAGGACTCAGAAACTTTACTTGCCTGATCCTGAATACTTGTATCCGTCTTCCAGAATGGTAGGTGAGAAAAATCGTTTTAAGATAGTGCGGAGACATCGTTGGTCCCATGCATCTGTGACTCGACCTCCATAAGTGATCTCACCTATTCAGTGTAATTAACGTAATTGTTATAATGGCCATGCAAATAAACAACAAATGGTCCAATGTAACTGTCCTCTATGGTCATCCATTGCTATACATTCTAGATTTGTTAGAATTCTTTGAGAATGTAACAAGCAGATCATAAAAGGGAATCAGTAGATGTGTTGCAGTTGGATTGCCAAAAAGGAACATAATAATGCGCCATACTAAAGGTTACTATGCAAGATAAGTGCTCTTGTGTTAGGGATACTATATTAGCATGGATTTGGATTTGCTAACTAACAAGTAGAGTTGGAATAAATTGATTTCTTTCAAGATACCAAAGAGGAACCAGTAAAGTGCCACAGGGATCAATGCTGAGGCCTCAATTATTTAGAATCTATCTGAATAGATTAAAGGACCAAGTCCATTGTCATCAAAATTGATGAATATATAAGGATCAGGAGGAAAGCCAGTCATAAGGAAGGCACAGTCAGAAAAGGGTTGTACATCATCCAATCAAAGAATGCTTACTGCACAGATGTAGGCCACTAGGCCCATCACATTTGTGTTAACCCTCTCCTGGAGCAGTTCACCCAATCCCACGTGCCTGCCTTTTGTAGCCTTACATATTTTTCTTTTTGAATTCCTCAATTGAATCTGTTTCCTCCATTCTACCAGGCAAAGGATTCCAATTGCTAAGCAGCTGTTGAACAAAAATATTTTCCCTGGGTCACTATTGCTTCTATTGCTAATTACCAAATATCTGAGATTCCTGGTTCTCAATCCTACCACCAAGTGGAATGTTTTCTGACTGAAGGCCCCTTATAGTTTTGAGCACCAAATAATGTTAAATAGATTGAGTTGTCAAAAATTTAGCAGATGATTAAGTATAATGTGGAAAAATATGGAGGTTGTCCACCTTGTGAGAAGAATAAAAAAAACAGAATATTGTTTAAATGGAAAGAATGCAGGTACCTAAGGATCTGGCTGCCCCCAGTGCGCATGACTCACTAAAATCAGCATGCATGTGTAGCAAGTAATTAGGGAGTTAGTGAAGTGTATGCCTTAACTGCATTAAAAATGGAGTACTAAATTAAGGAAGTCTTAGTACAACTGGACAAGATGTTAGTGAGGCTGTATTTCAAGTATGGTGTGCAATTGTGATCGAAAGTATATACCTTGCATTTTGAAAAAGCTCAGAAAAAGTGTAAGATTTAAGTGTAAACCCTAGGATGAAGGGTTTGACTTTGAGTGGGTTGTTCCTGTATTCATTGGAGTTTAGCAGAAAACAATTGATGTTATTTGAAATATATAACGTTTTGAATGCGTTGAGGCCATGATCATTTTCTTTTATTTTTCCCATTTTTGATATTGAATTGACTGTTGAAATTGAGTATTGAACTTTAAACTTTGAACATCAACTTGCTTTAAAAAATACAAAAGATGGATGTCTGCTGTTGAGAACTGGCCTGGAAAAATAATGTAGGCTAATTACCGCTCTAAGAACACTGTGGATGATGATTTGACAGTGAGATGTTGTTATACTTAGGGACTGGCAGTTGGATGTTGAATCAGTCAGTCAAGGGAAGATTGGTAAAAACTGAAAGAACTGTGGATGTTGTAAATCAGGAACAAAAACAGAAGTTGCTGGAAAAGCTCAGCAGGTCTAGCAACAGTTGTGAAGAAAAATATCAGTTGTAAGGAAGGGTCACTGGACCCGAAACGTTAACTCTGATGTTTTCTTCACAGATGCTGCTAAAAGGAAGATTGGTGCTGGCCAGCCAACATTTGAATAGGAGGCGGTTTTGCTTTAGAACTGCTAGATTGGGAAGTTTTTTCCTGCAAACTTTGCTCTCTCTAGTTGTTCTCCGGTATCGACTTGGTGAACGTTCTGAGGAAAGAATCTCGGTCATAAGAAATTATAGACATTCGTAATAATAAATAATTAATTTTTAATTTAAGAAATAAACTTGGTGCCCAAAATCCATTATTCATAAAGTCTGATTGAGCAAATTTGAGGGCTTTGAATATTTTAATTTCGCTATGTTATAAATCCAGTAGTCGTGAAGCTGATTTGGTTGACTTGCTATCCCTGTGTCATAACAGAAGGGACTTGATAGCATAGAATGTTGCGCCTGATGGGAGAACCTAAAAGTAGGGAGTAAAGTTTCAAAATAAGGTGTATCGCATTTCAATTAAAGATAGGGAGGAATTTCCTCTCATATAGGATCATTAATCTTTGAAATTTCTTACCACCTCAAGTAGCAGTGGCTGTGTCAATGAATATATTCATGGTGGAGTAAGGCAGATTTGACTTGCATGGGAGCTGAGGGTTATGGTGGGTGCATGTAAAAAAGTGAAGTTGAGACCACAATCAGAGCAAGCAAGAGTTTAATAAATGGCAGAATTGGCTTGAGGGGCTGAATAGTCTACTCTACTCTAATTTCAAAGGTTCTTATGCTGTAATGCAGATAAACATCCCTCATTATTAGAATGATTTAAAGTCACACCAAACAACATTTAAATGCATTTGAAAAGTTCTTTGTGATTTAAAACAACAGTTGGTTAAATGCCCCAAAAAACCTGATAACCAATGTGCATCATTTTATATTATGTTTAGTGAACCTCATCATCTTTGTCAAACATCATATGGAAGCAGCACTTGCAACAAAGGATGAATATCAACAGGAGAAATTAAAAGCGATTGCTGAATTGAAAGTGACCAATTACAAGTTTGCTCAAGACACCACCGTTGTAGATCGGATCTCAAACAGTGAA
Source organism: Ginglymostoma cirratum (assembly GCA_024137785.1). Classification (NCBI taxonomy): domain Eukaryota; kingdom Metazoa; phylum Chordata; class Chondrichthyes; order Orectolobiformes; family Ginglymostomatidae; genus Ginglymostoma; species Ginglymostoma cirratum. The sequence goes on from JAHRHZ010000024.1 coordinate 28,928,664, forward strand.
AGATAGAATACAGGAAAGAGAATTAGTGCTTAGTGGTAAGGAGGTAAGGTCATTGAACAAGAAGCTGAGAATGGTTGAGCCCTGGACATTACACTGAGGAAATCATACAGCACCGGGGCTGACAAAAATGGCTTTCAATAACCACCACTGATTCTATTTTTGTCAGGTGGGACTCCAGTCAATCAATTCCCATTGATTTCAAATTTGCTGGTTTCAAACTGCCTTCAATTTTTTAGTGTAAACTAATTGGGAAGCAGTAACTGGCTGAATTGAACTGTTCCTGTTTTTGTGGACAGGAAGTATTTGGGAAATTTGCCACTTGTTTCTTAGATGTCAGAGTTGTTACTGGAATTCTGGAAATCTAGAATAGAAACAGAAAATGACAGAAGACACTCAGTAGGTCAGGAGATAGAAACAGGATTGATATTTCAGGTTGATGATCCACCATCAGAACTTTCTGAAGCGTTATCTCCATGAAACAATTGTTTCTATCTCCATGGATGCTATCTGATGTGCTTCCTATTTACTAGCATCTTCATGTTATATTTCTTATGCAAAACATTGCTGATAACTCTGTGTATATGGTCAAGTACATTTTGTTTTTACACACTGCTAATTTCAGAATAAAATATGCCCAACAACAGTAAAGAACAAGGGCTTACCAGTAATGTACACCAGAGCATCCCATGGGACATTTCCTCCTTGGCAATACAGATTCAAATTGAGAAGAGCACATTCTCGATCGCTATCACTAAACTCATAGCAGATATTCCAGCCCAATGGACCAAACTTCTTCCTTTCCTGAAGCAAGAATCATTCCATGCACAAGAAAGGCAATTTAACAGGGTATCAATACATTTTTATACCCAACTATTAAACCAGGTCACATCAATAAACGAACATCTAAGAGTCATGGTCATAGAGTCATACAGCATGGAAACAGACCCTTCGATCCAACAAGCCCACACCGACCATGTTGCCGAAGTAAACTAGTCCACTTGCCTGCGTTTGGTCCTTATTTCTCAATATACTTAAGCAAATGTCTTTTAAATGTTGTAACTGTACCTGCATCCACCACTTCCTCTGGCAGTTCATTCTATACTCTGACCACTCACTGTGTAAAAGCGTTGTCCCTCATGTTCTTTTTAAATTTTTCTCTTCTCATCTTAAAAATATGCCTCCCAGTTTTGAACTCCCCTAGCGTAGGAAAAAGACCTTTGCTATTCACCTGATCTCTGCCTTTCTTGATTTTATGAACTTCTGTAAGGTCACCCCTCAACCTCCTATGCTCCATTGAAAAATACTTTACTATTAAATCATTTCAATGCAAAGATATCTTGGTTTTGACACATGCTGAATTTCATTTTGAAATAAATTGAAACAAGCTAATTCACAATAACAGCTTGTTAATTTAACAAATCTTACCTGAATCACAGCATGGAAGAAACAAATGCCAAAGATTAGCTTTCTCCATTTCCTGCCCAAGGTATGCTCCTCAAAGAAGGAGGCTGTAATCTCCATGAAAGCTCGTCGAATGTTAGCACGAAGTCCCTTTGGAGGTTCATTTGTGACCTGAAGGAGAATATTAGTTGCTAGTTGTTCTTGTTTCACTCTACATAAATGACTAATACTCACTCCAAATACACTTTAACTTCCGTCAAAGCTGTTTACATGCATAGTCTATAATACTTTAAAACTTATGAGTTGTATCTTTTACTGGGGTTGTCAGTTTAGCTTATAGTGTTAATGGTTCTCTCTTCTCGGGTACTGTCAGTAAGACCAAAACATATAGCAGTAGAAGTAGGCCATTCAGCCCATCTTGTCTGCTCCGCTTTTAAATTAGATCATGGATGATCTGACAATCCTCAGCTCCACTTCCTTGCCTTTTCTCCATAACCCTCGATTCCTTAGCTGGTTAAAAAACTGTCACCTCAACCTTGAATATACTTGACAAAGCAGCTTCCACAGCCCTCTGAATTCCAAGGATTCATAGAAACACAGAAGATAGGAGCAGGAGGAGTCCATTGGCTCTTCTAGCCTGCTCCGCTATTCTTCACGATCATGGCTGATCATCAAACTCAATAGCCTAATCCTGCTTTCTCCCCATAACCTTTGATCCCATTCAACCCAAGTGCTGTATCTAGTCAATGTTTTGGCATCAACTACTTCCTATGGTAATGAATTCCACAGGATCACCATTCTTTGGGTGAAGAAATGTCTCCTCATTCCCATCCTAAATCATCTACCCCAAATCCTCATACTGTGCCCCCTGGTTCTGGACACACCCACCATTGGGAACATCCTCCCTGCACCTACCCAGTCCTGTCCTGTTAGAAATAAGTCTCTATGAGATCCTCCCCTCATTCGTCTGAACTCCAGCGAAAACAGTGCCAACCTAGTCAATCTCTCCTCATTTGTCAGACCCACTATCCCCAGAATCAGCCTGGTGACCCTTTGCTGCAATCCCTAAGAGGAGAAATTTCTCCACATCTGTCTTCAAGGAGTGATTCCTCACTCTAAGATTATGTCCTCTGATTTCAAGACTCTCTCAAAGGAAAGGCCTTCTCAGCATCTACACTGTCAAGCCTATTGATAATTCTTTTGTTTTCATATAGTTGTCTCTCATCCTCCTAAACTCCAAAGAGTACAGGCCCAACCCACTCCACCCCTCCCCCTAAGAAAATCTTTACATTCCTGGGATCAGTATAGTGAACCTTCTCTGGACTGCATCCGATGTCTATATATTTCCTTAAATAAGATAAATAAAACGGTTCACAGTAAATACTTTCCTCATTTATACTCCATTTCCTTTAAAATAAAGTCCAAAATTCTCTCTTGCCTTCCCTATTATCTTCTGAATTTGGATGCTAACTTTTTATTATTTATCCACGAGTACCCTCAAATACCTCTGTGCTGCAGCTTTCCACAGTCTTTCTCCTTGGAGCAATACTCAGCTCCTTTATTCTTCCTCCCAAAGTGCATAACCTCACACTTTCCAAACTTATATTTCATCTGCCAAGTTTTTTCCACTCATTTAAGCTGTGTTTCAATCTCTATAGTCTCTGTGTTATCCTCACCACTTCCCTTACTACCTATTTTTTGTGGTCATGTGGAAAATTGGCTATAGTACATTCACTTTCCTTACACAAGTCATTAATGTACATTGTAAATAACTGTGGTCACAGCACGATCCCTGCAGCATAACATTAGTAACAGGTTGCCATCCTGTAAATGCATCCTTATTCCAACTTAGTTTAACAAAAGAAGACAATCTTCTATTTATGCTGATAGACTACCTCTAACACCAAAGCTCTTATCTTATTAAATTGACTTTTGTGTGGTGTCTTATTGAACACCTTGTAGAAATCTAAATGTATTACATTCACTATTTTCCCCTTATCAGTCTTGCTTGTTACCTTCTCAAAAAAGAATTCTAATAAATTTGGCAGGCATGAATTTCCCCTATAAGAAGCCATGCTGACTCGGTTTGATTGTACAATGTTTTCTAAATGGTCTGCTGATATGTTCCTTATAACAGATTCTAATATAGTCCCAATGACAGACGTTAGGCTGACTGGCCTTTGGTTACTTTTTTTATTTTCTTCCCCCTGCCTTTTTGAATAAGGTTTTAACATTGGCAGTTTTTCAATCCTCTGGGACTCCTGGAATCTGAGGATCCTTGGAAGTTTATTACCAATGCATTCACTAACTCTTTAGCTGCTTCCTTTAATTATCTATGATGCAACCCAGGAGGTTCAAGGGACTTATCAACCTTTAGCCCTATTAGATTCTCTCATGCATTTTCTCTAGTGAATGACTATTGAGTTTATTTCTTCTCCCCTTGATTACTTAATATGTTTGGAATGCCATTAGCATTTTCTACTATGAAGACTGATGGAAAGTATTTATTTAACTCATCTGCTATTTTCTGGTTTCTTGTTATCGTTTCCCCAGTCCCATTCTTGAAGAGGCCTACATTCACTTTCACTTCTCTCTTCCTTTTCATATATTTAAAGAAGCTCTTACTGCTCTTTTTTATATTGATTTGTAGTTTACCCTCAAAGTTTATTTTCTCTATTTTTGTTTCCCAATGCTCTGCTTTAGAACTAATGCTATTATATGTCCTTTTTGTTTCAATTTGATACTATCCTTATCTTCACTGCTTAGTTTATCTCCTTTGTGGAACCTTCTTTCTCACCTGGATATGTCTTGGCTGTGAGTCATAAACTATTTTCATAAAAGTTGTCATCATTCATGGTAAACTCCTTTGCCAGTCCACTCCAGCCAACTCAGCCCTCATCCTTTGTAATTATCATTAATTAAGTTTTGCACATTTGTTTCTGACATGAGTTCCTCCTTCTTAAAGAGGATGCTAAATGCTACCATCTTATTGTAACTGTTTCCTAGGTGACCTTTTATTCTGAGATTCTTGGTTGGATCAACACCATATCGTACTTGGGAACTGTCTAAAATACATTTTATGAATTCTCCCTCATGGCTACCTTTGCCAAATTAATTTTTCCATTCTGTTGATTGAAGTCACCCACTACTTGCCTTTTTTCTGAGCATGCCCTCACTATTTCCTGATTTATTTCCATTCCTATAGTTTAGTTACTGTTAGGGGCAGCAATGTATTCCACCTCCTTGTTATTTCTTACATCCAGCCATGTGGTTTCTACATCATCTGATCCTAGAACATTTCTTGCTATCATAGTTATTTCATCTCAAACTTCAAAAGTTTTGCCACCACCCTTTCCTTTTTGCTTGTCCTTTTGAAAAGTCATATGCCCCTGAATATTTAATTCCCAGTTTTGATCTCCTTGTAATCACGTCTCTGTAATGGTTATAAGATCACACACATTATCTTCCATTTATGCCATTAATTTGTTTTTTTTATTTCGCGGTGAATGCTATGTGCAGTAAAGAGGGATTTATTTTGCCTTTCTTTAACCATTTTTTCACCTTTGACGCAATTTGCCACTGATTTTTATCTTTGCACAGTCTGTCCCTCTCTGCCTGTCTCTGTGTATTTTTACCTAGTTAACTGCCCTGCAATGCTGCTTTGTAAAGCTGTGTATCCCCTCTTCAGACTGCCAAATCTATTTCATTCATCCCCTTCAATTCAGCCATTATCATTGCTCTTCTCAAAGAAACCAACCTTTCACTCCTCCGTTCTTCCAAATTGCCACCTCTTTAGAATTAGAATCCCTACAGTGTGGAAACAGGCCCTTCGGCCCAACAAGTCCACACCAAACCTCAGAGTATCCCAACCACACCTGTCCCCTTGTAACCCACCCAATCTACACATCCCTGAACACCACGGGCAATTTAGCATGGCCAATCCACCTAACCTGCACATCTTTGGATTGTGGGAGGAAACCGGAGCACCCGGAGGAAACCCACGCAGACATGGGAAGAATGTGCAAACTCCACACAGACAGTCACCGGAGGCTGGAATCGAACCTGGGTCCCTGGCGCTGTGAGGCAGTAGTGCTAACCACTGAGCCACCGTGCCATCCCATCTGTAACCTTCCTTAACTTCCTAAAGTAAATGAACAGATTGTTGTTTCCATGCCAATTCTCCATAAGTACATGTTTGAGTCCCTCCTCAGTCAGGTTCCCACCCCATCATAGTACTAGCTCAGCCCATTTGATATGGCATCTTGCATCATCTTTCTCAAACTATTTGCAGATCCTCCTCCAAGACCACTCTAACTTCATGCTGCTCAGTGGGATTACAGTGAACCAATTTGATTCTTATCTGTCCAGTCATAGCCAGAGAACATCCTTCAATGTTTTCTGTTCCCACTCACTGTTACCTCTGATATATCCAAAGAATCTATCCTTCTGTTTCTCATCTACATGACAGCTTTCAGCAACATCAATTCACAGGTATACTAAAGACTCAATATTATCTTTTTCCCTCCAATGTCTCTAAACTATCATCGTACTTGTCTGACATTCATCACTGGATGTGCAGAAATCTCCTCCAAGACCAAAGCATTAATCTCTCTGATTCTCTACCCCTCAGTCCTCCTTTAAGACATTCCTTTAAGGGTCGTTTTGTTAAATAAAGCTTTTGGTCATCTGTCCAAATATTTCCTCATGTGGCTCAGTGTCAAATGCTATTTGAAAATGATTCTGTGAAGTGACTTGGGAATATTTTACTAGACTGAAAGCACAATATAAAAACAATTTGCTATTTTGTTGTTAATTCTACATGACTCATACTATTTTCATAATTTATTTGTGGTGAGGTGCCCCATCTAGTGGTCCAAGTGAAGTTTGAGCCACAGGCTGGTCAATTCAATGGAAATTAAGACATTAAGCTGAGTTGATTACAGCATTTTCATTCACTATTGCCACAGCAAATAAAATGATGGGCTTGAGGCAAGTCTATGTTTTCTATTGCTGTAGAAGATCAAAATCTTTTAATCTAATAAGGCAACCTTGCTTTGTGCCACACATTTATATTACCTTCTATAATATGCCATGCCTAGACTTGGAATAACATTTTTTCACACAGCAGTTGATTATGATCCAGAATACAGTGCCTTGATGGGCCAAATTAACCATTTACTGCTTTTCTAGGGAAAAATGCACCTTGCAAATTTCAGAATGTATTACCTTGACTGAGTTTTGTAAAACTGTAACAGGAAAGGTGGTGGTAGGCATGGAGCTTAGGAACAGCCTGAAGTTCTCATGAATAACAGCATCTGGAAAAATACATACTTTTCTATCATATACAAATATCTGTTTTTGCAAACAATAAGAAAGATAACAACATCTTATAGTTATACAAGCACAGTAAAGAGATGGTAAAAATCTGGTAAAGAGATGGAGAATAAACATTTCAGAGATCATCCACTCTCATGAACTATGTTCCGACTTTTGTATATTGATTTATAAACAACACAAAGTCTTCACATACAGGGGAAGTTCAAACAAAAATAAAACCCTGCTGCAAAATCTAAGGAAACAAATCACTGCTGACAGTGCCAAATTTTAGGTCCTTGCCCCATTGCTTGGAAAGCAGAGGGGTCATTGTGCAATGCCAGCAAACCCTCAGAAGCTATCCTCCCAATCTGGTAAACTAGTGGGTGCTACCAATATGTGTGAGTGGCATCTTACAAATGACTCTGGAGGTCCATAAGGAGTGAGCTAGCAGTCCTCAAATTTGGCAGTCTAATAAGCCAACAGGTCTCCTTGGCTGTAGGAACACTGCAGAGTGGGGACTTTGGCGCCTGAGGTAAGGCAAAGCAGGGATGCTGTGAGCATCAAAGTAGGCAAAATGTGAGCATTAAGAGAATTAGCAAACAGCCCTGCGATGTAATCTGATCCAATCCTTGAAATTGGTGCCTGCCCCTGACTGCAAAGTCTCCTTGTAGCAGCATTATAATGAAAGGTCCCAGTGCACTCAAAAATGTAGCATTGAAATGCATAGCCATATTGTAAATGGATCAGAGATACACCATGAGGGTGCAGTGAGGCTGGTAGAGTCTGACGACAACTTCCATGGATGTAGAACGTATGTGGGCACTACCCATGAAGCACGCCTTGAGATGTGAGTGACTGGTGTCCAAGGAGGTCGTCTGGAGGAGCAAGTGGCAAGCTAGAGATGCCAGGTAACCACTCTGACTTTCATGTTGGGAATTGCTGCCATCTATTTTCTGTATGGGAGAATGGAAAACTGTGGATAAATGAGTGAGATTAACTAATAATGAAATGTTAATTCATGAAAATAGGCTTCTTGTCTCTCATTAATATCACTCATCATTCAATATGAATCTAACTGACTAGTATTAATATCAAAAATTGCCTCACTGCCAAGCTCATGCAATTTTCCAAGCTTTGTCATCAAGGCTACATCATTCTGTGCCTTGGAAGGTTCCACACACAGTTCTTAAAAGTAATTACACGAAGAAAGCAGGAAATGTTGGAAGGATTTAGACAATTTCAGGATTGAAGATGGTTTGCCATGCAACTGTGAGAACTGAAAAGTCAAAAGGCTAAAGTCCATGGTCGTACTCATGTTGTTTGCAAAAAATCAGATGAAGGTGTGAAAGCAAATCAAGTTTTTAAGACAGATAAGAGAGTGTTTTACGGCTTTAGCCGCTCGACAACCTTGGTTTCCAAGAAATGGAGCCTATGCGCTGAAGCAACATGCTTCTGGAGTCAGTTCCTGTCTTTCCAGTAATACTTGGATCCGTCCATGGAAAAAGAGACGTCTGAAAGTTTGCAGTAGAAAGCTAAACATTCCTCCCGAAAAGAAAAAAAACCTCAAAGTCGAAAAGATTTCTCTCAGCTGAAATATGATGGCAGCCTAATTGTATCAAATATCAGGATTTCAGTTTGGGTTCTGCCAGGATCACACAGCTCTTTACCTCATTATGGACTTTGTCCAGACATGGACAAAAGAGCTGAACTCCAGAGGTGAGGTCAGAGTGACTGCCCTTGAAACAAGGCTGCACCTGTCGTGATACAATATGAATAACCTCTAGCAAAATTGAATTCAATGGGAATAGGGGAGAAAACTCTCCACTGGTTAGAGTCATACCTAACACAGAGGAAGATGGTTGTGGTTGTTGGAATTTAATCATCTCAGCTCCAGGACATTTCTGCTGGAGTTCCTCAAGTGAGTGTCTTAGACTCAACTATCTTCAGCTGCTTCATCAATGACCTTCCCTCCATCATGGAGGTCAAAAGTTGGTACACATTTGCTGAAGATTGTGCGATGTTCAACACCATTTGTGATTGTTCAGATACTAAAGCAGTTTATGCCCATATGCAGCAAGCAAAATCTGAGTGAACAATGTCCAAACTTGGGTGGATAAGGAGAATGTTATATTCACACCTCAAGTTCCAGGCAATGACCATTTCCAACAAGATGGAATCAAACTATTGCACCTTGTCATTCTTTTTCATTAGCATCACTGCATCTCCCTCTATGAAAATCCTAGGGAAGTCAATATTGACCAGAAACTGAACTGGACAAGTCATAAAAATACTATGACTACACCAGTAGGTCAGAGACTAAGAGCTTTGTGGTGAGTAACTCAGTTCATGCCTGCAGTTCCTGGTTTTGTTCCTGTCCACCATTTGTAATGCACAAATTAGGAGTCTGATGGAATACTCTTTACTTGCATGGATGTGTCCAGCTTTAACAACACTCAGGAAGCTCAACACCATCCAGCACAAAGCAGCCCATTTGAATGGCACACCACCCTCCACCCTCGATATTCACTCCATTCACCACCAGTACACAGTAGCAGCCACGTATACCATCTACAACATACACTGCAGTAACTCACAATGAGTCATTTAACAGCACCTTCCAGGCCTTTGAATTCTACAACCTAGAAAGACAGATGCATGGAAAGATCATAACCTTGAAGTTACCCTTCAAGCCATACATCATCCTCACTTTGAACCACATCACAAGGTCTGAATCCCAGAACTCCCTTCCTAACAATGCTGCGGATGACTCTGTACACCAGCGACAACAATGATTCAGCAGGGCAGATCGTCGTCATCTTCTACTAGGCAATTATGGATAGGCAATAAACGTTGGCTGATCCAATAACACACATATTCCCTGAGCAAATTAAAAAAGCAGACTTGATACTTAAAAACACTCATTCAAAACCTTTAAATTTCAAATCATTAAGCTCTCGTAGCAAACATCTATTTAGACACACTATTAAAAGGCAGCTATCTACTTAAGAGATAAAAGGTACTGCAGATGCTGGAGAATCCGAGATAACAAGCATGGGGCTGGATGAACACAGCAGGTCAAGCAGCATCATAGGAGCAGGAAACTTGACGTTTCGGGCCTAAACCCTTTTTCTGATGAAGGGTTTAGG
>JAHRHZ010000024.1:28938926-29046393 GCA_024137785.1 Ginglymostoma cirratum
CCTAAACCCTTCATCAGAAAAAGGGTTTAGGCCCGAAACGTCAAGTTTCCTGCTCCTATGATGCTGCTTGACCTGCTGTGTTCATCCAGCCCCATGCTTGTTATCTCAGCTATCTACTTAAGATCATTTTTAGTTAGTCAATCTGAGCCTCTAGATAAGATAATTACACTTCTTGAAACTCAGCCAAACATTCACAATGAAATAATAAAAGCCTTTGGGGAACTGTCAACAAACAAGTCTACTGCAATTGCACCACTTGATCCTACAGTCTCATTCAAACCTGGCCTGTCAATGCAACAGAGATTTTTTTAAACTCTTAATTAAGCAGCAATTTTCTCTAAGTTTAAAAATTGAGACATTTTTTTAAAAATCAGATCATGACAGTGACACAGATTGTATTTATCCTTCTGTTGTGATAATATCAACATCATCAATTCCTAAGTCTTTTAGTGTTAGTGTTAAGACCCTCCGACTAGTCAAAATGGGATTCATTTGAATTCAACATTCAGTTCAAATGGTTCTGCTAAGTTTGGCTTTCCCACCTGAATGAAACACACCTGGTCCCCTTTCTTTTACTGTCCAAAAATGATTCTGTCTTCATGAAAAACTGGCCCTAAGCAACTTTCAATGAATATTACTTTTTAATTAACGGTTGCTATATTCATAAAACGTGGCTCAGTTGTCTGGATGACTGAGTTGCAACGCAAATTGATGCTAACAGCGTGGGATTAATTCTTGCACTGGCTGAAGTTACCATGAAGAATGCTCTCTCTCAGTCTTTCCCCTCACCTGAGGCAAGGTGACCCTCACCAGTCATCTTTCGCTCTCCAGATCGACTCTATGATTCAATGGGACTATGATGACTTTACCATAAATATAACATGCTACTCATGCACTACATACGCTTATTTTGAAATGTCTTTTGTTCAAAAACAAAAATCCTGTGAAACTTTTACTTCAAAAAGAATTCAAAGACTTCCACCTTAATAGTTTAACCAGCATTTGAGCAACATATAAAAATAGCTGCTACATCCAGGTAATTGGATTTGGGCACTGTGAATCAAACGGATGTCCTAGAATATCATCCTCTTTGCATATATTCAGACATTGGCACCTTGAGAATTACAGTCACTACTTTACAAACAAAACTTCCTTTTCAGTTATTTTGTATTAAATTCTCATATCATGAGGGCAAATATTCAGAATAGCACAAAACACAGCCAACTCTTACCAATTTTTATGGGTGCACCATAGAAAATATCCTATCCAGATGCATCACAACTGCTCTGCCCAAGACTACAAGAAATTAGAGTTGTCATAGTGGCCCAGCCCATCAAGAGAACAAGCCTTTCTTCCATTGACTCCACCCCTACTTCCCACTGCCTCGGGAATGCAGCCAACATAATCTCTTCCATTCTCTTCCGTCAGGCAGAAGATATAAAAGGAGTTATAAAAGTACCCTTCCACCCCAGTTAAACTGTCTTCCATTGGGCAGAAGATATAAAAGTTTGAATACACGTATGAATAGATTCAAGAACATCTTCATCCCCACTGTTAGACTTTTGAACAGATGTTTCAAATGTTAATTCTGATCTCTCTCCACCTTCTCTGCAGCTGTAACACATATTCTGGACTCTGTTCTGCAATCCTGATGCACTTTGTATGATGCAATCTGCCTGTATAGCATGCAAAACAGCACTTTTCACTGCGTCTTGGTACATGTGACAACAATCAATCTATCAATTCTGCTGTCTGACAGCTTGGAAGCATGAATAAGAAGGCCAGGGCACACACCTGGCAAATTCAGTTAGCCACTTGTTCCAAATGACCTCCATGGTGGACACTGGGCTACAACATATCAAAGTACGATCCATAGGAATCTGCCCACGTACCTCTCCTATACAGACATTGACAACCAGCATCTATAACACGATATTCTGCATTCAGTCGTATTACCCTGGTTTACCTATGTAAAGTATGATTTGTCTAGATAGTGTGCAAAACTACGCTTTTCACTGTTTCTTGGTACATGCGCAAATAATAAATCAAATCATTTCCATGGAATATTTTCTCCAATACTTCATTACATCTTACTACTCTCATTATATCTTTTTTTTTCCTTAAAGATTTAGTAACACCAAGGAATATCAAGAGTTTCAAATAATTGTGATGCTAGGTTACGTCTTTGAGCACATAAATAAATGATCTGCAGTTACAGTTAATCACATGACCTTATTTTAACACCAATGACAATGCAACTGCTTGTTATCAACATATAAAGAAAATAGATAAACATTCTGAGACGAAACCATTTAGCTTGGACATTTAACCCATATAACCTAGTCCATCGATGGGTTTCGCGCATGGAGATAATTTTACTTGTACTTACTTGGCTCTGTGAATGACTTTACTAACTCCTCCATTGTTAACATCCAAGAAACTGCAAGATGACAATTTTGAAGAAATATCCAGTTTCCCGTCTTTATAGCTTCTTTAATCAGTTTTTCCGCAATAGGCCCCTGTCCTTGTCCCAGGGAAATAGACTCTACCCTGCAGTATCAAAGCAAGTAAAAAAAAGTGAATACAAATTAGTCAGAAGAGATATGTTGGGAAGACATTTACATTTGTGGACTTTGTGAAAAACTGAAAGGTACCGAATTCTCTGTTCACTTTCTGGGTTAAAAAAGTTATTTTTAAAACCATGAATTTGGAGCAAATCTATGGGGTTTCTTTGAAATTAAATCAACCGTTTAATATGGGGTCTTTGATCTACCTACTGAATACAGAAAGTCATCTGACTTTGGGAAAATAGCCAAGCTAGCTTTTAAGGTGGTAAGAGATAGGATTATGGCCCTTAATTGCTGGAAAACCCAGATTTGGAACGACCTATGGGGGGGTGCCCATTGTTTATGCAGCCCATTGGCCTTTTGTGGGCTTTTTGTCTGTTTCACAAACATAGGTGGTCATAGCAAAAAAGCCTCCAAAGCTGCTGTAAGACTTTAAGACTCTCTGTTCCTCTCTTGTGAGCAATTAAAACCGTGTCAGAGTCCAAATAATGCCTGAAAGCACCATTACAATGGTAGCCAGTGAGTGTGAGCACAATTGGAGGCACTTGACCACCATCTGGCAATCTAGCTGCCCCTTCCTATTATGCTGGCAAGGTTAAAATCAATCTTTACATATGTCCACTTTTCTTATAAAACGTATTTGTCTTTTTCTAATTGTAAGAAATAGTCTACAATTTGTCACTCATTTGCTCCCCCAGGAAAACCACAATTTCAGTGTCCAAAGCTAACCCAATTACGTAGGTGCATTCTGTAGCAGTTACATTAACAAACTCAGAAATCACTGTTTTATGGGCCCAACATGAATTGAAACCCAAAGGCATGATATGGCCTGTGAGATGAGATCTGTGCTAGATTTTTTGCTTCACTAACACAGAAGGCTACACTTTGTTCATCTGGTGCGACCTCATACAGGAACAGTATTAACGGCATTGTCTTTCAGAGACCACTAAATATTCCTGGCAAGAACATTAATGTTGCTATCCAGGCAGGTCTGAAGTAATATTATGTTAATGGAGTTGAAAATCACTTCAGCTGAATCTGTAATTTGAAGCCCCTGAAGACAAGAACAAGCAATTGCATTGTCATTAGTGTTAAAACAGGGTCATGTGATTAACTGTAACTGCAGATCATTTATTTATGTGCTCAAAGATGTTGCCTAGCATCACAATTATTTTTTGTACAAAACCCATCTACACAGGGAGTAAAAGAGATTACTGAGGTTTTAGGCGACAAGAACCTGGGCGATGCCAGGTAGATGAAGATATTTTTTGTTGCAACAGATGATTGCCAGAATACCCTTCTAGTAGTATTCTGAGTGCTCAGTTGCCTTGTGCAAAGCTCTGTTTTGACTAATCCTTTGAACTCTAACACTAATGCCATCATAGGCTGGTGTAAGCACCATCATCAAGGTCATCAATGTTTCCAGACCATTCCCTTCACCAACAAGCACTGACTATTTGTAGAAAAGAGAAACTTATATTTTGGCCAATCAAACATGGAACTCACCTGTCAGAGTAGTCCCTTTCTTTTGCAAATCTCAGGAAGGCTCCCATCGGATCTGAACCAGTACTTAATATGAAAACGAGGGGAATGTTATTTGACATGTCCTGATAAAGTGTAGTTAAATCCACAGGAGGGTTCTCCACAAACTCCTGTCCAAGAGTTTCTATGACAAAATCTGTGATTGCAAAGACTACCTAGAAAAAGTGCAAGAAACAATCCAATTATCAACATGCCTTAAACTATTTCCTACCTGCAGGAGTTTTTTTCCAGCTTCCCTGGGTTTTGAGACAGTGAGGTAGAAATGCTTTGAGCATGTTTTGTATGGGAATGCAGGGAGACTTCCAAGTAAGTTGCTGATACAAGTTTGAAGATTATGGCAATGCCAGACATATCACTCTTGCCTACGACTATTCACCCCCTCCCCACCCCGGGACGATACAGAAAGAAATCTCATGACTCCACAAAGATAGTTAGGTTAAGTTTCCTCATATTTATCCTGTCTATAGTTAACCTTGTGTCAACAGTTGTCCCAGCATCATGTTGAAATGGCGATTTACAAAATCAGATTGGGTGATTACTTTGTTGTACAGCTCTGTTCAGTTTTCAATTGTAACCCAAAGCCTCCAGTTAAATACCACTTCAATTCTCCATTTGACTCCTGTTGTGACTTCTCTGGCCTTAGCATCAACCCAATTCCAACGATGTTTCAGCAACACCATCTCATTGTTCCACAAGGCACTTTGCAGACTTCCAGCCACAACAAGTTTAACCACTTTAAGATTTTAATTACGGCTCCTATTCTGTCTTATTTCCATCTCCACTGGGCTCAATTAATTGTTCCAGGTTTGTCTCATTTGTACCTCCCCTTGTTTGCTACCATGGTGTCTTTTGTCATTTAACCACATCTGGCATTTGCACTATTATAGACTTCTCCTTTTTTTCCCTCAACTACCTCCCATCCCTTTTCAAATCTCCACATTTGTTTAAACTGTGTTTATCAGTGTAAATCACGAGCTACAATTTTTCTGGCATGTCTTGGATCACATAGTGAGGACCAAATATGGATCGCGAGTCTGCTTGGACAAGCAGCAGAACTACGGCCTGTATCGGAGGTTGTCAAATGAGAAGATGTTGCTAGGATTACTGCCCAATTAAGGAAAGCAGCCTCCCTTTTTGTGCTGATAGCCCAGAGTGAAAATCCCGGCATCATGGTGAAATGGCCTTCAAAAGGTCAAATAATTGGATTAATTGGCCGTCTGCTTCCTGTTGGCAAAGAACTGAGGTGCTATTGATCCTACCTTTAGAAATATACTAAGGATTTGGGAAGATCTTAGCCAGTGTTTTCTTCTCTGAAGCTAAGTGTCCTGGGGAGCCTGAAAAGCAGGAGTGACATTTACTCAGCAGCAGGTTTTCTTGCACAATTGTATTCTTCTCAGCTCTTTCTGAAAAGGGAAGAGGCCCTTAGGCAGTCACGAACTTGCCACTTAATTGGGACCAGGGCCTCCCCATAGAACTGAGGTCAGGCTAGGAGACGTGTAGGAATGCCCCCTAAAGAATTCTACAGGCTCCTGTCTGCGAAACCACTGGCAGGAGTCCCATTAAAATCTGCCCATGGGCTTGTGGAAAAGTATTACGAAACTGCCACACATGGATGAATTTTACTCGCGGTTTTGGGACTCTGAAATCAGACAGAAGAGCAGATTCCCACTTCCGCATTTGTTGGCAGCAGGAACAGCTTGGTGGTTTTATTGCTTCCTAGTTGCCAGCTTGTGGGCTCAATGTGCTGCTGCTGCCAGACCCTTTTTGGAAGGCTGCAGTCCTCCCAAAGCCTCACAGCACCAATGGAAGAGATGGGAGCTACTGAAGCAGGTAAGTGAAGGAGTGAATTTTGCACAAACACATCTGAGCATGCACAGGGAGTGAGCAAACTCTGAACATGGGCTACTCAGACAGGCAAGAACAAGGAATAGGATGACTCTGACTAAATATAGATCATTGTATCAATCATATTGTACAAATTTGCATGTAACATCTTGTGCAATTGGTGGTTGATGCAAGCATTGTAGCCTTTTGTATCTTGACACAATAAAATGTGCCGTAAATGTTGCTCTGAGGGGTCAGAGAAGAGACATTTCTCTGTACTTCAGCTCCCCTGCACATGCTTGAATAAAGGAGATCAGTAAAACATAGGTCAAGTGTCCGGACTCAGCTATTCCTCCCTCTGCTCAACACAAGAAATTTCAGGGGTATCTCAAAGTGGATACGCCCACGACAGTTGCGTAATAATGAAAACACATTAGGAGCTAACGGCAGTAGACCCCTTGGGGAAGATGGAGAAACCTCTTAGTGTGAACAGGACTTTGGGGCAACTTCCATTCGGATGAGCCTTGCCTTACAGCAAATTGGCATCTGCCTTGAAGTTGTGGCATCCCTGAACAGTGGAAGTAGTTCACAACCATAAAAATGGCCCAGGTAACTGGTCTGTAATTTAATCAAATTGGCTGCTTGTCTCCATGTAGCAGGTAGCCAGCCCATCTGGCAGCATGTTACAGAGAATCAGCCTTCACCTGGGGTCTGGTAAAATCCAGCTTATTGTTTATATTAAGAATTATTAAGAATTAAGTCCATCAAAAGTAAAGGTGAAGTAGCCATATCAATTAATAATATACCTTTTCTTCCCAAAATGATTTAATTAAAATGACTTTCTGAAATAAGGTCAGTCTTTCATTCCAGTGCCCAGTGACAACATATTCTTGGTCTTCAGCCTCAGCCTCTGTTGGTTTTGGTGAATATAGAGGTAACTCTGTTATGTATCCATCCCAAGTTGGTGGGTTGATACCAACGTCAAGACGTCCTGTAAAAGTGGTTGCAAAATGTTATCAAATTTTCTGCCCTCGCATCTTGAGTGCAAACACTGACTATTTATTTTCAGCCGCTGACAAAACTACAAAGCATCTTGTGCTGGAAGCTGCAGGATGTTTCTCAATCTCTCACCTCAGAGCTGGGAGTTGTGATGAATAAAGGATTCAAAATTCAAATATTTTTTAAATAATATGCTAAGTATAGAGTTACTAAATGCTTAATTGTGTCAAGTGCTAAGAACTCAACATCACAATGAAAGCATATCTAGTGACTAATCATCCTGAGCTCCAGTCAGTGTAAAACAAACCTGGCGAGCTCCAGAGGGTGATGTGATCCTTGAGTGAGTAAACCGCATTCACACACTGTAAGCAGTGAGGTAACTGCACTACAGAGAAGCAGTGAGAGAACAAAAGACTGTCAGAAGCACAGAACAAGGGTTTAAGTTCCTGCCTTAAAGCTAAGGTTGGCCAGCGGGTGCCTAACGATTGATAAGTGATGTTGGCAGCCACCGTATGTAGAGCTGTACCATCTTTATGGAAACTAGAATAATTGCTTTGATAGTTACCTAATTTGACCTGTATGTGAGTCGCAATGACTTCCTCTGTGATGCCCCTGAAGCATGGTAAATTGTCTTCAAGGTCACAGCATGTATGCCACACTGCAGTTCTCAACCAAGAAGCCATTGGTTTTGGAGGACGCTCCTAGAAATCAAGGAAAAATGAGATTCAGCATCGTTATTGCAATTCCAATTAAATAATCCTTTGTTGAGAATTAATTTGGTGCAATGGCATGTCAGCCTTGAATAAAATTGAAAATAATCAGACTGCTCTACTCATCATTCTGCTGGGGTAAAAACCTTGCATAATTCAGCAATTTATCTGGATGTTCTGAGTTGGAACATTGCATGGTATTTAATGTCAGTGGGAATATCATGAGCTACAACTAGGGTTTGTAAAAAAGACTGCTCCCTGTGATGGCCTCTCACTACTTTTCTGAAGGAAAACTTAGTCTTTTATAACCAGAAACTTTGCTTTTGAAATTAGGCACTTGAGAACGTGAGGATGTACAGTTTAACAATGACTATGCTAAACTTGCAAAACTCCTTCAAAATAATGGATATAACCACACCACTTCAGTTTGTCTGAAAAATGATCATCTAAAGCTCTTGAATTCAATGCATAATATACCTGGCACAGCAAATACATACATAGTTCTAAACTGTAATATTAAATATCAGTACATGAATGGAATGCAATTGCAGGCTTATCCTAAGCCTGAAACAAATAGAAATCATGTTCAGACAATCCCAACAAATCAACATCACCATCTGTTGAATGAAAAATACAGGTCACCCTTGACTGTGAGCTCAGCATCAAACAAGGAACATAAGGAACATACGACCTATCCAGTTGATCCTTCAAATTAGCATTCATCAACATCTGGAGACTCCTGACAACATTGAGGGAGCTGACCCACCAACTAGTCAAGCAACATTCTAATACAATCATGATCGCAGAATCATACCCTTTAGCCAATAGCCAAGATCCCTCTAGCACCATTCTTGGGACATTTCACAAATTGGAAGGCCAGACTCAACAAAGGTCAAGATACAGTGGTATACAGCTCAGTGGAAGGGATTCCAGGGAGTCTTCAACACATTTTTGGCTCCCCCTTGCACACCCCATCACCATGAAATCACAAGCAAGGAAACCTTCCTCTCATTACCAATAATCCTAGCTCAGCAGCTGATGAATCAGTGTTCTTCCTCGCGGGGGGAGCAGAAGAGTAACTTGAACATAGTATTGACTCTTGAACAGGGTCTTCATCACTAAATGTGTAACTCCCATGATACTACTATTGACTCAACATGCTGAATCCTAAATCCTGATTGAAATAGCAGCCTTAAAATGCAATTCCTTGGATAATGATGCAGTCCATACGGGCTCCTTGCTTGAGCTACTCAGTGGCAAAAAAATTCACACCTCAAAAGCAATAAGCTGTTACCATAGCCTAAGTGCTACCACTTAACAATTAACTGAACTGCCATTGTTGAGATTCAACCTGCCAACCTGACTATTACAGCAGCTTGGAGTCATCACTGATTGGAAATGCATGTCAACTAATCACAAAAACACTGTGGTTACTGGAGCAGAAAGAAACTGGGAATTCTGTAGCATATTACTTCATAGACTCTTAAAAGCCTCTCATTTCCTACAAGGTACAAACTGGGAGTGTGATGGCATACTCTCCACTTTTCTGAACAGGTATTAACGCAACAACAATTTAGGAACTGAACACCATTCCAGTTTGCTAAATCACCACTTCATCCAACAATTTAGTTGTTTATCTCCTCCTTCATTGGCAAATCATAGCTGCAGTGTAAACATAAAAACATATCAAAGAGATACAAAAGTAAACCATATGGCCTATCAAACCTTCTCTACTTTTCATACAAACATGGCTGATTTTGGGGTTCATCTACACTTTCTTGCTGGTTCCCTACATCCTGTGATTCCAACATCCTCAAATACATTTAATGATGGCACATCCAGAAACCTCTAGGATACAGAATCACAAAAAATTCACATTGATTTGAATGAATCAGTCCTGAATGATCAGCCTTTTATCTCATGTCCCCTTGTGCTGGATTCGCCAGCGAGGCAAATCAACATCTGTGAAGCTCCTTCATAGCCGTGAACATTCTATTAACACATCATCCCATTCTTCTGAACTTTAAAGAATATGGGGAGATGGTGGAGCAGTGGTACAGTCAATGGACTAGTAATATAGAAGCACCGGCTATTTTTCCAGCCCATGGGCTCAAATTCCACCATTGTATCAGCAAGCAACTTCAATCATTCCCAATCTGTGATTGGGCAGAAAGCTGCTACCATTGATTGCTATGTCTGGGTCTAGTGGGCCTATTAGGTGTCTAGTGGTAGAGGAAAATCACTACATATGCATGAGAAGATGCACTTGTCTTAAACAAAATTTTGGTTTTTGCGTGGTAGTAATCAGTTATGAGATGTATTAGTAACATAGACATTGTTACAAAGATGATGAGGAGACCTAGATTATATGGGTCTGTCTCCTTTGAGATCCAGAGCTGCTCTGCTTTTCCCCACCTGTCGTCATGAGATTATCTGTTTGAGTGGAGTTTAATGTAGTTTTTAACAATAACCATTTCAGAACCATTGTCTTACACAAGAGAATTTAAAATTCAATTCATAAATCTGGAACATAACGCTATTCTCTGTAATGGTGACAAATCATCAAATGCTGTTAAAAGAAAATAACTGGCCACCTTATCCTATTTTCTTTCTTTTTACTGAAATCTCCAGCTCACACATTGTGAGATAAATTGATCCTGCTCTGAGTTGCCACTCATCTGTCTCTGCTATGACTTCTCATTAACAAATACTTCTTGTCGCATCTCCCCTATCCAGCTCCAACAGAAGCCTTAGGTCCATGTGGAGTAGGGCATGGGGAGAACAGCCTTACAGAGAATGCACCATCACACAACTTGATGTTTGCAGCCATCAGCTAATATCCAATATTCCTGTACAGTTCAGAGGATTACTTAAAGGAATAAAAGAACTTTAATTGCTGATACTGTTGAACATTTCGAGGAGCACCTCACTAAAGCAGTGCAGAGAAAGCATCTGGCTCAGCATATCTATCTCAACGGTGTCAAATTGGAGATCAATGGCATTGATGGTGTACTGTAGTTCTTCATAGAACAGGTGGCACTTTATGGTCAAGGACCCCTTATTGAGACCGAGGTCAGTTTTGGTTTTGGTGTAGATGAAATATTGATGGTTGCACATAAGCGTCAACTGCCAAATTTTCATCCATCCACAAACAGAAGACAACCCAGTTAACTCTTGCCATGCATTGGGTCTTTGCCATACTTAGAGATCTGACTGCTGCTGTAGAATATAGGGTAGTTTCCACCACTCCCATAGCCATAGTACATGATGCAACGATTGAAGTATTTTCAGTCTTTTAAGAGTGCTTTAGTGATGCATCAAAATGTTGGCCACCATTGAATTCACCAACAGCAGTTGCCATCTCTGCCCGTATAAAACATTAATGATCACACTTCAGCAAGGCACGAATCAGATATTTTTAAGTTCCCAGTGAAGTTTCTTAATTCATTTGTACAGGGTTTGGAAGATGGACAAAAAGCTTGCTATATATTTTTAAAATAACATTTCAGTGTTCATGTCTAATATAATGCTAAAGCTAGTGAAAAGAACAAATATAAATTAAGAAATTATTCTCAGCATTAAATAGAAAAACTTTTAGATACACATACAAACATTCACACTGTAATAATTGATCATGTGTCAAAGGCTCAAGCTTTGAGCAAAATTTAGTCTACTCAGCATTTCATTGGTGATTCCCATTGCTGACTTTCTATATGGCTTCATAAAGCTGAGTTTATAAAGCATACCTTATCCAAGCTTACAGCCCCTCTAAGGAAGAAGTTCCATTCAGCATCTGAGATTTCTTCATTTTGGCGCAGAATATCAGTACACAGCAAAAAACTGTATATAAGTTTGTGTTTTTCAAAGAGGCCTCTGGAAACATTGGTATAAACAGTGAAAAGTGTTGCATCTAACAAAATCTTTAGACGCTTCTGCAGGTTATAGGTCTTGTCAGATGTCTCGATGGTTTGATTAAAGAGCTACCAAAAGAAAAATCATACAGTAAATAACAATTCCTCACCAATGCAGTCTATTGGAATATTTGATACTTGTTTTAAAGCAGCAACCACAAACTGGAACTTCATGTCCCAGCATATACCTCACTCCACATGCCAATGGACTATCTCTGGTTTAAAGAGGAGTACAGAAGGGCATTCCAGCACCAGCACAAGGCATACCTAAAAAAACCTCAGTCATCAATCTAGTGAAGCTACAACGAGGGACTATTTGAATGCTAGACAATAGGAGCAATATGCAACTGACAGAGCTAAGCAATCCCACAAGCAATTGTTGTAATTTAAACTCTGCAGATCTGCCTTATGTAGTCAAGAATGGTTCCAGTCAATTAAGCAACTGGCAGAGGAAGAGGTTTCACCAATATCCCTATATTCAACAATGGAGATATTCAGTACATCAGTGCAAAAGACAAGGCTGAAACAATGGCAACCATCTTCAGCCCAGATGTGTTGAGTGGAAGAATCATCTTGGTCACCTCCTGAGACCCTCCGTATCAGATGCCAGCTACCTAATCAGCAGTCCTCATCCAGTAGGCTGTATTGGACAATCATAATACATGGCAGTCCTCACCAGGGAGATGGCTTCTTCAGATGGACAATGAACCAGAAGAGATTGAGCAAATACACAAGGAAGAATTCCCGATATAACAAGGTGTGGGGCTGGATGAACACAGCGGGCCAAGCAGCATCATAGGAGCAGGAAAGCTTGACGTTTCGGGCCTACACCCTTCATCAGAAATGGGGGAGGGGAAGAGGGTTCTGAAATAAATAGGGAGAGAGGGTGAGGCGGATAGAGGATGGATAGAGGAGAGGATAGGTGGAGAGGAGGCAGACAAGTCGAAGAGGCGGGGATGGAGCCAGTAAAGGTAAGTGTAGGTGGGGGAGTAGGGAGGAGATAGGTCAGTCCAGGGAGGACGAACAGGTCAAGGGGGCGGGATGATGTTAGTAGATAGGAGATGGGGGTGGGGCTTGAGGTGGGAGGAGGGGATAGGTGAGAGGCAAAACAGGTTAGGGAGGTGGAGAAATCATCCCGCCCCCTTGACCCTGTCCATCCTCCCTGGACTGACCTATCTCCTCCCTACCCCCCCACCTACACTCACCTTTACTGGCTCCATCCCCGCCTCTTCGACTTGTCTGCCTCCTCTCCACCTATCCTCTCCTCTATCCATCCTCTATCCACCTCCCCCTCTCTCCCTATTTATTTCAGAACCCTCTTCCCCTCCCCCATTTCTGATGAAGGGTCTAGGCCCGAAACATCAAGCTTTCCTGCTCCTCTGATGCTGCTTGGCCCGCTGTGTTCATCCAGCCCCACACCTTGTTATCTCGGATTCTCCAGCATCTGCAGTACCTTTTATCTCAGGAGGAATTCCCTATCACTTTAGCTAGATAGCAGAAAGTTGTCTTCACGACTTGAGTGAGGTTGACACATTCCATGCCAATGACTTATTCTACCTCTGCTATCAGGAAACCATATTCAATTGTAATGGGTTTTTTTTGACAAATTAACTAGTGCAGCATATCCAAATGACAAACTTAACAAATCAGCTGAAAAATTCCCCAAGAATGGTACTTTGCCTACATTAGGTAACTGTGGTCACAAACACTAAATACCTAATACTGTCCACATCAACAAGGCACAAGTCACAGGTACATTCATTTGCCTCATTGAATTCAGCTCCAACAACTCAAGAATTCAAGAACCCCAACTCTATCTCAGACCAAGCAGTCACTCTGTTTGGCATCATATCCTTCAATTTTGACATTTACTCCCTGCATGCAGACACACTATGGCAGCACTTTGTACCATCCACAACATGCTTTGCAGCATCTCACCAAGGCTCCTTCAATAGTATCTTCAAAGCTTGTGAACTCTACTACCTAGAAGCACAAGAGCAACAGACACAGGGCACCACTACCACTTGTAGATTCCTGTTCAAGCCACACACCATCCTGAATTGGAACAATATTGATGCCCCTTTACGGTCAACTGGGTCACAATCCTGGAATTCCCTTCTTAACAGCACTGTGCTAACCACACCACATGCCACATGCACTGTAGCATTTCAAGAAGCAGCTCACTACCACCCTCTCAAGGACAAATAGGGATGGAAGCAGGCCATTCAGCCCATTAAGTCCACACTGACCCTCTGAAAAGCATCCCAACCATACTGACCCACCAACCCTATCCCTGTAATCCGGCATTTCCCATGGCTAAACCACCTAGCTTGCATATCCCTGGACACTATGGACAATTTAACATGGCCAATCCACCTAACCTGCACATATTTGGACTGAGACAGGAAACTGGAGCACCCTGGGGAAATCCATTCAGACATTGGGAAAATGTGCAAACTTCACATGGATAGTTACCCAAGGGCGTAATTGAACCTGGGTCCCCAGCGTTGTGAGGCAACAGTGCTAACCTCTCCAGAGTGGAATGCTTGGAACCCAGCCTTTTACAGATTTTGAATTTTTGAGATTAGACAATGGTAATGAGATATTAACCCAGGTGTCTGACGTAGAAAACATGGCAGATATAAGTATTTACCTGAAGCATAAAACAGTGATAAAACATTACTTAGGTCTAATAAAATACATGTTTTGGATCTAAATACTAAATACTTCGATGTTTCCAGTTCATAAATCACCAAGGACAAGAGTGGTATTGCATTGTTGAAAAAAAAGGATGAACAATGGATGTTTCAATAAATTTCCAGAGTTTGTAATGTACTTCGTTAGTATTAGGTAATGAAAATATCAAACCTGCTTGAAGTATTTTAAAGAGAATTGGTACATTGGGTCTATTTCAGACAAGCTAGCAACAACAAAATACATGACGGATCCACGAGTAGCCACAGGGCGATATTTCTCACGAGCAGAATTAATTTTCTGTTCTGTGGCTTCAGCCTCCTCCAACCGAACTTTGATAGCAGCTGAGGTAACCTGTATAAAAGCAAAATAAATTTAATTTCCTGGAAGAGTAATACATAACATTTCAATTAAATTATTACATTCATATTTCTTCTATGATGTTACCTCAGTTCCAGGATTTCTAGCTTCCTGGTCGCAGTTGCCTTCCTTCACCTGAATGTGCAACCCCTCTACACATTCACCCTCCTTCAGGATGGCATGAAAGGTTTTCTGCGTCTTGCCACACTTGTTCTTCTGGCTGAGCTTGTTCTCATGTTGAACAATTTTTCACTGAACTCATTTTACTTTCTCCAAGTAAAAAGTGTGACTATGAGTATCTATTTGGGCCCCAGTTATGCCGGTCACTTTGTGGGGTATGTGGAACATGTGGAACCGGATGCCCATCCACAGCTCTTTCTCTGATACACAGATGATGTCTTTCTGCTCTCTTTCAGAATTAGAAAAATTAATCAGTTTTGTCCTTCACTCAACCTCACCTGGTCTATCTCTGACTCTTGACATTGCTGATCCATTTCTGAGGATTCTATCCATTAATATTTATTATAAATCCTTCAATTCCCACAGCTACCTTGATTACACTTCTTCACATGCTACCTCCATTAAGGACTCCACTTCTTTCTCCCAGTTTCCTCATTCTCTGTCACATCTGTCCTGGACATGCTTTTTCCACAATGGTACTTTCAAATTAGGATCTCATCAACTCAGGAGTCCCATTCTGTTGATGACAAGGCCTTCAGCCATATCCAACCCATTTCCCACAGTTCTTCCTTCACTCTTCCTCTCCCTCCCACAACAATAATGGGGTTCTCCTTGTTCTCATTTTCTCCCCTATTAATCTTTGCAATCAAATGATCATCCTTGGTCATCTCCAGTAGGATGCTACAACCAAACTCCTTCTCTCGCCACCTGTGTCAACATTCTGCATGGACTATTCCCTCCCTGAAACGTCGATCTACTCCGCCGTCACTCCCAAAACCTCTTCATATTTCCCTCTCAAAGTGCTTCTTCCTCACTGTGGAAGGTCCAAACACACCTTGTATGCGAAGCAGTGATTACTGCTGTTTTTCATTGAAGTGTACTGGATTTGCTGCTAACAACATGGTCCTCTCCACACAGTTGACAATAAATGCAAACTGTGTGACCTTCTTGCAGAAAACCTCCCCTCTGTCCAAAAGAATGTCTCCAACCTTATGGTTGTTTGCCATTTCAATGTACCACCCAGCTCTCTTGCTAATATTTCTGTCCTTAGCCTCCTGTAATGCTCCAGTGAAGTTCAATGCACAATGGAGGATCACCAGTTGGCACTTTTCAGCATTCAACTCTGAGTTGAACAATTTCAAACCATGATTTCTGTCCTCCTTTTTCTTTCCACCCCCACTCCATGTCTTGCCTACATGGGTTGCTATCTGCAGAGCTGACCATTTTTTCTTCTTTTTAAATTCCTTTTACAAAGGCCAGTATCCCATCACCAAGTCTCCCTTTATTTACTCATGCACAGTAGTGTATTCTGACCAGCTAGCTCATAGCCAGTCCCCCGACCTACTTTCTTGAATTAACTCCTGCAATTAACACCTACTATTCATCTATTTAATTTCTCTACCACATTAGTAATCTCCTTGCCTTCTATTCTAATAGCTCCTCCTCCCTTATTCCAAAAGCATAATAGACATCACTCTTCCAACCCTCTCCATTCCAAAGAAGAGTCATATTCAAGTCAAAGCATGTTCTCTGTTTCTATCTCTACAGATGCTATCAGACCTGCTGAATTTCGCCAGCACTTTGTTTTCGTTTCACATGTCAAGCATCATTTATATTAAATTATATCAGTGTTGCTTCTATTAGAATCCCTGATGCTGCAAAACTAAGGGATGACTTATGTACAGCTACTGATCTAATTAATCATCATCCAACTTAATGACATAAAAGCCTCAGGGGGCTAAATGGCCTACTTTTGTTCTTAGTGTTCTTGTACTCCTAGTGGGGAGTTTCACCTGCCAGCCACAAATATCGCAACATAGTCTGACAATTTTCAGACTACTAGAATTAATGCTGTTATAATTTTAACAATTTCTGATTCAAGCTTCTAGTGAGTATCATTCCCATTGGAAAGCCAGATTCATAAACAGTTTTCTAATTGCCACCTCATCATGTGAAATCATAGCTATTTTATGATTTCCTGTTTTCACTTCAAATTCACGGTATTTTACTTCAGTACTGATTTTTTTTTTAAACACTACACTCACCCACTGCCCCGGTAGGATAATTTGAGCCTCTATAGGTCCAGTTCAAGTCCTTTAAAATGTTTTAGATTCAAGATCCTTCTAAGAGCTGGTCTGGATCTGGAATACATCATATTTTGCAAATAGCTTGGGACAAACAGTGGAGTGAGGTCTTCCTGGCCACTGCCAGTATGATCTAAATCCTTTTGTGTTTCATTGCATTCACGCTCTCCTTTGGAATGGGATCGTATTCAAACAAAGTCATGGAGGGATGAATCGCTTCCTTAAATAACTGATCCAACTCTGTGACAGTCACAACTCTCATTATCTTTTCCATGGATCTTCAGTGGAAAACCACCAATTTCAGGAAGGGAATTTAGTGATGATTACTTAAGCTCACAGACACGTAGAAAATATGAAGAAAACGGTGCAGAACGCGCTGTGTGAGCAAAATAACTTGATGGAAGAGATGACACAAAGATAAACAGGAAAGAATTGTGCAGAGGACATAAGAAGGCGACAAAGGAATATAAAAGTCCAAAAGAACAGCCAATGCTGTAAATTGGAGACAAAAATAGAAATTGCTAAAAAAGCTCAGGAGGTGTGGCAGCATCTGAAAGAAATGAGAGTTAACGTTTCTGGTCGAGTGACCTTTCTTCAGAGGACGTTCTGAGGAAGGGTCACTCAACTCAAAACTTTAACTCTGATTTCTCTCCACAGATGCTGCCAGACCCACTGAGCTTTTCCAGCAATTTTTATTTTTGTCTACAATGGGACATAGAGTGAGTGGGCAAAAAGTTGGCAAATAAAATATAATGTAAAAACATGTGTCATTGCCCATTTCGGCAGGAAGAATGAAAAAGAAGCATAGTACCTAAACGCTAAGAGATTGAGAGCTTTGAAATGCAAGGAGGATCTGAGTGCCTTTGTGTATGAATCACAAAACGTTATACTGCAGATACAACAATAAGACGGAAAACTAATAGAATGTTATCATTTAATGTGAGAAGAATTGAATACAAAAGTAGAGAATTACGCTTCAATTATGCAGGGCACTGGTGAAACGACATCGGGAGTACTGTGCACAGTACTGGTCACTTTATTTAAGGAAGGGTATAAATACACTGGAAGCAGTTCAGAGAAGGTTTACCAAACAAACACCTGGAAAGAGTAGGTTTGTCTTCTGAGCGAAGGGTGGAAAGGATAGGCATTTATGCAATGAAGTTCAGAGGAGTTGGATGTGACTTAATCTAAACATACAAGATCTTGAAAGGTTTAACAGGATAGATTCAAAGAGATAGTAGGAATGTAAAGAGGATGTTCTCTCTAATTGGAGAATTTAGAACAAGGCATCACTAATTATAAGAGATAGTAGGAACTGCAGATGCTGGAGAATGAGATAACAAGGTGTAGAGCTGGATGAACACAGCAGAAAATTCAGAAAATTTTCTGAAGAAGGGTCTAGGCCCGAAACGTCAGCCTTCCAGCTCCTCTGATGCTGCTTGGCCTGCTGTGTTCATCCAGTGCTACACCTTGTTGTCACTAATTATAATTTGGATTGTCCATTTAAATCAGCAATGAGGTGATTTTTTGCTGTCAGAGGGTCGAGTGTCTTTGGAACTTCTTTTCCTGAAAACGAAATGTTGACAGAATTTTTGAAAATTTTTAAACATGTGGCAGACAGTTTGCTAATAAGCAATAGGAGTGAAAGGTTATCAAGAGTAGGTGGGAATGTGGACTTAAGGTTACAGTTAGATCAGTCATGATCTTAGTAATGGCAGAGCAAGCTCAATGCCCTGAATGGTCTACTCATACACATTGTTTGTAAACATGGAGATTGGCATTATGGAGATAGGAATTCAACACTTTTGGGAACTTAGTCAGTTTTTCTCAGCTCTAATTTACGTAAGTTTTTTATTGAACACTTTCCATCACTGAACAAAATACGCTTTTTATATCATACTACCTTGGACTGCTGAAGAGTATTTATCAATTCTTCATTATCCAGAATGTTGCCTTCTGAAGTAAAAAGCAGTTTCAAAATTCTATCTTCAATAGCTTTCAGTTGATTTTTGTCTGCATTGATTTGAACAATTAATTGGTTTCTTTGTTCCTCAAGTTCAGGTTTCTCAATTCTCACAACATCACTGGGAAAAACAAAAATCACACCATCACCACTAAACAACAGCTCATGTAAAGCAGTGCTCCTTTAATATACCAGACCAGCTTGTTTGTAAAGTGCAGCCACATAAACAGGGTCCTACTTGTCCCAAGCTATTACTCACAAATCTGCCATGAGGGAAGCTATTCCCTGACAGAGGGAAAAGGTAGGCAAAATCAATGAGTTCTCCTTCTTAACACTAATTTTCCTTGTCAGCATGGTTCCTGAAAAGAGCCCATCAAATATGGTGAGAGTCAACATAGAAGAAATTGATTCTTTAATACTTGGTTTAAAATGAATAATTGTTTCTTTATTATGGTTCTCACAAAGTAACAGTCCAATATTTAATGCAGGAAGTGATAGTACAAAATAAAAACCTTCTATTTGGATCTCCAGCTACGCTCAGTGTATCCCTGTGTAATTATTTTCCTGACAAAAGGGAAACATGAAAATGGGATGTCCAGAAAGGTCATCTACGCTGTTTTTATCTTTTCAGCCAGCAAAAACCCAGCTGCAATAGTCCACACAGAAGTAGGAAAACATTCTGGGTTAGTCGAAATCAGTAAAGCTGCCAATTCTTTCTTTCCTTCCCTTTCCTAAAAAAAATCAAAAAGGTATCTACACGCGAAAAGTATATGTTTAAAAGGTTGAAAATTATACCTCTTCATATCATAATCTCATCAGCAGATTGATGGTATCAAAGCTGTCTGGAATATATAATTATGATTTGAAAAATGTATAAATTATAGTCTGGGAATTTTACTGACAAGTCTTCACTTCAGGGCAAGAAGTGCCTGTAAAAATGTTCCCCTAAAAACATTTGTCATGTTCCTTAAATCAAATACCCATTCATAGAAAACAGTAGAAGAAAGACTTAGTGTTTTCAGCATCATGGTATAGCCATTATCTCAAGGAATTGGGGTATCCATTGGCACAGGAAGCAAATGAAAGAATATCACAAAACTATAATCATCATCATGCTAGACCAGAAGGAAATATTGTGAAAAATATGTGCAGAAAAGTCTAACATTTTAGATTTAACAGCTTTCAACTTGAATCTGAAAAGCAGCATTAATTTTTTAATAATAGAAATTATTAGCTTTACACTTTTAAACTAGAGAAACCACTAACAATGGTGAATATTTGCATTTGCACAGTTTTGTAACTTACAGCTTTCAAAGGCATAGCAGATTATAACAATTTTATAAGTACTGCACAGGGAGAAAATTTGTCTCTGTTTTCAGTCAGCAATTAGTGTTATACAGACACTTGAGGACCTAAACTCAAGGCTGGACAAATTTATGTCTCGGGTGTCATTAACAAGGTCAGTTTTTCTCTATGGTGAGGTTTGCTTCCTCACTATCAGAGAAGTTAGCAAGGAATAATTCCCCACAGATCTAGGACACCCAGCAATCATTTAATACTTGAGGAGCATAAAGAGGCTGGAGGCAGGTCTTCAAGTTCTACAATCTGATTAGTCACCTGCTTTGTAGTCTCGTTCAAGTAATTGCCAGAAATCCACGATGTTGTGTGCAAGGTTTTGTGGTGATGTAGGAAGGCATTCCAGGAGTTGAGGGAGAGACCCAGGGAACTCATGCTTTGAAGGCCAGACAGGGAGGAATCCCATAGGTGACCCAGAAATGAAAATAAAATAGAATAAACCAGTATTCTAGTTTACAGTAAACTAGAATCCCATCAATTCCAACAAGAACTCCTGTCCAGTGCCCAAATACCAGAGAGAATTCCCCTCTCTATTACACAGAGGGTTTGACTTAGCTGTGGCATCGATTGTTGGTTTGGAGAATCTGAGTCTCTGTATTGGGCTGTTGTGGTGCAATGATAGTATCCCTATCACTGAGCCAGAAGGCCCAGGTTCAGGTCCTAACTGTTGCAGAGGTGTGTAATAACACGTCTGAACAGGCTGATTAAAAATATCTATCTACAATTTAACATAGACTATCTCAGCTTCAAAAATCATCATCAGGGTTTTAACCAAACACTTCTGGTCTGGAAATATTAAACTTAACTCCTTACATTGAACTTTTTTTATTGAGCTATTTTTTAAACTGTTCTAAACTATCTTTCTTCATTAGGAACAAGTGTTTTACATATCCAGTGTCAGCCAAGACTTTGTAAAGCTCAAATCAAACGCTTTCTTCAAGCGATGGGTGTTTCCCCCAACGTAAAAATGAAATCCAGAATCTTCTGAAACCTAACTTGCAACTGTTTAAAATGTTCACTTATAAAATCCAGTGTAACCAAATTCCCATTAGGATCCGAGAACCATCTCTGTCATGCTGTGCTTTTCTAAATCACCTTGGCTATAGAGATATTTACAAATTAATCATTAATCTTCATAGACACAGACTCACATGCAATTAGTTCAAGATCTAAACTCTAAAAGAAATGGCATTAAAATACATATAAATCACATCCCTTACACTTCATGCAGGGAATGTAGTGGATAAAAAGTTTGGATAGAATACCAGATATTGATTATTGGAAAGTACATTCCAATAAAATGACTTGGGGTCCTTTCTAATGACAAAAATATCTGTAGGATACAAAAGCACTCAGTCTCAAAATAAAGAGGAACCATACCTTAGCAGCTGATCTTCCAAGCCAGACTTAGTCACTGTAAAGTTGATAATGGTGACCTTTATACATACCTGATGAAAAATGATGAAATATAATAAACTAAAACATATTAAACATGAGTGTAGGTTGTTTTCATTCCCTTCACATGAGAAAATTACAATATAGAATTTGATCTGTTATTTTCTGCTATGTGTTAAGCTAATGAAATGAAATAACATCTGAAAGAATTATAAAGAAAATCAAGAAATGACATGAGGTAAGAGCAAATTCAAAATGAAAGATGAAGTAAAATCCAGTTAATTACCCCAAGCAAATCATAGCTTATAGCAATGCAATCTCATAACATTATAGTCAACACTCAATAGAGTGAAGCCAAAGTTCTCGACAAGCATAGGTCAGGTACCACAGGCAGATAGCTTATGAATTTTTGTTTACTTGAGGGTGAAAAAACATGCCTATTAAAGTCACTTCACTTAACAGGCCAGGATCCTGGAATGATCTCAAATATTTCAAAAGAATCAAGTTTGTGATGAAGTATTAGAGAATGACTGGGTCTGTGTGTATACATCTGCATGAAACAAAATGTCCATTTCCCAACTGAGGGTACGGCATTAACTCAATTTTTCATCTACGGTATGATATTTCTGTTACAATACCAGGGGAAATGCTTGACAACACTGAATCACAAAAAATTCAGGCTTTGATAACTCCACCATCCCCTGTTGTATTTAAAGCCTAATCTTCAGGTGCACACTTAATTCAAAGAAACAAGAGTAGAAATTGACATTGGTATGATAATATTCTATATTTGCAAGCTGGCTTGGAGTAAAGCTTCAAGGAAAGCTTATGTCAAGAAATAAATCTTGGCAGATAAATGTAAGCTACAGTAAACAAGTGCCATAGAAGTAATCTTAAAGGAATTCTTCACATGTTGGCCTGAGAAAAGATCACTACATAAGTGCAGTGGGCTTAGGTTTTTCTATCTCCCCGTTATTCTCTATTTCAGTAAGATTTGTTTCATAGTATGTTTGCTTAATACTGTGTGGGAAAGTTGCCAGGATGACTGCATTGTTTGTAGTGAATCGCTGGATGTTGACAGGACAATGATTAGATGCATGGTGTTTTTTTTGTGCAGACATAACTACCAATACACTTACGAAGAATAAGTAAAGCCAGAATTATGACAAAACCTAAAACAATCCTTGTATATTCATGTGTAACCATACCCAACAAAGGAACCTGCTTCCTTCAGAAAAGAGAGAAGGGGAGGAAGCTGAAACACAAAATCTAATTGAAATACCTCTGGTAGATAGTGTGGATTGGATATTTTAGTCGTCATGTAGAACTTGAAGTTTTTATCATAATCAATGTCTGCATCTCCCAACCGCATAAGTAATCTGCCACCTGCCATAAATGTCTGATTTAGAAGAATTGGCTCCAGAGATGGATCCAAGCTCTCCCTCAACTATAAATTAAAAACAAAATATGAAGTCAACATCACAAATGGCAGTTGATTTAATGTTATGATGGACAAGCACAGATACAAGGTGTTGCTCACATTGAGTTAGAGGATATCTAATTTTATACTCATATAATCACATAGTTATTCCATGAAGCATTCCTCAGAATAAATATATCTCCTCTAACTGCTTCAGTGTTCCCTGATTATTTTTGCCATTGTCTTCTCTTCTTTATTGGTATGATTCCAGTACTATTACATCGCTCACACATGTCTCGTCACCATTTGACTATTTCCACCCCGAGCCTTCTTTGACTACCATAGTTTATAGTACAATTCTGTGAACATGATTATATCAGGCTGCTGCTCAACCAAACTGTGGCAGAACGATCCGAATTTGGCACAAGTCCTCCAGTTGTTAGTAAGGAGGACTTTGTAGGATTTTGAAGGGGTGGGTTTATTGTTGTCTTTTCTAGTGCCTGGGTTAATGGTAGGTGGCCCATCACGTTTCATTCCTTTCTTGTAGCAGATTGATACACTTTAGTGGTTTATTAGATTGTTTCAGAGGGGAGTTGGACCCACAAATATTCAATCCTCAGTGATCTCAAATCAGTGTAGAAGAGAAGACTGAAGTACTTAAATCCATCTCCAGTTTGGAAATGTCAAGTGGATGATCAGTCTCAGATTCTTCTCAATATTACTATCATCCCAGATGCCAGTCTTTAACCAATTAAATTCATTCTGTGATATCAAGAAATGACTGATACTAAATTTATTGCCTATCCCTAACTTATCTTGAGAAGGTGGGGGTGAGTTGCTTTCTTTAACTGATGTCTATTTGCTGGAAGTAGACCCACAATGCTGCTGGGAATTTTGTGTTTTGATCCAGTGATACTGAGGCAACACATGAACAAGGAATAAGAGTAGGTCACTTGATTGTTCAAGCCTGATCATCATGGCGGATCTGATTTTAACCTCAACTTTACTTTCCTGCACGTCCTTGACAATCTTTCATCTCCTTGATAATCAGGAATCTATCTACCACTACCTTAAACATATTTAATGATTTTGCATCCAATGTCTTTTGAGGAAGGAAATTCTAAAGACTCACAATGCTCAGAAGCATTTCCCCCTCATCTGTCTCAAATGGGTCACCTCTTATTTTCAAACCATGACTCCAGTTGTAGTTTCTCTCACAAGAGGAAACATGGTTTCCACATCTACCCAGTCAAGTCCCTTCAATTAACCCACGTCTGACTCGTCTGAACTCCAGAGGAGGCAGAACCAGCCTGCCCAGTCTTTCCTCATAAGGCAATGCTCTCATTATATAACTGAAGCATAATTTCCATCCTCCCCCCATAATAAACCATAACATTCTGTTAGCTTTCCTGACTAATTCCCGTACCTGCATACTAACTTAATTATCTCGGAGCACTGCAATATCTCACCATTTAGATAGAATGCTTCTTATTTCTACTTTCTGTCAGGATGGAAAATTTCCCACGTTATGCTCCATTTCCCAATCATTTAACCCATCTAGATCCCTTTATAGGTTCCTTTTGTCCTCTTCACAACTTAAGAGTTGAAGACCCAGCATCAATGCCTGTGGTACTGCACTTATGACATCCTACCAGCCAGAAAAAAACTCATTTATTGCTACAACCTGCTTCCTGTTAGCCAGCCAATCTTCTATCCCTGCCAATACATTACCCCCAAAACTAGGAGATTTTACTTTCCACGATAACCTTTAATGTGGCATCTTATGAAAAGCCATCTGGAAATCAAAGTACAATACATTTACTGGTTCCCACTTACCCACAGCACAAATTACTTTTTCAAAAAACTCCAATAAATTGGTTCAACATGATTTCTCTTTGATAATATCATGTTCACGCTGCCTGATTATAACAGGGTATTTGATAAGTTCAAGATAAAGTCTTTAATAACTGCTGATATTTTCACTGCAAAAAATGTTAAACTAACTGGCCTGTAGTTTCTGGTTTTCTGCCCCTGTCTCTTTTTGAATAAAATAGTTTGATTAGTTATTTTTGAATCTACATGATTTAAGTTAATTATTTTTAGATAATTAAAACCAATGCATCAACCTACTACTTTAAAAACCTTAAGATGAAATCCATCAAGTCACAGAGAATTGTCAGTTTGAAATTCTGACAATTTACTAAATACTGCTTCCCTAGAATTTGTAATCTTCTTGAGTTCTTCCCTTCCTTTCTATTACTGATATACAGCTATTTCCGAGTGGTTACTTGTATTTTCTCCAATAAAGATGAACATAAAACTTTGTTCAATTCATCTGCCAACTCATGGCCTTTAATTGTCAATTCCGCAGACTCATTTACTGAGGGCCAACATTTATTTTATTTAAGTCTTTTCTTTTTTAAATACCTGAAGAAACATTTTCCTATATTTTCAAGCCAGGATAGTGAGTGGCTTAGACGGAAAGTTGTAGGGGATGGTGTTCCCATGTATCTGCTGCTCTTGTCTTTTTACGTGGTGGTAGTAATGGTTTGGAAGATGCTGTCTAAGGAGCCCAGGTGAATTTCTGAAGTGCATCTTGTAGATGGTACATATTGCCTCGACATCAGTGCCAGAAGAGCGTGAACGTTTGATAGAATACTCCCAGTTCACTGGAGGAGTGTGCTTTACTAAACTTAAAGGAGCTCAAAATTATCCAGCACAAAGTGGCCCCTTGATCAGCACTCATCATTTAACCTTCACATTCACTTCCCTCATCACAGACACAGACTGGCAGCAATGTGTAATATCTACAGGATACAAATACGTACCAAGTATCCTAAGACAACACCTTTCAAATATGCAACTTCTATGCAGTAGATAGGAAAAAGCAGCAGACATGGATACCTTGCAAGACACCTCCAAATTACACAACATCCTTCTTCAACATCACGGGGTCAATGATTATGAACTTTATTCCTAACAGCACTGTGGATGCACTTACATCAGATGGACTGCAGCAATTTAAGGCAGCTTGGCATTACCTCCTCCAGGCAATTATTGATGGGCAATAAGTCCCCCACCTAACCAAGGACATTTATATTCCATGAACATCTTTTTTACAAAAGAAAAATCACCTTGTTGAAATGGAGGACATACTACCCACGGTGGGAGGGAATCTTGCAACAAATGTTGGTGACAGAAGATGAAGAATGGAAGATAATGAGAAAGATTTTGTTTCAACGAAAGTGTGAACTAAAATATGGTGGGGAAATGCATCATGATAAACATGAATTGCACATTTCTGTACCACTTTTATTGATAGCATTAATTTTAATTATATACAGGGGTTGAAAGATGGGCAGTTGCAAAACAATAGGGATGACATTACATAGGACAAAATGGATCCACAGGGCCACTAAGGCAATGAATTCCTGGATTCTAATATCATAGATTTAAGATTTAACAATTTCCCCAAATCTGCTCATTTTTTTGCCAAAGTTCTAAATAGATGGCACTTATTGTTATTTACTCTGCCATCAGATTTGTCAAGTACAAGCCGAAAGGAGAATTCATACTGACAGCCAGAAAGCTAGAACTGACTGAAAGTGTTCTATCATACTATTGGTTTGGACATTATCAGTATTCTGCCTCTTTTTCTTTAAAGGCAAGATAAATTAATGTGTGCATCTGATATTGCAACACCAGGGCCCATCAAACCGTCTCTGCTAGTTTGCCACATGAACTTGATGTAGGGAACAAGTGTTGGCATTGTGTAGTCAATATGAGACCTCAGGCTTCACTAACAATATTTGGTGAGGGAACAAAGCAGCTGGCTGGTCCAAATTTGGTTTCAGCATTTTTGGCCTAAGCCAAGTTGCTGAGTAAAAGACGAATCAGCAGAGCACAGTGTAAAGAAAAGCATAGGAGGCATGCCTGTGTGTGGGGATGGGGGATGTGGCTGTGTAATCAAGGGCAAGGGTAGAAAATAAAGATAGAGGAACCACTTAGGGACTGGAAGGCAATTGGTCAGGAGCTTGGGTGAAAATCAATTGCATAACTAAAAGGATTGGGACATCAGTGGACTGGTTGTTATGAAGGGTGCAGTGGGATGGGTGGAGTGTGATTGCAGTTGGGGGGGAACAAGAGGCAAATAGCAGCTGCTCAATGCTTTAGCATTAATATTAATTATAAACAGGAGTTGGAGCTAGCAGTTTTGCAAGTACATGGTTCACATTCAGGAAAATGTGATTATTTTAATTGTAGATTTTCAGTCAGGAATCTGTAGGGGTCCCTTTAAGGATGACCAATTACATTGGATATAGACAAGTTCTTCTGAATACAGCCCACAAAGAGATTAAACAGGTAATAGGCACCTACTTTCACATTCACAAGGTCTAACACATGCATTAGAACACCCATTGTCTATTTCTTGACCATGTAAATCTGTTTGGTAGTGCACTTCCTATTGGAAGCCGAGTGTTCGTTTGATGTTTGAAAGCCATGTGCAGCACCATCAGATTTACGTACCCTGAAGCTTGATAGATGCAGCTCTATGAATGCAATATTTTAAAAGTATTTAATATACATTAGTATCTATTTATTATTAAATATTATTTCAATAATACATGGACAAGAATACTGTATTGCACATGTATTCAAGTGGATTCGCTTAAGGTAAATGAACTCATGCAGATTTTGTAAGGAGTGGATTATTTCACTGAGTAAAATATGAGTGTTTACTAGTTAATATATTTTGTGAATTTGTATCTACTTCAAGCGACAAAGTACTTCATTTTAACTGATTGAAGACCCATATCAATTGGTTTAATTGTTCATTCCTGAGATATTATACAAATTATTAAATACTTGCAAATTTTAGATTTCAGATGAA
This sequence comes from Ginglymostoma cirratum, assembly GCA_024137785.1. Lineage (NCBI taxonomy): Eukaryota > Metazoa > Chordata > Chondrichthyes > Orectolobiformes > Ginglymostomatidae > Ginglymostoma > Ginglymostoma cirratum. The sequence goes on from JAHRHZ010000024.1 coordinate 28,966,823, forward strand.
AAACTCCAGGACTCAGCAACAGACTTCTTAATGTCATTTGTATCTACACCAAAGAGTGATGTCTCAGATCTGATAGCTGAAGTACAATGTACCAAATATATGCAGTCATTTTTATACGAGGTGTTTCCAATACGTGCTTTGCTCATACAATTGCTGATATGCCCGAATAATGCCTGGGCACTGAGTTACTTATTTGGGACGAAAATTTAAAAATATAAGGATACATTTACCTCTTCTAAGAGTACTGGCATTCCAAGACGAATACTATTTTCCAACGTGCGTAAAAAGCCAGAGTCTGTCAGCTTAATTACCTTCAAACCATTTTTAGTTTCCATGTTTCTTATCCAGCGATTTGCCTTGGTAAACAAATCATAATTATAAATGTATTACTTAAAATGTAAACATCCACATTCTCCAAAAAAAAGTATTGAGGTTTGTCTCCTTCATCAGCATTTATTCCCAATTGGACTTTGATTTTGAAGTAAGAATGTGCAGAGTGAAAGGCAAGCCAGACTGACAGTTTGAGAATTACAACTTGGACTTTACTCATACCATAAGGTTACCATCACAGAGCATTTTGCAGTTGATCAACTTTCACTGTCGGCAAACAGGAAGCCACTGTATGCATCACTGCATTATTTAATCAGATGTACTTTAATATCTAGCTCAAATGGGAAAGCAGAAAAATTGTCAGAAGAAAATGTTGGATTGTCTGAAAGAGGAAAGAAAGTCCAGGGAGGAATTATTTTCTACTTACAAATGGTGTCAGTGTCAATGTTAGGAAATACTTCAAATCATTTTGCTACCTACTAATTTCACACTATAGCATTTTCCTGGCCAATAGAATTATGGTATTTTCAATCCTTTTCCTCCCAGAGTCAATCCAGGATGTCACTGACAGTGGGAAATACACTGAAATTGGCAAATTGTCCAATGAATGGTGAGAAGACTAGTAAATTTTCATAAGGATTTAGGCAAACAAAAATATTAGTTAATCCATAACAGAAGTACAATCTAATGAGAGAGGCACTGTGAGGTAGATAAATGAAACCAGACGTTAATGATTCATTAAAACCTAACTCATAGGTATAAATAAAAATTATGTTTTAATCTCCAAGGGTGAACTGTAAACCAAATTTATTAAATGATGCTCAAATGAAACCGTTACCAACAAGGTTTCACTTTCAGTAACTTTTATTTTAAGATGAATGAGAACCAAAACAAATTAAACATGAATGTCAAGGAAATTTTCAAACGGAAAGGCAATATACATTTTTTGTGCAAAGGGTTGTCTTACACAACCACAAGCACTCACTTCACTTCCTGTAGTAATGTGTCACAATGTAAACTTCCAAATTTGTCTAATTTAGCCTCTTGTATGTAGGCTATCTTTCTGACCCACTTAATGAATTAGATCTTTGAGTCCTCTGGCAATCATATTCTATCCAAAGACCCCAGAGACAGTCAGCACCCAAATAACATACTCTTGCTGAAACTCCTTAGTTATCTCATGACAGTTTTCATGAGACAAATTTTTCAGACACTCCTGTGGCTGTCATCTTTAATAAACTCTATAAAATGATCTGGTCAGCTCTGACAAATCTGAAGTATAACTGTTGACTTACACAAGTCACAATTTCTGTTCCACCCCTAACTTTAGTTTTCTGGCCTTTTTAATTACTGCGCACACAGAGCACCTGTACATGGGCCTTCCCTCTTCTTCGCTTGCTGCAGGTTTCCTATATCTGCCACTCTACTTTGGATCTGGCTACTTGACTTCTGTATATCGGCTTCTATTCTGCCAGTTCTGCTTCCATGCCAAGGGTCGCAAAATCATCTGGATAAATTTTTCATATTATTCAAGAAAATTGCAATTGATCCTTTCACACTTGATGTAAACTCTTTAAAGTACTCTCCGAACATTCTTAAAGCCAATCACACATTCCCCAAAACAGTTTCCCCAAGAAATTACAGATTTTATCTTACTGCACTGCTCCTAGATCTAAGCTATCACAACAGCTAATGAAATGTCACTACAAGAAGCATGGAATATATATTTAAGTGGTACTTTATCCTCACTTGCAAATCTGTAGAAGACTTTTAGCTTAGACAGACTTCAGGTGAATGGTGAGAGAAATGCCTGTAAGATACTGGTGAGGTGCCCAAGTCATTTTAAGGAGTGGGCTGCATTTCAATGTCATTAGTCAGCAATGTAGGGAACTGATTAGTTCTGAGCCAGAAAATAAGGGACTGAAAGCAGGGATGAAATAATCATGAGGGATGAAGATTGAAACACAAGTTATCTGTTGGAGTTCAGAAGGGTTACATCTGAGAACAGACAGAAACTTTTTCTTAAAACTGAGAAGCCTGCAGTATTTTCAGTAAGGGCAGCTAGTTAGGATGTTCAACAATAGGTGGACCACGACTTGGGACAAATTTACAGATTCCCTATGTACAACCACAATTTGCAAATTGAAGTCAAACTTACCTGAAAAGAGGCAGATCTATCTGCTGCACTCATGGAAACCTCTATAAAAATATTGGCGAGTGAACACCAAGAATTCTAAGCCCAGGAACATCTAGGACATTTGCACCATTCTCTGCCAAAAGCCCTCAAAACTAGGGGTGGTATTTTCATTTTGGGTAAACTACCTTTCAAATGATACACTAGCCTCAGAGACAAGGAGTCACTCCTGTAGTACTGAAGTAAGTCACCAAGGCTCCTCAAACATGGGTCAAAAGTAACTCTCACGTTTTCAGTGAGAGGGCTAGAGTCAGAAAGTTCATACCTGAGATTTGAGCACTTAGTCCAACCTGATCACTTTCAAACTTGGATTTAAAAGAGTGTTTGGCAAAATGAAGCCAATTTTGAATTATTAGAACTGTGTTATTGCAGATGAACAAATACAATAGCTATAGTCAGGCTTAATTAATTCAGTTGGTTTCACTCTCTTGCACAATGATAGAAAACAATGCACATAGTCCGTCAATCACTTAGCTGCCTTACTTAAATAAAATTTCAACTGTTCTACCTATCCCGCTGCATCCTGAACATTTATTCTATTAAACGTTTCTATTAGCAGCTTCCCAATGAACAACCAGACAGCCAAAACTCCTACTTTTATCTCACTGTGCTCACAACCAATGGGTTGCTTAGCAGTCAGGGCCGAAACTTGTATGCAACTTATGTTCAATGAACATACAAACTAGGAGCAGAAGTGAGCTACTTGGCCCCTCAAGTTTACTCTGGCGTTTAGTAGGATCACAGCAACAAAAATTGGTGCCACCTGATTATTGACCATCTACATAGGCTAAAAGATTTCAGTTTTGTGTTCCTGTCTTTGGAAAAAATAATTTCAGTACCCCCATCATTAGCATTTTATTCACGTTTTATCGCTGTCTTCTCAAAAATCTTGAGTGCGTATGCTCTGCTTAAAAAGCCATCATTTAGATGGACGCCTTTTTTCCTCTCTTTTACCAGGAAAAATGTCTGAAGCGGTCCAATACTGTTAAAAATGTGGATCAGTAACTTTGATAATGAGGATAGATTCTAATGTGATATGCCAATTAGCTATTCTTTCACTTGCTGATTCCAATGGTGTATTTACAGCATTCATATTCATTTGACAGAAAAGTAGAATAAATATGTTCACAGAGGTTCAATTGACAATTGCAACCTATTACACATTCCGTGTCTGCACGCAGTTGCTGACGTGGAGGTGTCGGTGTTGGACTGGGTTGGATAAGGTCAAAAATCACATGACATCAGGTTATAGACCAACACATTTACTTGAAAACATTAGTTTTATAAGTGTTGTTCCTTCCTCAGGTGTAGTGAGAGAGGCATCAAGACACAGAATTTATAACTAAAAGATCAAAAGAACATACAACAGATGCAAATGTATTGAATAAGCCTAAAATGGCTGGCTGACTGCCTCCTGTTAAATCTTTAATCAGATGGAAAGAAGATGCAGGTTTCAGTTGATTAAAATGCAAATCCCAGAATTTCTTTCAAGTCAGTGCTCTGAGATAACTAAAGGTTTTGTAAGTGTATACAAGAGGTGACATCTCAGGTCTGACAATGCATTTTAGGTATGAGTCCTTGTTCAGAATCTGTCTGTGTTTTAACCTGGAGTCAGACTGGTTTTATTTCCAAAGCAGGAATTTATAGAATGCTCCATTGACTGACTGTGTCTTCAAATTGTGTGCTTTTTGAACAAAATGCAATGTATCTGCAAATACAAATTCACTCCATAGATTTATATGTACATGTGTGCATGCGTGTGCGTATGCGTGTGTGAGGGTGGAGGAGAGAGAGTGCGCGTGTGTGCATGTGTTTGTGTGTGTTTGAGAGAGTGAGAGTGTGAGAGAGTATATGTGTGTGAGAAAGTGTGCACATGTGTGAGAGTGCAAAGTGTGGTGGGGTCACCTGTAGTGCGACATGAACCCAAGATCCCTGTTGAGGCTGTCCTCGTGGGTATTGAACTTGGCTATCAGCCTCTGTTCAGCGACTCTGCAGCAAGCAATGATGCCCCAGGGCATAATATATTGGTAAAACCATGCAGACGGCATGACAACAGATGAATGGACACTGTGTAACAATTGCCAGACAGGGGTATTCCCTCCCGGGGGTTCGGGGCGGGGTGCAGCACTTCAGCAGTCAAGGGCATTCAGCCTTGGATCTTCAGGTAAATGTCCTCCAAGGTGGACTTTGAGATACACAGCAATGCAGAGTCGCTGAGCAGAGGCTGATAGCCAAGTTCAGCACCCATGAGGATAGGTTCATACGTGATCTTAGGTTAATGTCGCACTACAGGTGATCCCACCACACTACACGCTCTTACTCACACGTGCACACTCACTCTCACACATACACACGCACACACATACACCATCACACACATATACTCACACACTCTCTCAAATACACACACACATACATATAAATCTATGGGGTGAATTTGCATTTGCAGGTTTGTACTTGCAGATACATTCTATTCTATTCAAAAAGCATACCATTTGTATTCACAGTCAGTCAATGGAACATTTTATAAATTCCTGCTTTGGAAATAAAACCAGTCTGACTCCAGGTTAAAACACAGACAGATTCTGAACAAGGATTCACACCTAAAATGCATTGTCGGACCTGAGGTGTCACCTCTTGTATACGCTTACGAAACCTTTAGTTATCTCAGGGCACTGACTTGAAAGAAATTCTGGGATTTGCATTTTAATCAATTGAAACCTATATCTCCTTTCCATCTGATTAAAGATTTAACAGGAGGGAGTCAGCCAGCCATCTTAGGCTTATTCAATACATTTGCATCTGTTGTATGTTCTTTTGATCTTTTAGTTATAAATTGTGTCTTGATGCCTCTCTCACCACACCCAATGAAGGAGCAATGCTTAGAAAGCTAGACTTATCAAATAAACCTGTTGGACTATAACCTGGTGTCATGTGATAGCTGCTGATGTAATCACATCATTATAGACACTGCAAGGAGCAGCTAGACAACTCTGATAACTGACACTATGCTTTGAAAGAAGCATCCCTCAACATTTAGGATAGAGATGAGAACATGTTAGTAAACTTTTCTAGAATCCACACAGGCTGCCAGTCCAACATTATTGAAGACAGTGCTGAAGATAATATACAACTGAAACAAAGCCCCTGAAATGCATATCACTATTAAACGTTTAATTTACCTGATCCTGTGGATCAATCATCAAGGGCCACCGATGACCTCGCTTCACAAGAATGCCATTCTCAGTAGAAACATTATCACGGGGTAGACCATCAGTGTTCCATTGACGAATTTCAAATGCATCACCTAAGATGTTGATGAGACTGAAGTCTGCGCTGATAGGAATTTCCAGTTCTTTGCAACCATTAATCCAGTCATCAATTAGCTGTTAGTTTTTAAAAAAGTTGTAACTGATAATTGTAAAACAGTTCCTCCATACAGATTTTGTTTTACACTGAAGATGGATATATTCCAACTATTCAACAACCATAAATTTGAAAAATGAAATGCACCAGAATTAATTTCCTAATGTGCTTCACAAGCTTCTGTATTACATTAAAAGTCAGACTACAATATCTGGTGCTTCTGAATTCTGCAGCCGTAGCATGCCATTGAAACAGATCATGTGGCTCAAGCAGTCTATACCAGCTTTTGGGCCTTCTTCCCCATTTTTCCTCAATATCATCTTGTATTGCTGAAGAAGGGTCCCGACCCAAAACGTCAGCTTACCTGTTCCTCTGATGCTGCCTGGTCTGCTGTGTTCCTCCAGCTCCACACCTGTTACCTTGTATTGCCTTCTCTCTCGAATGTGTATTAAATTAAATCAATACTGTTTATCTCAATTGCCCTATCAGCTACCAAGTTTCATATTCTCGCTATTACTTGGGTAAAGTAGTTTCTTCTGAATTCTCTATTTGACTTCTGAACAGTTATTAGATAAATATGTATTATTTGAAGCTCAAATTTTTGAGCTTTACTCCTTCCAAGCAGTGGAATTCTCAGCCTAAATTTATGGCAAATTTCTGTTCTTTCAGAAACCTCTACCAGGTTACACCTCAGCCTTTGTTTTTCAAGAGAAAAGAAACTTTTCAAGATAGGTACAGCAATGACATTCTGATATCAACATTGCAAATCCTTTTTTGCAGCCTCTCCACCATCTTTTGATCTCCTTTTTTTGTAAAAAGGTGATCCATAACTGCACACAAAACTTTAATTGTGGTCCAACCAGGTGTCGTAACAAATTTAGCATAAAGCTTTCCTTAAGAACTAACCCTAAGAATAAAACCTAGTGTGCTGTTATAGCCTTATTGACAGTGCAACAGGAGGTAAGAGGTTGCAGTGAAACAAAATTAATATGCACAGTTAAATGAACATATAGGTTTTATTCAGCACATCAGAAGACAAATGCTTTTAACAAGAAGCATTTTACTGCAGATGGATCCACCTGATAATTCTGGTTTTTAAGATTTGTCTGCCAGTTCCAACATTAGTAATGCCCTTCCCTCTTTTAGTTCTGTCTCTCTCTCTGTTCACCTGTACAACACAAACCATTCTTATTGGCATTTTCTAACATTATCCTATACTGTACTGTATAGGAATAGGCCATTCAGTCCATGAAGACTACACCAATTCCTAATCCTTATTTAGACCCACTACTTATTGCCCATGCATGGTTGTTTTTCCCTCTATTCATCTCCCGTTCCTGCGTCTAACCAGATATGCCTTAAACATTGCTAATGTGCCTGCTTCCACCACTATCCACTGGCATTGCACTCCAGGCACCCACCACCCTCTTAAAAAAAGCTCCCCCGAACGTTCCTCTCTCTCACCTTGACCCTGTGCCCTTTTGTAGTTGATCTTTCCACCCTGGGAAAAAGCCTCTGACTATCCACCCTATCTATGCCTCTCATAATTTTGTAGACCTCTATTAGGTCATCCCACAGCCTCTGTCTTTCCAGTATCCAACCTCTACTCATAACTCCAGACCAGGCAACATTATGATAAACCTGCTTTGCACCCTCTCTGAAGCATCCACATCCTTCAAGTAGGATGGCAACCAGAGCTGCATGCAACGTTCCAAATTGGCCTAACAAAAATTTTATACAACTGTGACATATCTTGCCAACTTTTATATTGAATGCCCTGGCTGATTCTCTTTCACTTTTTAAATAAAGACATCATATTATTTAGTTGGGATAATATATGCATAATTGATCAATTAATACTGCCTCTGCTATCTCTTCCTTGGACTCTGAAAATGTGAGAATGCATTTTTTCTGGAGCAATTTCTCTCAGCTACATGGAGTCTGATTCATTTATTTAAAATATTTCTTTTTATTTCAAGTTTATATATGATCCTAATCTCACATTCCTGAGTCATATCCTCTTCCTGATGAGTACTGAAGAAAAATGATCACTAATATATCTGCCATTGCCTATGATTTTATCATAACCATTATTGAAGAAACCCATTTCTCAAACTGACTTTTCTCTCATGTCTTGTGTTTTATTATTTTGTTTACTGTTCCTTGATAATTTAGTTTCATAGTCCCACTTTCCCTTCTCAATTTTTTTTTTGACAATTTTCTTAATCTCGTTAAATACGATGTTAAAAGCTCAAGTTAAAGAATTACTTTTAAAATGCATTTTGGGCAAATTTTTAAAAGCAAAATTTATTGAAAGAATTTGTGCTTTAATTCTAATCAGAACATTGGAAATAGCAACAATAGAGGTCAGTGGTTCAATCTAATAAAACTACCATTTATTCTCACAGCAGCAGAAATACCAGCAGCCTGCTGTTGCATGTATGTATTAAAGGTACATCTCTCAAGTACACAGCAGCAATATGATGGTGAATAAGAAATAAAAACTTAATATATGTTTACAATAACAGAATTCTTTCAAATTTCTTCAGTACAGACTTTTGTTTTGGAAGGAGCTCATGGAATTAGCTCAGAACAAATCGTCAATCTGTTACATATTGTGCCAAATTTGATTTTTGACTGAGTTTGGGAAATATTGCCAATATTTTTAATTTCTAACTAAGCACAAGTGATAGGAAGATGAGAAAATTCTTTTCCGGAAAGAATTTGAACTTAAGTGCAAGGAAGACAGAAGGCGATGACAAAATGGTAGCCTACTTTGCACAATTGTACACCAAACGGTCTTTCAGTGCTTCATGTTGAAAAGAAAATCAGGGGTTTAGGTTTGAACTAGAGGAAGGGGGAGGGATTTAATATGCAAGAAATCTGTTTCCAGATAGAAATATCTCTCTGAAGTGCTTATTTCTGATTTTGACAGAGCCTATAGCTGCACGGGAAACCTAATACCAAGGTCATCAGCCTCATACCCACAGCTTTTGAAATGTAACAGGTGTTGGCTAGGTTTTACGAACTTAGAGAACCCAACATTCCGCTCAAGGTTGGGTGCTGGTGAGTGCATTGGCATCTATTGGGATCCAGCTGTCTGTTTGAGATGTCTCCACAATTGACACACTTTCCAGACCCATTCCAATAGATTTATCCCACACAAATTCAACCACCCGCAAAAACCACCAGATCCTGAAACCAGAGATAAAAGGTACTGATCCTGAAACCAATGCCCCAAACAGCAGTACTTCTTGATGATCGACAATTCCCCAGCATAAGCTCCCAAATCTTTACTCCTGAGCACCCACCCATGTCTTCCCTGGCAGGATCCTCCTTCAAGATGACGTGGTCTCCTCTCCACTTTAGTTGAGAATTCTCTATTGCTCGAATCAACACTCCTGCCCTGGTCACCTCCCAGTTCTTGCCTTGGACAACTTACTTGATGCTGAAATTATCACTGTTGCCTGCTTTCCTGTTCAACTGGCCTGGTTGCCAATCAAGTTGCACTTCAGGCTGCAGAGCTAATCGCTGAAATCACTAAGACACTTAAGTTAAAACTGTACACCATGGAGAAAATAGTGGGGCTAACTTAGACTGACCACTCCCTTGACCAAAGTTTTGGGCTTCACCCAAGTAGTTGATACAATTTTTTTTCAGATCTTTACTAACTGCAGTTAATGGAATTCCAGTTTCCTGATTCAATAAAGACAGTTAGCTTCCTGGAGGCAGACTGCCAGATACAGAACGTAGACAACCAGCATTACATACAAGCTTAGAAGATCTCTCTTAGAAGCCTGTCAGGATGCAAAGGCAGCCTCATGCTGCCTTGGAGAGGGATTTCCCTGTTCCTTAGCACCCCGTATCCCTCTGTGGTTGCCTGGCTGTGGGAATCTATCTTTGAAAATATCAAAAAAATGGTGAGAAAATACCTACATATCTTTCATCACAGCTTGCTACTCTTCTCAAGCTGGAGAGTCTTCCCATAAACTTAAAAGGCACAAAGCAGCTGTTGTGTAAATCACATTGAATGCCTGTTTCACACCACCAAGGTTACATCTGGGAGCCAGAAAATAGTCCTGCCTCTGTTTTCCCACCCACCCATGGAATGAATACCCAAACCTAACCATCAGTGGGCTGTTCAGAATTACTATTTGATCAGACATATCCAGAATTTGTACACAATACTTTGCAATGCCAAAAATTGGCTGACTAGTTGATGGAGAACATGGCTGTCAAGTGCAGGATGATGTCAATGGTTTGGTTAAGTGGGTGGAAAACTGGCAAATAGAACTCAATCCAGAGAAGTACAAAGTTATGCATTTGGGGAGGGCATCCAAAGCAACAGAATAAACAATAGGCAGGAATTTAATGAGACGGGTAGAGGAAGTGAGAGACTTTGGCATGCATATGGCAAGAAAAGTAGATAAGATGGTTAAGAAGGCATATTGTGTGCTTTCCTTCATTGGGTGAAGTTTAATTATAAAAAAATCAGGATGTAATGCTGAAACTGTTTAAGACACTGATTGAAGTTTTATGTATTGTTCTAGCCACTACGATATGGGAAGGACAAAGTTGCTCTGGATATTTTGTAAAGGAGACATACAAGAATATTGCTAAGGCTCAAAAAATGCAGCTATGAGGAAAGATTCCTTTGCTTAGAACAAACAAGGTTGCAGGGTGACTTAATCAAAGTGTTGAAAATAATGAAGGCCTTGGATCGGGTGGATAAGAAAGATTTATTTCCACTAGTGGAAAGTTCAGGGAGATACCTCAATTATCAGGAGGCACAGATTTATGTAGAAAGATTAGAGGGAACATGATGAAAACCTTTTTCACTCAGAGGGTAGTGGGCACCTTGAATTTGCTGTCCAGTTTGGTGATTGAGACAGAAAATCCAACTCACTTGAAATACATCCGAAGTGTCGTGACCTGCAAGGCTGTGAACCAGGTTGAGGAAAGTGGGATTAGAGCAGGCAACTAGTTTATATTTGTAGTACAGACATGATGGACTGAATGGTCTTTTTCTGTGCTGTAATCTTTCTATGGTTTTACTTGGAAAACAAGCACTGTGGTTCATCAGACCATCTGCCACAGACCATCTGCAGGGAGCCACAATAGGTATATACTTTTGTTTTAAAACTCATGACACACTACATCAATAATTCTCTTTTGAAATCCCTATTTAAACAATACTTATTGATTACAAAAAAAAAATTTATAGCAATCTATTTAAACAGATGATACAGCTTTCCTACAAAACAAAGCTAAGTTGCAGCAAAATCTGCATTAGGATTTTTTTTCAGAAAAAAGAAACTGCAGATTGACAATTACTAAATGTTGAAATGCTATCAAATTTGTCAGGTCACAAGAATGTTAATTTAAACAGCTCCCAATTTACCTTATGCGATGCCTGCAATTTATAAAAGGTCTAGTATCTATTTGTTACTATGTACTCTTTAATCTCAGCAAATGGCCACCATCCCAAGTTGAAAACATAAATATAGCCAACTGTTAAGCAAATTTGGTTAACACTTTTAGCCAACAATAAACCAGGATACAGAAACAGAAGTTCTACCACCACTCAGATGGTGTGGTTGACAATAGCATGTGCCCTCTAGTGTAAAGCCAAAATAAACTATACAAAGATTTCATGGCACTTAACACATAGCAAAAGAAAATTGTCTAATGTGCTTCTGTCATTATTGATAGTTCTAGGATTTTCTATATTTCAGTGATGAATTTACATTGAGAAGACCATAACATACCAGCTGCCGGTACTTTGAAGTAAAGGCTCCATAATATGCCACACAAGCTGCTGCAATGAAGACATTTCCAATAACGTTTGCTATTTCCTGTTCAAACAGAACTATGCTTTCTTGCCAGCGAATTTGTTCGTCTCCAAGAGCAGCAGTAAGTTTTCCAGCACGCACTAATCGAGCCTGAGTTAGTTCCATTGTTTGTGCTAAAGAGAAAAAAAGTGTTACATTCAAACAGAGTTACAATTGAAATTTACAATATTGTAAAGAGCAATAAATTAAGCTGAGTAATCTGCAAATTTTTCAAACACACAGTGTAAAAAATAGAACTGTTAAAATTTTGTTTGTCAACAACTGTTATACTAGCCTCCTAATATTTCTATCCAAAGAATTCACAGGGAAAGAGAGATCAGGCAAGTGTATAATGGGAGCTCATCTGGTACTAATCATTTTTGATCACTGTGACGTAAAAATAATCCCACCAATTTGCTGCAAAGAGCCTTAAACAGAATCTGTTGATACAAATATAGATTCTAGACATGATTTTTAGCTTCACTACCAGTGTGGCACTCTGGTTGTGTAAATCATATGCCCATCGTAGAACCAACCTATTTCACATCCCACTAATTTTGATGGGTTGAAAATTAGGCAGGGTTTGTGAAAGGATTTGAGGAAGTGTCTGAGGAAGGGTCACAGGACCCAAAATGTTAACTCTGATTTCTCTCCATTGAGGTTGCCAGACTTGCTGAGATTTTCCAGCAATTTCAGTTAGGGTCTGTGAAAGGTTGGGTAATCTTTTCTGTCAGATTTCCGCCCAGATGGTGAAAGTAAAAATTACAAACACAAAGAGAGTACTGTCATGGAATTGTGAATCAGCAATTCAATTGCAAAACGAAAACTTTGTTGGTTGGTAAGTGGTAGCCAAATGATTGTGTGGACCAATTAAATCTTATGTCAATCTATGTTAATCAACCTAAACAATGGGGGAGTAAAGAATCACCAGTAGATGCATTGCCATCTTTGTATTCTATTGTGGCTTACATTAATCCCTCCCAACTCAGTACTTTACCCATGTTCAGGCATGCCCAGAAGTAGCACTATTTACTTCTGATTCAGAAGGTCATGGCTTCAAACACAAATTCAAACACAAACTCAGGAATGTATGTACATAAACCAAGCTGAAACCCAAGTAGGAAGTGATGCATTGTAGGTAGAGCTATCTCACAAATGAGATATAAAACTGAGTACCTATGTTTCATCTTAGGCCAACATTAAAGATTTCTTGACACTGATTGAAGGATAACTAAGTTCTTCCAATGTTCTCATCAATATTTATCCCCAGTGATAACAATCCAATTTCTGGTCAATTATTTCAGTGACATTTTTGGAATCTCATTTGGTTGCCAGGTTTCCCTACATTATCACAATAAAATGTGGCAAAAGTATCCATTAATTGTGAAGAGCTTGGAGAATCCAGTAAGTCTCAAAATGCAGTATATAAATGTGAGTTCTTTCTTTCATTCTGCCCAGGTTTCAGGTCATCTTTGTGTATTTTCTCTCAGTTCCAGAGATACCCCATCTCCATGCCACTTTGTCATCTTGCTAAAATGCCCAGTTTTATTCAATCTATTTTAAAAAGAAATCTGTTTTTTATATTTCAACTCTGTTCCTTCTAGGCCCCAGAGCACTTCTATTCAAAGTGTATTCCTTGCCGCCACTGAGGCCCAAGTAACGTATTCCAAATTTACCGTGCTATCTCAAGATCTCCAAATCTGTATTGTCTGCTATTTACACTTATTGTTTTAATTCTACCTATTCCTATTACACTGGATGCTTAGAGTCACACATCCCACAATATTGCAACTCCAGCTTTTCAACCAACAATATCATTTTAGCAGGTTATGCATTTCAATACATAGTCCTGTTATTATTTCATTCAGCATAACACCTGATATTCATCTTCCAGGATAACCAACTCTGTTGTGACTTCAGAATGTATGGCTTGGTCCCATCTGTACCCCAAGCCAATTCCAGTTTTAGTCCTCAGGTTGTATTGCGCTCCATCTTCAAGACCTGCAAGACTTCCTTCCCACTTCATCCTTAAGCTTTGTTCTCCAATTTACGTCAGCTCCCAGCCTTGTCATGTTGCTCATCCGAATCTTGGCTTAGAATTTCCTGTAAGAATCATTTGCATCTGGCTTATTCTAGACCTGCCCCACTGTCACTCTCTGAATCATCTCATTTCCAAAGTGCCTCTGAGGCAAATAATATTCAGTTTCCTGATGCACAAGGAATGGCTTGGCGGCCTCCAATCTGGATCCTGAGTGTCAAAAATAGTCCTGCTTCAAGTAGAAAACCAAAGTTCTACCAAACTCTAGTTTTTTTTTTAAGGTGACCCCTTGCAACTAGTCCTAAAATATCAGTTAAAGTGAATTTTGTTCAACTCTCCAAAGGGCGATAAAGATATGAACTGTACCTGTAAGTTGCACCCTACACATCTTCAGAACACCTCAAATAACATCACAGTCAACAGGTTACTTTTGAATTCCAGTTACTATTGCTATTTAGATAAAATATCACAAGGTTACAACGTGATTCTGGATAATGAGTGCACTTCAGCCCATTGATCTCTCCTTTCAAAGTACTAACCTTTGTGCCAACTCATTACATATCTCAAATTCTTAAGTTACTGCATTATTTGATTATAAGTGTCTGCCAACAAAATGTTCTAGTTGTTTACCATTCAAAATTATGGCAATAGACAAGTTGATCCAGCATCCATGGCATTTCTTTGTACCATTAGACGCAATATCATTTTTACAAACTTTTTTTTCACCTTTGAACAATGAAATTGAACATTTTCTTGGAACACTTCCAAAAATAGCTCACCAAGTTTTTCTTTTTCCCCCACATTGTTATCATACTGTTCTTGAAGATCCTCGAGTCTTTGATCAAGTTGCCTTAATTTAGTTTGTTTTTCCTTCAGTGTTGCCAAGGTGGCATCAAGTTCAGCCTAGTAATTAATTAAAAGGATGGTGAAGGGATGTGTAAAAACAATATCTCCTTTCAAAAATGAATACAATATGAAAGACACTTGCGGTGTTGAGTCTTTTCTAGTAATTATAATTGTTAGAGCAGCTCAAAATGTTGTTGGGTCTCAACCATGCAGCAATCTGAACTTTTTCAATGCATACTTACAGCTCAATATAAACAGCAGATTGGTTTGCAAGGAGTGGGGGTGTGGAGGGTAGAGGGAATGGAGGTCAGGACAAGTTAGAGACTTAAATCTCCAGATAAACAGCAGATGCAACACGCAGATGAGTCAAAAAAGATCTGTGGCAGGAGGCCCAGATCTGAAGAAGATACATCGGCAAACTACAGATTTCCTTTCACAGTTCATTAATTCTAGGCCAGCTAATTATCAGGCAGAATACAAGTTGAGCCAGCCAGCAGAAAGGGTGAAGGGATGAGTGGTAAAGAAATGTGACTGCAGAGAAGCAGGGCCCAGGGCAACAGCACAGAACACACCATTCTTGTGTTGCCCAAATAAGTCGTCACGGGTGCATGAAATTTATTTGCATATTTATATTTTTACACTCGTTCCATTTATTCACCAGCACATACTGAACAAATATCCATGCTGCACACTCTATCCAGTTTGCCTGTAGATCTTATTCATATGGATTTCATGAGGTTCACACCCGATTAAAGCCAACATCTGGGCTGTCCAGCGGAAAACTCAAGTTAAGATGGCAATGCAACCTGAACAGGCAAGTAGGTCTACCAATATGAACTCTGCAACCATCCCTTTCCCATTGGGTTGAAGAGTTAATGTTATTCAGTATTATTTTAAATTACACGAATATAAATTCTGAGTTTCTAACTCACCTGAGCCGCAGCTAGTTTTATCCGTTTTGGCTCTACCTCTTTCGAAACGCGAGAATACAGATCCATAGCTCTCACCCACATACACATAGATTTGCAAGCTTTGGACACTTTCTCTACTTTTTCTGGCATGAAATCAGGGTTATTTATATATTTCTGAAGCCGTTGTAGAATCTGGGGTTTAATGTTGTCTTTGTCATAATCCATGAGTTTCTTCAAAAAGTTTGAATCACCAAGAACTTGCTTCGCTGAAGCCCAGTCCGTTCTAACATAAATAAAATAAAATTAGTTTCATTAGCTTTCAGAGTCAATGATTGATCCATTGATAAATCCTAAAGCATGACCACCAAAAAAAACTTAATTCAGTAAAAGAAAAAAATGGCCGGAATGTCCCAATATAACACCAGTGATTGAGCGAGCAATGACATCTTATTACAATATTACTCACTTTGTATTAAGGAGGATGCAAATGGCTTCCATGACAGTCATGACAAGATCTGGAGGTTTGGTAAATACTCTGACTTCAGATATATCTGCCTTGTCCAAAGAGTCAAGAGCTTTGTTTGCTGCATCCAAGGCAGGCATAGCTTCATCAAGATCTCGCTGCGCATCATCGGCTATAGCTTGGGTCTCTGCAGCTTTTGTCTTGGCTAAAACTTCATCTTCCTGTACAATTCTACGAATCTAACACAACCAAAAAAAAAATTTAAATTTCCATCAATATTTTAACTTTCTTCAGTTAATATATCACCAATTGAATAATCTGACACAGATTGTTATGTATCTGCCGTAACTGTGAAATTCTGAGAAATTACCATGTTCATTTTTATAACCTACAATATTTTTAAAAAAAGAATCTCTGTAAAAGAATGTTAAAAGTATACCTAATTTTAGTTGTATTCCTGATGCCATTCCAAAAATGCTGACATCTAGACTATAAGGACTGTCACTTAAATATTCTCATTAGGACATCTTGAATGGCATTGCCATTGAGCGTTGGACAGATGGAGGCTTTAAATAGAGTGTGATGTGCAATGGTGATAGGTGTGTGCAAATATCTTGTGTTGCTGCATGATTTATGTATTTTTTTTCTGACACAAAATGTGTGTGTTAGCTGGAATCTATTTATTTAAGCACTAAGCAAAGAAAATTCACAAAGTTATTGTTTCTGTTGCCATCGCTGCTTTGGAGCAACATTAAATGTTGATGACAGAGATAATCAAGCAATGGCCCATTCAGAAGATGTTGGCTCCTATCATAGCACAGATGCTAAGTTGGAGGAGAATTGGATCAGGTCCAGCCATTGGGGAGTATGGACAAATGCAGGGGCAGGTCAGGAAAGCAACAGTGATGTCAGGTTCAGGCTGCTTGGGTGAGGCCACTTGTCAAGTCAGGCCTGGGGAGCATAAAGGGTCGAGGTGAAAACACAGAAACAAATTTCATACATACCTGCAGCACAGTTGCACAGTCTCTAACATTCTGCTTTGCTGGTGACTTGTATGGTAATGACTGCAGCTCACCAATTCAATGACAATAAGACCAGAGGCCCAATTTCTACTGAGGTTGTTTGGTCCTCACCTTTTGGATACATCAATCATTCCTTGTGCCAATCCCCTGCCCACGTACACAAAACCAACTAAAATGTCTAGACCATGATTTTTACTATATTATTAACTACTTTGAGACAACTGAAGCTCCAATACAAACAGTCATATTCGACTAGGAAAGGTAGCTCTGTTTCTTCACAGATGTGTCTGAACTGGCTGAACTTTTCCAGAATTTTTACTTCAGATTTACAGCTTCTGTAGTATCTTGCATCTATTCCAATGAAGCTCCAATGGTATTGCTTAAAAGAATCATAGTCTGTACTGAGGAAGGTGTGAGGGAAGTTTAATGACCAAAGGGTCATTTAAAAATTTAAAACAGTACACAGCTAATAATCAAGCACAGGCTTCCTTGAAATGTTTGTCTTTAGATTTCTTACCTGGTCTGCCTCTGCATGGTCCACACTCAATTTTTCCATTAAAGCATTTACATCAATTGATTTCTGCTGAAGAATTGGCTCGAGAGCTGAAAGCTCAACTTGCATTGTGTCTACCAGCACATTGGTCTCTAGCAATTTGGTAAGACCATTCTTCACACGATCCCGAGCCTGTTATTGCGTCAGAAACATTGAAATTAATTCAGATATGATCACTCATATTGATACTTTCAGATAATCAGATCACATAAACAATAGTAAGATTACATAATTAATGTGGATACATGCAAAAGTGATTGAATATTCAATGTAAAAATATGGAACAGCTTACTTTAAAGAACAGTTAATTATTTTAAATTAACTATAATCAGAAAAATATCAGACCCCTACTCAAATTCTCTGTGATTTCTAACATTAAAAACTTTAAGCCTTTCTTGTACATCTCACAAATATAATTGGAACATTAAAATTAGTAACAGTGATTGAGTATTTGCATGTCTGAAAGTACATGGCTAGGAAATTATCTCCCAGGAAGCAATGTAAATTCTTACTTTGCTTCAAGAAATATAAAAAATAGATTTAAACATCAAACGTATAGTATTGCCCAATATGGAATTTAAGTAGCATTTTATAAGTGTTATGTCTATGAAAGTAACAATAAACAATGAAAATTCTTCAGTATCATTGACTTTCATATTGCATTATGTATACATCTGCACTAACTCTGACAGAAGCTCATGGAAGTGCAAAAGCACTGAACAATAGTCTAGTTACAATGAATTAAATGTGTTTGTATCTTTTTCTATTTATATGCCAAACTGTGTGACTTGAGCATGAAAATAACAGCAAGAGGCAATGCTGTCTCTAAACAAGTACACTGGGATAATTCACAACAACCAAGCAGTAATAAACACTGCTGCCTAACAGCTTTAGTAGCAAGTTTGCAGCAAGAAAAAACATTATGAGGATTGTCACTGAAACTACAGATTCCAAGTCCTGACCAATCACTTAATTCCATGCAACACAATGTTAAATGCACAAAACAGAGAGCAACCCAACACTAAATGGGATTACTAAACTTTATTGGTCATACTTACAAGTTTTTGAGAGAAACTTCAGTCTGTCAATTGCAATTAAAACAGACTTTTTTTTTGTTCAATACAAATATGCCCTACCTTTATCATGATAACAACAAAATTATGAATATAATACTCAACCATCCTACCTAAACCAGTTCCCTCACACTTTATAAATCTTGCAGGCAACAATCCAATATTTCCTGGGAAATAAATTCTCATCACATAATAGTCACAAATAATGAAAAATTTGATTAGACGTTTTTCTGTAATTACTGCAGAGTAGAAGGCAAAATCCCAACTTTATTTCCATTTCGTTGTCAGTCAACTTGATATTTATTAATTGTGTCTAACACATACTTCTGACCAACATCATTTTATGTGCCACATTCTAGCTCTTTGTCACATTTCAAAAAATGCCTAGATATACATCCTACCTCTGATGTTCTTGTGACACTGTGGTAGTATCCCTACCTCTAAGCCAGGAAGTCTAGGTTCAAGTTCCACCTGTCTTAGGCACGTGTTCAAAAGGTTGATGAAAAATATCTATACCGCCTCATAATTTAACTCATTATAAAGGGTCTTTGTAGCGTAATGGTACTGTCCATACCTCAGAGTCAGAAGACTTGGGTTCAACTCCCACCCAAGATGTGTCATAATACAACACCTTGATGAACAATATCTCTAAGGCTATCCCATTTGACATGAGTAATGTGACACAAGATCTACCAATAACAAAACAGCATATAACATGCATTTTTTGGTCACACTGAATCAAGCAAATAATAATTTTGGAAGCATATTTTGTTGTTTGTGTTTTGGATATTTCAACATTTTTATGTTATCAAAAACTTTTTACCCAAATGCTCTTATCGGTGAGAAGGAAAAAGGGATGCAGAATTCAGTTTGTAGTTTAACTCAATTCTATTAACAAAATATTCCTCATTAAAAAATATAATGTGAGCATTTCCCAAATTCCCATAATATTTACTCTTTATCTAGCTCTCACCATCCAAGAAATGACATTACCCACAATGATCCATGTATTTGAACTGGGGCATTGGAATCTCCTTCCTCTCAGACATAAGGCTGGCTTGCTTCTATGAAGGTGGGTCTCACAGGTCTGAACAGATATTCTCTGGGTCTTCTTGGGTTGCTGCATGGTCTTCTGCCAGGAGTCTTGCTGCAAGTCTTCCCTGTGAGTCTTCATTGACTTTTCACTCAGTCTTCACTGAGGGGTGGCTTCCAGGTGTGAGAGTTCCCCTTCACACCTGACCTTCCAGAACGTTCTGTGATCTTTGGTCAATGAGGCAATGAGAGGGATTCAAATTATCCAATGGTGTTGTGTTGACACCCTTCACTGTTGCAATGCTGAGAGGTATAAAGTGCATATATTCAGGCAATTAAGATGCCAGAACATCTAATCAACACTTCGCCAATACATAACCCTTGAGCTGGTTGCAAGTGGTTCATCTTTTAAACTGTTGTAATGTCTTTGGTTTCCACTGTTCTCTGTACCTAATAACTGCTAGATGCTGTTAAGTTTGGCCAATTTTGTCAGTCCTGATTTCTGCTGCTGTAGTTCAACTTAGAGTTTCCAATTTTGGGCTCGTGGTCACAAAGACAAAGACAATCTCCAGCTATTAAAAATTCCTTAATTAGTAGAGAGAACACATTGCTTGATTTTCTGTCAACCCCGATTGACTTTTCAAATTATACTTCTAAACAGAAGAAGTTAATTTTCAGCTGAAGCAACAATTGAGCTTGGTTGCCTTATGGTGCATTGCATCACCATAGGGCATTGCATTTTCACATAAAGGCAATGCAATTTTTTTTACTACAGCCCTGCTTGTAATTGGGAACCACCACTGAGTCAGAAGCTTCCCCAAGCCTATTCTTCCATTTCTCTCCCACAACTGGGACTTCTAACTTGTTACCCCTACCTTGTCTTCATCTTTCACTCCTCCCTTCAAACTCCTTTTCCCTTTGTCCTTTGACTTGTTACTTTAGGCCTCCTCTCACAGTAATCAATACACTGCATGGGTGTTTTTTTTTTTGCTTCTGTCTGTTATTCCTTTCCCCTCCCCTCTCTGTCTCTAAAGCATGAGACCACAAACTCCACCTCAACCTTGCTCTTCTTTTCATCCAGATCTCTAGCACCCTCTCCATATTCCTCTTTATTCTCACTCCATCTACTGAATGGAGGCTGTGCCAGGACAGACCTACAGGGCGTGCTAGAGATTGTAACACATTATAATTATAAAACCAGCACACTTCTATGGAGGTGAGGAAATAGGTGATAAAATAAAGAACTGTGGATGCTGAAGATCTGAAACAAAAACAGAAATTGCTGATAAACTCAGCAGGTCTGGCAGCATCTGCATTTATGCCAGACAATCCATATCTCTTGTGGACCACCCACCATTTTCAGATAGATTGTGGAATGTAATACAGACTTTATTGAAAGCCTCTTACTAAGGTTAGAAAGTTCACTGGGGCTGATGGGGAGTACATAGTGAATACATAATGAGTACAATCATGGAAGAGTGACCACAATTTCTAGCTGCAGGTTTTCATATCCACGCCATCTTGCTTGCCCAAATTTACATTGATTCTAACTATTAACTTGACTGTCCTCACTAACATAGGGCAGCTTGGTGGCACAGCAGTTAGCAGTGTTGCCTCACAGTGCCAGGGACCAGGGTTCAATTCCACCTTCGGGTGACTGTCTATGTGGAATTTGTACGTTCTCCCTGTGTCTGCATGGTTTCCTCTGGGTACTCTGATTTCCTCCCCCCATAGTCCAGGGATGAGCAGGTTGGGTGGGCTAGCCATGGTAAAAACACCATGTGGGGTTACAGGGATGGGATAGGGGTTGTCTGTCGGGGTGGGATGCTCTTCAGAAGGTCCGTGCAGACTCAATATGTCAAATGACCTCTTACTGCACTGTAGGTGTTCTATGATTCTACTTCATGATTCCAACAGACAAATGCAAAGGTTTTTCTCACTGCTGAACTCCCCAAGAGGAAAACAACAAAATATCACAATCAAAATTCTGAGCTATTCTATGATAGATAGCCTGTTACACATTCTTTCATTCCTCATCATGATGGAAGCATTAGGGACAACTGGATTTCTTGAAAGTTTCAAATAGACTTTCTTAGAATTGAACACACCCTTAAATATTGCTCTTCTTTCTTTCCCAAAGATCAATTCTCTATTTTTATTCCAATGGCAGTTCAAAAAGAAGGTGCTACTCAAAAATGATTGTATCAATAGAAACTTGATTTGGTATTTGGTTTTGACGAGCAACTTTAAACTCTTGAGCTTTACCGAAATTAGTTCCTTTTGTTTCTCTGTCAGCATGGCCAAGTACAGGTTAATCAGCTCGAGATAAGATGTGGGTGTTGTGTAGTACCGCCGTCGCAGCTCAGCATAGTACTGATCTGCCTTCTCATTCACACTTGTGTGAACTCGTACACACATTTCAGAAAACTTTTCCTTCATTTCATCACTGCCCAGATTAATGTTTGCAAAGAAGTTCGTTGATACAGAAAGCAGAGCTTCTCTTGGCCACTGAAAGGAAAGAGGCAATTTGCATCAATTCTATCATTTTATTAACGAGAGCATATTATTAGCCTTTGTCACAAAATGTCCAAAGCTCAAAGCATACTTCAACTTTTCAAACTCTGTGGAAGTTACCACATCAGGGTGTGGTGGACACCAAGACAGCGAATAAATTCAATGAGACAGACCAATTTTTAATTAATAATGGGCTATAGGGTTATGGAGAGTGGGCAGGAAAGTAGAGTTGAAGCTGCAATGAGATCAGCCACAATTGTATTAAATTTTGGTGCCAGCTTGAGAGGCTGAATTGCTAAATCCTCCTCCTAATTCTTATGTTGCTTGGCGAGTCAGAGTCGTGCAGTACAGAAACAGACCCTTTGGTAAAACTCATCCACGCCAACCAAGTTTCCCAGGACTCAGAATCATACAGAGCAATGGTGGGCTTAATGTCGGAGGTTGGACAGGTAAAAGTCAGCAAGATCATAGGCCACTGGAAGCTGAACTGCCTGTATTTTAATCTGTTATGATAGGCAAGTGTACCTAGGGACGTCTTTGATGACAATATTATCGGAACCTGACATGAATTTTTACAAAGATACCACTTACCAGCTTGGCATTGGGCATCTTGATTGGTTGATTTTCTAGCATTTCACACAATTCTTTCATCAAGTAGAGATGGTTAGCATCAATTGGATGAGCCCGGGTCAATTTTGAACAAACACTAAAATTTACCAACTAAAAACTGGCCCCAAGGCAAGACTGCCACAGTGACATAAATTTAACGAGCTAACAATTTAATGACTCCAAATAAACTATTAAAAAAACAGCATTCTAGACTGTAAATCTGTAATAATAAAATATCTTAAAATGAGATATAGATCAGCAAGGTGTTCAGCTCATAAAAGGCTCCTTTGGAAGTGGAACTATGATTGAATAGTAAGTCTTGTAACTATAGGGGATTGTGTACTTGAATTAAATGTACTTGAAGGAATGCCAATTTAGTTAATGGGTTTGTAAGAATGATCTTTTTTCAACACAGTGAAGCCTGCAATACACAACTAGAACTCTGTTTAATAGAATTTTAACCCAGCTCATCAAGGGTCCTAAGCTTTGTCCACGTTGGACACTGGGTGAGTTGACATGCTTGGTGTAGGGCAATGGGGAAGGAGTAGGTTGGTATGAAATGGCAGTAGATTGGTATAGGGACTATCGGGGCCATGGGACTTGAAAGAGGATTATAGGTTGGCATGAAGGGTCCAAGAAGTGTGTGCAGGGCAACAGATGGTATGGACCCAGCATTGGGAGTGTCAATGGGTTGGGTGAGAAGATGAGGTGAGAGCTGGATAGCCATAAACACAAATTATGCAAGAAAGTTGTTTCACTCTTGGGGAAGATATTTTTGAATACAGATTATGAATAGATGTTGAAGATATTCCTCAATGATACTGATTTTTTTCCTGTAGACTGCAAAATCTGCTAATACACTAGGAAGATCCGATTAATAACATGCTCAGAAGGAAGTGAAGTGGGTAGAAATGGATAGTAAGGTTTTGCTCACTAAAGAATCAATAACACTATTTGTGCTCCTTTCTCTCAGCAATCTTCAGTAGTCTTTTCAAGGAGCACTGGCACTCTTCATCTCCGGATTCTGAAAACTGCACTAAGGCCTACAACAGGCAAAGGACCTCAAATTAAAAGATAAATCATTACCTTTTGGGGAAGAGGTTCTGGCTGTTTTGGGCACAAGTGGGCAGTAGGATTTTGGATAAAAAAATTTCCTGCTAACTCCCTTGTTTTTCAGCATGCATTGGGTGGTGGGAATAAAAAGATTGGCCCTTGCATGGTTTTAATTAAAGCCTGTGCTGTCCCTTTATTTTTAAAAATGTAACATCTAAACAGAGGCTGACAGAGGTCAGTAATATATTAAAAAGTTAGATATTACTGCATACCTGCACAAACCAGTCAATTGTACAGCAATTTACAAGAGATGGAAACATTCGACATCGAGCTCGAAATGGATCACCAACAGGACTCATGCAAAGTACAATATGCAGTTTCTGCCGAACACGATTTATAAAAAATTGAAAAACCTGAGGAAAAGTGGAACACACGATTAACAGTTTTTTTTGTTCACAAACATATCAGGATCTGTACACATATGATTCCCTTTTAAAAGCTGTAAATGGCAAATCACATTACATCTTTAAAACAAAGCTTTGTAACTTCTTGCTGGAAGAAAATAATCTTAAACTTTGACAACGAGCACAAAGATAATCAAACTTGTACATAATGCAATTCCTTTTGAGCTGTTAGGTCCAAAGATGCAGGGATTTTTGTAAAATCCATGTTAGTGATAAATAAACTGGATAGCAAAATTCAATTTATCTTGAATAGTTTTGGTTAGTAAGCATTAGAAGACAGGACAAATGTTATGCAAAGATTTGCAGGGGTGTTATAAGTTTCAAGAGTGTAAATATGATGTGTGTGCTTCTATATGGTGTAAGATATATGCTCAGTGGAGATACTTATAAATCATGGGAATTCCCTTCATTCCACATTTTCTGATTTAATTGTACAGAAAGAGCAAGGGCTAGGATGTGGGCATATTAATGCAATAACACTCTATTGCAAATATTCTTACATTAAAATTCTTCATACAATGTATCTAAAGTAGCTTATCACCTTTTCTTGAAATTCCATGATACAGGAAGAAATAATGGCCGCAGCTTGGACCTCTATCATCTCATCAAGCTTTGGAAGGTTAGTTGCCATACATACTAGAGTAGCAGGCAACTAGATCGTATGTATTATTAGGTAACACAATTGTCATGATATTGCTGAATGGTGGAACAGTTTTGAGAAGTTAAAAGATCTAGTTTTGTCTCTGCATTCATAAGCGATAAAACCCTAAGATCAAAGTACTTTGAGGTATTCTCAAGGTATCAGGGAGCACTGAAAGGCAACTCTCAAGGACAGTTTAAATCATTTCCATACAAGAATTGCAAATATTTTTAGGCAAGTGAAACAGGCTATTCTATTCTTTTGAATTCCAAGTAAATCCCGAGAGAATGAAACTGTAAGCAGGAGCTGTAAGCTGCAGCTGAACTGAATCAAGAGGATAATGAATGACTGTGGGACCGAAGCATTTATTTTTGTTCTGAGTCAAGGTAACACTCTCATAAGGAACTCATTGTTGTATGCTGCTGTGCTTCTGAGTTTGTCACACCCTTGACAAGACATTCTTTGCTGTAACTATACAGTAACTTTAAATTATCCATAATAGTTCATCGACAGTTGTGGTTATTACATTATCTCTCAGTGGTGAACAGACTTATCAAACGGAATAAGTATGTGAGGTCAAAGTAAAATAACTGCCACATTTTCAGAAGTCAATAAATAACTATGTAACAGAAGGAAATAAACCAGTTATATCATCAGTCCTTTACTACTCCACTCTATGGCAGTCTGTAGAACACTACACAGGCACCAATAGAAAAACTAGATATAATTTGGGCATCTAATTTTCAACCTGACATTGGCTTTCTGGCTTAGAGTCATAGAGGGCTGATGGGGCTTTTACTGTACTGATGACCTCTGACTCTGAGTTTGCGCTGGCCAAAAATAAACCACCTAGTCTAATCTAATCCTATTTTCAGATCTTGTCCCATAGCTTTATATGCCTAGGCATTGCATATGCACATCTAAATACATTTTAAATGTTACGAGGGTTTCTGCCTCGAGCACACTTACAGGCAGTGATTTCCAGATTCCTACCACCCTCTGGGCAGAAAAGAATTTCCTCATATTCCCTCTAAATCTCTTGCAGCATAAATCTATGACCTCTGGTCAATGATCCCTCCATCAAGGTGAAAATTTATTCCTGCCTACCCTATGTTCTTCAATTTTATGTATCTCTATCACGTGCCCCATTACAATTTCTCTGCTCCAACGAAAATAAGCCCAGTCCATGCAATCTGATTTTACTGTCACATGTACTCAAGTACAAAAGTACAGGAGTACAATGATAAGTGTCTCATGTCACCATACAAGTTGCCATCTCAGGTACAAGTACCCAAGTACAGAATCTTAAGAACAAGGTAAAAAGAAAGAACAGTTTCTCTTCATAAACACTCCAACCCAGCCAACATCCTGCTAGATCTTCTCTGCAACCTCTCCAATGCAAACGCATCTCTCCTTTAATGTGTATTCCAAAACTGCACAATGGGAATTACCATGCTCACCATGGGCATACACAAATTGTAAATAAGAAGTCAGTCATAGAAACCCAGAGATAAATACATTATTTAATGTAACTCAAGTAATTAATTTATTATAAAGAAAAGTTCTACTCAGTAGTCAGTTTTTTTTTAAAACCTTTGTTTTGAATCAACCAGATCAGAGAGGTTATTACACATTTCTGGAGCTGGTGGGGTTTGAATCCTGGCCCCTCAGTCTATTTAAACTGTTAAGAGAACTCAACACACATGTTGAGTTAATTATGGCTTCAAAAAAAAATCAAAAAAGCATACATAATTACTTAAGAATGAACACTTGGGAAACGGCAATGAACAACTTTATTGAAATGGTGGAACAGGTGATTATGATTTTTTCCTAATAATCACCAGACATCCTGTCAATCAAATCAAACCACCAGGTATTTTTAAAAAATTTTCAATGATAGGTTAAGCCAATTTTTACTTCATGCTTTAACAGCAGAGGACCAACCTTATCCACCATTTAAGTGCAGTTATATCTGCATCAGCAATTTGTGATTCTCATATTGTCAGTCAAAGCTCTTGGAACAATACAAATGGGGTTTGTTTGAACTCAGCAAGTTTGCGCAAGACCTTGGCTAGACTGAGAACCTACCATGGGGAACCTTTACAGATTAAGGCTACAGCTTTGGTTCTGATCTCCTATGAGAAGTAGTAGATTCTGTTACCACTGATTGTAGCAAAAAGCTCGGGCCCATACTGGATGGGGTGAAATTGGTTCAGAAAGATTTACCTAGATTGGCTCAACACTTTTCAACTAGAATATGGTTGCCTGAGTGAAGTTCTAATTAAATGCCCAGAATTTTTCAGGAAGGTCTTGGGACTATCAAAGGAGCCAAGGCCACCTAGCATGTTCACCAGAAAGCAATTCCATGGTTCTGCAAGGCCTACCTAGTGCCATCTGTCTTACATGCAAAAGTAGAGGCAGAAATCAGAAGTCTGGAAAGTGAAGAAATCATCAATCCTGTAAAGTTTGTGGAACGGGCAGCTCTTGTACTGACTGTGAAGTCCAATGTGATCAGTTCACCTTTGTGGGAATTTTAAGCTAACAGTAAACCACTTTTTGCAGCTGGATAAATACCCAATCCCCCAGATAGAGAATTTATAGGCAAAGCTGGCAGAGTGGCTGTCCTTCACAAAGCTGGACATGAGCCACGTGTACTGGCAATTGCAGTTAGATGAGGATTCCCAGAAGTATGCTACAATTAATACACATAAGGGTTTGTACCAATATCTGAGATTGCCATTTGGGCTATCATCAGCCTGTGCCATTTTTCAGCTGATATAGTTAGCCTATCTCTACCCCTTTGTATCCTCATACCTTGTCTTCTCAACTAATTTTGTATTATCCACAAACTTTGTGATAGTACATTCACATCCGTCATTCAAGTCATTAATATATGTAATTCAAAATTGCAGTCATAACACTGACCCTTATGGATCCACTAGTACAGGTCACCATCCTAAAAATGCTGTCTTTATCCCAACTCTTTGTCTTAACTTGGTTAGCCTATCCTCTGTCCATGATAATATATTAATCCCAACACCATGGCCTCTTATCTTAAGTAGCCTTATCAAATGCCTGTTGGAAACCCAAATATCTCACATCCACAGATTCCCCTGTATCCAACCTGCTTGTAACCTCCTGAAAGAACTGTAATAAATTTGTCAGGTCTGATTTCCATGCATACTCTGCTTGGTTATGTAATGGGTTACTATATGCTCTGCCATTACATCCTTTATAATGGACTCGATTCTTTTTCCCAACAGCAGATGTTAAGCCAACTGGCCCTTTCTGAATAAGATGTTACACTGGTAATTTTTCAATTCTCTGGGACTTCTCCAGAATCCAAAGGTATTTGGAAAACTACTACCAGTGCATCCACTTCCTTTAATACCCGAAGATGCAACTCATCAGATCCCAGGGACATATTGGCCTTCAACCCCAATGGCTCCCCTAATACTTTTTCTCTAGTGACGGCGTTTGTGTTTATTTCCTTCCCTCTTCTTTTAGCACCTTTATTATTTAGTCAGTTTAGTAGATACATTATGTTAGATGTTGAGTTTCTTCAGCATTTTCTATTTTTAAAACAAACAATGTTGGGATTCAGGAAGGATATTGGCAGGCAAAGGTACCTAATCAATTTTAGCTGTTTACCTGCCTCAAGGATAAAATTAGCCCTTATTTGGAAAATGGTAAGAATATTTCTCACACCCTAGCTACTATTTGTTACACTTTGCATGTCTTAAGATTCAGGTCAAATCATATTGCCAAGAAATTTCCCTCCATCATGTTAACCAGTTTTATTTCTGTGCATAGTAGGTGAATCACTGAACAAGCAAAGATTTGAGTGCTCAAAACTTGCTTGAATATCTTACAATGACTTCCAATCTTGCTTGTGGGACAAATACACATGGATGTCCAGTTATCAGAAACCTACCTGAAAGGTTAGGATTCACGTCAATCACTCTGGTCCATAATACAAAAACACACATTAACTGCACATATCAAATAATATGCACAAGCGAAAGAGGCTGGACATGTGCAGTTTTGAATGCTTACTTCATCTCTGTTTCCTTCTGGTATTCCAGCATCCTTGGCTTTTGGACGTGTGGCAGCGAGCACTTGCTCAAGCTCATCTTTCTCAAATAGATTTGGAACTTCTCCAGAGTTGAGGATGTTATTGATGTCTTCCAGGAACTCCTCTACCACTATCTGTCAGAGAATAATATGTCAGCACAATTTCATGCTAATTGTGCCAAAACTCTAACAGTTGAAATAGCACAGATGATTCTTAATAAGCTATGTCCACACTGTTTAAATCTTGAATACGTTATATTTAAAATAATGTATCATGTTCCTTGGCACTGACCATTTATCACTGTGACAATATTTATAGTGAAGTGTGCTAATAAAAGATGTAATTAAGTACATAGACTAAACATTCAGCTTCCCAACATTGAATGCTCAACAGCTTCCTATGTTTCCAAAATGGCAAGTGATTTCTGGAGGGAATTATGCCATTAGTACATCAGAACAGGTCGGTACATTTGTGGCAGGTACAGACGTGGAGATCATTTCAGTCATGGGTACAGACCAAATAATTATGTCTCAGAACAATTTAGAAAGACCGATGCAAGAAAAACCTGCAAGGCTGCACTGTGGTTGAAGCTAGGTGTCCTTGTCTGTGTGTAGAAGAGGTTGGGATGGGACTTTTGCCACTACTTTTGGAAGCGAGGGAGACCTATGACATGACGCAGGACAAGGGCGCTGTGCGAGCATTTGCCAGAGCCTTCAGGGGAATCTTTAATCAGTTCATGGGTCCTGTATTCTTGAAGTTCATCTCCTGCATCAGGGGTCCATTAGGGTCGGCTGGGACCATAACATGGTGGCCTTTTGCTGGCTTGAGGGGCACTATCTGCACTGGGAGGTGAAGGGATGTCCACCACAGGATGCGAAGAGAGAATCTCCAAGCAAATTAAATTGGAGAAGGATGCTGCAAGAGAGAGTGTGGGGGGAGGGGACTTCAAGAAGAATGTGGAGAGACTGCCCGAGGGTTGGGGAATGAGGAACTGGTGGCTGCAAGTGAAGAATAGGAAAGCTGCAAAGACGACAGAAAAGTTTTAATCCTGCCAACAACGGAATAAACTGCTAATTATAAGCTAAGAATATTTAAGTTAGCTCAAGGCTGCATTAAATCAAGAGCTATTATAGGGGGGATATTTATAGGGATGTAATTATAGAGTCATACAGCATGGAAACTGACCTTTGGTCTAACCAGTCCATGCCAAATATAATCCCAAACTAAACTGGTCCCACCAGTCTGCTTTTAGCCCACATACCTCAAAACCTTTCCTATTCACGTATTCATCCAAATGTCTTTTAAACATTGTAATTGTACCCGCATCCACCACTTCCTTAGGAAGTTCGTTCCACATGCAAACTACCCTTTGTGTAAAAAATTTGCCTCACGTCTGTCTTTTTTAAAATCTCTCTCCTCTCACCTTAAAAATGTGTTGCCTAGCCTTGAAATTCCCCATCTTAGGGAAAAAACAACTTCCATTAGCTCTATCCATACCTCTCATTAATGAACAGAGATCAAGTTTGAAAATGCAGTAGAGAAAAGGGTAATAATTGCTTGGTTAAAATCTCTTGGCTTTGTCCATCTGTGAGGGAAATATATAAATTGTGACTTCACTCGTCTGTGAGTGGTATGTTTTGAGTGACAGTTTTTTGTGTGTAGAAGTGTATACCAGTTATTTTGAAAAATAGCTTTTGTTGTCAATTTATGCCTGTTAACTTGTGTTCATGGTGACTAGGAAGTTAATGCTTTTTGTGTCTGTTGTGGCTTTAAGTTTAATGGAAGCTTGATAATTATTGAGAATATTGATCAATTCTTTTTTTGCCTAAGTACACAAGCCCAACATGTCAACACAAATAGATATGGTACTATTACTGTGTGACTTCACAGTCCAACGATTGAACTTGTGAGAATGAAAAAAGGAGACTTTGAAAACCAAAGAATAGCTCCTGAAAATCAAAAAGTAGCCGTCAAGAATGTCTCAAGCGGAAACCTTCAAAAAATTTTGAACCCATTGATAAGTTCAGAAATTAGCGGTCTTAAATTGTACAGCAACTAGTACTTTTTATGCCTTCCAGAGGAAAAAACTGACCATAACACTTTTTTCGTACTATTTGGCTTTGTTTAGAGCCTGGAAGTACTGGTTGTATACCTTTAGACTAAATGGTTCCTCAGCTTCCTTCCAGGTGCTACAGAGAACATTTGTCAATCTGCAGCATATCATTGCACAAAACAGCTAATTCCTAACTTGCTGCAGCAATCAACATCTTTTTCCCCTTGGATTCTAGGAAAGACCAATTCCATAACTGCTCTTACAGTATTTAAAATAGGGCTGCCAACGTAGGCTCTGAAGATTTTATGCTAAACATGCAATCTAAACCTCCGCTTGCCCCATTCCAGCAAATAAAGAGATAGTAAGAACTGCCAATGCTGGTGTCAGAAATAACACAGTGTGGAACTGGAGGAACACAGCAGGCCAGGCAGCATCAGAGGAGCAGGAATGCTGACGTTTCGAATTGGGACCCTTCTTCAGAAAAGTCTGCAGCAAATAAAGGGGACTTTTAACAGGTATGATATAAATAGTCAGGTAAAAATGCAGCCAGTTTGAAATTGGATGATTTCTCGCTTTTATTGAGGTGGGACAAGGGATGAGAATCTCACTCCTGTCACCAGATTCATAAAGCAGACTCAACTGGTCCTGCGGCCTCCAGTTTTCCCAGCTGGGAGCAATGCCTGTCAATCATGTTAATTTCTGCATAGGGAACCTGTCAGGGCTGTAAGGTGAACACTGTAGAACTAACAGTCCAGAGCATGCCAGAAAGGAAGAAGTCCGAATTATGCTGGGCACCCCTTCATTCTGGCACTTCAAAATATTAACATTTCCGCAACGTATCCTGCTCTGGATTGATATTGACAGACAATCATCCTAACAAATTAAGGGATACTTAGATATCACTTTGAAAATATATCTTGTTTAATTGCTATGAAATACCATCCCTTGTAAAATGAGCAAAGATTAGATAAATAAACAGTGGCGATGAATCCCTCCCCCAATTCCTGTCCTTAGTAGGAGAACTTTTCAGATTGATGCGCATCATACTCAAGGTTAAGGACAGAGATTTGTGTCACCTGATCCAAGTTTTTCTAGTTAAGGGAAACAAATTTAATGCTTTTTCAAAAACGTATACCTGTGTGTCAGTGAAGAGAAACACTGTATCTTTGTCCTCAACGCCAGCCAGTTTGTAAAGTTTTCTTAAGTCCTCATGGAACGCGTCATAATTGTAACCACGACTGAGTTCAATTTGAAAGCACTTGTAGTTACACATGTGAGCAGCAAGTCGCGTGAGGGACTGTTTGCCTGTACCTCCAACACCCACAAGAAGAGCATTTCCTCGTTCTTGGCGAATCATGCGAGCGATTCTGCAAGATCATTGTAGAACCATCTAAGATTGCATTTTTTTCAAAATACCATGTCGAAGTCACACCTGTAGCAAGTCATTGCCAAAGCCTCGAATCTTGGACATGGTGTATACTATTTTTATTGAGTTATTCAAAGTTGATGTGTACAAGCAAAATTTGGTACATTCCAGCTTTGACTTAGTCTTCTTTCAATGAATGTTTCCTTTATTATTTCCCAAGATGCAATGAAGAAAACCACAAGTTCAGGTCAACACCAGTATGAGTGCCGTTACGGATCCCGAATGACATCCTACAACCAAAGGTGCCACGCAACCAAATTTTAATGTGTCTATCTCCAAATTCTTATGTAGTGCTGAACAAGACTCTAATGTATACTGCCACTTTCTCTAAAATTCTTAAATGTAATTTAACAATAGAAGATTACATTCCTATTCTTTCCTTTGGTTAAGTCTGGTCATTACTATTGCCATGTCGTTATCCCATTTATAACCTGCCGCTCACGCTTAGTTGAAATGTCCTCAGAATTTACTAAACTCTTCCATTTCTCCTTATCTGATTTCTCCTATTTCAGAACAACTCCTATTTCAGAATGGCTCTGTATGTCCTCCTTAACACTCTAACCTCATGCCTCTAATGAATCAAATTGCAATCTGGAAAAAAGTCCTGGTGCATTCAAATAAATATCTTATGCTTCAACCATGTGTGGAGCTAAATGCTACAGTGGAAACCCAGGGATACTGAGATGGGCGAGCCACCTGTTGAGTTCAGATGTAAGATCAGCCATGGCTTTACTGAATCTTAGAGAAAGCTCCAGGTAGCATGTAGCTTACTCTTGCTTCTACTTCCAATGTTCTTTCTGCCTTCATTTCAGCTTGCCCTGAATCAAATAAAACCATTCAATATTATTTTTGCACTATACCCGGACAACTAGTATTTCATGGTTCTGAAGAAGGGTCACCGGACCCAAAACGTTAACTCTGCTTTCTCTTCACAGATGCTGCCACACCTGCTGAGGTTTTCCAGAAATTTCTGTTTTGTTTCTGGTTTCTAGAATCCGCAGTTCTTTTGGTTTTTATTTAATATTTCATGGGATTCCTTGTACTTCTGTTAAGTGGCTGGGGAACATTTACCCTCTGTTGTATTGAAATTTGATGAGGTATTACTTGGCTAATAACCCTACAAAGAATCCATCTTCATTCTAGAGTGCAATATTTCTGCTTTTACTATTCCTGATTTCTGCTCATGGAGGTGGAATTTATTTATCAAATGTATGTTTATTTATTAATAAAACAAGGAGTAATTAATGCTAAAGATAAATCACTACCTGGAAACATGTTCAACAGCATCTTGGAAGAAAACCAGTTTCATTTCTTTGGAACTTATCATATTAAAGTCATCCATGTAGTCCCGTAGAGTAGATTTTACTTTCTCATAATTTTGCAAATCTTCGTATAGTCGGTCGGCTTTCTCCGCTCCAATCTGAAAGCGTAATTGTAGGCATTACTGGAGTAATTGGAGAAATTATAAAATAACAAATTTCATAAAGTGATTTATATGCAATAAGAGCTTCATTGACTTGACTACATGCTTTAAAATAGGAATGGAGTAGTAAACTACAGAGACAACCGATGTCTAGAAGTGACGATATAGGAAACAATGAATACATGAATATCAGCACAGATAAGTTCCGAGCAGTGGCATTACTGGAGAATAAAGAACAGGCATACAATGTTTACAGTCAATACCCAAAACTATTAGTTCCAAAGACATATCAACTACATGAGATTTGAAACTTAAGAATAGAGCTTTGATATTTTTGCTGCTGTTACTCATGATTGAACATTAATTTTTTTTAAATTCTATTCTTTTTATGAATTTCTCTTCAGTTGAAGTAAGTTACCACACTGTCAGTTAACTTGATCGATATCTTGATAACATAAAAGTGTTTACAAAGAAATCTGTACAAAATTTATTTTGAAGCAAAAGAATTGTGAATAGTGCAGAACATGTGAATAGACAATCAAACAAATTAGGAATAGGATACTCAGCCCCTTCAGCATTCAATAAGGTCATGGCTAACCTGATTACTTTCCTGACAATACCCAACAACATTTTACCTCCTTGCCTAATAAGGCTACTGCCTTAAAATATTCAAAGACTCTCTTATCTCAAAAGGCATTGCACATAGAGTTCTCAAGATGCACAATCCTCTGAGAGAGGAGGAAAAAAAGAAATCACCTGATCTCTGGCTTATATGGATGGTCACTTATTTTTCAACGGTAAATTCTAGTTTAAGATTCATCCAATGAGGAAATATCCTTTCCACATCCACCATGTCTAGAACCCTCAGGATCTTATATTTTTCAATCAAGTTGCCTCTTACTCTTCTAAGCTCCAGTGGATACGGGCCTAGCCTTTCTAATCTTCCATCATAAAATAAAGCACCCATTTCATGTATTAGTCTCCTGAAATTTCTCTGACTGCTTGTAGTGTAATTATATCCTTCCTTAAATGAGGGGATCAACATTCTACACAGGACTGCATTTGCAATCTCACCAGTGCATTATGTATGTGAAGTATAGCTATTCAATGTTTGAATTAATTTCTCTTTGCAATAGATCATAACATTCTATTTTAGTAATAGCTTTCGAATTTGCTGTACCTGCATACTAATCTTACGTAAATTATCCAACAGAACATCCAGATCCCTCTGCATTTCAGATTTCTGCAACTTTCTCACCATTTAGCTAAAATTTGGCAAAGATACTTCTTTTATGTTTTCCTAACAAAATGAACAATTTCACATCTTCCCACATTATACTTTATCTGCCAAAATTTTACCTATTCATTTAACCAATCAATGTCTCTGCAGCTTCCTCAGGTTTTCTTCACAACTTACATTCCTACCTACCAGCAACATTAACATCCATACTCTTGGTCCCTTCACACCATTTATTGATACAAGTTGCAAAAGTTGAGGTTGCAGAAGTTGTTTTCTGCAGAGAAGAAGAAGGCAATAGGAGATTTGATAGAGGCGTTTCAAGTCATGAAGGATTCTCAAAGAGCAAATAATGAGAAATTGGAATCAAATGACAGAATGATCAACATCAAGAGGACACAGATTTTAGGTGCCTGGAAAAAAAATCAAGAGAGGTGGTATGATTATCCCTGGGGCTATTACTGAAACATAAAAAATTCTGGAGGGGCCTGACAGGGTAGATATTGAGAGGATATTTCCATGAGTGGGAGAACCTCAAACTCGGAGACAATATTACAGAATAAGGGGACATTCTTTTAAAACTAAGATGTGAAAGACTTTCTTCTCACAAAGAAGAGTAACTGTCTGCAATTCACCATCCTAAAGAGTCATGGAGGCTGGATCACTGAAATTATTTAAAGCGAAGGTAGACAGATATTTGAAATATTAGGGAGTTGATGACTATGATGAACTAGAATGAAAGAGGAGTTCCGGCTTCAAGCCAATCAGCCACGATCTTGTTAAGTGGTGGGGCCGGCTTGAGGCCAAACAGCCTACTCCCATTTCTCATGTGCTTATGAGGAATTTTTGACCACCAGCAGTTAGTTTTTGTACCACTGAATACACAGCCTAAATGATTGATGGTAGTAAATTCAATAGTACCATTGCAAACAGAACTGAATAAATGCTTGAAGCTAAAAGTTTTATTGGACCATAGGAAAAGCATGGTAACGGGATTCTTTCATCACTTTACTGACAAACTAGCACAGATACCACAAATGAAATGGAATTTTATCAGCCTTATCAGTCTATGATTCTATTCTTATGAAATTATGATTCCAATAAGAAACATTTCCCTAAAGCAAACATAAAATGTCTTTTCACCTTCATGAAATCTCCAAAAATAATTGGTTTATGAAGAAAGTAACTCGGCTCCAATTGGACTGAAAAGTGCTTGCCTTTAAAAGAAAGGAAATACCAATAAATAAGTATCATTGTAAAACATACTTTCATATATTACAACGCTTCAAAAGCAAACGTGTTACCAACAGAATATCTCGAACAAGGAGGAAGTTGTTTTACAGCTACTGTCAGGTTATTACAGTAGATATATCAACAAATTCACAATCGTTTACAATATAGGAACAATAGAGAAAATGCGAAATGATGCACTTTGGTAGAGAACAGTGAAAGGCAAGATAAAATGAAGGCTACAATCCTCAAGGGGATACAGGAGCAGAGGGGTCTGGGTAGTAGAACAGCTGGAGGGAGCAGTTAAAGCATACGCAGTGTTCTCCGCTTTACCAGTAGGGATGTAGGTTACAAGAGCAATGAGGTGATATTGTACTTGTATAAGATGTGTACAAAAATAGTTCCAGGAAAGAGAAAGTTATGAGGATACTGAAAAAGTTGGTGCTGTTCTCCTTGAGTGAAGTAGGTTAAGACGAGATTTGGTAGCGATTTTCGAAATCACGACTGGGCCAGATTGACTAGATAGGGCAAAACTGTTTTTGCTCGTAAAAGGAACAAAAACAAAAGGGCATATACTTAAAGTGATGTGTAAAAGAAGCAAAGGTGATGTGAGAAAAAAAACTTTTTCACACAGCAAGTAGTTAGGTTATGGAATGTCTTGCCTAGAAATGTGATGGAGGCAGGTTTAATTAGGGTTTTTTTAAATAAAATCCTCACAGTGTAGAAACAGGCCATTCAGCCCAACAAGTCCACACCAATCTTCCAAACAGCATCCCACTCAGACCAATTCAATGAGGTATTTGATGCTTATTTGGATACTATGCAACGCTATGGGGAAAAAGTAAGGATGGATTAGGGTCAAGCTGGGTAACGATACTCATATGAAGAGCCAGTGCAGGCACAAAAGGCCTAATGGTCTTGTTTGAAACCACATCAACTGTGACTCAGAAAGAATGGAATCAGGCCATTGAACATGGTGAGCTAGTTAAGTGATTTAACGAGACTATTTTTGATCTGCAGTGCAACCTGACTTTGTCCCATAGTACTTAACACAACCGACTAACAAAAATCTAATTTGGTTTAATAACTAAGAATTGATCACATCTCAATTGCCATTTGCAGAAGAGAGTTTTAAACTTCTATCATTCTTTGCATTTAATGTTTCTCAATTTCTCAATCTTAAAAGTTCCCAACAGAAAAACATTTCTCTCAATGTACCCAATTGTTTTCTCCTTAATATCTTGAAAAATTGGATTAAATTACCTATTAATTTTACTAATTCCAGGAAATGCAGCCTAAATGTGTTCAATCTCTCTTTGTAACTGAATTCCTGGAGTCCCAGTTTCCTTCTTAAATCTCTCCTGCACTTCCTGAAGGCCAATATATCCTTCCTAAGATGTGGCAGCCATAAGCACTCAGTTCACATTTCGTGGTCCTGTGCTTTTAGTCATCATTTACTTGTTCATATTTTTATACACCAAAGAAATTTTAGCTTATTTTTTCCTCTAACTGTGAATTCATCTTAAACTGCTGTATATTAAATAACAAAATATAAGGCAAAGATCATTTCCTTCAGTTGAATTGAAATGAATGAGGTAATTTTAGCCTAATCTGAGAGGTTAGATTGGACATTCGCTTTATATCCTGTCTGATCACATACACTGTTAAAATTAGGCAATATGGAACACAAGCTGACAAAATCCCAACCCCTCACCATTAGGTTAGCTAGGTTTCAATCAGCACCAATACTTTCAAAAGAGGAATTCAGAAATGCATTTGGAGTCATCGTGTTGCTTTCTACAACAGAAATTAAAAGCTCTGATGTCAGATATTGCTTATTATGGATTGTAGATTTTGAAATAGATGTTTAACGATCAAGGAATTATGAAGTAATATACTAGTTATTGCTTATATCAATACCATTGTGTCTTTAGATGGGTAATCCTAGATGAAGTTAAACAAGCAGCATCAACAAGTTGGCATCACTTTCTGACATTGTTTCTTCTCTTCCTGTGATAATACAACCCAAGTGCTATTTGCATTGGCTCCAGCTATGTCATTATAACCAACAAATTTCTCTCTCTGATGTTGTGCCTCACATTAACAGTGTGTAACTGAGACTGCCATTGCTTGCTCTCCTTTCCTGATTACATTATATTAAGTGTCCACATTAAACAATAACTTACAACTGTTAACATATAGCCTGTGAGCACTTTGAAGCAGTGTCGAGGATAGAATTTCTTACCAGCCATTTCACATAACATATTAATGAAGTAATGTTTGTCTTCAGTGTTGATGAGACGATCATGGAAAACTCGCTGACATTCATGGCAAAAAAGCCTAAAAATTTGGTCATCAGTTCTTACTGTACCAGGATTACATTGAAGAATTCCTAAAGTGTAAAAAAAACCAAAATTCAAATGCCAGAACTCTGTAATTAATGGAAAATGATAGACATATATAACATTGTGGTCGGTGTTTAAAGGGTGATAGATAGGCTGGTGTATCATCAGTTATCCTGGGGCCTGGAATGGGGTTGAGGGAGGAGGTGTAGGGGCAGTTGTAGCACTTCCTGCGGTTGCAGGGAAAAGTGCCGGGGTGGTGGGGCTAGTGGGGAGTGTGGAGCGGACGAGGGAGTCACAGAGAGAGCGGTCCGTCCAGAATGCAGATAAGGGTGGGGAGGGAAAAATGTCCTTGGTAGTGGGGTCAGATTGCAGGTGGTGGAAGTGGCAGAGGATGATGCGTTGAATCCGGAAAGGGATCCCAGGCCCCAGAAAACCTTCCACATTAAACAGATGTTCACCAGCACATCTGCTAATGTGGTATATTGTATTCGTTGTTCCCAATGTGGTCTCCTCTACATCGGGGAAACCAAGCAGAGGCTTGGAGACCGCTCTGTGGAGCACCTACGCTTGGTTCATGACAAACGACTACATCTCCCGGTCGCAAACCACTTCGACTCCCCTCCCACTCCTTGGACGACATGTCCATCCTAGGCCTCCTACAGTGCCAAAATGACGCCACCCGAAGGTTGCAGGAACAGCACCTCATATTTCACTCGGGAACCCTGCAGCCCAATGGTCTCAATGTGGACTTCACAAGCTCCAAAATCTCCCCATCCCCGATCTCATCCCAAGACCAGCCCAGCTCGCCCCCTGCCTCCTTGACCTGTCTGTCTTTTTTCCCACCTATCTGCTCCTCCCACCTCACTGACCAGCCCCCACCCCCACTTCCTACTTACGAGCCTCAACCCGCCTCCTTGGCCTGTCCGTCTTCCCTCCCACCTACCCGCCCCTCCCTCCCAACTGACCAACCCCCATCCCAACTCCCTACCTACACTCACCTTTCCTGGCTCCATCCCTGCCTCCTTGACCTGTCTGTCTTCTCTCCACCTATCTTCTCCTCTATCCACCTTCCATCATCATCTCCCCCTCTCTCTATTTATTTCAGAGTCCCCTTCCCCTCCCCCATTTCTGAAGAAGGGTCCAGACCGAAATGTCAGCTTTCCTGCTCCCCTGATGCTGCCTGGCCCGCTGTGTTCGTCCAGCTCTACACCTTGTTATCTCAGACTCCAGCATCGGCAGTCCCTACTATCTCATTAGATATATTATATTGGTTCTGGTTTGATCATAATCAATTAGATATATACAAAATAGGTTGACTGTGTAGCATATCAAGAATTCTCAAAGTAATTGCATCTAAATAATTTGATGTTTCTTTCATAAATAAAAATAGAATGTGTTGGAGAAACTCAGCAGGTCTGGCAATGTCTTTGGCAAGAAAAAGAGAGTTAACAATTTCAAGTCCAAAATACTTTTGATCAGAACTGAAAGGGGCTGGAAAGTTGATTGATTTGATGTTGTAAAAGAAGGAAAATCAAATGGAACAGATAGTAAAGATGCCCACAGCAAAAGGCAAAGGGAGTGTTATTGATGGGAGTGACGGGGTATAGATGCAGAGTTTATCAATCAGGTTGGTTCCTCACATTCTTTGAAGGTCCCCTCATGTTCCAGCCCCAACAGGTAGATTGCCCTTAACTGAAATGAAACAGGTTTCAAATCAGAAAGAAAAACACAGTCCAAAACCAAACAGTTGATTACAGAAGTTAGAATTCTGTTTCAGAATACAGAAAAATAGCCTGCAGCAAAACAGAAGCAGGTTGTCCAGCAGGCTGAAACAGCAAACCAACATTTAACCTGAAGGTGCGCGTAAGCTGTTTTAGTAGATATGATACAAATTCCTTGCTCCTTCCAGCAACTTGATTTCCTGAGCAAATTTATCATGTGATGAGTTACACGCTGCCACAGACATACTTTGGACGAGACGAATATAGCCCTAACTTAAACATCACAACAAATATTTTCCATACTTCTGACAGGCTATCTGACTATCTACAGTATCAACCCAAACGGAGGGTGAAGCTTTTTCAGCATACATATAGGTAACTAACAGTCCAACATGCCAAACTATGTATGCCTGCAAATAGAATGTAATATGATTGATTTCTAGGTGAAAGACTACTTACTAGAAATTTTAAGAATTGCGTGTGATACTTCACTGGTTAGTGTCGGAACTCCTATTGTTTTGACACACATAAATAACATTCATTCAGAAACTCAAATGTAAAATAGTCCAATTTGCTAATGGTACAAACTGGGAAGAACAATGGAATTAGGTTAAACCGCTTCAAAATTAACGAATATTGACAAAATGACGCATTAGAGTCAATGGGGGCAAGAGCAAAGTACTGTGCATGGGATTGAAAAATTAGCAAGTCACAAACAGATGAGATAGCAGGACAGATGCATCTTACCCTGTATGCACTTTGATAAATCCCTAAGATTGAAAACATAATGAGACTTAGCAGGTGTTGGCAATAGATCAACACTCATTCGGTGGTATATCTCAACAGCTGCTTCCACAATACTGATGGAACATTGTTTCACTGCTTGAGTAAATTCTGCCAGAAATCCATTCAAAATAGCCTGCATCATATAAAGAAAAGCTGTAGACTTATTATAAATTTGATGAACAATTAGAATCACCGATGAAATACTTCCACAAATTTCAAACAACTTGATTATAAATATAAAATAATTAGCATTGTAAAGAACAAAAGTGCAGCAAGTAGTGAAGACCCTCGTTGATGGCATTGACTCAC
The DNA here is from genome assembly GCA_024137785.1 of Ginglymostoma cirratum. Lineage (NCBI taxonomy): Eukaryota > Metazoa > Chordata > Chondrichthyes > Orectolobiformes > Ginglymostomatidae > Ginglymostoma > Ginglymostoma cirratum. The sequence continues at coordinate 29,008,367 of JAHRHZ010000024.1, forward strand.
ATATATACCTCCTTAACATAGCTTGCAAGGTTGGCCTTCACCCTCCATTGTGCCTTTACATCCACAAATCTAACTGTACAAACCAATGGAACCAGTGGTATATAAATGTTTCTGTTGTACCATTGGGAATAATTAATCCACATTTGCACACAGGAAGCAGCTTTCCAGCAGTACAAACACAGAAAATCAGCCCCTCGAAAACAGTACAACTGATATTTTTTCATACTCATCAGTAAGAGCAATTACTAACCTGAAATATCTGTTTCAGGCTGTGCTCAGAGGGTGTTGGGAGGCATAACATGCTGAAGTGTCTTATGAAACGGGGGGTCACTGGATTTCGTCCACCACCAGGAGGGGCACAGGCGGCAGCAATTGTAACGTCCTAAGATAGAAGTTGCAAATAAATTGAATTGGGAACTGAATAGGGTAGATACAAAAATGACGTTTCCATTTGTGACAGAATCTAAAGCCAAAAGGCATAAATGTAATATCATCACTACTAAACTAATAAGAAATTCAGGGAAAACGTCTTTACCCAGAGAGTGATGAGAATGTGGAAGACAGCATACATGATGAGGCTGAGATGTTGAGCGTGGATGCATTTAAGGTGCATCTAGATCAGAAGGCTCCCAGCTATCTAATTAAATGACTGACCGGAACTTAATCTGACAGGTCTTCCTGAAAGGAGATGAATTGGGATTCTCACTGGCTCTCCAGCTATGGGCAGTGGTGGGGGCGGGGGGGACGCTGTGGTTTGGGGAAGAAACCAGTCATTTCTATTGAATACCACAGGCCTATGTTGTTTTGCATTATTCTGCTGAAAATTAAATGAAGGCAAAACAGTTTTAATGCAGTCCACAATACATTGTGCATTACATTAATTAGGGAACATCATACAGTTTGTTTTTTTCACTTGCTACTAATGCTGGTTTGCTCCATTAGTCTTATAAGCTTTAACTTTGAGAAAGCTGGTGCAAGAATAACATCAGTGAGCGCTTTCTTGCATAAAGTATAGCAAAAATCTGGATCATGCCTGAAAAACAACTGTAGAAGCCTGATCCATATAAACAAGCAAGTTCATTAAGAAACATGCACCCAAAATGCAGTTAAGAAACAAATCAGCAATGAGCTAACTGAACAGTTGCACAGAATCGAAAGAATGAATCGCCTGCTCAATGTTTCATAAATTCATTAATCCACAACATACATTGCTAAAACGAAAATATATGGCACAAAAATGTAAAAATTGAACAATTCAAAGTTGAAATTGTTAAGACAAAAAAGTGGACTAGGAACTTTATACCCTATGAAGTTAAAAGCTTATTTTTGTGCATCACCTGTATTTCCTTCCAAAAGAGTTTATCCCTGTCATAGAATCCACCAAAGTCCTGGTATTGTCGAAGAAGCTCAATGGGTGGTTGAGATCCATAACGATCCAATTTGGGCATGTTAAGATCATCAACAAAGATTATGACTCTTTTATTCCCTGGAGCACCTGATCAAACAAATACCCACTAATTCAGATTTTTGCAAGATCAATGTTTTCACTACATGAAGCAGGAGAGTTGAAATAACAAACTCTCTGTTCGATATTTTTAATAAAACAAAGAATTGCAGATGCCGAAGATCTGGAACATGCAACAAACAGAAATTGCTGAAGAAATTCAACAGGTCTGGTAGCATCTGTGAAAAGAAAATGTTGTTAACATTTTGGGGTCCAGTGACCCTTCTTCAGAACTTTATAATATTTATAATCATTTGATAGGTTTAACCAAATTCACTTTTTCCAATATGGGTTTACATAATCTAAGCATTCACATTAAAACCTTACACAATTGTTTTAATGATTTATATGTTATGATGACAGAATGTATCAAGAGATTACAACATCTTATTGTTGCACTTACTGTGGCAGGTTTCTGGACCTCAAACAGATGTTCCCTCACATATCCCTTCTGTTGAACTACTCTGTCAAGCATAGAGTTCCAACCTTTTCAAAAATCTGTTGAAGGACTCCTGTTGCTTCATTGACCAGATCCATGAGCAAGTTATGACATAAATGTCAGGCAAATTGATTTCACATAAAGTTAAACCAACTTGCAATTGAATAGGCCAAAAGGTAAATCAGCTGTAAAGAGAGGATACCTCTGCTAAATTCCCTGACAAGGATTGTATACTTCTCATGTTGTTAATAGTGGTGATAAATGGCACTGGACTTAAATGTGAAAACATCAGGCTGACTGACATCCTTATTGGCCTTATGTACACCCACCCATCATGCTAAATGCAGTTAGCCCACTCAATGGCAAAAGTGTGGGACGAAGGAGAACAGTCACCGATGGTATTACCTGTGACTAAATCAGCAATAACCACCCTACTTCGTATTGGGAAATAATCCCAATTATCTGACACAAATTCCAGCAGGACATCATGACAATTTTGGAGGTCAAGTGCACTTGTTTTGTTAAAAGGCACCAAAGTACTCTGCAGAGTACAGCCATTCTGCCCGTGTCTTGCCACTGAGTGTCTGGTTAAATACAAAATCTGTTGGTGTCTTTAGCAATCACAGTTCCTAGAAGAATCTGTGATGTTTGGATTTTTTACTTTACTGTCTCACAGTATGTTCCCTTACTTGTCCTATGTATTACATTAAATTTAAAGTAGGGCCACTAGGCTTGGAGGCTCTTCCTTGTCTTTCCCCTTATGTTTTGCAGATTGAGCAGTCATTTGAAAGACACTTTCATCAGTCTACAACTGTAAAATCTTATGTTTCATTACATACATTCTAGTACAGACTGAACCATCAGGGCTGATAGCCAGAAATACTATATGAAACAGATGAAACTCAGCAACAGTTCATTCTGCTTCTCCTTATTCACCAAATTCAACATTATAAACTGCCAACTAAACAGGAATTTTCCTTGCATCCATTTTCTACACAGCTCATTGTATGAAGCACTAAGGGACTCTGCATTAACTAAAGACTGAAATGTTTATTTCTGTAGTTCCTGCCACTACATGGCAGCAATTTTCTGAGTTTGATCACAAGCTTTAGTTTGTCAAAGTCTCAAAGGCAGATGTAACAAAATTCAGGAAATTTCCTGACACATCAGAACCACCACAGACAAAGATGGCCCAAATCCAAATACTTTCATTCCAAGGATGGGTGGGGTGGGGGTTGGTGGGTGCAGGATGAAATCTGGCCTACCAATCCAAGAAGCAGGGGATGGGCCAAGCGAGTGCCAAAGGGGGCTAGTTAGAAGACCACCTTCATTCTTCAGGGTAATAAAGCAAAGAACTGCTGATGCTGAAAATCTGAAACATAGACAGAAATTGTTGAAGAAACTCAGCAGGGCTGGCAGCATCTTTGGAGAGAAAGCAGACTTAATGTTTTGAGTCCAGTATCCCATCTTCATAACTGAAGACCTTATCCAAAGAAAGGTTATTGGACTCAAAATGTTAACATTTTTCAGTGTTTGATTCTCCAGGACTTGATCGAAGAGTTTTACAAGGCCTTACATCCTCTAGCGCTTAGCTTTCAACTCCCCCATGAGGGGTCTTGCAGCACAGTGAAAGTGTCCCTATCTCTGAAATAGAAGGCCTGGCTTCAAGTCCCACCTACTCCAGAGGCCTGTAATAGAAACTTTTAACAGGTCGATTAGAAAATATTTTCAACCATCCTCATCACTGGCCGCCCTTGCATGGGCCTCTCATATATCCCATGCCAACTTACCCAGTATCCGTCATAAAAATAACTTTCAACAATCTAGTACATCTCTTACTACAGACTTGACAGTAAAAAAAAACCTGATGAAAGCATGAAACTTTTAAACATGAACAAATGAACTTCTGCTCATATCCTGAATCATTTAGTAGCCTCTTTACACTGACAATGAAATAGTGAGCTCAGAACTTCCATTTTGGGAAGAAGATCTGCCATCCTTACCTGGTCAAGAAGACTATTTGCAATTCAAGAGCACAACAATGTGCTTGCGTCTTTATTAGCTCCTAACTCTCTAAGCTATTTCAATCAATTCAATGGCAATAAGGGATGGGCAAAAAATGCCAACCTTGGCAGAAATGTTCACATGCCATACAAGAAAATAAAATGATAATTATGGTTTTTGAAATGCAACCACACAATCACAATGAATAGCCCTTAGGGAAATGTCAATAAATAAATATTGAAACTGTTCAAATAGTTATTAGACCAGCTAGTCTATCAACTAGAGCAGTTCAACCGAGTTTGTTTTTTAAAAGCAACTGCTCAGTGATGCAGCAGCTTCTTGAACAGTACAAAGAGCACCGGACTTCTAAGAAATCTTCAGATCATGACAGTTAAACAGAACTTGTCTGCCTTTCAAGAGTGTCTACATCCATTGCATAAATTCATCACCCCGACATTACAGGTTGAGGCCCGTATAACAATCAATAAAGGGTCAGTTTCAATTCAAAACAAAGTTCAAACCGTGCTGTTGAGGTTGAGATTCCCTCCTGAATAAAATATGCCCTGCCTCTTTTCCCCTTCTTGGAAACAGGGACAGGACTTCTTCAGCCTGAACTGGTGTCACTTTTAAAGGTCTGTCAAGTTTTTCCAACTCTGAGAAATTCTGACTCCAAATCTTTTTGGTGGGCCTCACATCATCTTGTAGACTCCCAACAGGCAATCCCTGATGTACATGAGTAACTTAGAAAGGGTACATTTCCTCTGCGCACGTGCATAAGAAAATGTGATTGATTTGCATTGCACATCTTGCAAATGTGCTGATTGGCTAAATAAAGCTATTTTTCTCTTCACTTAATTGTAATGCAGAATGTTATAGAAAACAAAACAAACAGTGTAAAATATAATATTATCATTCTATAAGTGATATGATACGCACATGGCAGAATGTGTTCTGTTCTTTGAGGGCTGAATTTTGTTAAGTGTTACAATACTATGAAGTCATCTTTTAGTGTATTACCAGATAGGTTTATATGAAAAACTATAATGCAGATCTCCTAGTAGACAAGAAGTAAAGGGATGCAATATCCAGTGTCAGCAACTCAAAGGTATCATAGCACATTATCGTTGTAATACCGTTACTATACAAACTCACAACATATAAACAGGCTATTCAGCTAGTCTACCACTGTTTATTCTCCGTAAATTGCCTTCTCCCAACTTAACTCATCTAACAATATTAGCAAATCCTCCTATTTCTTCTCCCTCAAGTATGAATTAGAATAAACGGAACTGTCATATTGTGTCCACATTGGCTCTCTGAATGAGTGCCATGACCGAATGCCATTCTCGTGCATCTTGCCCTTAATCATGTGCATTGTTTCTATTCAAATAATCATCTAGTTCCCTCAACTGAACCTGCCTCCACCACACTTCCAGGCAGTACGTTACAGACCCTAAATACTCACAATAGGAAAAAGCTTCATTCGTACATCACATTTGATTTGTTTGTAAATCATTTCAAAATTGCGCTCTCTAGTTCTGAATCCTTTTACAAGTGGGAACAGTTTCTCTCTAGCCAGCTTGTTCAGGCTAATCATGATTTTAAAACTTCTATCAAATTTTCTCTCAGCCTTCCCTTCTCTAAGTTAAACAGCTTCTCCAATCAGGCTTCATTATTGAAATTTTTCATCTATGGAACCAATCTCATAAACCTCTTCTGAATCTCCCCAGTACGTCTGGATCCTTTCTGAAGCATGGCACCCTAGAACTGTACATAATATTCCAGCCGAGGGCTAACTAGTACTGTCTTCTGTAAGTTCAGTATAACCTCTATGCTCTTCTACTTTATATCCCTAGCAATTAAGCCTAGAATACTGTATACTTTACTAACTGCTCTCTCAGCAAGTCTTGCTAACTTTAATGACCTATGCACAAAGATATCTAGGTCTGTCTGTTCCTGAACACCCTCAGAAGTAGTACACTTCATTTTATAAAACTAATTGGGCTGAACACAATGATGGTCATCAAAATAGCCTCCTCTGCATTCATAGACATGCCTATTGCAGCCAAGAGATGTCGCTTAACTGGAATGTGTCTCTTCACACTTGGTCATATCTCTACATCCCATGTATAATAACGTCACAATCTGTGCAATCATATAGATGGTCCTACTGAGGCCAAATTTTCACATAGGGAGGCATGGGATTGAGAATCCAAAAGTGGGGGTAAAGGCCAAGAGCAAGGGCATTACAATGTTCACAGAGAAAGGCAATTTAATTCAGATTAAGAGCCTCCACAAAACATCAAGCTTCTTCAAATTTACCAGTTTGCTGCTATTTGCTTTATTTCTGCATTACAGTCAAATGCTATAGAGAAGAGAAAGAGCAAAGGTGCACATTTCATTACTCATGCACAATATTTCATAAGGGACTCTGTGCAAGCATAATAAAATCCAAATCAATACATGTTAGAGACTTTTCTTTCTTCTTTGACTCCTTAGCCCATTAAGAAAGTGGACTAACAAGGACAAAGAAGCTGTGAGAGGCAGCTGAACAATTTTTCTGTAATATCTTTCTCAGACTTGCCAGCAAAATTTGAAGTGGCAGCCATGACAATGGTTGTCAAGGAGGATCTTTTATCTGCCTACTTCGGGGTTGGACCACCTCTGTACCTGCCTCTTACATATGTATATTGTAGTAGTAAACTTGTTCCTAACAGCATGGAGATCCTACTAAAAACACCATGGTCCCAGTGTGGCCGGGTTCACAATTCATGATCAAACCCAATCTCCTGTCCCTTTTCCAACTTGAAAATCCTAGAATTTAGTATTGCAGATTTTTTTTTAAGACTCTTCCTTGAGATATGGGTGCTGTTGCCTGAATCAGCATGATTGCCCATCTTCAATTGGTCTTGAGAAGGTGGTGTTGAGCTGCCTTCTTCAACTCTACAGTGTTTCAGGTATAGGGTCACCCTCAGTAATTTGGAGGGGAATTCCAAGGTTTTGACCCAGTCGCAGTGAGGGAACTGTGATATATTTCCAAGTCAGGATTACATGTGGGTTAGAGAGGAATTTGCAGGTGGTGGTGTTCCCGAGCACCTATATGTCAGTGGTAAATAAAATAAAAAAGACTTACATTGTTAATTCTCACGCACAATGAAAAGACTTAAGAGCCAAAAATTTTGAGAACATAACAAAACCATGTTATGTGTTCACCTTTAGGAGAACATTTTGAACATTTATGTAATCACATCCTACCAATTATATTTTTCCTTTTCTTTTCCAGTTTGGATTCAATTATCTCTTGCGTCCGCGAAGATGAAGTTTGAGCAGAAAAGTTGATGTAAAGGGGGACATATCCAGCGTCATCTTGGATTTGATTCAGCAAACTTCGCGCAACCACAGACTAAAAACAATTAAAAGTTAATGGAAATTATCCACCAAATCTTTCAAACTGCACAGTGATTCATTTAATCAGCAATATCAGTTTCATTTGATGAGGTCTTTGGGATACCACTGCAGCTGCAAGAGAGGAGTAACTTCCTCCTTGATCAGACTTTAAAACTGCCTGAGGCGTTAGAAAAGCATGGGGTAGAACTTCTGCTCTGTCAGTAGATACCTTGCAGAGTTTTTCAATGATGAATTTAGGCAACAGTAGTGTCACACTGCAAGCTGTAAGAGACAGTAAGACAGTCTACCTTATATGACTGGCAAGAAAGTCCATCAAATAATTTAAACTGAGACCCAGTAACTAAAATCTTTCGGATCACAGAGTCTTTGAGGCGTTTCACTAAACCAGGGTCCAGAGTTGGAATGACATTTATATTATGCAGTGTCTACATTTGAAAAAAATACTTCACCAGCTGTGAAAGATTTTGGTATATCCAAAGATCACGAATGGCTGTAAACATTTCAATTTATTTCTCAACGATTCCTCTGAAATTCAGCGATAATCAATTACCAGAAGATTATAGCAAGCAAATGCCACAATTAGCTACAATACCCCCATTGTAAAAACAACTTCAATGAAGAATAATATAGTGGCATTGAAATTAAGATAAAATATTTTTACTTTACTTATACCTTATCCTTACTGATGTTTTATTTTTGAAAGGAAATCTATATCTTTGACAAATTTTAATGTAATAAATGTAGGAAAAAAATAGCAGAATACCTTCCCCACTCCAGTTGTCCCAGTGAATAGAACAGAATGCCTCACAGCAAGGAGTTTTTCCAACAGATAACCAAATCGCACAGTGTCTGTTGTTGGAACAAGCATTTCAAAAAAAGGTATTTCACTATCATACTTAAAACTGGGAATAATTCTATCCCACGGATCTAATCGGTTGTTGTCAAAGTCCATGTAGTAGCTCCACAGGTCACCAGATGCTGGTATCTAAGATAACATAATAAAGGGTTTTTTTTGTACAATTCAAAGTCTGTGAGCATTATTGCTAACAAAAATAAGACATTACTCTGCAGGAAGCCCAGTAAAATGATATACACCATCAGTTAGCTGGCTAGATGGGAAACTTCAAATTTTTAACAGAAGACTGGTACTGTCCTAAACTTGAATTTTATTTTGACTCATCCAGCCCACCACTGAAGGCTGGCAAATAAACGCAATATCCAACATTCTCACATTTTCATTATAATTTCTGAGCAGAGTACTAGGTTTGGAAAGGCAATTACTGCAACAATTTGGATACGGACTAGAAATTTTGCTCAGCCAAAGTTAAACAAATAAGAATGTTCAAAGCTCAAGTAAATGTATATGCAGTACTAAATTGATAACTGCCTGCTATTCTCCTTACAAAATGTGTATATTTTTGTGTATTTTGGGTCCAGACCCGAAACGTCAGCTTTCCTGCTCCTCTGATGCTGCTTGGCCTGCTGTATTCATCCAGCTCTACACCTTGTTATCTCAGATTCTCCAGCATCGGTAGTTCCTACTAACTCTATTAAGTTATGTAGTTTATAACCTTCGCACTTGCAGAATAGTATCCTCTGATCACAGTTAAAATCAAGGCTGGCACATTAGTACCTAAACCAAAGCAGACATTAATGCAGCCAACATGACAGCCAGAAATGCTATCATATAAACACTGTTGACAAAACTTTAAATGAAATACACAATTAAAACCAAGATTAACTGAAATTAAAAGTTTAGTCATCAGATTTTGTTTCTGGTAAATGGTTGGGAGCTTGTTTCCAACATGCCAATGTGCATTATGACCCTCTCACAAAAGTCTAAATTTTGCTCAATATTTTGCATATAGATTGATAATAAAAGCTGCATTTGCTAGTCTTTAAAATCAGAAAACAAAAACTTATATAATTTTGAATCTGGAATAAATAGGGGAACATCTGGCAAGGAAGTGTATTCTGAACAAAATACTCTCCATCTCTTCCTTAAATCATCATTTTAATTCCTGCTCATCATAGATCAGTACTTTTACTATTTCAATATCTTGTTGATTAAGGTCAGCCTATAAGCATCAGGGCGGATCGATTGACTAGATTGGACCCCAGTTTTTCTTTTAGAAAATTCTATAGGTCAAAACAGTATTAATTGTATATGGAGTAACACCCAGCAAAAAAATACTTTTTTTCACAGCTCAAGATCAGCCCTCACACTAGCCTGAAACATTGACCCCATCAACATTCAAAGGCAATGTAACAAATCCTTCATAGTCCAAGCCATAAGGATTTCCCAGTATGGGAGCAAAAGCCAGAGCTGATGTTTGCCAAGAATTCAAAAATGACTGTACAAAAGGAATGAGGATATTCCTAACAGGCAGGGGATAAAATATCCTTTGTCTTAATTGAACAGTGAGAGAAAACTTTGTCCAGCCAGTGTACTAAAAACCACTATTTATTTGCCCGCTTTGTGGATACCTTAGCCTCAGGATGATCCTCAAATTGATGTCGCACAAATGTATCAAAGGCATCCCAATGGTTTTCAGTCAAATTTCCTCCAATGGACCAGATATAACAGAAGGCAAATGTCTGACAAATAATACCATTCAACTGAGTAGGGTCCTTTAAAACAAATGATAAGATCATAGAGTTTGGTTTAAAAAAGAATCAAGCCAATAACTCATTTATACTTGAACTTTACCTAGAAACACACAACACATTTCAAGTTTTTCATTTTAATCAATTACAATTACTATTGAATGATTATTTAATAACATGATTCTAAAGTGCAAGTTGTTAAGTAAGCTGTCAAAATTAATATTTGAGCAAAATATTGATACCACATGATTTTACAAAAGAAATATCATTCTAGATAACAAATTGGATTAAATGGGAAATGGGGAGACCAGCAGAGCATGCTAGGTAAGGCACCAGGCATATCGAAAACAAATGTCATTCTGGTCAAGTTACATTGTAGGATTACATGCATGCTGAACAGTGGAAGCAGTGTGCAATAGTGCCAAGTGATCCCATAGTAAATGGTTCAGATCAAAGCTGTGATATCCTGCTTCATCCAATTGTGATTGGCATGGAAAATTGAACAACTAAGTGGAGGACGTTGTACAAACATCTCTATTTTCAATGATAAGGCAACCTAGCATGACAGTATAAAAGACAAGGTTGATACATTTTCATCTAATTTCAGCCAAAAAATCCAGAGTAGATTATCTATCTCAGCCTTCTCTTGAGGTCCCCAACATTACAGATACAGAAATGACCATATCCAACAAGAGGAAATCTAACCATCTAACCTTGATGTTCAACAGTTTAATGTCACTGAATTCTCGCAATCATTAACATCCTGGGATGTTACCATTGACCAGGTATGCAACTCGACTAAGCATATAAATTCTTTAGTAAAAAGTAAGTGTCATAGCTGGGAATTCTGTAGCAAGCCCTCACTTCCTGAATCCCCAAAGTCTAACCAACACCTGTACAGCACAAATTGAGTGAGCTTAAAAACTCATTGTTGTCCGGACGAATGCAGCTCCAATATTCACGTTTCTAATGGTTTCCAAGGGCTTAATACAGTGAGATCAGTGCAGTAACACTTTGAATCCAGGGAGTGAGAGGGAGTCTTAGTCTCTCTTTGGTTCTGCATTCTAAATTCCACCTTTCTTGGTCTGCCAACCAATCTTGTAACGGGTACTGCTAGTGTATTGCATATCCTTGAGAATATCGTTTGATGTTGGTAATGGCAGTTGATGCTTCATCACCAAAATGTGAAGATTCTTAGAGGGATGTAAATGAAATAGGAAATGAGGACCTATTTACACGTTCCATGGGGGCTAACTGACTATTTTTATTGTCAGTATGGAACATTTTAATTTCTGTGCAGGTTGTCTTCGGTCTGGTTCACATCAGTTTCATGAATGGCCAAACGGTGTGGATCAGGTGACCCTGTAGCCACCTTTTCTCAGTATTTTGGTGTCTTTTTGAAACACATCCATGAAACAACACACAATTAAAGTTCTGGGTATTAAAATCAGCAGATGGATCAATAATCGGCATTTTATGTCATCATAGCAATCCTAACATTGCGTATGGTTTTAAAATAGCATTGCAACACAGGTGGCATTTTTTTTGGAGGATCATAGCTCTAGCAAGGTCAAAGCAGATGCGGGGGGTGGGGGGGTGCGGTGCGGGGGGTGAGGGGGGGGACAGTTCCTTCAGATGTTCAGTTTAATAATTACTCAGGAATTACAATAAAGCTTTAACCGTTTAACACTTCCTGGGTAGCCTAAGTGATCCAAGACTCTCGGAATTCTCTAACTTTAATGGACTGTTCTGGTGGACAATTATACAGGGAAATGGCCCCATCGTAAAATTCAATTTCCCAGGCAATTCCCTCAGAGTCAGCTGGATTAGAAATGCCACATGATTCTGACTTGCAAGTCAAGTCAATGCTCCTCAAGTTGGCGTTCTTCCCAAGACTCAAAACCTGTCAATATATCCAGGCCTCTACCTCAAGACAAATGAAAGTTATTATTTCTCCACAGCGTATCTAAATCTTGACTTAATCACAATTTTCTATCTATGGTCCATACACTTCTGCACATATCCTCTGTTCAGATATGAATTCTCAAATAATTACCTGACTGCTCTCTTCCAAATCAGTCATGAAAATTGTAATGAATAATGTTTCTCATAGTAATTCCTTCTGAATTACTCTTAACAACCTGTCCCAAAGAACAGACTCTATGTTTAACATAATCAACTCGTCTCACCAAAAGAAAATATTGGTCAGAAAATCTCTGCTGTAAGTATTTATCACAGATTAACAGTTAATATCCTCCTGAGTTTAAAATACTGGTCACTCCCCATGATCCAAAAAAATACTTTGCTCCCAAAAATCTAATTAAACCGTCATTTTATCTGGTGGACAAATTTTATGGCCTCCTGTTTATTTCAAGACTGTGGTATATAAAACAAATCAGTTGACCAGCCAGCTGCCTTTCCATCCACTCCTGACCTATCCTTCCTATTAAAGGAAGCAGGTAAGATGTCAGGAGACAGTAAGGACTGCAGATGGTGGAAGCCAGAGTCAATAAACGTGCAGCTGGACAAACCCAGCAGGTCGGACAGCAGAGGAGCAGGAAAGTCAATATTTTGGGCCAAAACTTTTCATCAGCACTGCGGAGGGGAATGGGAGCCCAGCAATAAATGGAAGGAAAAGTGTGGGGCTGGGGAAAAGTAGGTTGGATGATGATAGGTGGATGCAGGTAAAAGGTTATAGAGATTGTTCAGTGGGAAGGGTGGAGCGGATAGGGGAGTAGGAACATGGACACGTTAGGACAGGTCACAGAGGCAGGACATGGGAAAAAGCTGGGAGTGGAGGGAGTTTGAAGCTGGTGACGGCAATATCCAGATCCTTGGGCTGTAAGCTCCCAAGGCAAAATATCAGGTGTTGTTCCTCCAGTTTACGTTTGGCCTCTCTCTGACAATGGAGGAGGCCAAGGATCGCCGGGGGAGTGGAAGGGTAAGTTAAAATGGATGGCAACTGGAAGGTCAGGTTGGTTGTTGCATGCAGAGCGCAGACACTCCGCGAACTGGTTCAATTTTACTGGAAATCGACAAAGTGGCAAGTTTGTTGAGTCTCATGGAGGTTCTCTTTCCATAAGCCATCACATTATTCTCTGAAACTTGCCTTGTTTACTTTGCACCATGCCTCTACAGCATCCTGCTTATCATATCATCCCTCTCTTCACAAACAGAAGTACTCACACTGCCAAGACTTCCTGGAATTCCCAATGCCTGCACCAAACTTAAAATGCAGTTGTGCACCAGATCTAGCACTGTCATTGCAGATCTACCCCGCATGGTTGCTTCACCTAAAGATTTGCCTCAGACATAAAGAATAGATGAAAACTGGCACTTCACTTTGCCAATAGGGACCCAGAGGTCCTGATGCAAACACACAGAATGCTGGAGAAACTCAGCTGGTTTGGCAGCATCTGTGGAGTGAGAAACAGACTTAACATTTCAAGTCTGATATGACTCTTCTTCAGAATCTGAAGGTCCTGATGGATGGGGTGGTCCAGTAGTCAATTAAGGATCATTGTCTATTGTTGTGCTGCTTTCCCACTACCATCACTGTTAATGTACTCTCTACATGCTTGAACTTCTGGCCCGTTCTGTGACAAATTCTATCTTTAGTCTCCTGCAAGAGTGAGTGGAATCTGAACTGTCTCTGCTGTCAAGATGAGGTCCCCACAAGTCACCTCCTTCCTCACATTTGGAAAGGACACTATAGATCTTTCAGATTATGGACCAGTAAGGTTGCCTCCTGTATACTCCAGCAGCTCAGAAACTAACACCTTAATGAATATTTTAGCATTAGATTAGAGTCTGGAACATCAGTTGGTGAGCCCATCCATGCTACATCTCAACACACTAACATGGAGACATTTAGTACCAATTTCAAGGGTTTTTGAAATCAAAGACTGTATTTTGATTGTTTGCTCAACTTTTGATATCAAAGATTGGTCCACTGTGCTGTCAAAAGTATCATCTTCAATGAAAATAGGTGGTGTTGGGATGGAAAGTTTGGTTTCTGTATGTCTGTTCAGCCAAGCCTCCTGCCTAATAAAGTGAATGAACACTATGCTTACACCAAAATGCAAAGTACTATAAGATGTATGCCATAACTTCTTGTTGTTTGGTAATTACATTACATGCGTTTTAGGACTGTGATTTTAAAAAGTATCTTTGCGAGTTGATGTTTTGTAGTAGATCATAATACAATTAATCCTTTACTAATAGTAAAGATTATCGACATTCCTCTACTGGCTGAAGATGAGGGCCATGCAGCAAATCAAGTCAATTGCGAATGGTGCAGCTTCATACAAATACAAGCAAAATATTTTCTAAGCCATATCTGTAAAAGTCCTCAGTTACTAGTGTTTTTTTCAGATCTATGATTGTTGTTTGCATCTAGTAAAGCTCTATACACCAGAAATGTACCAGGACTGGGACTGATGTCCTTGGGGGTACTTGGAGGAGGGTTGGGGAGGGTTTAAACTAGTGTGGCAGGGGCATTGGAACCAGAGGAGTAGGGCAGCAGATGCAGAAATTGAGAGAGAGGTAGAAAATGAGGCACACATGACTAAGAACAGGCAGGGAAATGCTGCTGGAAAGAGCAGGTGGTCTGAAATGCATGTGTTTCAATGCGAGAAGTGAGATAGGCAAGGTAGATAAACTTAGAGACATAAACAGAAATTGCTGGAAAAGTTCAGCAGGTGTTGCAGTGTTTGTGAAGAAAACTCAGAGTTAACACTTTGGGTCTGGTGGCCCTTCCTCAAAACTTAGAGCTTTGGTTAGTACTTGGAACTATAACATGATTGTGATTACAGAGACTTGGCTGAAAGAGGGACAGGACTGGCAGCCGAATATCCCAGAATTTAGATGTTTCAGGTATGATAGAGGGGATGTAAAAGGAGGGGTGAGGGCGTTGGAGTTTTATTACGAGTAAAGGAGTAACTCACAGCTGTATTGAGGGGGGATACATCAGAGGACTCGTGCAGCAGGACAGTGTATGTAGAATTCAGGAATAGGAAAGGTGAAATCACAATGCTGGTGATTACTCTACAAACAGCCAGCAGGAGATAGAGGATCGAATATGTAGACAGATTTTGGAAAGATGTAAAAACAGCAGGGTTTTTGTGGTGGGTGACTTTAAATTCCCCTGTATTGACTGGGGCTCAATTTGTGCTCAGGGCTTGGACGGGGCAGAATTTCTAAGAACCAATCAGGAGGGTTTCTTGACACAGTATGCGAACAGTTCAGCCAGGGAAACGGTTATACTGAATACCTGGTTTTGGGAAATGAGCCTGACCAGGTGAGTGAAGTTTCAGTGGGGGAGCATTTCTGGAGTAGTGACCATAATACCGTGAGTTTTAAGATACACATGGATAGGAATAACAGCAGTTCTTGGGTGAAGGTGTTAAATTAGGGGAGGGCGAACTACAACAATATTAGGCAGAAACTGGGGAATGTTCATTGGAGGCAGCCACTTGAGGGTAAATCCACATCAGACACGTGGGAGTATTTCAAATGGTAGTTGGTAAGAGTTCAGGAGTGGTACGTTTCTGCGAGAATGAGGGATAGGCATGGCAAGTTACGTGAACCTTGTATGACCAGGGATGTTATGACCTTGGTCAAAAGAAAAAGGAAGCACACGTAAGGTCTAGGAACTGAAGAAGCCCTTGATGTGTACAAGGAAAATAGGAAAGAACTTAAACAAGGAATTAGAAGGGCCAAGAGGGGTCATGAAAAATCATTAGCAAACTAGATTAAGGAGCAGCCCAAGACTTTTTATACAGATATAGACAGAAAGAGGGTAGCCATGGAAAGGATTGGCCCGCTTAAGGACAAAGGAGGAAATCTATGTGTGGAGCCATAGGTGAGGTCCTAAATGAATACTTTGTGTCAGTATTCACCAAAGAAAAGGAACTGGTTGAGGATGATCTCAGGGAGGGGAGTGTTGAATTACTGAACCAAGTTTCATTAAAAAGGAATGTGAAAAGGACAAATGCAGATAAGTCCCCAAGTCCTGATGGGATCTATCCCAGAATATTGAGGGAGGCAAGAGAACAAATTGCAGGAGCATTGATAGACACCTTTGTATCCTCTTTGGCCACAGGCGAGGTCCCAGAGGACTGGAGAATAGCCAATGTTGTCCCATTGTTTAAGAAGGGTAGCAGTGATAATCCAGGAAATTATAGGCCTGTAAGCCTCACATCAGTGGTAGAGAAATTATTGGAATAGATTCTCAGGGACAAGATCTATATGTATTTAGAAGCAAATGGATTTATTAGCAATAGACAGCACGGGCTTGGTGTCTCACTAACTTGATCGAGTTTTTTGAGGAGGTGACGAAGATGATTGATGAGGGAAAAGCATATGATGTTGTCTGCATGGAATTCAGTAAAGCCTTTGACAAGGTCCCTCATGGCAGACTGGTACAAAAGGCGAAGTCACACAGTATCAGGGGTGAGCTGGCAAGATGGATATAGAACTGGCTTAGTCATTAGAGACAGTGGGTAGCGGTGGAAGGATGCTTTGTGGAATAGAGGGTTCTAACTAGTGGTGTTCCACAGGGATCAGTGCTAGAACCTCTGCTGTTCGTGATCTACATAAATGATTTGGAAGAAAACGTGGATAGTCTAAATAGTAAGTTTGCAGATGATAAAAAGATTGGTGCAGTTTCAGATAGTGAAGAGGATTGTCAGAAGATACAGCAGGATATAGACCAGTTGGAGGCATGGGCAGAAAAATGGCAGATGGAGATTAATCCAGACAAATGTGAGGTGGCGCATTTTGGAAGGTCAAGTACAGGTGGAAAGTATACAGTGAATGGCAGAACCCTTAGGAGTATTGATATGCAGAGGGATTTGAAAGTACAGGCCACAGATCACTAAAGGTGACAGTGCAGGTAAATAAGGCAGTAAAAAAGGCTTAAGGCATGTTTTCCATCGTTGGAAGCGGCATTAAATATAAGGATAGGCAAGTCATGCTGCAACTTTATAGAAATTTAGTTGGGCCACACTTGCAATATTGCGTACAGTTCTGATCACCACATTACCAGAAGGATGTGGATGCTTTGGAGAGAGTACAGGAAAGGTTTACCAGCATATTGCCTGGTATGGAGGACTTTAACTATGAAGAAAGGTTGGACAGACTGGGTTTGTATTCACTGGAAGGCAGGTGGTTGAGGGGCGACCTGAAAGAAGTTTATAAGATTGTGAATAGCATGGATGGAGTAGAAAGTACGAGGTTTTTTTCCCAGGTGGAGGGGTCAATTACTAGGGGACATAGGGTCAAAGTGCAGGGAGGGGAGGGGGGTGCAAGTTTAAAAGAGATATGTGAGACAAGTTTTTCAGACAAAGGGTGGTGAATGCCTGGATCGTGCTGCCAGAGGTGATGGTGGAGGCAGACACACCAGCAGCATTTAAGAAGCAACTGGACAAATACATGAATAGGAAGGGAATAGAGGGATACAGATCCTGTAAGTAAAGACACAGTTTTAGTATGGAGGACAAAATGCATTGGTACCATCTTGGAGGGTCAAAGGGTCTGTTCCTGTGCTGTATTGTTCTTTGTAAAGTATTAATTACTTTTATAGTTCAGAGACTACTTCACGTACCAACTGGAGATCTGGGCCATTTTTCCCCAATAGCAGAGATTCAAGGAGAGCGCAGAGAGTTGTGACCTTACTGATGTCAACCTGAGAAATGGCTTGTGCGCATTTCTTGTTCACAAAGTACAGACCATTTTCGACGCAGCTTGCAAAAAGTCCCATTAGATACTGCCGTGGTTCAAAAGGTATCTAAACAGACATAAGATATATATTTAGTATTCTATTGATTTCATTTCAGTTCAGAAGTATTAATTATCCTTTTGTTCAGACATTAGGTTGAATTCCACATTACACTATACTATTTTATAACTCCAGAGCACTTAATTGATCACAGCAAGAAAAGTAATCAAAATAAACACCAATGTTTTGTCAACTGTTACACAGCAAGGATTTTTTGATTAAGGAAGTTTTTGACACACAAGCCCATTTCAAAAAATAGCAAAACAACAATAACTTTAACCAGATGTTTAACATTCTTCAGTCCCTGCCACAAACTCAACACTGAACCATTGACTCCATCCCCTCTCCATCCACAACTCAAGGCAAAACTGAACTGTTCGCAATCTCAACATTCCAGTTAACATTGAGATGAGCTTTCTAACCCTTAGTCCTTCAATCACCAAGGTAACAGTTCCACTAACATAGCAAATCTCTGGCACTGCCTCAGCTCAGATGTCGTTGAAACTCTCATCCGAGTTTTGGCTATTTCTAAAAACCTAACTATTCCAATACTCCCCTGACAACCCTGCATCTTCTACTCTCTACAAGCTACAAATTATCCAAAACTCCATTTCCCATTTTCTAATTCCCACCAAGTCCCATTTACCAAAAAACCCATGCTGGTTGACAAACATCTTACAGCTTGATTTCAAAATTCTCAGGCTCATGTTCAAAGCTGTCCATAATTTTGCTTCTCCTTATCTTTGTAAGATCCTCAAAGCATGCAATTATAATTTTGACCTCTTGCCTCTTTTCTTTGCAGTACAATTGGCAGCTTTCTGGGCCCAAAACCCTGGAATTCCCTCCTTAAATCACACCACATACACTGCTTCATTTAAGTTGGTTCTTACAGCCTATGTCTTTGATCTACCTTTTGATCACTCATCTTAATTTCCTTTAATGTTTCTCAGTCTCAAATTTTGTCAAATAATGTTGCCTTGTGACTTTTCCAGAAAACCGAGTTAAAATTACAGGACAGCCCCAATAAAGTCACTGGAGGTTGATCCTCATATTCAAAGCAGGATCTAAGCTGACTTCCAGGGAGTGTCCTGCATTTCTGTTGAAATCAGCAGATTGAAATCCAAATGCCACAAGGAGGTAGTACATTCAAAAGAGTCATCATCCTTAATTTAGCCTCTGTTCCTCCCATATATAGTTTGTGTCCCTCTCTCCCCACCCCAAATGCTCTTAAAACTCATGAAGTTTCCACCCAACTATTCTTGGCCCCCGAAAAATCAAGTGATGTGTTCCAAAAGCTTAGGAGAGCTTTGAGTTACGGGAACTGGGCCATACATGTAAGAGGTTTGCATGTACAAGGAGAATTTCTCCTAAATCACAGAGTAGTCCTCAGGAAATCACTCACTCCAGCACTGCTGTGCCAAAGCAGGAGAATTGGGTAGCCTGGTCTCTGTCCATGAAAAACAATTTCAGCGAGGGCTTCTCAATGTCCAGGGAACTATTTTTCCATCATAATAAAGAGAAGTAAACAATACTTTCTTGTATCTAAATGGTGGATGTGGAAGTGAGGAAACTAAATGCTAAAAACCTTAAAATGCACAAAATAATTTAAATATGAAAATGTCTTACAAAAGGATTTGGAGCAAAATAGAAAATCCTCCAGGATTATATTAATAAGGTAATATCACATGTTCATTAAATAAAGATGCAAATATCCCTTGTCTTTCTCAAATTCAGGAGGAGCCGAAATGGTTCTAAAGGAGATCTTTTTTTAAAGACCACTTTCATTGTATTACACTCAGATTACAATTTACAAATTCCGTGTCTTACGCGATCTGCATGGCTAGCCATCCATGTTTGCACATATGGCATCCATTTGAGTTCATCTGCATCAATGTAAACCATCCCACATCTGCTAACAGTGGCAGGAGAGGCCACCTTTAAGTCTTGCACCTGGAAGGAAGCAGAAATAATTTCTCATAAATTAGCCACCTATTTCTGTTACTGACTATTGTGTAACAGCAATGCAATCAGAATTAATTAATAACACATTGACTATCGCCACCAAATATTATTTACAAAGCTGTGAAAATATCTGACCATTTTAATTAGATCACATATGGACTGCAAAAGGCACACTTCAGAATAAAATGTTGCCACAAAAACAGCAAAGTGAATGCAATACATGTCTGGCACTATGTCAGCATAGTGTTTGTTAGTACAAGCAACTGTCTTAAAAATGGATTGCCCTGTTCACTTAAACAATGCTGTTACTAATGTAGGCCAACCATTTGGCAGACTGTTAACACTGTAGAGACTTTGGGTTTGAAATGTATTCTCACAGAACTGTGCAAAACTGGGAGGACAGTAGCAAGTTGGGACATGTTTGATTCAGTACTGGCTTTTGCATTAGCTGTAATCAGCCATGGCATTAGCATCCTGCTTCCATGTCTCCATGAAAGCTTCCATGAAAGTTAAGTGGCGCAATTCATTCTGATGGCAATTCGTACACTTTCAAAGCATTCTCATGCATAAAACTTATCAGACCAACTTACCTTGCAGATGTATGCATTAGTCTCTTTCCAGACATCACCTCATCTCCCTTTCTGGTCACCCACCCTTCACCCTCACCTTAATGCCATGCCACAGGTATCCTCCAGGAAGTTTGTCTTTCATTCCTCTCCATACAACCGATTTCTCACAAACTCAATTCTCTGTTGGCTCTCTTTCAGGCTAAGAGAGCAGAAAACTCAAAGAGCAGGAAGTGGTGGTGGAGGTGGTGCTGGTCTGGTGAGATCCACCTTGGCAACTTATCAAATTCTAGCCATGGGCACCCACATAGTCAACTGTAAAATTCATCCTGCTCCAGGCATTTGCAGATAGTAACATTGATCTATTGCAAAGGCCCAAATCTTCTGCTCAAACATATTGCATACTGAGAGAGGGGAACATTTATCCTCCATCTGCGTTGCATATTGAGCGAGTTGATCCACTATCCTCTGCCTGCATGTAGACCCCATGATATGGGTCTTGTCTTTTTTTGAATAGTTCTCCACGTCTGTTATTTCTACCTTGTGGTGACATGTGGTTGAAGAGAAAACAGCTGTTGCAGATGCTCTTATTTGTTTTTCTCATGTTATGTTCTTGATCAAAGTCAGAAAAGGGAGCTGCATAAGGTGTTCTCAAAGGGTGAACAGCAAGAAAGAGCAGATAAAGCTGAATGAAGTTGAAGACAGGTGAGTTGACTTTCAAGACGTTGGAGATGACCTGTCAAACAGAATGAAACACTCTCAGACATAATACTGTGAGCAGTAACCTCTCACTCAGACATGGCTGCAGTTTCATTGTTTGAAGGTTTCCCAGCCTATCAGATTCACTGGACTAGCACTCCAGCTGTGCTCGTTCCTCACTGGCATTGGGTGTTCAATCTGTGTTAAAGCTGTGTTCAATCTGGAGTTAAGTATGTTTTTGTATATTTAGTGAATCACCTTCATACCCTCCTGGATGAAACTGAAGAGTGGACAGTGTATTGAGTTCCCAAACCAACATCACTTTCCAGCTCTTTAACAGCTCCCTCCCCATAACACTCACCTGAATTCCCCCTTCACAGGTAGTTAAAATGTTGCCTTTTGACGCCGATATTCCATAAGTCTGGTGCAGTCACATAGTTTAAAGACATATATATTAAACAAAACTAGACTTGTTTACCTCAAAAACCATGTGAATATATGGAGTGAGTTTAATCCGTTCACTGTTTGCAAGGCACAGCATCTTGTTATCATCAAGGACTGTGTTCATATTCTCAATCCACAGTGCATCGACAGGACCATCACAAATAATCCATTTGTGGTCACGACTTCCATCATTCACAGCTGCACGAACACTAAGTGCCATTAGTCCATCATTCCACTCCAATGTCACATTATTTACTTCACCATATAGTTCACCCATTGTGATTGACTTGGGGTTTAGCACATATGTTCTTACTGGCTGATAGTTTGGGTCTTCCTCTCCAGCGCTGTGCAAAGTCCCAAGAGTATCTGCTAAAACTTGGTAAACTGTAGTTTTTCCACTTCCAGTTGGTCCAACCAACATAACACCATGCCGCACAATCATGGTTTCATACAACTGTATGACCTTCACAATCATAGTAGAGATAGGTTGCAGGCCACGGTTAAGCATAACATCAATAGTTGTTTTCTGGAATGAACCATAATCATGGTCTGGAATAACAACGCCTGGAAATAAATCTGAAAGGATTCCACTGAAGGAAAAAGAGAGAAAAAAATAAATCGCCATAATCGACTGTCAAACCATTTCAAAGCAATGTACTATTCAATATTCTTCACCTTATTAATGTATGAACATGATCAATTTTACTGAGATGTTTTGAAGAACACAGTGAATTAGTATTTTCAGGGTTAAATGAAATTATGGCATTTCAAAAGGATGTGAACGGATTGAATAGGATAATATTGAATTTCTTGCTCAGATGGTCAAATAAAGAATTCATTCTGTACCCAAAAAGCACTGCGTCATCTGACAGAAATTTTGGTAGGTTAGAATCTCTCAAGGCTCTAATCAACACAACATCCTCACTCAAATCTGGGTTCGCTCTCTTCAGAGACCTAAACCAAAGAAACAGAATGGAATATTAAGTTATCTTCAAAGCTGAATACATGGAACTGAATACACATCAAAATGATATTTTGGGCAAATCAGTACTTTTGTTCTCATGAAATGATTACATATATGAATATATACATTTATGAAATCTGCTTTAGAACAATAAAATCTACAAAATGTCTAATTTCCACATTTACTTTAATATGATTATGATATCACTGGAAGTCTTGTACATCATGGAATGGTCCTATCCACTGTAATGAGGGCTATGACTTTAGACAAGCATGAGATTAAATTCAGGAGAAACATGATCACATGCTGTGCCATAACAATTAATTCTGTCTATATACACATTAGTATAACATATATCTTCACTTATTTGACATCCATACATTTCCTGCCTTCCTAACAGTCCTTTGTGCTTTCAAGCTCTCCCTCTTCCATCTCACGTTGCACCATACATGTTTTTTTCATTTGGGGTGTGTATCTTTCCCTTCAACATTACCATCAACTATTCCAGAAAATGACTCCTCCAACAATTCTCCTTGCGATTCTTAAATATGATACATAATCTTCCATATTTTCAGAAATCTCAAAGAATTTGGATGGTTGCAGGCCAACAGTTTAACACTCCTATTTAGCTTGTCAAACGTTTTTACAATTTCTTTTCAGATCTTTACATTAGATAAAGTTGTAAGTGTTCATATCAATGTGGTTTTATTTAGCTGTTGGTTCTTAGGGTGTGGTAGTTTCTGGAATCTATTCTTGCCCTCTAAGATATAAACCAGGATCTTGAACCACTGCCGTATATGTGGTGTTTGTATTCCCACAGATTTGGATAAGAAGCTTCAGGATTTTGAGACGGCAGCGGGGGAGGAAAGTCAACATATTTCAAATTCAAAATGGCATTTGACTCAGGAAGGGAATCTGCAGCTGGTGGTGACCCCATGAGCCTGCTGCTCTTGTTCTTCTAGGTAGTAGGGATTACAGATTTCGAAGGTACAATCAAAAAAAGCTTGGTGACTTGCAGTGGTATATCTTGTAGATAATATATACTGCCTGCACTCTGTTCCCGTGAATGTTTAAAGTGATGGATGGGGTGCCAGTCAAGCATGTTATTTTGACCAGGACAGCATCAGGTTTCATAAATGTTGGATCTTCACTCATCTAGGCAGGTGGATTGTATTCCATCACATGTCTGGCTCAGCCTTGCTAAGACAGCATTTGGGTTGCTCCATATTTACATGGCCGGTCCAGCTCAGTTTCTTGTCAATGGTAACATTCAGGTTGTTGACATTGGGGAATTCAGCAATAGTATGCTGCTGAATGTCAAGGAGAGTTGGTAAGATTCTCTCTTATTTTGGAAATGGTACTCGTGTGGCATGAACGTTACTTGCCACTTGTCAGCCCACAAACTGAATGTTGTCCAGGTCTTGCTAAATGCAGGCCTGGATGTTTCATGGCTTTTGAGGAGATCGAAGTGAACTGAGCACTCAACAATTATCAACAAAGGTCCCCAATCTGATATTTTAATGGAGAGCCATTCATTAATTAAGCCACTGAAAATAGCTCAGCCCAGGACAAGACAGCATTGTCTTGATCTACACTGAACGGCACCTAAGTAATAATGACTTTCAGCAGATTAGTACCAAATTTTATTCATGAAGGGACAAAGGAAAACCAACATCTGTGCTATATTGATAACTGCCTATTGAGAAGAACATCATTTCTTTGTTAAGTAGTACACAGTATATATTTACATCACAGAAACAGGCAAATTGGACAACTAATTTCCGCCATTGTTTGTGCTCCACATGTACCTCCTCACAGCTTTCTTCATATAGTACTAAGAACAGAATATTGCATTCCTTTCTCCTTCAGATCATCAAAAATGAATCTATGTATTCTTCTGAACAACTCTGGGTCATTGCAAATTCCACATTTTTGCCACTGTTTACATAAAATGTTCTGCTGAATGCCTCAGTGGATTTATCAGTAACTACTCATTGACATTTAAGGCACATTTGGCCCTTTGCATCACATATCTGGTTAAACAAATCCCATTTTCCAACTCTTGGTCCATAGACCTGGAGGCTGCGCAACTGAAAGTGAATATCTAAATAAAGCTTCAATAAATGTTCTGAGGAAGGGTCACCTGACCCGAAACGTTAACTCTGTTTTTTCCTTCATAGGTGCTGCCAATCCTGCTGAGCTTTTCCAACAACTTTGTTTTTGCTCCTTTTAGCTTTTGTTGCTAAGGGAAAAACCCCAGTCTATCCAATTGCTCAGGTCTTCCAGATTCTGGTAAATTTCCTCTGCACTCTCTCTAGGGCAAGTGCATCCTTCCTACAAATAGGAGACCTGAATTGCAAGCAGTATTCCAGTGGTGGCCTAACCGGCATTTTATACAGTTCCAGCATTAACAGCCAGCCCTTGTATCCTACGCTTCAGCTAATAAAAGCAAGTATGCCATATATGTCTTATTAATCACCTCTTGTACCTTCAGGAATCCATATATATGCACATGAAAGACCCTCCAATGTTTAATACTTTCTGTGGTCCTTCAATTAATAGCATAATTCCTTGCCCTGCTAGCCATATCTTTTAGCCAATTTTGGATCCAATGTGCCACTTTGCCTAGGATCCCATGTGTACTCACTTTCTTGACCAGGCTGCCACGAGGGACCTTATCTAAAGCACTGTTAAAATCCACACAGACCTTGTCAAATCCATGATTCTCATCAACAATATTTCGTACTTTCCTAATTCTCGCAAGCAGCAATTAACCAAAATGATCCTTTAACAATCTTAAGGATCTTTATCAGGCCAGCTGTCAACCTGTCAATCCCTCTTGACTGATATAGTTGCTTTTTCTACTGTCATCCTTGTAAATTGTTTTTGGACCTTCTCTCATGCCTCTATATCCTTTGAATGATTATGGGGTTCAGATTGGTCAACAATGGTCTAATTAAAAATCTATGTAAGTTTACCAAAAATTCCTCTGTAATTCAGCTCATTGTGAAATTAACTTTCATGTTTTGTCTACCTTTATGGACTTATTAAACTGTAAAATTATTTGTGGTGGCCTGTGCAGTTGTAGATTTCTCAGTTTCTCTATTTTATTTAAATACTTTTGGCTGGATTTTATACAATCCATTGAAGTTTCATCTCTTGAATAGAAAGCAAAGATGATCCTGCTTCAGTCAACAGCAGGGTCTGGTGAGACAAATTTTCAGTAGCAGATAATTAAAGCTATAGGGCTAGCAACTCAGCTGTTTCAGTATTACAGCTTCTATTGGTTGGTATTATTGAAGCTGAAAATGCAAAGAGAGTATATCTCAACAGCTAGGCACCCTCCAGGGAGCAATGTGGGTTTGAGAATCATGGGGGCCAGACAGGCAATCAGGAAGAGGAATCATGAAGCATAAGTGATGCCATTGTCACTGTGGTAGTCATTGCCATTGGGTGGAAATCTCCTTAAACCATGAAGTGCTCAAAAAATAGGACTCCACTCCACCAAAGACTGCCATAGCTTTGCCAGATTATACAAGGTCTTAACTTTGCACTTTAGTCACTTAATTGAGCTCCTAGTAGACAAACTTCCTGCTGGTGGCAAAATGGTATGGCAATGGGAAGGGATCTGGCCAGCCCAATGCTTCCCCAACAATTTGACTTCCTGAACATTTCTTCATTTTCTAAGGAACATATGACGTCTTTACACGAATTGGGAATTTCTGCCTCCACCATCAAGTCAGGCAGCAAATTTTAGACACCCATAACTCACTAGGAAAAAAGATTTTTCCTCATGCTCCCATATAACAATTTCCTTAAATCTGGCCTGACGATTAACTTTTCTGCTAGGAGAAAAGGGTCTTTTCTGCCTACTGCATCTAGTACCCTCATAATTCTGCACACCTCAATTAAGTCATCTCTCAAGCTGCTCTTTTCCAAGATCTAACTTTTACTCTTTGCCACAATTTTCAATTCCTGACAACATTAATTTAAATCTCCTCCGTAATGCCAGCTGAACAATTTTGTTCTTCCGGTCATGCGGTGAGCAGAACTACACACAAAATTCCAGCTGTGGTCTAACCAGTGTCTTATATAGTTACAGCATTACATTAGTGCTTTTGTATTCTACACTTCATCCAAAAAAAAAGAAAATTTTCCCTTATTTTTCTTTCCCACATTATCTGTTTTTGCTTCAGATAGTTAATGTTGGAGAAACTGAACAATTCTAGTAGCATCAGAAAGAGAAACAAAGCAAATGTTTCAAGTTCAAAAACTGTTCTTCAGAATTTATCCACCAGTCCTGCCACTTCCAAGGGCCTATAACCATGCACTCCAAGATCACTCAATCCCTCTATTCCCCTCAGTGTCCTCCCATTAATTGTGAATTCTCTAGCTTTGTTTTCCCTCAGCAAATGCACTACTGCACATGTATATAGATGGAATTTCATTCGCTATATTTCTACCTACTCAGCTAAAACATTTATATCATTCTGGAGTATGTCCTTATCCTTCTCACTATCGACTACAAGTCAATTTTTGTGTTATCTGCAGACTTTTCAAATATGCCTCCCACAATCAATTCCTAAACATTAATATACACCTTAAACATCACTGAAGCAAAACAGAGTCCTGTGGAACACTGAGATAACAAGCATGGGGCTGGATGAACACAGCAGGTCAAGCAGCATCATAGGAGCAGGAAAACTTGACGTTTCGGGCCTAAACCCTTCATCACTACTGGAAACTGCTTTCCATCTGTAAAAAC
The DNA here is from genome assembly GCA_024137785.1 of Ginglymostoma cirratum. NCBI lineage: Eukaryota > Metazoa > Chordata > Chondrichthyes > Orectolobiformes > Ginglymostomatidae > Ginglymostoma > Ginglymostoma cirratum. Next base: position 29,035,509 of record JAHRHZ010000024.1, read on the forward strand.
ATCCATCAACCATTACCCTTTCTTCCAGTCACTGAGCTGTGTTGGACCCAACTTGCCAAATTTCCATATATCCCAGTGGCTTTTACTTTTCTGACCAGTCTGCCATGTGCGATCTTGTCAAATGTCTTTCTAAAATCCATAAAGGCAACATCCACTGCAATACCATAGAATCGACAGAATGTTTTGATAATCCATAGAATCCCTATAATGTGGAAGCAGGCCATTTAGCCTATCGAATTCACACCAACCCTCTGAAGAGCATCCCACTCAGACCCACCACCTACCCTATCCCTGCATTCCCCACTCCTAGACACTATGGGCAATTTAGCATAGCCAGTCCACCTAACCTGCACATCTTTGGACTGTGGGAGGAAACCAGAGCACTTGGAGGAAACCCATGCAGACACAGGGAAAATGTGCAGACTCCACACAGACAGTCACCCAAGCCTGGAATTGAACAGGTCCTTGGAGCTGTGAGGCAGCAGTGCTAACCACAGTGCCACCCTAATACCCTCATCAATCCTCCTTGATATTACTTTAAAAAAAATCAAGTCAGTCAAGAAGATAAAAACTTCCATTAACAAAACCATACTGACCATCCCTCATTAATATATGCCGAAGTGACAATTTCCCATCTTTTAAAATTAACATTAATAATTTACCCAAAGTTAAAATGATTGACCTATAACTATTAGGCATATCCCTTGTCTTACCAAAAATCTTTTGAAAATCCAAAAGCACTTCATGTGTTACCCTCGTAGCCACTGTTCTGTTACTTCTTCAGCAGATTCCATGAGATTAGTTAGCATAACCTTCCAGTATCAAATATGTGCTTTTATATCTTCAGTCTTTTCTTGCTTACTATTATAACTTTGAGCAAGGATCTTGTTAGTTTTCCTACAACCAATATTAAGCAAATTGATCTCTGGACCAGGTGTAGAGCTGGATGAACACAGCAGGCCAAGCAGCATCATAGGAGCAGGAAAGCTTTCCTGCTGCTTTGAGGCTGCTTGGCCTGCTGTGTTCATCCAGCCCTACACCTTGTTATCTCGGATTCTCCAGCATCTGCAGTTCCTATTATCTCTGATCTCTGGACCTCTCACTTTCTAAATACAGAAATTATACACTAGCTGTCCATCGATCTTTTTGGCTATTCCATCTCTAAATCAATCATATGTATATGCCTCTGCTATCTCTTCATGTATTTATTTTAATGATCTATTCATCAAGACTAATATTATAGCATGACCTGATTAATTCTACTTTAATTTTCAGGACCCACCTGCAAAGCCATAGGGTAGATTTTGAACTTGGTGTCCAGAGCATAAAACTGATGAAACAATGTGGAACAATCCAAATGCATGGGAAGAAAGTGGCCAAATGCTAACATTGTTTAATTAGTAATAGAGAGGACCAAGCTAATGCTTTGAGGACATGAGTTCAAATCCCACTATAGTAGCTGATCGAATTTAAATTCAACTAATAAAATCTGGAATTGTAAACTAGTCTCATTTTGGTGACCATGAACCTATCATTTATTGCAAAAACTTATCAGGTTCACTCAAGTCCTTTAGGAAAGGAAATCTGATACCCTTAACCAGTCCAGCCTTCACGTGACTCCAGATCCTCAGTAAAGTGGTTGATTCAACTTCCTCTAAAATTGCCTATCAGCTATTTCAAATGCTGTTTTTACAGTGACACCCACAGCCACAAGAGAATAAAGACATTTCCATTGATTTCAATCATAATCAGATGATTTCTCTAATGCTCATTTTAATGACCTGCACAGTCACCAGCCTTACATTCTACCAATAAGTAGAGAATCTATCCCCAGTTAGGGATAAGCACACCAATTTGTTGCTTACCCAGCCATGACAAGCACAGACTTGACTGCTCTCATACCAAAGTCATAATGATCCTGCTGGGATAGTTGTTCACTGCATAATTTGTACATCTGGGTCATCTTTCGTGCCAAAACCTTACTAGATTCAAAACCCTCTGAATACAAGATGACCTAAAACAAAAAAAAGGTAAATAAATAGATAAATAAACAGATAAGAGGATCATAATGTCTTTTAATTATATTTATCAATAACTTACTAGAAGAAACAGAGTCAGATGCTCTAGTTGCTGCCAAGACGAAATCAGGTGGTGCACTAAGTGGTATAGATTAGAACAGAAAGTTGCAAAATTGACAGATTAAGTGATTATGTAAAAGTGTGGTAAATATCTTGAGCGTGGAGAAGTATGAGATAATTCAGCTTGATTTAAGAAAGGCAGAGCAACTTATTTTCTAAATGGCAACAAAGTAGGAATTATAAAAGGAGAGTCAAAAATTAGAGGTCCATGTGTGCACATCACTAAATAATAGTAGACAGCTAAAAATATATAAAGGTCAAAAGCATGTTGCACTTTATCTCAAAGGTGTAAGAAAACAAAGCAGTAAAAAGTTATGCTATTATTTAACAAAATACTGATTCAAAGTAAACATTCTGATCAGGCCGCCGGACCTCAGGAAGGATTCATCAACATTGGATCAGATGGAGCACTGAGTGTTAAATGATCAGGACAAGTTGCACAGTCTGTGCTTTTATCCCTTGATTATAAAGCATCAAGAGTGAACTAACTGGGGTATTTATGATGATTAGAGGCAAAAATGGCATAGATTTGCATTTGTATGTGGTCTTTCATGATCACCTGGTGTACAGTCAATTAAATACTTTGGAAGCATAGTCACTTCTGTATGTAGGGAATTGTAATGGCTAATTTGCACACAGCAAGCTCCCACTAAAGACCAGATAGTCTGTTTTTGTGATATTAGGCTGAATCTTGTTGTGGAAACAGAGATCTTGCTTGTGAGCCGGATAGCCAATAACAGACTTGGTGTCTCTCCAAACACCAATCAAGCAGTGGTAAAGTCACTAGGGGCTTAAGCCCTGCTTAGCAAAGAGCTTCCAGCCAGTCAGAGCCTGGTAGATCTTCAACCTAGCAGGATCCTTGACCAGGCTGCCACCTTCAGGATCATGGTCTCTCCCCTGCCAAGTAAGTAAAGGTAACATATATTGACCATCCTTAACTGTCCTTAAGGGGGTGCTGATGAGCCATCTTCCTCAACTGCTGGCATCTATGTGATGTAGGTTTTTCTTGCTAAAAATAAATTAACTGCATTTGAAATTTATGGTCTTACTTTTCTTCAAATTATTTTGTAAAGTTAATTGAGCAGAAACTGCTCAAGGTTGAAGAAAGGTTTGATTAGTCCCGCTAGCTGAATAATATTGTTCCTATTATTTAATTACTATAAACCAACAAAGAAAGGAATAAGACATAAACAAAGGCATCAGTACAATTACCTCAGCAATAAGAGCATAGTTTGGAACCATCATTGCAATGGGTCTAAAAAGAGCCTTTAAATTGTCAGGTAGTTCTGTTCTTCCAGCATAACCTGGGTTCATAGTAATGAATGCTGCACAAGACATAACCAATTTGATCTCTCTACCTTCAAACATGAAACGAGAAAGCTGCAGAAAAAGAAAATAGCATTATTGTTATTCATGCCGTTTTCCAAAGTTTTCAATCCTCTTCTACCAAAATGATGGCCATTGGTTTGGCGAACCACCTTTCCCTCTGCCCAGTGAAAATTCATCCCCATGTTATTACACAAATTTACAACCTAATTATTGAGCTTTTTTGGTATTTGAATAATGTGTTACCTTAGCTGCTTTAGCATTTCTAATGGTGATGAGCTGCTGAGCAATGACAGAAAGCACTTCAATATCAATCCGGTTGAACTCATCAAAGCAGCACCAAGCTCCTGACTGAGCTAAACCACTGAAGAAACGTCCCATCATCTGGAAAAGAATATAAATTTAGTCATTGCACATTAATTTATAACACAGAATAATGGTTGTAAACCAAAAAAAATGGTAATAAAGAGCTTTCGCTCATTCTTTATTGCATAATCTATAATATTGTCCATTAAAGCGATAATGATATACACATTAAAGAGATTTGGAAATTCTGTCTTCATAGCAATTGAATTTCCTGCATTTCTCATTAACCTACCTTGTAATCTAAACCCTCAGAGCAATTAAAAACAACGCACTGGATGGCTAGGGCCTTGGCAAGATCTTTGGTTGTTTCTGTTTTACCAGTACCAGCAGGGCCAGCTGGAGCTCCTCCTAGATCTAGCTGTAATGCTCCCATGAGGCAGAGGTAACAACGGTCCTAAGGTAACCAAGACAAGTTAATTATTTAATCCCTTTACTGCAAAACTTTAATACAGAATCAACGTACTGCCTATTTACAAAACAGACTGAATGCCATCCTGTTAGTTAGCATGTTTTCCTACCAACAGTACAGACATACAATCTCTTTACAGTTTCCTAATTTTTCTTTGCTGGCATATTTCTCTTATTCAAATATGGAAATAACTGAGGATATTTTTTTAGTTAACATTGGGAAAATGGAGATAATGAAGACAGGCCAATCAGTGTGTGCTATTTCAGACTTTAAGTAAGTTGCCAAACAGAAGTCCTGCTTTATTTTGCATAGCCCTAAGATTTGCCTCATGGAAGAGGCTTTGTACATTTTTAGGATACAATATCAGGATACAATAAACCCCTTATCACAGACTGCATAAGAATGTTTATATCAAGTGATAGAATCATTAATCTCCCTCAAGCTTTAATAGTACTTTTTCACACCACCACCAGAGGGGTAATTTATAAATGAGACAGTACTTGTACCACTAAAACAAGCTGAATTTCTGCACTGTTCCCACTACTATCAGTGAACCATTATTGCTATTTGCATTATTTGCTCTCTACTTTAAATTTCAAGTAACTCATCTTCACTAAATGTGCTTACAGTAAGTGGTGTAATGACCAACCGAGGAGATGCTCCCAGATACTCATAGCCATATGTATAAATAGATAGGGCCATCATAGCCACACAGTTGTCTGCATCAAGATCCCAGTAATAGCGTAGCTGTCTCTGCCACTCAAAATTATTTACTGTGTCCACCTACAAAAAAAAGTTAAACAATGGTTATCATTAACAGAAAACCGAGTAATTTAAACAAGCTTTTTTCACATTTATCAATGTTTTGGTATATAATTTTCAAATGACATTAAAATGTAAAACTGAAATATACAGGGGATTTTAAATGGCATCTGGTGACAGGAGAAAATCCATATTCTCAGCTATATTCCCAGCTACCAGTATCAGAATGAGCCCCTTGTTAATTTTAACTGTTGGGTTTTACTCTTCCAGACATAATTTCATATCAAAAGGGCAGATATCAGTAGATAGGGATATTAAGAATTAAGGTTCTAAAATGCTTTTCCTGCCCATTCTATTATATCTCCCATAGGCATATCAAACTCTACTGCATTATTTTTCTAATTTTACTTCAATTTCTCTACTTAGCCTTGAAACATTTAATTCCATCCCTTTCATCTCAGTCATGTTTATGTTGCACTCCTAGCATTTTATTATTCCATATTTCAAGGTCGGTTCATGGTTTGATTTCCCACATTATTACGAATTCAGCCAGCTTGCATGGCCTGTCATTCAACTCAAAACATCTAATATTCCACCCACAAACATTATGTTGAATGGTTTTCATTATTATCAAGGTGGTCCAGATTTTGTTATGGCCACTGGGTGTGAAATGTTCTTCTGTTGTTGGGACGCCTACTTATCATTCATTACTCAAAACCAAAATAGCAATTCATCTTGTTTTTGCAAGGATACGCTATCAGTTCGACTTTGTTAATACTCTGACCCTTTGTAATTTATCCAAACACCATTCTCTATTTAAAAAGAAAGAACTATGGATGCTGGAAGTCTGAAACTTTGTGTCAACAGTGTTAACACTTCAAGGTCAGTGATGCTTCAGCAGAAAGTCAAAATGTTAAATCTGTTTTTCTCTTAACAGATACTGCCAAGCTTGTGTTTATCTAGCACCCTGTTTTTGTTTCACCCTCCTTAATTTGTTCTCCTTGTTTGCTGTGTACTCTGTTACAATTATGATGTTTAAAGGATTATTATATTTTGATATTATAACTTTAAAAGTAGGGTAAATGAAATGGCATGTATGACCTGTTCTGAAGTCTGCATTACAGTAAACTTGGAGATAGTAAAAATTGCCAATGCTGGAGTCAGAGATAACACAGTGTGGAGCTCGAGGAACACAGCAGGCAGGTAGCATCAGAGGAGCAGGAAAGTTGATGTTTCAGGTCGGGACCCCATTTCTGAACAAGGGTCCTGACCCAAAACATTAACTTTCCCGCTGCTCTGATGCTGCCTGGCCTGCTGTGTTCCTCCAGATCCACACTGTGTTACAGTAAACTTAGAGCAGATGTTAGGGATCAAAGGAAAGCTAACATAACTTGAGAATAAGCTGCAAAGTATTTGTACTCAGATGATGGCAGCGATCTCTTAATTTTTAATAAGTAGAGTCTGAATCTCCTAAAGTCCCAGAAGGGTGTTGGAGATACTGTTCTGTAAAGGATCATTTACTTCTGAAATGAAAATAAGCTGGGATCAATGAATGCTAATTAGCATTTTTGTGATCAGTTTACTAGCTTCACTAAAAGTTAATCAATATCACACTTCATACACATAGCAGTTCTGTATGAAGTCAGTACGACTTCACCTGACGAAGGAGCAGCGCTCCGAAAGCTTGTAATTTTAAATAAACCTTGTTTGACCAAAGCCTGGTGTCATTTGACTTTTAACTTTGTCCACCCCAGTCCAACACCAGTTTCTCCACATCAAGTTCTGCACGATCAGAGAGAAAAGGCGTGGTTCTGCGGGTTACCACTAATAGACATGACAGACAAATTGTCTTTAGCTGAAAAGACTTTTCTTTCTGCCATCGAGCTATACCACAAAATGAAACTAACATGGCTGGGACAAGACGAATCATTGGGCCAGGTTTTAACTGGTTTGAGAAACTTGAGAAATGAAGGGAAGCAGCTGGAGATGGTCAGTCAAAGCTACAACAGGAATGCAAAATCAGTTGGAAGATAGGATCTCCTGTAGACTACTTGCTAGAGACTGTGCCTATTTATAATATGTGGAAAGTGGCAGATATTATAAAGAAGACATTGTTGCAATGTTGTAGCCGATAGCAACATATATTTAGGCATGAAATGATGAGAATAAATTTTTTGAGCTTGCTCTTTAACTATTTGCTGGTTACGGCATTATCAGTGCTCATAAATTAATAAAACAAAAGTAAATAGTATGCTTAATCTAAAGTGCAAAGGGATTTAGGTATTCTAGTGTACGAGTTAGAAAACGTTAATATGCAGATATAGCATATAATTAAGGCAGCTAATTGAATGTTATTCTTTATTCAGACAGGAACTGAAAATAAATGAATGGAAGACCATATCTCAAATATTGTGTACAGTTTTGGTCTCCTTATTTGAGAAAGGATGTTTTTGTATTGAAGAGGGCTCTGAGGAGACTTACCAGATTGATAGTTGGAATGGGTGGGCTGTCTCAGGAAGATAGGTTGGACAGCCTGTGCTTGGTTCAAAAGAAGTTTAGAAAAGTGAATGGTGACTTCATTGAAGTGTGTAAGGTTCTGAAAAGTCTTGAAAATGAAACGGATGTTTTCTCTTCCCCCTGAACTCAGAGAGACAGTTTTAAATTTTGGATTCTCTTCTTCAGGTCCAAGATGAGGAGAATTATTTTTATGAGAGTTGTGTACTTTGGAACACTCTCCATCTGAAGGCAGTGGAAACAGGATCATCGTACATTTTTAAGGCAAAGGTAAATAAATTCTTGCCAGGCCAAAGAATCAAGGATTTTTGGAAATGGGAATGTAGAATTCAAAACACTGATAGATCAACCATGTTCTGAAGAAGGGTCACTGAACACGAAACATTAACTCTGCTTTCTCTTCACAGATGTTACCAGATCTGCTGAGTTTTCCCAGCAATTTCTAGATTTGTTTCTTATTTAATTGTGCAGCAAACTCATGGAGCTGAAAGGGCTACTCGTGCTCCCTATGTGTATCCATGCATGTTTACTTTTGAACTAGAACTTCTGAGAACTGGGAAAAGACCACTTTGACTAATAGCATTTTTTTCAACGATGAGGCACAGGTCATAGCAACAAAATTACTTGCAATGATAGATACCTTTTCTTTCACCAGCTCAGTGACAATGTCTCTTGCATGAACATCAACAGTTATGAGTGCAGTCACAATACTTCGGTGCAGAGTTAACAGCTTCCCTCGAACTAAAGCAGCTAGAGCGTTAAGCCTCTATAAGGAGACATAACATCATTACACAGCATTTTTCAGTCATAAACAATTCCCATTGGTATAAAATTGTTGAAATCCTTCAAAATAATGCATACTTATTTACATTTCAAACTAAATTATTGCTTCACAATCATGTATTCACGTCTAAAGTGATGTAGAAATTACAAGTTTATTAATAGCATTTTTTAAAAACGAAACAATGTGGCTTTACAAAAGATATTGTTACTATAGGGTTCAGAGGTCCTGTACAGAGTGCATACCAAATGAAGTGCCCTACTTTGACAGTCTGACATTGAGGGTGTGAGGACTTCGTTTTTTTAATGTCATCCAGCATCACTATTTTACCTTGCGCCATTATCACTTCCTATTACTTAATTTCTTCTATTTCCCAAACTATCTTTGCATTTGGTTCTCTCCCCCTTTCTTTTGTTCAATACTCGCCTTACCTGTCACACCTCTCAGTTTTACTGAAGGCAATAAAAAGCACAACATTTGTGAGAGTGCACCACCTAATGGTTAGAGAATTAGTAAGAATCAGGAATTACCCCAAAAGGACCTCACCCCACCACCTCACTGCCCAATGTACTTACCAGGTGTTCACTGGGATAGTGTTTAGTCGCCCTCACATTGATTGGGATGCCACTCCAAAATCTGCTGGCCAAATGGAGGCTGGCAAATCGCAGCTAATGAAAGGGCCATTGGTATGGGCTTCCTCTTCCCAAAGCTAGGTTCCTTGTTACAGCACAGGGCCTGTGAATGAGTGACACCCTGTCAAAACCCCATCCTACCTCAAACTACTCCACAGACAAACGTGGTAGAAATTGGAGGGTGGCTTCCCTGCACAGGGAGTACTTTGGTTGAATACCAGCAGTAGTGGGATGACGTCCTTAAACAATCCTCAAATGACTACTTAAGCACAACAAGCAGTAAAACTGCCATCCACTCTACTTGATTGTGGAAAAGTTGGAACACAGTGTGAACTCCACACTGCACTTACCCACCACAACAAAAGGGCCCCAAACCTGTCTTAGGTGTGGGTGTTCAATTCCGTGCATTGACACTGTCTCTCCCTTCCTAGGTGCTGCCCTGCTGTGTTCTTCCAGAATTTTATGTTCATATTTTGGTTTAAGCGTAGAAATGTAGGAAACTTAATCATGGATTTGGCAGTTGACACATACATTAATTTGTCATTTGAAAAGGGTGTTCAAAACACAAGAAGGGAGCATTGGGGCAGAGAATAAAGCTGAGTGTTATCAATTTAATGGGAATAAAGTGGGGGAGAAAAGTGGGTGTCTGATGGGATGATCTTGGAGAGGACTTGTGGACAAATCCAGAGTGAGAGAAAAGAAGTCAATATTTAGCAAGCACAGGGAAAGAAGGTATGCAGTAAATGATCCTGAACAGATGGTCTCAATCTTCAATGACAAGTCAATAGGATCCTTGTTCTTGTTGAATCTGGGAGTGATACGGATAGGGAAGAAAAGTTTAAGAACAGCCTGGGTAGTGATGAAAGGAATACAAGAGCATAAGAACTGTGAGCAGGAGCAGCTGATTCAGTCCATTGAGCCTGCTCACCATTTAATATGACCATGGCTGATCTCATCACAGTCTCATCTTCACTTTCCTGCCTGCAATCCATAACCCTTCAACCCATTACTAATTAAAAATCTGCCTCCCCATTAAATTTACTCGAAGTCCCAGCATCAACTGTACTCTGGGTTAGTGAATTCCACAGATTCATGACCCCTTGAGAGAAAAACTCTCCTCCAGGATGTCAGGGATTATCTTTGCATTGCAGGATGGCATTTCATCACCCAGAGAAAGTCAGAGTCAAAGGTGCTTGATGTGTTTCAGCCAGGTCTAATGCTAAATATCAAAGCCAGAGGTAGTAGTAGTGGAGCAAAGAGAGAATCCATTCCAATGTTGGAGTAAAACTTCAGCTCATAAACCATTCACAAGAATACTTATTAAAGGGAGTGATTCAAGTTTGTTGCAAGTTGAGAAGACTTCAACTAAATAAAAGAACAACTTTGGATTCATGGCCTAGAACAAAATCTTACACGCAAAATTGGTCACTTGAAAATTGTTTAATATAAATGATATAAAGTTGTTATAGAGGCAGCACTTCCAAATGATCCTGTCACATTCTGCCATATGAAGAACATACAGCATAGTAACTCTTAGGGTTTGAAGCGATTGTAACAAAGGAATTGAACATGTAATTTCTTGCTAATACAAAGAGCAATTGCATTCTTTTAAAAAGACTGCACAAACAAATTCTAAGTCACCTCAAAGTTAGTTTTTTCAAATTCAACAGTGGCTGCAACGCGGTCATGGTCATCACTCTCCAGACAATGGTGTAAATCGCGACACCACATCAGTTGTGAAATGGTCAATATGACCTGTGAATACATGAAAAAAATTAATCAGACTGCACCTTTTCTACTATCAGAAAGGAAAATCTATCGTTGCCGTAAAGAAAATCTCTTGTATTTGCGCACTTCATTATTATCATTCTCTGATATATTGCAGGATCATAGAATCACAGAATCCCTACAGTTGGCCCATCAAGTCCACATCGACCCTCCAAACAGCATCCCACCC
>JAHRHZ010000024.1:29051393-29062887 GCA_024137785.1 Ginglymostoma cirratum
GAAATGTCAAGTTTTCCTGCTCCTATGATGCTGCTTGACCTGCTGTGTTCATCCAGCCCCATGCTTGTTATCCCATGCACGGGGGTTTGTTTTATATAGATAGATATTTTCCATAACTTCCCTGCTTTTCACATGTGGAGGTCCTTGGTTACATTACAGTTAGAGGACTGCGTACAGTTCACAACCATAAAAAACAAACAAAAATACCTCAGAAGTGACAACAAAATGAAGGGATATACTTCTTGTAGTGGGGACTAAAGTACTATAGAGCTGAGGAGCAGCATGAATGCTGCATGAGGGAGAAGATGGAGTGGAATGATGTGCTTTGTAGATGGCTGATAAAGAAGGACCTTTCTGATTTTCTGCACTGCACCACCACATCACAAACCTGAAACATCTGGAAGTTCGTGCAAATGGGATGGGAGAGTATTTGTTTGATAAATATTCATTGGAGGTGGGCAGTTAAAATGGCATCAACTATTGTCACTCTATTTGAATGTAGAGTAAGTACATTTCCAACCTCAGCTGGACAATACAAGATGGGCAAAGAACTTTCAGAAAACCAAAACAAAGAACTGTGAATTCCGGAAATCTGAATCAAAAACAATAAATAGCTCTGAGTTTCTACAGCAATTTCTATTTTTTTTACTTTCAGAAAAGAATTTAATTGCTATACCACATAAGTAACAGTGGTCCTACTGCTCTTTTTCTCAGTCACCTTGCTCTATGCCTTCTTTATGGCAACAGTCAGTTTCATGTATGCACGTATGGGAACAACAGATTGTTTGTGGGCCTCACTGCACCAGTCATCACCTCCAGTGAATTGTCACAGACCTTGCCAGCTAAGTTCCCTTTACTCCAAGACATTGTACCAATTTCTGATAATGCTTCACACTTGATGTATGCCAATACCAGCCCTCTCTGACATAAGTAATATTTGCAATCAAATCTACAAATTAAAATTAAAATTTAGTTTAACATCACAACATCAACGTAGATGGTGAATAATTGGACTCCTTGCTAAGCACGCATATGTTGAAGTGACAGTACAGTCCATCCTCTGTCTGATTTCTGAATGCCCTCTTAAGAAGGCAGATACATTTTCTGTAGGAACTGAGTAATAGAGATTTGGATTGGTCACAAAAATGAGAAAAATATTTTAAATATGACCATTAAGATATGTCACATTGCAAGTCCCTGCTCATTACTACCCTTAAACATATTCCAGTCTCAGCGTTAAACTCAGGGTCCTACTGTATGGATAAACAAATGTGCAAAAGTGAGCATGCACTTTTAGATGCACGGAACAAATTCATCAAAGCTCTGAAAAGCATTTTGTAAACCCCAATCACTTACATCTAGAAGGACAAAGGTAGTAAATACATGGGAGTGCCATCACCTGCAATTTCCTGTCCAAGCCACTTAGCATCCTGACCTGATGTACATATACCAAAGGGACTGCAACAGTTCAAGAAGACAGCCACCACCACCTTATCAAGGGCAACTAGAAACTAGCAATAAATGCTGGTTCAGTCAAGCACTACTTCTCAGTAATAAAGAAAAAAAAGTCTGACATTGCATCTCTACTGATATAACCCTTAAATTAATTTGCGATTTCACTTTAACTTTAGCCCCCCTCAATGGCTCGATGAGGTCTCCAATGAGGTATTGAAAAAACAGTGTGAACAGGTAACCATTAAAGCAAGTGCCAACAATCCAAACTGAATGATCCAATGCAATGCAAGAAAAATACAAATGGTCTCACAAGTGACCAAGGTCAACAAAAGTAACTTCATATTCTATCAACTGCACAACTAGTCAAATGCATTGCTCCATTCACCACACTCCCTTCTTTCACTTACTAACAAACTCCATCAAACACGGCTCATGTATCATGACACCACCAGGTACTCAGCACTGCTGTACATTTTCCACTCATCTCACAGCTTGTATATACTACAAACTATTGCAAGCAAACACATCTCTTAAACACTTCACACCACACTCACTGATACACGTCTTTTCTCTTGCAGGACAAGGTGGCTCATAATAGGCAGCAGCAAGTAACCCCCGTCAAGGAGAAGGTAATCACCAACACTGAAAATCATCACTGAGGCAGCAACCATCAAGGATGACAGCGTAATCTAATCTAATTCCTCAAATCCCACTTGATCCTCATTGCGTCAGAGATAAAAGGTACTGCAGATGCTGGAGAATCCGAGATAACAAGGTGTGGGGCTGGATGAACACAGCAGGCCAAGCAGCATCATAGGAGCAGGAAAGCTTGACGTTTCAGGCCTAGACCCTTCATCAGAAATGGGGGAGGGGAAGAGGGTTCTGAAATAAATAGGGAGAGAGGGGGAGGCGGATAGAGGATGGATAGAGGAGAGGATAGGTGGAGATGAGGCAGACAAGTCGAAGAGGCGGGGATGGAGCCAGTAAAGGTGAGTGTAGGTGGGGAGGTAGGAAGGAGATAGGTCAGTCCAGGGAGGACGGACAGGTCAAGGGGGCGGGATGATGTTAGTAGATAGGAGATGAGGGTGGGGCTTGAGGTGGGAGGAGGGGATAGGTGAGAGGAAAAACAGGTTAGGGAGGTGGAGATGAGCTGGGCTGGTTTTGGGATGCGGTTGGGGGAGGGGAGATTTTGAAGCTTGTGAAATCCACATTGATACCATTGGGCTGCAACGTTCCCAGGCTGCGAATGATTTGCTGTTCCTGCAGCCTTCGGGTGGCATCATTGTGGCATTGCAGGAGGCCCAGGATGGACATGTCGTCTGAGGAATGGGAGGGGGAGTTGAAATGGTTCGCGACTGGGAGGTGCAGTTGTTTGTTGCGAACTGAGCGCAGGTGTTCTGCAAAGCAGTCCCCAAGCCTCCGCTTTGTTTCCCCGATGTAGAGGAGGCCACAACGGGTACAGCGGATGCAGTATACCACATTGGCAGATGTGCAGGTGAACATCTGCCTGATGTGGAAAGTCTTCTTGGGACCTGGGATTGGGGTGAGGGAGGAGGTGTGGGGGCAGATGTAGCACTTACTGCAGTTGCAGGGAAAAGTGCCGGGCGTGGTGGGGCTGGAGGGGAGTGTGGAGCAGACAAGGGAGTCGCGGAGGGAGTGGTTACTCCGGAAGGCAGATAAGGGTGGGGAGGGAAAAATGTCTTTGGTGGTGGGGTCTGATTGCAGATGGCGGAAGTGTAGGAGGATGATGCGTTGGATCCGGAGGTTGGTGGGGTGGTATGTGAGGATGAAGGGGTTTCTTTTTTGGTTGTTATTGCGGGGACGGGGCGTGAGGGATGAGTTACGGGAAATGTGGGAGACATGGTCAAGGGCGTTCTCGACCACTGTGGGGGGGAAGTTGCGGTCCTTGAAAAATGAAGACATCTGAGATGTACGGGATCCCAAAACCAGCCCAGCTCATCTCCACCTCCCTAACCTGTTTTGCCTCTCACCTATCCCCTCCTCCTACCTCAAGCCCCACCCCCATCTCCTATCTACTAACATCATCCTGCCTCCTTGACATGTCCATCCTCCCTGGACTGACCTATCTCCTCCCAGCCCCCCACCTACACTCACCTTTACTGACTCCATCCCCGCTCTTCGACATGTCTGCCTCCTCTCCACCTATCCTCTCCTCTATCCATCCTCTATCCGCCTCCCCCTCTCTCCCTATTTATTTCAGAACCCTCTTCCCCTCCCCCATTTCTGATGAAGGGTCTAGGCCCGAAACATCAAGCTTTCCTGCTCCTATGATGCTGCTTGGCCTGCTGTGTTCATCCAGCCCCACACCTTGTTATCTCTGATCCTCATTGCATCTTCTGTAATGATTTACAACATGTAGACGCTGTTACAATGCACGTCCTTCTTCCCTTTCCCTCACTGCAAGCCTGCCTTTGTGCCATTTTACTTTCAGATACCCAAGACTGGACCAGGTGGTGACACAAGTGATTGAACATCAAGATGAAGGAGATATTGATAAGGAAGAAACATTTAATTAATTTGATACCTGCAGCTACCAGATCAGATATCAACATTACATGTATTTTAGACAGTAGCACATGAGCAATGTCTGCATATGGTAAGTCATTAGACATATATGAGCTGCAATAGATCTGGAGTAAGGGATCACCTGAGTGCCAGCTCCTAGAGGGTGATATCAGACAAATTTTGTTGGAAAGGACTTCTATTAGGTTGGCACTTGAAATAAATTTTAACAAGCTTCAAAATACCTGAGAAGGATGTCCAGACACTACCCACTGGACTCTTGGCTGAGTTTGATAATCACCAATTGCAACTTTGCATAAACGTCGAAGAGATGAGAACATAGCTTCCTCGACTTTTCCAAGCCAATCTTCTACATTTCCTCTTGCCTTAAGTCCCTTTCCCAAACCAACCTGTAATGCAGAAACAAAATGGTTGTTTAACTAAGCAGCGATAATAATAATAAAAAGTCAAGCCGGGCCCTTTATCCTTAATAAATTCTCAGTAAGAACTTAGTTAAAGCCAATTGATTTATTATGGCATCACTCATTTAAAAACACCATTCTGTTTAATTGGCTTTATTTATTTCGGATCAGAACTTTGTAAAGGATTAGCATTTTCTCACTTTTCCAGGTTGAAATATTTTCATGAGATAACAAGGTGCGGAGCTGGATGAACACAGCAGGCCAAGCAGCATCATAGGAGCAGGAAAGCTTGACGTTTCGGGCCTAGACCCTTCTTCAGAAATGGGGGAGGGGAAGAGGGTTCTGAAATAAATAGGAAGAGAGGGGGAGGTGGATAGAAGATGGATAGAGGAGAAGATAGGTGGAGAGGAGACAGACAAGTCAGAGGCGGGGATGGAGCCAGTAAAGGTGAGTGTAGGTGGGGAGGTAGGAAGGAGATAGGTCAGTCCAGGGAGGACGGACAGGTCAAGGGGGCGGGATGAGGTTGGGAGATAGGAGATGGGGGTGGGGCTTGAGGTGGGAGGAGGGAATAGTTGAGAGGAAGAACAGGTTAGGGAGGCAGGGATGAGCTGGGCTGGTTTTGGGATGTGGTTGGGGGAGGGGAGATTTTGAAGCTTGTGAAATCCACATTGATACCATTGGGCTGCAACGTTCCCAGGCTGCAAATGATTTGCTGTTCCTGCAGCCTTCGGGTGGCATCATTGTGGCATTGCAGGAGGCCCAGGATGGACATGTCGTCTGAGGAATGGGAGGGGGAGTTGAAATAGTTCGCGACTTGGGGGTGCAGTTGTTTGTTGCAAACTGAGCGCAGGTGTTCTGCAAAGCGGTCCCCAAGCCTCCGCTTGGTTTCCCCGATGTAGAGGAGGCCACAACGGGTACAGCGGATGCAGTATACCACATTGGCAGATGTGCAGGTGAACATCTGCTTGATGTGGAAAGTCTTCTTGGGGCCTGCAATTGGGGTGAGGGAGGAGGTGTGGGGGCAGGTGCAGCACTTCCTGCAGTTGCAGGGAAAAGTGCCGGGTGTGGTGGGGCTGGAGTGGAGTGTGAAGCAGACAAGGGAGTCACGGAGAGAGTGGTCCCTCCGGAAAGCAGATAAGGGTGGGGAGGGAAAAATGTCTTTGGTGGTGGGGTCGGATTGCAGATGGCAGAAGTGTCGGAGGATGATGCGTTGGATCGGGAGGTTGGTGGGGTGGTACGTGAGGATGAGGGGGATTCTTTTTTGGTTGTTATTGCGGGGATGGGGTGTGAGGGATGAGTTGCGGGAAATGCGGGAGACACGGCCGAGGACGTTCTCGACCACTGCGGAGGTGGGGGCGGGGTGGTGATGTTGCGGTCCTTGAAGCACGAGGACATCTGAGATGTACGGGAGTGGAATGTCTCATCCTGGGAGCAGATGCGGCGGAGGCGAAGGAATTGGGAATAGGGGATGGCATTTTTGCAGGAAGGTGGGTGGGAGGAGGTGTATTCTAGGTAGCTGTGGGAGTCGGTGGGCTTGAAATGGATATCAGTTTCTAGGCGGTTACCCGAGATGGAGACAGAGAGGTCCAGGAAGGAGAGAGAGGTGTTAGAGATGGTCCAGGTGAACTTCAGGTTGGGGTGAAGGTGTTGGTGAAGTGGATGACGTATTTGAGCTCCTCGTGGGAGCACGAGGCGGCGCCGATACAGTCATCAATGTAACGGAGGAAGAGGTGGGGGGTTTAGGGCCAGTGCAGGTACGGAAGAGGGATTGTTCCACGTAACCTACATTTGGAGTTCTCCTGAAAGAAATCTATTTTCAATCTAGCTGTTTAAGACAAGGTATTAATGTTCTGCACGCATCCAAATTTCCTACTTCACTATCAAAAAGCAAATTACCTCTGTTCATTGCTATGTCAGTACTTACAACGGGGTTGGTTAGTTTGGTTAGATGGTTTGTGATGCAGAGAGACACCAGCAGCACAGGTTTGACTTCCATATCAGCTGAGGTGACCATGAAGATCCCAGCTTCTCAACCTCTCCCCTCACCTGAGGCGTGGTGACCCTCAGATTAAACAACCACCAGTCATCTCTCTCTAATAAGCGAGCAGCCCAAAAGAACTATCTTGGCTTTACTTTTTAGTAGTTTGAAAGGAGACAAAGAGGCTATATATGGTGAATCGAGCAGATAAGCTTGAATCTACTACATTATAGCATAATGTCATACAAAAGGCTTTAATGTACATTGATGAGCCTGTCAAAGGACAATCTAAGGAAATTCTAAAATGAACTTCAGAGTGCCAACTACTCTAACAAAAGCATCTTCACCTTTTCTCCCTCAGGGGAGAGCATTGCCAAGATATCATTGGTGTACACCTTCTCGGGTTCTCCCTCAGCCGTTTTCTCTTCAGTCTGAGAAGCTAGTGCAAATTCCAGTCTTGCAATTGCATCAAAGCACTTCCGCAGATGTGGCTGGACAGCCTGTGGGTTACGTGTCTGCGCCAGGATCTCCAACAGCTCATCATTGGATAAGAAGTAGAACCTTCAGATAGATGGGCCCAGACATTAATTTATCAAATAATTAGTATCAAACACATATTTCATAAAACTTTCAGATGGTCACCACTTTGGCAAAGAATCAGACCACTGCCGAGTGGGAGGAAAGTTCACCTCAAAAAGAACAGTTTTTAATTGAGATTTACCGAGACTTGTTTCAGGGTTCAAAATACATGAGCTGCGGGACAAATTTGCCTTCAAAACCTCCCAACAATCAAAAATGAGGCAACTAGTACCAACCAGCAGCCCACACTTTACATCCACTCCTTCACATCCTAGTTTTGCATTCAAACAAAGCTTTTTAGCTTTTCTGGTAAAGATTGGCAGAGTTCCTATTAAAGACTAATACTTAAGCTTTGCATCATCCTTGGTGAATGCATTCGTGGTAAACCACTGGGGAGGGCAGAGCATAAAACATTGGATGTCACAAAGAAAGTAATGCCTGCCTGAGGTGCAGACACCCAACAGCCTGTTCTGATGCCTATACTGCTACTGTGGTTGAACGTTTACCTCAGAAGGTGTGTGCACTGCCTGCTGTGTAGAATATCTGCAAACCAACAAGTTGTCATCAATTTAGTTGAATTTTAAAACTGTCCTGTTTTCAGATAATTATAGTTTGCAGACCCCTGGATTTGGAATACTGTATGTGTAACCTTACATAATTTTTGAAGTGGAAGGAAAATAACTGGGCTGTAAACAAAACTAATATTTGAGAGAAAGGCAGAGCCAGAGAAGAGACATCAAAGTGTGGAGCTGGAGGAACACAGCAAGCTAGGCAGTATCAGAGGAGCAGGAAAACTGACGTTTCGGGTCGGGACCATTCTTCAAAAATGGGGAGGGGGAGGGGAGCTCATAAATAAATGGAGTGAGGAGGAGTGGGACAAGGTAAGGTACGTGGGATGGTGATAGGTGAGTGCAGGTAGGCAGTGTTGGGGATTAGTCAGTGAGGTGGGAGGGGTGGATAGGTGGGAGAGAAGATGGACAGGTTGTGTCAGATCAAGTAGGCAGGGATGAGAGGGAGGGTTGGTCATGGGATGAGGCGTGGCAGGGAGATTTTGAAACTGAATCCACATTTAGGCAATTGGGCTGTGGGGTCCTGAGGCAAAATATGAGGTGCTGCTCCTCCAGTGTCACAATGACGCCACCCGCCCCTCCAACCTCACTAACCAATCCCCACCACTGCCTACCTGCACTCACCTATCACCATCCCACCTACCTTCCCCAGCCCCACCCCTCCTCTATTTATTTCTGAGCTCCCCTCCCCTTCCCCATTTCTGAACAAAGGTCTCAACCCAAAACATCAGCTTTCCTGCTCCTCTGATGCTGCCTGGCCTGCTGTGTTCCTCCAGTTCCACACTTTGTTATCTCTGATTCCAGCATCTGCAGTTCTTGTTATCTCAGAGAAGAGACATTGCGCACAAGAGCATTTAATAGGAGTTCCAGCAGGGCTGAGGTTTTTGCATGCTGTAGTGGAAATATTGGGAGAGCAACTTCCTGTTGCTTCTCTTAGCAAAACAATAGTGATAGACAAACTGAAAATTAATCCAATTTCTCTAAATAACACTATCAATGAACAGCATGTAAACGAGAAGGAAGAGACCAGGCATGAGTCTTGAAACATACAGTGTCGGCTTTCTTCATGGAGGAAGAGGAGAAAGCATTACAGAACTGCCAACACAGCTATACCATTGAGAAAACCTATTTAAACCGAGGTGACGACGTTCCAAGTTGATAGAGGAAACAAACATGACCTGGTACAAACTAGCAACTCTCAGCAGGGATGGGATGAAACGTGTAGAGTTTAAAAAAAATGTTTCTCCCATGCACTCTCTCAGGACTGCTTATCAAGCAGCATTGACGCCATCTTGGGAATGGTTTATGTCTCTGCATCAAGTTGTCATGACAGATTGTTGAATTGTGGAAAAAATGTTGAAAAGCAAATTAGTTTTATTCGATTCAAAAATTAAACAACCTCTTCTGCTTTCATCAGTAGTGTAGAACAAAATAAACCAGTACACTAATAACACAAACCTGGGGAAGATCACCCGCTTGGATTCAAGATAAGCCTCCAGACATTTCAAAATTTGATCTAATAATGCATTGTTATTCAAGAAAATGTCCAACAAACCTAAAACATAAAATAGAAATTAGAAATGAATTACACACAATAAAACAAACATTGAATGAAAGAGCAGAAACAAACAGACTTACTGTACAGATCAAGCAGTCTCTGCAGAGAGAACATTTCTGCTCTATGTTGCTGTATATTAAGGGTAGATTCAGCAGGGAGAAGACAGCAGTGTACTGGGGGGGGGAAGTGTAGAGTTCTGAAAGCTATTTCTGTACCTACTCCCTACATCAAAGGTTTTGTGTAACGTGCCAGTGAATATTGTTGTGGCATTCTTGCATGTTTTTGCAGTTTTACCATCACAATCATTTTTCCAAAAACACAGAATTCTACAGAAACTCAGCGAGTCTGGCAGCATTTGTGGAGAGAACTATCTCCAGCCCAAACATTTAGTTTGTCTCTAGCATTTCACTCTAATTCCCCAATTTACCCTTTCCAAATGTTACTTCATGCTTCCATTAAAAATAGAAAAAAGTTGTCAATGAAATAATAAAATGTCCATCTGTCAAAACATTTACATTTCCTGTTCTTTATTTGTTTAAAAAATGCTGTTGGCAGCATCTGAAGAGGATCTATGAATACAAATGCTTACTTCTATAAGGGTGAATCATTTGAAGGAAGTTAACATAGCGATTGGGTGTTTTTATCCATGAGTTTTTTTAATTGTAAATTAATCAACAGACATTTAAGAACTTAATTTAATCTTACCATGGGGCCTGAGGTCTGCTCACAATAGATATTGGGCCAAGTGGTATGAAGAATGTAAAGGTGAAGGGTATTGGCATGGGATCTTGGATGTGAATTAGTACTATGTTGACAGAGGGCCTATGAGAAGCCATGGGTAAGTGTAGGGGTATGACCTGGCATTGGTTTGAATGCATAAGTCAAAGGAGTGTGTGTGTGGGAAGGTGGTGTGAGGGCAAGGGCTGTTTTACATTTTCTTCTTTCTTTCAAAAAAGATGCCAAGTGACACCAGATCAGTGAAGACAGCCTTTTCCATAGCCTCCGTAGCCACTGATGGTGTGTCTTTCCAGGGTTGTAGACCTGACACTCTTTAAACTCCATTCCTACCTAACATTACCCCACTTCCTGAATGAAGATGGAATATTCCAGGACACATTTCCCAGGGTCACGCTAGTGAAACCAGGAATTTTGTTGAAAAATATTCTTCAAACAGTAGAAAAAACTTGAGGCCTGGGTATCAGTCATTGGTGTTCCACAAAGTTTGCTGCAGGAAGAAGGCTGGCAAAAATATACGCATCTCTGTTTTCTACTGACCATAGAGAATGACTGAGCCTCGCAAATGCCACACCAAAGCATCCTTCAACCATCTATTATTCATGCTCACCATAATCTTCTCACCCTGTTTCTCATGACCCTGGATCCTTCATTTCATCAACATTGACTTCTCTCTCTATTGTCCTTGACTCGCCCACAGATGCTGATAACATGGCTGCTTTCAAACTAGACAGCCCTCCATCAAGCCTTTCTTTCATTAACAGTGACAGAATGAGTTTTATTCCAGTCAGGCTTTGATAAATGTCACAAAGCATATAACCATCCACACCTCCAGCCTAGACTTTTGGTTCAGATTTAAGATCAACTAATTATGGAGAAATATGCAACAGACACAACAGCTAACGTCCCACCTGACTCAAACTGGAAATAGTATAGTATGACAGAACAGATCTGCCTCCCCTCCCATACAGAAGCAACATTCTATCCAGTTGAAGTGCATTTGTACAGTAAAACAGATCTGTGTGACTGTGTTTATTTAATCATCATCCAGGTGATGGTTAGACTGCCAATCCAAAGTTATCTGTCAATTCTCCTGTTCAGCAAAAGTTCAAGACCTCTCAGATGACTAAAGTTCCTAACCTCCTGCGAAAAGGAGCTGAGAATACATTCTGGTAGACTAGTCAAACTGCCATGGCAGTTAATCGTCTACAAAATAAATTGAAGTCAGAGACTCAAAGGTGAGATGTAATATGATAATCTGACTGTGATTTTCTAATGAGACAGTGTTCAACATCACAGTGTGATGCAACATTATATGCTTTTGTTCTCTCTTGGAACCTCATTGCAAGATCAAGCCATGGGAAAATTTCTCTTTAAAATTTCACAAGAAAATAAAATCACTGCTTTACTTACCTCAGTAGCCATTAAAGCAAAACAGGACTAAGAATATTATTGTTACAGCTCAGTGTTTTAGATAATCTACAAATCAATAGTTTACATCCTTAAATACATAGTTAAATAGATTAGAATCTTACAATCAATAGTTTTCATAGTTTGTCAGATTAACTATTATAATTATTATCTGTTAGAAAAAAAGTGTTGTAGTTTTGCTAGATAACAAGCATGGGGCTGGATGAACACAGGTCAAGCAGCATCATAGGAGCAGGAAAACTTG
>JAHRHZ010000024.1:29067887-29103141 GCA_024137785.1 Ginglymostoma cirratum
TTTCTCCAGCAATTTTTTTCTCTTTTCCAATGTCTCGGGGTTCAGGCCAAATTGATGGAGGTCATGAACTATCCACAGACTAGTTAGGCAATAGTCTGATGGTAATGCACATGGATTCATATGTTATGGACAATGTTACAGACAACATCACCATTCCTGTGTACATACTGTTCCACCAGGACAGACACAGCACAATAGGTGGCAGAGTGGCATTCTTTCAGGATACAGAGAGAATACGGACTTTAAACTCTATTAAATCACGCATCAGGGTCAAACATGGAGTGGGAAACATGTTGTTGATTATCATGTATCACAATTGCATCAATATTCCTCAATGTTGAACACCAATTAGAAGCAGCATGCAGGTGCAAGGACACAGAATGTACTCTATATGGGGGACTTTGAGGTACATCACCAAGACTGTTCAACAGCACCACTACTGATTGAGCTGGCCAAGTTCTAAAGTACAGCTTAGCTTGGATCTGCAGCAGATCAAGAAGGAAACAAGAGCAAAAAGTCTACATCACCACATCATCACCATTCTAGCTGCACACCTGTATCGATCCATGAAGTATTGGTATGTCAGACTACCACACAGTGCTTGTGGAGACAAAATCCAGTTTTGACACTGACAATACATTGCATCACATTGTATGTCACTGCCATTGTGCTAAATAGAATAGAATTTGAACTGAACTTGCAAATCAAAATTTGGCAGTGAGGCACTGCAGACGATCAAAAGCAGCACTTTATTCAATTGTAATCTGTAACCTCATGGACTGGCATTGCTACTCCACCATTACCATCAAGAGGCCAATCCTATTTCAATGTAGAGTGCAGAAGGACATGCCAGGGAATAACACCGTCCCAAAAATAAGATATGAACTTGTGTTGTGGAAATTGGAAATTGCACGATGAGTAATTGAATTTCCAAGTACTCAAAGTCTATCCACTGGTACAAGATTTGCATGAGGAGTGACATGGAATACTATCTATTTGCCTGGATAATATGTAGCTCAAGTCAGTCCATCGGTCTAATCAAAAATGCTGGCCTTGCCAATGAGATCACATCCCTTGAAAGAATGTTAAAAATGCAAAAATAAGCTTTGTACAATATATTGTTGTAAATACATATTACACACATGACAATTCAGAAAGGCACTCTTGGAGGGAGACACACACACACACACACACACACACCCTTTCAACGTATTTCAAGACTTAATCTGAAATCCCAGAACAAAACAAAATAATTAACTCTCAAACTGGAACTTATTAGTCTGATCAGTGTACAAAGTAAAACACTTACCAAGGTTTCATTGAATAGTGAGAGAAGCCTTTGCCACTCATCGACACGATTTTTAATAGGTCCAACATAACGTGAGGAGGCTATGGTTGATACATTGATAATGCTATCATCCAGCAATGCCTGTAACAAAGTTTTTTTCTTAAATTACTACAGACTTGTACAACTTCTTGATGCCCAGCTTCTGGAACTTGATTGTTGCTAGAAACAAATGTCAATGTATAAATCTACTGTTCTGAGAAAACTTACATTGACGTGAAAGTAGAAAGTAACTAGAAAGTCTTTCAGCCTGTTTTGTAACTTTCTCTTAAAAACTCCAAAAATGGAATTTATGGATTTCATACCTGTGTGTTATAATACATCCCCTTACCAGTAGCAGCACTGTATCTCAGATTTGCATCTATTTATTCTTCAGTCAGTAATGAAAACAAAATGGAGACTCTACCGTTGTTATCCATAGCTCCAAGCAACAAGTTACCATAATAACACAGTCTCCTAAGGACCCTGGTTACTTTATTCGAGCAGAGGTCTGGTGTGGAGCAGATTAATGCCAGCAGCACAGGATTCAACTTCCATCACAGCTGGATTGCATTTGTGATCATCCTTCCTCCCTACTGGTGATGGAGGTCATGATGCTGTGCATCAAATCTATCTTTAGTCCATGAAAGAAAGAAAAAAATCATCAGTCTGTCTTCTTCCCTTCTGTGACCAGCACTACAGGAGACAAACTGTGGTTCCCACAGCTTTATACACGACAAACCATGTATGTGGCTTCTTCATAACTAAGACTTATTTACAGTGTTGGGATTTCCAGAATTTAGGGCCTAGGCAGCTGAAGACATGGCCACCAACACAAAACAATTCAGTCAAGTATGCTGAAGAGAGAGTGCAGATAAGCTAAGCAGCCATTAATCACCTAGCTACACCAGATAATATGTTGTATCAACATCTGGCAGAGCACCACAAGACCTCTTCTGTTATGCTTCACATAAATGTTGAGATCTTTTGCATCTGCCCAGGAATGCCATCAGACAGCAGAGGGAAGGAAGCATTTGAAAAGAAGAGATGTTACTCCACTAAGAGATTGCCAAGGTTCACTGACCATGCTTTCAACACATTAGCGCTGGCAGGAGACAGAAGGGAGATCATCCATTCATCAGGAAGCAAAGAAAAGCCCACCAAGAACCTCTCCCTTGCTGGTACAAAGAGGTGGCAGAGGAATGCATGCAAAGAGTAAACACTTCTGGTTTAGCTGTAAATAAATAGGTTTATTGATATGGTTTATCAGATGATTATACTTACCTGAATTTCATCAGTACCACCAAGAATGAAAACATCTTTAGCATCACGATGAGGAAGCACAACAAACTCAGTAATTTTCCATCCATCTTCCACCTAAAATTTAAACATTAAAAATTCCATATTAAACATCACATCGAGCAAGAGTGTTCACACTTTGAAACAATAATCAACTTGTAAAAAACTTTCTTTCACCATTTCACCTTTGATGATTAGCAACTATCAATTACGTTCTGGTATAACTGCTTACATCTACTCTCATTTAAAAAAAATCCTGCCTTTTGCAAACACATTTCTGAAGGCACAGATCTAATAATCGCTGAGAATGTATCATAGATTACGACTGATACTGGTTGACAACTAACACAGGTTAGAAAATATTGTGAAGCGACTTTTCAAAAAGGTCAAAGCTATTCAAGTTCATCCTAGATACATTGTAAGATTGCCTTGGACAAGACGGCCTTGAGGCGCAGCAGTAGCATTCCTATCTCTGGGACAGAAGTGCAAAGTTGGAGTCCCACACCAAGATATGTTGGCTGAGGGAGGTATACTCATGTGGAAGGTACAAATAGGTTGGTTGTCAGCCTGTAAATCCTTTCACCAGGCTTGTTGGCAGGGGTAGGAGTAGAGAGTCTCCTGGTCTTGCAGAAGGCAATGGGAAGCCATTGCTGTACTGTGTTCATAAACTGGACTAATCCAATGGAAGTTCATAATCCAATCAGGATAGGAGAAAAGACAGAGAGACTCTAGTGCATTTTATTTGTGAACATGACAATATAAAAACATCAGAGACGACAAGGTGTAGAGCTGGACGAACTCAGCAGGCGAAGCAGCATCAGAGGAGCAGGAAAGCTGACGTTTCGGGCCTAGACCCTTCTTCAGAAATGGGGGAGGGGAAGGGGGTTCTGAAATAAATAGAGAGTGAGGAGGAGTGGATGGAAGATGGATAAAGGAGCAGATAGGTGGGAGAGGAGACAGACAGGTCAAAGAGGCGGGGATGGAGCCAGTAAAGGTGAGTGTAGGTGGGGAGTTAGGGTGGGGATAGGTCAGTCCAGGGAGGACGGACAGGTCAAGGAGGCAGGGATGAGGCTGGCAGGTAGGAGGTTGGGGTGGGGCTTGAGGTGGGAGGAAGGACGGACAGGTTAGGGAGGCGGGGACAAGCTGGGCTGGTTTTGGGATGCGGTTGGGGGAGGGAAGATTTTGAAGCTTGTGAAGTCCACATTGATACCATTGGCCTGCAGGGTTCCCAAGCTAAATATGAGGTGCTGTTCCAGCAACCTTCGGGTGGCATCGTTGTGGCACTGGAGGAAGCCTAGGAAGGACATGTTGTTCAAGGAGTGGGAGGGGGAGTTGAAATGGTTCGTGACTGAGAGGTGCTGTCGCTTGTAGCGAACAGAACATAGGTGTTCCACAAAGGGGTCTCCAAGCCTCCGCTTGGTTTCCCCGATGTAGAGGAGGCCACAATGGGTACAGCGGATGCAGTATACCACATTAGCAGATGTGCAGGTAAACATCTGCTTGATGTGGAAAGTCTTCTTGGGGCCTGAGATGGGGGTGAGGGAGGAGGTGTGGGGGCAGGTGTAGCACTTCCTGCGGTTGCAAGGAAAAGTGCCGGGTGTGGTGGGGCTGGAGGGGAGTGTGGAGCGGACAAGGGAGTCACGGAGAGCGTGGTCCCTCTGGAAATCAGATAAGGGTGGGGAGGGAAAAATGTCTCTGGTAGTGGGGTCAGATTGCAGATGGCGGAAGTGCCAGAAGATGATGCGTTGGATCCGGAGGTTGGTGGGGTGGTACGTGAGGACGAGGGTGATTCTGTTTTGGTTGTTGTTGCGGGGATGGGGTGTGAGGGATGAGTTGTGGGAAATGCGAGAGACACAGTTGAAGGCATTTTCGACCACTGTGGAGGGGAAGTTGCGATCCTTGAAAAACGAGGACATCTGGGATGTCCGGGAGTGGAATGCCTCATCTTGGGAGCAGGTGCGGCGGAGGCGAAGGAATTCGGAATAGGGGATGGTATTTTTGCAGGAAGGTGGATGAGAGGAGGTGTATTCTAGGTAGCTGTGGGAGTCGGTAGGCTTGAAATGGATATCGGTTTCTTGGTGGTTGCTAGAGATGGAAACAGAGAGGTCCAGGAAGGAGAGAGGGGTATCAGAGATGGTCCAGGTGAACGTAAGGTTGGAGTGGAAGGTGTTAGTGAAGTGGATGAACTGTTCGAGCTCCTCGTGGGAGCATGAGGCGGCGCCGATACAGTCATCAATGTAACGGAGGAAGAGGTGGGGGATAGGGCCAGTGTAGCTTCGGAAGAGGGATTGTTCCACATATCCTACAAAGAGGCAGGCATAGCTTGGGCCCATGCGGGTATCCATGGCCACCCCCTTTGTCTGTAGGAAGTGGGAGGAATTGAAGGAGAAGTTTTTAAGGGTGTGGACGAGTCCGGCTAAGTGGATAGTGGTTTCAGTGGAGGGGGACTGGTCGGGCCTGCAGGACAGGAAGAAGCAGAGGGCCTTTATGCCATCTGCATGGGGAATGCGAGTGTATAGGGACTGGACGTCCATGGTAAAGATGAGGTATTGGGGACCAGGGAATCGGAAGTTTTGGAGGAGGTGGAGGGCGTGGGTGGTGTCACTGACGTAGGTGGGCAGTTCCTGGACCAAGGAGGAGAAAATGGAGTTGAGATAGGTGGAGATAAGTTTGGTGGGGCGGGAACAGGCGGAGACAATGGGTCGACCAGGGCAGTCAGGTTTGTGGATTTTGAGAAGGAGATAGAAACGATGAGGTTGGAGGCTGTGGGCGGGAGATCACCTGAAGTGATGAGGTTGTGGATGGTTTGGGAGATGATGTTTTGATGGTCAGGGGTGGGGTCATGATTAAGGGGGCAGTAGGAGGAGGTGTCAGAGAGCTGGTATCTGGCCTCGGCAATGTAGAGGTCAGTGCGCCATATTACAACTGCGCCTCCCTTGTCCATGGGTTTTATGGTGAGGTTGGGGTTGGAGCGGAGGGCTGCACGTTCTGTGAGGAAGAGGCTGGAGTGGGTGAGAGGGGTGGCGAGGTTGAGGCGACTGATGTCTCGGTGGCAGTTGGAGATGATGAGGTCGAGGGAGGGTAGGAGGCCTTGGGGTGGTGTCCAGGAGGAAGGGGTGTGTTGGAGGTGGGAGAAGGGGTCAGTAGAGGGAGAGTCAGGCTCACGATTAAAGAAGTAAGTGCGCAGGTGGAGGCGGCAGAAAAACTGTTCAACGTCCAAGTGTGAGTGGTATTTGTTGATGTTCGGGTGGAGGGGTCTTTGAAGTCTTTGAAGATGTGATTCAAGTGCCTGAACTGGATGAATAGTGCCATCCAACACCATCTTATAAGACTACAAGATACAGGGGCAGAATTAGACCATTCAGCGCTAGGAGCCTGCTCCACCATTCAATCATGGCTGATATGCTTCTCAACCCTATGCTCCTGCCGCCTCCCCACAATCCTTGATCCTCTCACTGATCAAGACATTATTTATGATAACAAGGTGTAGAGCTGGATGAACACAGCAGGCCAACCAGCATCATAGGAGCAGGAGAGCTTGATGTTTCAGGCCTCTATCTCTGTTTTAAATACGCTTAATGACTTGGCCTCCACAGCCTTCTGTGGCAGTGAGTTCCACAGCTTTTCAACCCACTGACTGAAAGAAATTCCTCCTCATCCCAATTCTAAAAGGACCATCCTCAGAGGCTGTGCCCTTGGGTCCTAGTCTCTCCATCTCCGTTCTATCCAAGCCTCTCAGTATTCTGCAATCAGATCCTCTTCATCCTCCTAAATTCCACCAAATACAAACCCCGAGTACTCAACTGCTCTTCATATGACAAACCCTTCATTCCCTTAAGCATTCTTATGAACTCTCTCTGGATCGCCTCCAAGGACAGCTATCTTTCCTTACATACTGCGCCCAATACAATTCACGACATTCCCAAATGCAGTCTGACCAGAGCCTTATACAACCTCAGCAGTACATCCCTGCTTATGTATTCTAGCTTTCTCAAAATGAATGCTAACATTGCATTTGGCTTCCTAACTGCCAGCTAAACCTGCAGGTTAACCTCAAGAGAATCCTGAAGTAGGAATCTTATAAAGTCCTTTCATGGTTATATTTCGAAAATAGTCGACTGCTCTATTCTTCCTACTAAAATGCATAGCCTCATGCCTTCTCACATGGTACCTCCAAGGGTCCAGACCATTATGACTTTCCTCTGTATTCTGCATTAACACAGTTCTTCAAACAAGTGCCAGTTTCAAGAACAGTGAAACCCTGGGGGCAGACAGCATATCAAGGGCAGAGCAGGTGGTAAGACAGGGGGAAGAATTGAAGCAGAGGTAGATGGCATTGATAGGGAAGTGCCCTGCTGCATGATCAATTGGCATCCTCCTGTGATCCTCTAGGAAAAGAATCTCCCTCCTCTCCATCCAGCATTAGATCGAGGTCAGCATTGATGAAACCAATATCCTTTATCAGACTGACAGTTTGGTGAATATTTAATTGAAAAACTGTATGCAAATCTAATTTCTGATAGTAAAGATGTGCCATTATTTAAATAGGAAATGAAATTTGGCCAGATTGCTACTTATATTGCAGTGAGCGAATGAAATGACATCTGTCAATAACTGCAAGGCATTTGAATAGACAAATCTCTCACCTTTTTCAAAATTGTCTCCAAGGCAGCTTCTCCAGAGGCCTGGCCTGACACATTCTGAATTTCCTCAGCATGATCAAATGCATTAAGCTCTATTAGTCGAGCCAGAGTTACAGGTTCAACAACATCAATCAATCTGGCACCAATGCAATGTTCTATTAATTCCCAGTGTCTGTGCTTTAGGAAGGGATTCCTCAGATCAGTGATTACAGGAAGCTGCAACAGGATGGAAAATTAAAATGTTGAAGATGTTTTTAAGACAGAACTTACACAAAAATAACAGGCTGTTTAGTTCAACTGGTCTGTGCAGTTGTTTTAGCCCCGTCATCAGACTACTCCCGTCCAATTTAATTTTACCTTATCATTATAGCCTTATTTATTTCTCCATCATTGACATATCTAGCCCCCCTCAAGTTCATTATTGCTGTACAATCCTAACTATTCTGTTTGGTAGCAAGTTTTACATTCCAATCACTGAGTCATGACATTTCTCCTAATTTCCTTGTCAGATGGATTGGCTCAGATTGTGAGGCTGCACTGATGGTGAAACTATCAGCAATTGACATAATTACCCTGAAAAAGTGACAAGCAATTTTTGGGATTTGTATATGAGCATTTGGATGCAGAAATCCAAAAATTGCTCCGTGATTCCCTGCTACTATACTTTGTGTGGTTTTTAAGTCCTCACAGATATAAATACTCAAAATCACTTGAATTCAGGTGAAATTCCTCTCTTCACACTCTTATTCTGTCTTTAAACAGCCTTGAAATAGTTACTTCTTGTTGAGTAGGGTGCAACTGAATTCCTGTGAAAGACTAAAGTTATAATTACAGAAGAAGCAACTCGTTGACATGGAAAAAGAAATTTCACACTGCAGAATGTGATATTTTTCCACATGTGCGATTGTTACAGATAAGCTTGGTTCAGCTAATGAGGTTGAGGTTTGGGTGGAGATCAGGAATAGTATGGGAAAGAAGTCACTAATGGGAGTGGTCTACAGCACCCCTCCCAACCCCAACAATAACCACAATTTAGGATAAAGGATACAAGTAGAATCATTGGGTGCTTGCAATAAAGGGATGTCAATAATCATGGGTAATTTAAACCTACATATAAACTGGAAAATCAGATTGACAATGGTAACCTGCATGAGGAGTTGACAAAATGCTTCTGAGATAATCTCTTAGACCAGATTGTTCTGGAGCTAAACGGAGATCATGGTAATATTAATCTTGGTATTGTATAATGTGACAGGATTAATGATCTCAGAGTATAGGCATCTCTAGGTAGCAGCAATCAGATGATTGAATTTCATATTCAACTTGAAAGGAAAAAGAGTGAATCTTAGATTCATACAAAAGCTGAGTTAGCTGAAGGGAATTGGGATTGTAGGCCATGAGATACGTCAATCAAGAAGCAAAGGCAGACATTTAAAGAGATATTTCAGAACACTCAAAAAATATATTCCCACTGCAAAGAAAAGTTCTGAGGAGAGGACCCATAGTCAACCAAAAAAGTTAAGAAAAGCATTGAAACTTAAAGAAAAAGCATAATTGCACAAAGATGCGTAGTAGGTCTGATGTTTGGACAGAATATAAAGATCACCAGATAATGACTAAAAGATTAACTAGGAGAAAGAAACAGTAGGAAAAAAACAGAGGAAGCTAGCTGGAAATGTAAAAATGGATAGCATGAGTTTCCACAGTTATTTAAAAAAAGGAATGTCAGTACTTTAAAGAGAAAGAATGGGAAGTTAATGATGGATAATAAGTAAATGGTAGATGAATGAACAAATAATTTGCTTCTGTCTTCACTGTAAAATAAATTCCAATACTGTAAATCAGGTGGTGAGAGACAGGAACTTGAGTCAAATTACAAATCACTAGGGAAGCAGTACTGAGGAAACTGATGGAGCTGCAGGCTGACAAGTCCCTCGGTCCAAATGGACTGCTTCCTAGGTTTAAAATAGGTGGCTAATGATGTAATAGATATGCTGATTTTAAGTCTACTGGATTCTGGAAAGGTTCCATCAGACTGGAAATCAACAGACCCTTCAGTCCAACTCGCCTATGCCAACAAAGTTTCTCAAAATGAACTAATTCTACTTGCCTGCGTTTAGCCTATACCCTTCTAAACTTTTCCTATTCATCTACCTATCTAAATTTAATTTAAATGTTGTAATTGTAGCTGCATCCACCAGTTCATTCCACACACGAACCACCCTGTGTAAAAAAGTCACCCGTCAGTCCCTTTCAAATCTTTCTCCTCTCACATTAAAGATATGCTCCCTTGTTTTGAATTCACTGTAGGGAATTGTAGGGAATCCCTTTGCTATTCACCCTATCTATGCTCCTCATAATTTTATAAACCTCTATGAGGTCACCCCTCAACCTCCTATACTCCAGTGAAAGTGTCCCAGCCTATCCAGCCCATCCTTATGACCAAACCCTTCATTCCCGACAACAACCTGGTAAATCTTTCTGAACCCTCTCCAATTTCATAATATCCTTCCTATAACAGGGCAACCAGAACGGTACATGGTAGCTCAAAAATAGTCTCACCAACGTCCTGTACAACTTCAATGACATCCCATCTCCAATACTCAAAGATCTAACCAATGAAGGCAAGCATGCTAAACACCTTGTTAATCACCCTGCCTACCTGTGATGCAACTTTCAAAGAACTCTGTCCCTGAACCCCTAGGTCTCTCTGTTCTACAACAGTACCCAGCGTCCTACAATTAGCTGTTTAAATTCTGTCCTTGTTTGTTTTACCAAAATGCAACACCTCCCATTTATCAAAATGAAACTCCATCTACCACTCCTCAGTGACCCAATTGATCAAGATTCCTCTGTAATCTTAGATAACTTTCTTCACTACCATCTATAGCACTGATTTTGGTGCCATTCACAAACGTACAAACAATGTCTCCTCAATTCTCATCCAAATTGTTTAAATTAATAACAGACAAAAGTGTGCCCAGGACAAATTCCTGCTGGTGACCGGCCCCCACTCTGAAATACAACCCTCCATTACTATCCTCTGTCGCCGACTGTCAAGCCAATTTTGTATTCAATTAGCAAGCTCTCCCTGAATCCCATGTGATCTAAATTTACCAATTAATCCACCATGTGGAACCTTGCCAAAAGCTTTCCTAAAGTCCATGGCTGCCCTGGTTAATCTTTTTGGTTACGTCCTCAAAAAAAAAATCAAATTTATGACACACGATTTCAAACACAAAAAGCATTGAAATATGGAAATAAAACTAACAGGAGAAGACTGAAAAAAAAGCTGGAAATAAACAATAAAAGTTAGAAAGGCACAGAGTTTTCTCTTAAAAGTCCAAGCGTAGATAGTAAACAAGATCAATCAGTATTCATTGCTCTGGAAGCAATTGTTTTTCTTTCTGATTGACTTAATTATCTTCTTCACCATTTTTGACTCGGCAACTAATTGTTTTCAATATTGTTTGGAGATTTGTTCATGCAATATGGGTATCATTGGTAAGGTCAAGATTTATTGCTCGTTCCAATTAAGAGGCAATGACATTGTTCTGGATCCAGAGTTACATGTAGGCCAGGCTGGGTAAGGATGGCAGATTTCCTTCTCTAAAGGACACTAGTGAATCAGGTGGGTTTCACAACAATTGATAATGATAGCGATAACATGGCCACCATCAGGCTAACTTTTAATTCCAAATTTTACAAAATTTAAATTTATGGAATTTGAACCCATGTCCCAGAACATAGCCTGGGCTTTTGGATCATTAATCCAATAACATTACCATTATGCCACCACCTGCCTGCAAATACTTCCACAATTATAATGCACAAAACATTTCTCTCTAACACTGTTTTGTTCTTTGAAAGACAAGAAAAAAAATTGCCTACAAAAATAAAAACAAAGGCCAGCTCGTGTGGGTTGCAGCATTTACAGTACCTAACTTTATTGGCAACACACTAAAATGAAAGTTATCACATATGATTGCAGGGTGTGGAAACCCATCACCACACGTGAAAAAGCAAAAAAAAAGGGCTGGGTCATTAGAGATAAAAGGTACTGCAGATGCTGGAGAATCCGAGATGACAAGCGTGGGGCTGGATGAACACAGCAGGTCAAGCAGCATCATAGGAGCAGGAAAACTTGACGTGGTCATTATTCTGTTGCAGGATTTCCACAAGCCACTGGGACTTCAGCTGCCATAAAAATTATCAATATTTTTGGGTCATTTTGAGTGTACAATGAGCTTTCAGCCAGATTCAAAGAACCAAGTAGGAACCAAAAGCTGCAGAAGAGGAGATAGGGCTTCAGTTCACTAATCAAAGAGGTGTCTGGCCAACTAAAGGAGTTAAAACAGCAGAGAAAAAATATTTTTTTTTGGCCTTGGCTTCTTTTCAGCTGTTACATAGGAAATAGAAGCTACTCTGAGCCCTTCTTCCTTCTTTGACAGAGTTTTGAGATATTACTAACAGTAATTCAGCAGCTACTGCTACTTTTCTCCTGATGGTCAAGGGGGGATGGTAGAAACAGCAACAGTATGTGGGCCCTTCTCCACCAGCATTTACATCCTGTGTGTAGGCATGAAGTAGCCAACAGCCTTTTCAGCAGGAGTGAGGGAGACAGCAGCAATAGCTAATATGCTTCTAACCTACTTGAAAGAAAGTTGTACAGCAAATGAAAATTAATACCAAGATCACATTTCTGAAAGAAATACAAAGTGTTACAATACACAAATTATCATCCAACATTCTACCAGCTTTGGGGAAATAACTCAGAATACCTTTTGTCTCATCTGCTCTACGTTATTTTTAAGTGTAGCTGCTACAGTATTTGAGGGTAGACCTTTTTCCAGTTGATTCACAAATTTGCTGTACTTTGCAACTTCGCTTGCTAATTCTTCTGCATCAATGGTTTCAAATTTAAGCTGTGAGGGGTTGGAAATGAAAAAGAAGAGTTTAAATATTATTTTACTTTCTGTATCAAACTACTAAAGACATCATCCATTAGCTTCCCAACAACTTTGCACAAGTGCTTATCTTGACAAACATTAACATGACGTAGGAAGTTGCTATTTCAAAATTATTCTGCTTTGTCTCCTGTTCAATAGTTAGAACTTTATAATTCACCAGTTCCTTCTTAATTCCTTCTTAATGGATGGCTAGATGACAATTAAAGCTGTGCCATGGTGTGATGTACATGCACTTTGCTTTTAAGAGGCTTCACCTTCAAGGACACCACATATTGTTCATATACAATGTTATGGCTCTGCCTGCCAGTCAGTCTGCCATAGGTTTGCAAGCTGCACACAGGACTCAGTTGATTGCTTTAAAAGCACTTTGTAAATTATAATGTGTTTTATAGTTTTAAATAACAACTCACAAAGTTAGTCAATCCTCATGAGTGATTGATTATCAGACCATTATCATTAAAATTCAGACTACTGGTTGTAAGCCTCCCTACTAAAAATTAAGCTTCATTCAAAAACTACAGCAGGTAGACAAAAAATTCTACATAACTTGTACCATATTGAGGTATTTCAAGTTATAATCAAATTATTGAACTCAGCAACAGCTACTTTTAAATAAATAACATATCAAAGATGTATATGTGAGACTTGAATAGACATTTCAATGAATAGGAGTGGCCTACTGCCTGTGTAAAGGGTCAACAGGATGTAGTGTTGATTCGGTCCATCAGTCATTGGGATGTATGGTCTATATACATCACATCAGAACTTAAACTCATCACATTAGTTATTGTGTCATAGGCAAAGTGACTTGATAGCTGTTAGTGAAGAAGGTTGGAGGTATAATCTTGGGGCAGCATGGTGGCTCAGTGGCTAGCACTGCTGCCTCACAGCACCAGCAACCTGGGTTTGATTCCACCCTTGGGCGACTGTCTGTTTGCACGTTCTCCGGGTGCTCCGCTTTCCTCCCACTGCCCAAAGATGTGCAGGGTAAGTGGATTGGCTATGCTAAATTGCCCATAGTGTTCAGGGATGTGTAGATTAGGTGGGTTACAGGGGGATGGGTCTGGGTGGGATGCTCTGAGGTTCGCTGTGGACTTGTTGGGCCAAAGGACCTGTTTCCTCACTGTTGGGATTCTATGATCTATGATCAATGATTCTATGAAATGAAACGTTAAATTGAGTTCCTATTTCAAATTATAACCTTGGCCAATATTTAATCCTCATCAACATCAAAACAAAAAAAGGTTGTCTGGTCATTATCTATATTTCTATACATGGAATCTCGCCACAGCTAAATTTATTACAGTATTTTCTTTGTCAGTTCAAAGAGTACTTTATTGGCTGGAAAATAATTTGAGACATCCAGTGATCATGAAAAGCATAGTATTAATGTAAGTCTCCTTCAATTCTTTCCACCATATTTAGTTGACAGACTCTGCCTCCAAATGGTGAATCCTCAGAAAACTTTCTGCATAAGGTCCTAAGTGGGTTTCTACAAACATGATCAAATACACAGCTGATTTCCATTTATATGATAGTGCATTTCACCAAAATCTGAAAGGTATATTCGATGTAATAAAATAGTTAATAAAAGCTCTTGAAGAAAATTCACATTGGATGAGCAGGAAGTAGGTAACAAATCTGTTCCTGATGATGCATTTTAATAATCATCACTATAAATTAGGCATATTGACTAAAAGTAACAAAACTACCTGAAGCCATTCATCTACACGGAGGTCCCAGTCATTAAGGGAATTCCAAAGAAGTTGCTTTAGTTTCACATCAGCATGCACTTCTTCCAGCAAATCAAATTTAGATATCTCAACCTAGGCACAAAAAACATACACATTCTACAACTCAGTGGAAATAACTCACTTGCTAATTGCAATTTGAGGGTTAGAAATTGGAGCATTAATGGTTTTCAACATGATACATGTTGCTCATTTCCGTCTTCTTGAGGCAACAGTTCATTTCTATACTAGATCCATACTTTTCATTGTATTAATTTGATACTGGAATAATCAATTAAAAAAACCCCATATAATGAATAACCATATTAATTCACAGTTCAGAAGAGAGGTGGTGGTGGAGGAAATGTTCTATGGCTCATCATGTTTATATTGGCTCACTTAATCAATCCAAAACAAGACACTCTTTCTATTTCCTTCATTGCAAATGCTTCTAACATTTATCTAATTCTCTATTAAAAGATGCAATGTTTTGTCAACTGCTTCCCGTTCCACAATGCCTAATCTCTCTGTAAAATACAGTCAGGTGTTGCATTTAGCATGTAAGTGAACTATAACATTAAGCTGTATTTTCTTTCAGTCTCAGTGAATGACAGCTGTACAATCAGTTAATTAGGTAGTTAACAAAACTGGTTCCCTAATCAGCAGGTCCTCACTCAGGTTTTTGGAATTGCACCTAATGTAAACACAAGAAGGTGGTCTTGTGGTGCACTGGTAGTATCTCAGAAGGCCTGGGTTCAAATCTTACCTATTTCTGAGATGTGTCATAATGTATTTGGTCAGACTGATTGAAAATATTTGCACCTTATTGTTCAACAATTGTCTATGAAAAATATTATCACAGGCTATCTGCTCATCTTTATGAGTTATACTTTGGGATGATTATCCCTCCAAGGACTAGACAGGATAAACACAAGAAGGATGCTCCTGTTGAATGGAGAGTCCAGAACAAGGGGTCATAGTTTAAGGATATGGTATCAGCCATTTAACACTGAGCTGAGGAGAGATTTCTTCATCCAGAAAGTGGTGTGCCTGGGGAATTCTCTGACACAGAAAACAGTTGAGGACAAAACATTGAACGTTTTCAAGAAGTTAGACATAATCCTTTAGGCTAAAGAGATCAAAGGATGTGGGGATAAAACAGGAACAGGCTACTGTGTTAAATGATCAGCCATTATCATGTTGAACGGTGAAGCAGGTTCAAAGGCTGAATGGCCTACTTGTGCTTCTATCTTCTAAATTTTTATGTTTTGTCCCCATTGGCTCTATAGCCAGATGAAATAATATTTTTTTCATTCAATTAGTCAAAAGAAGTCTTGTTTTAAAATCTATTAAACTTCATTGGTTTTCTAGTGGCTTTTCTCTAACTTTTGGAAGCAAAAGCAGGAAGGCAGATTGTGTTCTTAATGTGATAGATTGGGAAAGAGGTGCAATGAGACTAAGATGTCCGTGTACACCAGTCACTGAAAGTAAGGCTGCAGGTGCAGCAGGCCATTAAGGTAAATGGTACATTGACCTTCATCCCAAGAGAATTCAAGAACAGGAGCAGAGATAACTTGATTCAATTGGGCAGGACCTTGGTGTGACCATGCCTGGGATATTGTGTTCAACTTTGGTTTCTTTATCTGAGAAAGGGTGTTCTGGCCATGGACAGAGTACATCAAAGGTTTGATTTGATTTATTGTAGTCACATATACCTAAGTACAGTGAAAAACTTTGTTTGCGAGCAGTACAGGCAGAGCATAGTAAGCAAAGACATACAAATCAAAGGTGCATAGTCAGAGTGAGGCATACAGACTACACTGCACAGGAGGTGCACAAAGCAAGATCAACACTAACAAGATCAACATATTTGAAGTTACAGAGTCCATTCATCAGTTTAATCAGGCTGGGAAAAGGCTGTTCTTGAACCTGTTTGTGCACGTATTCAAGCTTCAGTATCTTCTGCCTGACGGAAGAGATTGCAGGAGAACATTACTGTGGTGGGAGGGGTCTTTGATGATGTTGGCAGCTGTTTTGCGGCAATGAGAAGTTTAACTGGAGTCCATGGGGAGAAGGTTGGCTTCTGCCATGGTCTGGGGTGTAGTTTCCCACAGTACTGAGCACAGCAGTTGCCGTACCAGGCTGTTATGCATCTGGATAGTATGCTGTCTATGGCGCATTAGTACTAGTTGGTAAGGGTCCTTATGCACATGCCAAATTACTACACTTATTCTTGGGATGGTCGTACTGATGCATGAAGGAGGGATTGGACTGTATTCACTAGAGTTTAGGAGAATTGTGGAGGGAGGGAGATCTCATAAAAGCCTATAAAATTCAACATGACTCAACAGTGTAAATACAGGAAGAATATTCCCGATAACCAGACAGCCCAGAACTAGGGGTCATGGTCTAAGGATGCAGGGTAGGTCATTTAGAACTGAGAGGTTTAGACCTGAAATTTTTTCACCCACAGAGTGGTGAGCCTGTGGAATTCTCTGCCACAGAAAGCAGTTGAGGCCAAAACATTAAATGTTTTCAAGGAAGAGCTAGATTTGGTTTATTTGATAAAGAGATCAAAGAGTACAGGGAGAAAACAAGAAAATGGTACTGAGTTGGATAATTAGTCATCATCATATTGAATGGCAGAGCAGGCTTGAAGAGCCAAATGCTCTATTTTCTATGTTTTAAAAAGCCAGTGGAAATAGACAGAGTGCCGCATGTCACCCATAGCAAAAATTTCTTATCATTGGTAATGAAAATTGTCAAAAATCTGCCTGGAAATTGTTGGGAAACAACTAAAACCAATTACCTTGAAGTTCTTCTGGTAAGATTTATACTGAAATGCTCGTTTCTGTAATTCATCCATCACCATCTGCATGTCTGCCAGAGTGCTTTTCACTTTTTCTCTGTCAGAATTGATGTCTAGAAGCTGAGGATCCTATAAAACACAATAGAAGTTAAAACAGTTTAAGTAAAATTGAATATGACCATTATAATTAGAGCAAAGGTAAAGTTGCCATAGTATTACCAGACCATGGTGTTGTTCCTCTTTAGAGACACAGGCAACTGTTGACGTTTTCACTTGAAGGTCACCATGCCTCAGGCAAAGGGAGAGGTTGAGAAGGAGAATTCTTCTCTTTATCACAAACTAGTTGTCCAGCCAACTGATCCCCTACAGATTTTATTTTTCTCTTTTACTATCGGTAAGAATCATATATTTTTCATTTTGAACTATAAACTGGGAAATGGAACTTCGACACTGCTGCATAGCAAAAGAAAGGAGGTTTTATTTTCGACTTGAAGGTCAAGTTGAATTGTGAAGTGTAAACTTTAACAACAGGTTACTTTTCAGAGTATTGATTTTGATATTTTATGAAACTTATGAAACAGGCTGACACCAGGAATCTTGAGTTGATGGAAAGACTGTCCAGCATCAGCCTTTAAATTGGTTTCTTAAGTTGCCATTTGCATAAACCTGAAGGCTGTGCATCCATACATCAAGGTGGCTGCAGATAAGAAACATCTCCCACTCTCTCCCTATGATGGTGAAGGAGAAGATTCATAATAACATGAGAGAGAGAGTACAAGTCAGGACATAGCATCAGCAACTTGGGTAAGTTTGCAGACAGAAACAAAAGAGGAAAAAACATATTGCATTTAAATAAATTCCTTTCAATGTCTTAGGATGTGCCAGGAATGAAAAGCTTAACATATGAGGAATGTTTGAGGACTCTAGGTCTACACTTGATGGAGTTTAGAAGGATGAGGGGTGATCTAATTGAAAATTACAGAATACTGAATGGCCTGGACAGAGTGGATGTTGAGAAGATGTTTCCATTGGTAGAAGAGACTAAGACCCAAGGGCACAGCCTTAGAGTAAATGGAAGACCTTTTAGAATGGAGATAAGGAGAAACTTCTCCAGCCAGAAAGTGGTGAATCTATGGGATTCACTGCCTCAAAAGGCTGTGGAAGCCAATTCATTAAGTATATTTAAGACAGAGATAGGTAGGTTCTTGATTGTCAAAGGGATCAAAGGTTATGGGGAGAAAGCGGGAGAATGGGGTTGAGAAACTTATCAGTCATGATTGAATGGCAGAGCAGACTCGATGGGCTGAATGGCCTAATTGCTGCTCACATGTCTTATGGATGTGGTAACGTGCATCATGGCCAGTGTTGGCGTAAGTAAAGTGTTAAGAAAAGACCATAGATGTAGAAAAATTGGACCACAGCCTGGGTGGCAGTGGGTAAAAAAGGCTGTTGTGGAGACTAATAATGCAAGGCTGGGGGGTAGCAACACCTGGCTATACTCTATGACTGTAGTCTAAGGTTTTAAAGCTGAGATCTCTCTAATGAGGTGCAAGGTTGACAATGGGAAGAAAATTAAATGGTGGGCCTTGGATAAAGGAAAACACAAGGAAGGTGCAATCAAACAGTCTGTGCAGACTTTTTTAGAGAATAGGCCAGAGGTGCTCAGCAGACAGAAAGATTCAAGTGACATGTCCATCTGTAACAATTAAGATCTCTAAAGCCATCTGGTTCCTTCGTTCTTCAAGTCTTTGAAGCTGACTCACATCAACAGGGGGATTAAAGATGTGCTCATAGCTTTCCTCCTGCAGTCAAAAGATGTGCAGGTTAGGTGGATTACCTGTGATAAATTGCGTCATATTGTCAAGGGATGTGAAGGCTAGGTAGGTTACCCTTGGTAAATGCAGGGTTACAGGAATAGGGTGGGGGGCTGGGTCTGGGTGGGATGCTCTTCGGAGGATCAGTGCAAGCTTGATGGGTGGAATGGCCTCTTTCCACTCTGTAAGGGTTCTATGTTTCCTCTAATTACACTTGATGGCAAACATTAAGGATTTAAATTCTTCTTCTCTTCTCACCGGCTCACCTTACTATTGGGCATGCAATGTAAAAATTCAGTTCCTCGGTGCTCATGGTTTTCTGACTATTTGGTCAATGCACCCAGTTTACCAACATTGGGTTTATTTTTTCCACCCTATTGTTCCTGCAATTGTGTAAAA
This sequence comes from Ginglymostoma cirratum, assembly GCA_024137785.1. Taxonomy (NCBI): domain Eukaryota; kingdom Metazoa; phylum Chordata; class Chondrichthyes; order Orectolobiformes; family Ginglymostomatidae; genus Ginglymostoma; species Ginglymostoma cirratum. The sequence continues at coordinate 29,086,876 of JAHRHZ010000024.1, forward strand.
TGGCTATTGAATGCCTCAAAAGCATGCAGATTGAAGTGGTGAATGTAATGCTTCATTCAGTGTCACTCAGTTTTGAGCCTTGTACCAACATTAAACAAGAGCCGATGATAAAGATTATTATTAACCTACCTGTTCTTTAATCCTCACTGCTCTGACCTCCTCATTCAGCACATCAATGTCTTTATCCATGCAGCGACATAGCTTGGTAATGTTGCTGTCTCTTTCACTGACTGCTCTGTCAATGACAGTGCGGAGTGCACTTATTGAAGGCTTTAGAGTTGCAAATACAGCAAGATCCTCAGGAGGTGTACCAATCTTATACTTTTCAATGAGCTGATACATCATTACAACAATAGTTGCTTCTTCATCCAAGAATTCAATCTGAAAGAAAGGTATTTCTTTATAGAGGTTATTATGCCTCCTACGAGAAGTGCATATTGATCCAAAGGACAAATTTCACACTTCTAGACTTTTTACACCCTCGGTTATGTTCGGTGTTTTATTTATGAGCATACAATTCAAGTTCCCATTCTGCTGCGCTGCTCACTGTTCCACTGCTGTCCTGGTTCACCAGCAAAACCATGTCACTGTGGAGGATATGAGTCAATGCAATTGTCAGTAAATGCCGTAAATTTTGTCACAGTCATAAATCCAACTTAAAATGTTGTGTATAATCTATAGAACGAAACTGACGTGTATTTCCTGCAACACTGGCTACTGTTTGTGATCCCATTCATGTAGTTTTCCAAGACTTAGAAATGCATAAGACACCTTTGCACACTGAACTATAATCAAGAAGAGGTGCACAACTGTTAACAAATAACTGACATTTCGACAATTTCATTCGCATCTTAGGATGAGCAAAGAATCTAGATCATTAACAATCACTGGGGGACTTTTGAAAAGAATAATCTACGGGCAGAAGATATCATTCCAGGAACGAGCCACCAGGGAAACAGAAAAGTAATCTCCAGAATTAATAGAAAGTAAAATGCTGACATCATAATGCAGCTTTCATGTCTTCAAGACACCTCAAAGATCTTTCCAACCTGTGTGTCGCTTTTCGAGTGTGACCAGTATTGTCACATGGATAAATAAAGCAGATTCTGCAAGCATCTCAAAAGCCCCTTAATAAAAAAAGAAATTAATACCTGATCTATTCTTGGTGGTGCTAGTTGACAGAGAAATATTGCTCAGAGCATCAGAAGATCTCTAGTTTCTACTGTTAATCTATCTGAAACACTGGAACAAAGCCTCAGTTTCAATGTACACATGTAAAAGATAGCAGTTCCATCAATGCAACACATTCTCAGGATTGCACTGAATTGTTGCAGTCTAAATGAAATGCTCAGTGCCTTGTGTAGTGCTTGATGACACTTAGATCATGATCAAGGGCAGTCTTTCCATCAATTGAAAAAATTAATCTATTGTTTTTCTATTATGATATTTGAAAACTGCATATGTGCTGTCTCTCCACCTTTTGAGCTAGACACCGACGAAAATGGAAGGTTCCACCAAAAGTGTGGGAAAGGATTTTTTTTATCTTGGGATATGTACGATATGCAATATCATATATGTATTAAATTAAATACATCCAGGAAGCTTAGACAAGAGAATACACTGCATTTCTGACAGACTGCTTTCGAACATGTACATCTGACTGCCGATTTACCCCTGTTAACTCAATCTGCATAATGCTTACTAAGCAAGTATAATTGTAAAAATGAGGCTATGATATTTTGATAATTTAACTATCTAATGTTCATGTACTGTTAGTCCCTTGCTATGGTAGCACAGAGAGAAATTGCAGTCTGCTCATAGTTGTGGGTTCATGTCACTACTTACGTCTCAGATCCCCTAAGGGTAGTAATCATGGGAAGTAGTTGACTGTGTCTCAACATTATTGTGAACCTTTAGGTAAACATGCACCCCAAGATTATACACTTGATGCGTTTTAAGTTTCGCCCTTGGTATTTGTACACTAGGGTTCTATTTATAAAAAAAAAAATACACTGTGCTTTTTTTCAACATGCTTTATGTAGGTACACACCCAGAACTCAATAATCCTGCATCCCATTCAATTTGTACTGTCTAAATCTTTTGCATTCTTTTGCCTAAACTTCCTGGATGTATTGGATTTAACCTATCCTACATATCCTAAGGTTAAAAAGATCATAAATCATATTACCTTTCCTCATTCTTCCAACTAAAATGTATCACAACATACTGGTCTGCATTAAATTCGATCTGTCAAATGTCTGTTCATTCCCTTGAACCTGTTACTGCCCTCCTCACTATTAATTGCATTATTTCACAATTGGATCATAAAACTTTGAAATTACGCCATTGAAACCTAAGTCCATGTTATTAACATATATCAAAAAAAAAAGATTGATCCTAGTACTGCTGCCAGAATGAATGAGGATTAAATTAAAATTGCAGATGATACTTTGATTACAATCAGATTGAAAGTTATAGGTCTTATTATTCTTTTTAACTTGTTTTTTATGCATGCGAAATACAAACTCAACTGTTTCCCTGTCTTTCTCTTTCTCCTCAGATCTAAGGTAATTTAAAAAAGAAAACTTCTAATTGTTGAATCACATTAGCAAGATTTGCACCATTTCTATTTACTTTCCAATTTAATGGGAAAACTTGAAAACAAAATCAAAAACTAAAATAATTAAGCATATATAAATAACAACAAGGCATATAATTACATTGAATCAAATATAAACTTATTATCCTTAATGAGAAAAAGCTATCTAATGGATCAAATTCTAATTATAATTTTAGTATATTGGGAAAGCATTTCCAGTGTGCCAAAATCATAAACCAATAGAAGTTTATGATTTCATGACAAATGACATGCAATCAAAATTAATCCTCATTTTAATTACCCTATTTTTCAATCCCTAAATATGAGAATACCAAAAAATTCACTTCACTACCAGTGCCAGAATATTGCAGAGCGTTGGGAATGGCTAGAAACTCAGTTTTTGCCTACATTTGCAAAGAATAATGACTGAAATCTCCCTCTTCACTTATTGAAGAAAGATAGATAATAGTAAAGAGGAAAAGTTCTGACAGGGAGGGAGGAACTTTACCAGCTTTGCAAAATGTATTATGAAAATATTTGCAGCATACCCTATCCTGCATTTCGTCAAGGAATAGCAAGTTATTCACATACTCCATGGTACCAGTTGGAACTATTTCAAGTTTATACTCAGCATCTTGCACTTCGTGAATAATATCTTCTGTCTTCTTCTTGGCAAGAACTGGAAGAATCTGATTAATAGCCTAACCAAAAGAAATCAAAATAGTGAATCTTATTATCAAAAATAATATTACATTTCCTCTTACCTTCTGTATGTTGTAAATATTAATATGTTCTCAAGTGATAAATGATCAAATTAACACTCATTTCAAATTTATCAAATTATAGACATTAGGCGATAAATGTTTATCTTGCGACTTAACCAATTTAAGTGGATTTAAGAATAGCCCTTTGCAAACAATTAAAGATCCTGTTCCATTCTTCCACTATGTGTTAGATGTTTCTTCCAAATGTGAAATTTTTAAAAATATGTTCATGGTCAATTGACAGATTGGATGTACAAAGGGACAGATATTTATTAATATAAAAGAGCACAGTGAGGGTGAAACAGAACACATTAATTAAAGTGTATTAATATGTTGCAATAAATACAAACTTCCTATCTTTTTTATGTTACAAATTCCTATGCCAGAGTACATCTGGAAATGTAGACTTATCATACTCTAAACACAGTAAACCTATCAGAGGGTTGCAATACCACAACAGGCAGGAGGATTGGAGGAGCAGTAAACAGAAAAGAAAACAGTTAGGGGAGGGTGAGGGATCAAGATTTGTTAGTGTGACACCTGGGAGGGGATTGGTGAGTGTGGTGAAAGCTGGGTTTGGGGGAATCAGAGGTCAATTGGATGCATTTGGAGAAGAGGAGAAAGATCTTGGTCAGGGATGGGAGCAGAAGAGAAGGGAGCTGGTTGGGAATTAAGTTCTAGGAGCAAGGGAGGGTGTTGAAAGTCACCACTGGCCAAGATGCAGGGACTTTTGTCAAGGCTAGAAAGGCCTTTGCCAGGAGTTCCATGTTCTGTGCTGGGGTCTGAGTTTTGGTGTTGGAGGAGATGGTTGAAGGAGGATTTGGGGTGGGGAGAATGAAGGAAGCTTCAAAATAGGGAAGGGAGCCATTAGATGGGTGTGTTGAGACTCCAAGATGTGTGAGGAGATTCAATGAAGGTTGAAAGAGATCTAAACAGAAGAAGGCAACTGCAAGAGCGAAGTTGAGGAGAAGGTGATTGAAATCGTGACTGACAGACATGCTGCAAAGGAGAGAAAACAATTTTAAACTTGTCAAGAAAGGTAGCTAACTGGGAACCAAGAAAACTCCAAATTACTGAGGTAACTAAGTCCTTGCAAATAAATTTGGAGTGTCTAGCTTACAGCCACCTAAGTTCCAGAGCTACTATGCAGGAAACGATGTTGAGGACCCTACTGTAATGAATGCTATCGATTGACAAACTTAAATCCGAGACTGAGATTTAAGGTGCAGTGAATAAGATTGCAACTGCCTTGCGAAAATGTTCCAACTTTGTGCATGTGCAATGGAAATGCTTGGCTGTGACCTCAGCAGTCTATGGAAAGTGTCTTTAAGGTATTTTAGTTTTATTTGTTTGTGAGTTCAAATAACCCAATGTCAGCACAGACATAGCAAGTATCATACTATGTGATGGCTTAACATAATAAATGAGTGAATGAGAATTAAAAAAGTAGCCTATGAAAATCAAAAAAATAGCCTTCATGAAAACCTCAAGAGGATCCTTTGAGAAAAGATGTTTTGATCCCTGATGAGAAAAGCCATGCAGGCAACATAAAAAGCAATACAAAGTATTTTGTAGGCATACAAATAGTGAATGATAATGAAATGTGAGGTGGAGCCAGTTTGGGATCAAAAAGGGACTGGCACTTGTAAGTAGAAGGCATGAATGTGTGCTTTGCATCTGTCTTCACCAAGAAAGAAGAGGCTGCTGAAATTGCACTGAAAGACAAAGTAGCTGGCAGGCAATTAATTGTCTAAAAATTGTTAAAGAGGAGATATTAGAAAGGCTAGTTTCACTTAAAATTGATAAGAACCAGACAAGATGCATCTAAAGATACTGAAGGATGTCATGGTGGAGATTTCAGAGGCACTGGGCACAATCTCGCAATGCCCATTGGACACTGGGTTGATATCAGAGTACTGGACAATTGCAAACATTGCACCCTTGGTGACAAAAATAGTGTAACGATAAATCCAACAACTGCAGGCCAATTATTTTAATCTGGCTGGTTGGAAAGCACAGTGAATTGAGTTTCATCATGAAGTTAATAACTACAAAGTGAACAACAATTCTTTATTTTGTGTTGTGATTCAACATTCTATCAAGGAAGGCCAGTTCACTTAAGCATCTAGATATCAAGCTGCTATTATTTTCATACTGTAAGAAATACCCTCTAAATCAGCTTACTTCATTAAATGCTTATAATGAATAAAAAAGCCATCAGATTTATCACAAATGAATAATGTTTACCTCCAGACAGCGTACAGGTGAAGGGATTATTGTCTTCTTGAGAGATGTGTTATCTATCAGCAGCAGTCCTAAGTTCTTAGTCTGCTTAATACTGACTGCGTCAGCATGCTGCTTGTGATATTTTTCCAGCCAACTCGTAAAGAAATAAATATCTGCATTAAACATAGACACCAAACTTAATATTTTATCGTTTACCAACACATTTGGCAGTTTTATTTTTAAGATTAATACTCTTGTTTTTAAAAGTACAATTTTATATTTCCTCATATTAAACCATGTACTCAGTCTGCTGATTGAAGTACCAAGAATAAATGGGAAAAGAAACGTAAAATAACTAAGGAATATCAAAATCTGAGGATGCAGTAGAGATTTACTAGACTGGTAACAGGCTGACATATCAGTTATGTACAGTGATGTGTGTTACTGGGATTGCTCTGCTCAAAATAGAGATGGTTAAAGGCAGATTTAAAGTAATGATCTAAAATACTGAAGGATTTTGATATCGTGCATAGAGTTAAATTGTTTCCACTGGCAGGAGGAACGATAACTAGATAATTCATATTTAAGTATCTTGGCATAAGAACCAGACAGTGACATCTGAGATGATTGGTTGGTGAGAAACTACCATTAGAAAATGTCTGTAAGACACTTAAAATACATGATTAAAAATGTTAAATTAAGTAACATTAAAGAAAATATTATAATTAATAAAGGGACACAAGCAGATGGGAAGAAATGACCTGAATTTACTATTCTGTTTTAAGTTTTAAGTTGTAATTACTATTAAGTTGTATTAAGAAGGATTAAATTTGTACACTGTGGTAGTGAAGACAGGCATTAATTTTAAAACAAAATGAAAATAAAAGAATTCACTAATTAACAGCAGGGGAAAGGAGCAAGAGCCGAGAAGGGCATAAAAATTAGCTGATGGCAAAAGTATGCAAGCAAAGTTCTAAATATTATCTCAGTAATTAAAATGACATCAGCATAAAGGAAAGAATTGATTGATGAGCAGTTGGTGAGTGATTCTACTGTCTAGCCTCCAGTTTATAAACAATAGTCTGTGAAGTAAAGTTAAGTTGAGGAGAGCTCAGCTCCTGGAGTGTAAAACATCTTGACAGCCTCCCATAGGCTTAATCAACCTCATGTGTAAGAAATGTCACTAGCTGCAGAAACTTGAGCTTCAGATTTCAGGACTAAAGCAATAGCTGGAATCACTGTAGTGCATCGCAACGCTGAGAACTATTTGGATATAATATTTAGGGAAGTGACCTCACTGCAGCGAGGGAATGGGTGATGGCCAGACAGTCTAGGAGGATCAAGCAGATAAGCAAGGAGTCTAATAAGTCATCTCACTCATGAACCAGTTTTCTTTTTTGGATACTGGCAAGGGCAATATTTCTTAAAGATGATGTCTTGCTTGCTTGTACAGAGCATTAATGAGGCTATCCCTGAAGTATTGTGCAAAATTCTGATCTTCTTATTTAAGAAACAACATACTTGCCATAGAGGTATGTATCAAAGCATTTCCTGAGATGGCGAGATTGAGGAGATTAACCCTGTACTCTCGAGAGTTTAGAAAACTGAGGGCTGATCTCATTGTACATTTTTTTTTAACAGAACTCAACAGGGTAGATCAATGGTTTCTTGGTTTGTGTTGAGTGTAATAGGGGTTCTAGAACCAAGGAACATAGTTTCAGAATAAAGGGTGGACCATTTAGGACTGAAATGAGGAAGTAGTACAACACTCAGAGGATGTTGAACTTTTTGGACTCCGAGAAGGATGTGGAGGCTCAGTCATTGAATATTTTGCAGACAGTCATTAATTGATTTCTAGATATTAAAGACATGAAAGAGAAATGGAGAGTGTGTGGGAAAATAATGTAGAAGTAGAAGATTAGCCATGATCTAGTTGAATGGAAAAGCAAGCTCAAGAGGCTGAAAGACATGTTATTGCTTCTACTTACTAGAAGTCAGGATATGAAATGTTTTTAATGGAGTGAGTTTTCTGTCTGGAATGCACTACTTTAATGATTAATACATAAAATCTATATATAGCAATCAGGATTGTCAAAAGTGAATTGGATATGTACTTGAAGAGGAAAAAATGACAACATTTTAAGAAATGTGTTAGGCAGCAGGATTCATTGCACATCAAACGTACAAAATGATGAATGGTCTCATTTTGAACAATATTACTCCATAAAATATGAGAAAATAAAATATTAGAATTAGTGCAAATGTTATAAAATAAACCAGACAGGGGTCATCTCGAAAACTTGTGGAGGTGTTATTAGAAAATCTAGAAGTTTTTAAAAAGTTACAGAATTGCAGGTTGTTTGGGTAACAGAGACAAATGATAAGGATAAGATTATAAAAACCGACAGAACTGTGGATGCTGTAAATCAGGAACAAAAACAGAAGTGTTGGAAAAGCTCAGCAGGTCTGGCAGCATCTGTGAAAAAAAAATCAGAGTTAATGTTTTGGATCCGGTGACCCTTCCTCAGAGAATGAGATTATGTTTTGTAAAAACCTGGGAGGCAACAGAAAAACATGGAACATTTTTTTCTTGGATGTACAAACATTTTCACTTGTTCCTCAAGCTCTGATCTAAATTACACATTTGGGTATAATTATGTACTGATAAAGTGAAGAAGTTTGTGCTGCTAATCAATAAGAGTCGCTTGTTGTGTGATGCCCGAGCACAACTTTAAACTAAACCAGATCAAGTTAGTTTTATACCAATATAATTCCATATTGACAAGCATACCATGTTCCTCTTTCATAAGAACTGGCAAATCAAGGGCTTCATTTTCCAGAAAATCTGTCCGAAATGTTTCAAACATTTCTGCAAACGTAACTGCTGCATTAAATCCTGACTCAATACAATCCTGAATAGGAAAATCATTAGATTAATATTTAGAAGCAAATCACAGTAAAATAGAAGGCATCTGTAAATAAAATTTTCAATAAAACAAAATGTTCACAGTTATTAGGCTTTCGTAAAAATAGCTTACAATGGTTACCAGTTTATAACCTTGAGAGAGAAAAGCTCCACTTCACAGAAAAAACAGCCATGGATTATTAAAGAGACAAGGGACAGCATTAAACAAAAAAAAACACAAAACTGCAAAAAACAGAACAGATCCTGCTGAATTGGAAAGATACAAAGACCAGGAAAGGGCCACAAAGTAGTCCTATTAAAAGGGGTTATAAAAAGAAACTTGCCAGGGACATCAAAATCAATAAGAAGAAATGTTATAGTTACACAAAGGGAAAACAACGTTGGCCCACTAAAGATTGAAGGTGGGGGTGTTGTCGATGACTATGGCAAAATAGCAAACATGTTGAAAAGGTATCAGAGATAATAGGAACTGCAGATGCTGGAGAATCCGAGATAACAAGGTGTGGAGCTGGATGAACACAGCAGGCCAAGCAGCATCATAGGAACAGGAAAGCTTGACGTTTCGGGCCTAGACCCTTCATCAGAAATGGGGGAGGGAAGAAGGTTCTGAAAAAAATAGGGAGAGAGGGGGAGGCAGATAGAAGATGGGTAGAGGAGAGGATACGTGGAGAGGAGACAGACAAGTCAAAGAGTCAGGGATGGAGCCAGTAAAAGTGAGTGTAGGTGGGAGGTAGGGAGGAGGTAGGTCAGTCCAGGGAGGACGGACAGGTCAAGTGGGCGGGATGAGGTTAGTAGATAGGAGTTGGAGGTGCGGCTTGAGGTGGGAGGAGGGGATAGGTGAGAGGAAGAACAGGTTAGGGAGGCGGGGACGAGCTGGGCTGGTTTTGGGATGCGGATGGGGGAGGGGAGATTTTGAAGCTTGTGAAATCCACATTGATACCATTGGGCTGCAGGGTTCCCAGGCTGAATATGAGTTGCTGTTCCTGCAGCCTTCCGGTGGCATCATTGTGGCATTGCAGGAGGCCCAGGATGGACACGTCATCTGAGGAATGGGAGGGGGAGTTGAAATGGTTCACGACTGGGAGGTGCAATTGTTTGTTGAATACCAAGCGCAGGTGTTCTGCAAAGAGGTCCCCAAGCCTCCGCTTGGTTTCCCCAATGTAGAGGAGGCCACAATGGGTACAGTGGATGCAGTATACCACATTGGCAGATGTGCAGGTGAACATCTGCTTGATGTGGAAAGTCTTCTTGGGGCCTGGGATTGGGATGAGGGAGGAAGTGTGGGGGCGGGTGTAGCACTTCCTGCAGTTGCAGGGAAAAGTGCCGGGTGTGGTGGGGCTGGAGGGGAGCGTGGAGCGGACAAGGGAGTCACAGAGAGAGTGGTCCCTCTGGAAAGCAGATAAGCGTGGGGAGGGAAAAATGTCTTTGGTGGGGGGGTCGGATTGCAGATGGCGGAAGTGTCAGAGGATGATGTGTTGGATCCGGAGATTGGTGGGGTGGTACGTGAGGACGAGGGGGATTCTTTTTTGGTTGTTATTGCGGGGACGGGTGTGAGGGATGAGTTGCGGGAAATGCGGGAGACACAGCCGAGGGCGTTCTCGACCACTGTGGGGGGTGGGGGGGCGGGGTGTGGTGGGGGGATGTTGCGGTCCTTGAAGAACGAGGACATCTGAGATGTACGGGAGTGGAATGCCTCATCCTGGGAGCAGATGCGGCGGAGGAGAAGGAATTGGGAAAAGGGGATGTCATTTTTGCAGAAAGGTGGGTGGGAGGAGGTGTATTCTAGGTAGCTGTGGGAGTCGGCGGGCTTGAAATGGATATCGGTTTCCAGGTCGTTACCCGAGATGGAAACGGAGAGGTCCAGGAAGGTGAGAGAGGTGTTAGAGATGGTCCAGGTGAACTTAAGGATGGGGTGGAAGTTGTTGGTGAAGTGGATGAACTGTTCGAGCTCCTCGTGGGAGCACGAGGCAGCGCCGATACAGTCATCAATGTAACGGAGGAAGAGGTGGGGTTTAGGGCCAGCGTAGGTACAGAACAGGGATTGTTCCACGTAATCTACAAAGAGGCAGGCATAGCTTGGGCCCATGTGGGTACCCATGGCCACCCCTTTGTCTGTAGGAAGTGGGAGGAATTGAAGGAGAAGTTGTTGAGGGTGAGGACGAGTTCAGCTAAGCGGATAGTGGTTTCAGTGGAGGGGGACTGGTCAGGTCTGTGGGACAGGAAGAAGCAGAGGGCCTTTAGGCCATCTGCATGGGGAATGCAGGTGTATAGGGACTGGACGTCCATAGCAAAAATGAGGTGTTGGGGACCGGGGAATTGGAAGTTCTGGAGGAGGTGGAGGGCATGGGTGGTGTCACGGATGTAGGTAGGGAGTTCTTGGACCAAGGGGGAGAAAATGGAGTCGAGGTAGGTGGAGATAAGTTCGGTGGGGCAGGAGCAGGCGGAGAAAATGTGTCGACCAGGGCATTCAGGTTTGTGGATTTTGGGAAGGAGATAGAAGCGGGTGGTGCGGGGTTGGGGAACGATGAGGTTGGAGAATGATGAGGTTGGAGGCGGTGGGTGGGAGGTCACCTGAGGTGATGAGGCTGTAGATGGTTTGGTGCTCGGGGGTGGGGTCATGATCCAGGGGGTGGTAGGAGGAGGTGTCGGAGAGTTGGCGCCTGGCCTCAGCGATGTAGAGGTCGGTGCGCCATATTACAACAGCGCCTCCCTTGTCCGTGGGTTTTATGGTGAGGTTGGGATTGGAGCGGAGGGCTGCACGTTCTGCAGGGGAGAGGTTGGAGTGGGTGGAGTGGAAGAGGTTGAGGTGATGTCTTGATAGCAGTTCGAGATGAAGAGGTTGGGGAGGGTAGGAGGCCTTGGGGTGGTGTCCAGGAGGAGGGCTTGTGTTGGAGGTGGGAGAAGGGGTCAGTAGGGGGAGGATTAAGTTCACGGTTGAAGAAGGAGGCGGAGGCGGTGGAAAAACTGCTCAATGTCCAAGCATGAACGGTATTCGTTGATATGTGGGTGGAGGGGGACAAAGGTGAGCCCTTTGCTGAGGACTGACCGTTCGTCCTCTGTAAGGGGAAGGTCTGGGGGGATGGTGAAGACTTGGCAGGGCTCAGTGTTGCTGTGTCCTCTGGAGCTGCTGGCTGTGGAGGCAGTGGGTAGAGCGATGTCGGCATCGGCTGTGGGCGGGGTTGCGTCGGTGGTGGTGGGCAGGGTTGCAACAGCGTCAGTGTTGGGCGGAGTTGCGATAGGGATAGGGTTAGGGTTAGGGTTTTCTCCCCTCCCCCGTCCACATCCCAAAACCAGCCCAGCTCATCTCCACCTCCCTAACCTGTTCTTCCTCTCACCTATCCCCTCCTCCCACCTCAAGCCGCACACCCATCTCCTATATACTAACCTCATCCCGCCCCCTTGACCTGTCCGTCCTCCCTGGACTGACCTATCTCCTCCTTACCTCCACCTTTACTGGCTCCATCCCCGCCTCTTTGACTTGTCTGTCTCCTCTCCACCTATCCTCTCCTCTATCCATCTTCTATCTGCCTCCCCCTCTCTCCCTATTTATTTCAGAACCCTCTTCCCCTCCCCCGTTTCTGATGAAGGGTCTAGGCCCAAAACGTCAAGCTTTCCTGCTCCTCTGATGCTGTTTGGCCTGCTTTGTTCATCCAGCTCCACACCTTGTTATCTCTTATGTTGAAAAGGTACTTTGTATTGGTATTTACAACAGAAAAGTTGGATAGCTTGCCAGAAGTCCTGAAGAAATGAATAGTGGATTGGGTGCAGAGACTGAATAGATGTATTATAAGTAAAACATCAATAATGAGTGAAACAGCTCCAAAGAGACCAGTATCCAATAACTAAGTTTCCCTTCTTTTACACATGGAGAGTCCTTGACACTGATCCAGCTCTCAGAGTGACCAGAATCTCTAGCACTCTTGTTTATATCTGTCAGCCAGATATCCCTGATTGGACCAGATTAACAGTCTCAATCAAGGAATTCATTCTCGGAGGTCCACCTGGCTGATCTTGTTACAATCACTACAATGAAGAAATTAATGAAATAAAGGAGTGACAAATCCCTGGGATCTGACAGTTTTTATTTGAGGGTGTTAAATGAAATAGGGTAGCACATTGCAGAAGGCCTAACTATAATCTTTCTGCGTCCCTGAGGTATAAGAGCTGTCTCTCTGGATTGGAAAATTGCACGTCACTCTGGTCTTTAACAAGGGTAAAAGAGGAAAAAAGGGGAATTACAGATCAGTTAGCCTAACAATCAAGTGGAGAAATTTTTGGAGTCTGTAATCAAGGGTAGGGTAACTGAACACATTGAAAATTTTCAATTAATCAGGGAGAACCAGCTTGGATTTATGACAGCTAGGTCGTACTGGGCAAGCCTCATTCAAGTTTTTAAAAAGGTGGCTATGGTAGTGGACATGAGAACATCAATGGATGTTCTTTATATGGACTTCCAGAATGCATTTGATAAAGTCCCACATAGGACACTGTTAACTGTGTAGAAGCCCACGGAATTTTTGGAAAATTACTGACACGGCTGGGAAATTGGTTGAGTGGCAGGCAGAAAGTTGTGATAATGAGTAGGTACTGAAATTGACAGGATGAGACCAGTGGTGTTGCACAGGATCTGTCTTGGGACCTCAATTATTTGCATTATTTATTAACGATTTGGATAATGGCATATCCAAATTTGCTGATGACACAAAATTAGGTGGCATTACAGGGAGTGTAGGTGATAGTCCATCAATATTCCATTGTAATTTTATGCTAAGTGAATGGGCAAAACTGTGGCAGCTGGAGTTCAATATAAGTAATTATGAAGTTTTCTACTTTGGACTGGAAAAGGAAAGATCTGGGTACTTTCTAGATGGTATGAAATTAAATAAAGTGACTGTTTAAAGAGACTTAGGAGTTCAGGTGCATAGATCTTTCAAACGTCACTAATAGATGCAGAAAATAATCAAGAAAGCTAATTGGTGTTGGCCTTTATTTTAGAGGATTGGAGTACCACAATGCTGAAGTTATGCTGAAGTTGTACAAGACCTTAGTTAGGCCCCACTTACAGTGAGAAGATGTGGGCATTGCACCTTAGGAATTATACATTGTCGTTTTAGGGAGGACTATGTAAGTTTATAAGAATGACATCTGGACTTCAGAGGTTAAGTTATGAGGGCAGATTATATAAAATACTCCTGTTTTCTCTAGAATTTAGCATGTTCGGAGTGATATGATCAAAGTCTTCAAGATATTAACAGGAAAAGATAGAAACTCTTTCCCTTGGTTGAGAATTCTAGAACTCTGGGGCATAGCTTGAGAATTAGGGCCAAACCATTGAGGGCAGCTGTTAGGAAGCATTTCTACATACAAAGAGTGGTAGATATTTGGAACTCTCTTCACAAATGGCAGTCAATGCTGGATCAATTATTCATTTTAAATCTGAGGTCAATCATTTTTTTTTCAGCAAAGGTATTAAGGGATAAGGGCCAAAGGCAGATATATGGAGATAGGTACAGATCAGCCATGAACAGTGGTACAGGTTTGAGGGCCAACTAGTCTACTCCTGTTCCCACGTTCCATAAATCAAACCTTGCACATTCATGATCTTCAATTTATAATGTTTTGGTTCAACCAAAAAAAAACAATTTAACAACCATTTTAAAAGATAAATTGACCTCGACTTTAATTCCCACTATCTGGCAGAAAGCAGGCAGCAAGGCAGTTCAAATGGAGCTGGGGCGTAGCCAATTCATTTTCTATTGATCTGCTGAGCACAATTTTAAATTTCAGGGTGTTAGGACATCCACCCCAAGTTGGCAGCACCTTTAAAAATGCTAATATTGTCGTCCAGACTCATTGTGTGATTTTAACTTGAGGACTGAATGTAAGAATAGTGGCTCTTTTGCCACCAGGTCAAATGCCAATTTGTCTGGAAAGGGAGCTGGAGAGAAGACGCTATGCAAGTTAAATCTTTAAAAATTACTTTTTAATTATCTTGCTGGTCATCAGGAGAAACAGTGCTGCAAGAAACCATAAACTTTCCTAGACCAAGCCTGTGGCCTTACACTAATCAGAATTCCCCTTCTTGAGAATTACTTGACCATCAGTGCGTACTCACAGGTCCTTGGCAGTGGTCTCCTGCTGGTCAAATCTCTTTTGCTGCCGGATGGGCTGTCATTAACTCTCAGTAAGTTTGGATGGAAGTTTGACCGTAATTATGGAAATAAGTTGCAGAAACTAAGAACTCACCAGATCTCATTCTGTCACTTGGATTTAATGGTCTTTTGCATTATAAATTTGCCGTTAAGACTACAGCATTCTGTTCTCACTGCTGATGGCATATAAAAGGAAGTGAACTGAACAGATGATCCTGAATTGGTCCAGAGATAAAATTGAATATAAAGTATTCATACGTCACCACTCTGGACTTCCTAACTCTAATATAAAACGGCATCAGCTCGAACATGTCAAACTTTCGCTTACCTGGTGAACAGTACAACAGAATCTGCACCTATAGATTATGTGATGTTTGAATGTTTGGTTATCTTCAGACATTGGCTTCTAGTTCTATACAAATAAATACCAAACCAGCCTTAAAGTAAGTACCAGTGTGTTTGGATAGCTTAATGATATTGCACATGTTTGATTTGATTTACTCTCTCGTAATAAAGTACTGGAAAATGGGACTAGTGGTTGTTTTTGACGGGTGCAGATGCAACGGGCCACAGAGATTTTCTTTCCTGTGCTGTAGATCTCTCTGACTCTAACTTCAATAGGACTAGGAACAGTTTCTAATTCCATGATTCCACAGTAACCAAACTTGGATACGTTACTCTGACATTTTTTTAATCAAAGTCATCAATTTGCAATTTTAATAATGGGGTGTCCATCGATGTAAAGCTGCTCCATTTGTCCCTATTCTTTGCTTCCTGGTCGTTAACTAAACCTCCATTCATGTTAACATATTACTCTAATACCATGAGCTCTTATCTTGCATGCTAACCTTTTCCCTGGTATTGACCATTGTTGATCACAATTTTGTTTGTCTCTATCAATGAATTGCAAGATATAGTCCAAAAAAGAAAGGCTATTCCAAATCTTCCACAAATACTGCGAGGATTAGTTGGTGAGATGTGTGCCAGTGATATCAGTTTCTTCAATTTTCCCTCTTTAGATGATAGAAGGTAACTGAACTTCAATAGGCACAATGTTAGGAAAATGTAGAACATAGAAGGAATATATAGAACATCAAAAAGTATCTGCATTCAATAGGACATTACAGATACCGTATTACAAAGATTTCTAATTATTAACAGTTTAAGAAAATTAATCAGTGACTGTGCTTTCTTTCAAACATCTTTTGTTTCATTAAGTATTAAATCTGTTAATGCTTAAGATAAATCATACCAGAGTCTTCTGGATGGTTTCCACCAAATACTTGTCATCTTCAAGGATAGTTGCCAGGCTTGGTCCCTCACCACAAGTTTTATCTTCAACTTTTTTATTGATAATTGGACTTGTAAAGGAATTAAAGTATGAATCTGACACTAGGTTGCCAATTGAGAGAACTATTCCCTGCATTTGTAGCACAAAATCAGAAATCCCAGCCTGAGAAAAAAAAACACAAAAACCAGTTAAGTATAATTCTGAGATAACAAGGCGTGGGGCTGGATGAACACAGCAGGCCAAGCAGCATCGTAGGAGCAGGAAAACTTGACGTTTCGGGCCTAGACCCTTCATCAGAAATCTAGGCC
>JAHRHZ010000024.1:29103541-29147878 GCA_024137785.1 Ginglymostoma cirratum
TCCAGCCCCACGCCTTGTTATCTCGGATTCTCCAGCATCTGCAGTACTTTTTATCTCTAAGTATAATTCTGAACTGGATGAAAGTCCAGGCTTTTCCATTATATGTTTTAGTCTATTTCCTTTATTTCCCTTTTTCAAGGCTTTTACATTTTTTTTTCATAATATAACAATAGGCAAAATACATTTGCTTTCTATACTCATCATACCTACATTGGACAATTCACCAATTGCAAAATTAACATTCATTAATTAGTTTCATTGACTTTAGTGTTATGTGTGTGGCTGGACCTTCCTACACTAATGTTGGGGTTTGAAAATGGTGGGAGAAACCCTACTCGCCTTCTAAATCTCGAAACTGTACTACCTAGAGGACAAGAGAAACAGATATATGAACACCATTACCTTCAGGTTTCCCTCAAAGATATATGCCACACTGATTTGGAACTATATCACCGTTCCTTCACTATGGCTGAAGTAAAATCATTAAACGTCTTCTTTAATAGCACAGCGGCTGCACCCCATGAACTACGGTGGCTCAAGTACGCATCTCATTAACATCATCTAAAGTACATTTAGGGATAAAGAATAAATGCTGGCCTAGCCAGAATTAATCATGTTTTGTGAAAAAAATAAAAAAATTATTATTCAAAATCTTGATTGGAGAGCGTTGCGAGCCCAGTGTCCCAATGCTGCAATCTGTTTTGCAAATTAAGATTTTAGAATTAGACCAGCTAGATTGGTTTGATATGGTCCCCACCAGCTCAAAGGAGTGGTAAACCATGGGACACCCATGATCCAGAGTCTGAAATCTATTGACAGGTAATTTTAAAGCAGTTGCCAACTTCACATGTTACAATAAAATGCTGCATTAGTTATGAATTAAAACAGTGTCTAAGGATTGGACTTTGCTCTGAAATCTTACATGATTATTAAGTTGACCTTTAGCTACATGAGAGTACCTTATCCACCTGAATAACATGTTCTTCCACATCGAAAAATGTTGAAATTCAGATTTGATTGCATAAATTATCCCTTTTGCTTTAATTGTTCCAAGAAATTTCAGTTGAGACATTTGTTTCCCTGTTTCAAAGCTTGCTTTTTAAAACAAAATTATAAGCTCCTGATAGGGTTATGTTTTTAATGGTTTTTAATAAATTTAGAATGGTTGCTTACTTTGTTTTATAACTGCCGAATCAGAGAGATTTCAGAAATGCATTTTGAATGATTATTTATTTTGACTGAGTGAGCAGGCAATGAGGTGTTGAATGTTATAATGAGGGTGATAGGAAATGAGGAGGGTGAAAAGGTATGAGGGTCATAGACATGTTTAGGACTGGGGGATAAAAAGCTATGGGGATATTAAGATGACAAGGGATAAGGGGATGCCTGGAATGTTTGAAGAATGGTATGGTGATTAGGTGTCTTAGGGGTATGGGCCTCACACTCCTCTCCAGAAGTGGGCCAATTCCTGAAAACTCTTTTAACCTATCTGCTTTGGTATCCACCAGCTTCCATTTCCACATTATGCCTGCTTATGATTTTCAAGTTACGAAAATAGCAATAGTAGAAAATTGTAGCTGAAAAGAAACTAAAAAGTAAATGCGGTGTACAAACCTCAAATTCAACAAGCGGAGGACGGAACACCAAATCTTGATGACTCAGTATCATGTCTACAAGAAACATTGGTACAAACACTTGTTCGGTCTGGAGTTCTTCATCCCCATGTTCTTCATCCTCAAGATCTTCATCCTGGAAACCTTCAACTGTTGCAACGCTGAGTATGGGAGTTTGTGCAAATGACTAAGAAAGATAAGGTGAATATATAAATATAAAACTATTTTACTGTTAAAATAATTTCCAAAAATGGATCTCTTCTGAAAACCTCAGAAGTAATATTTATTTCACTATGAGTATAATTGGAATCTAAGATGTGACACCTTCTGTGTTGTCAAAGTACATTTAGCAGTGAAGTGCATCGCAATAGTATGTGAAAACTCAACAGCCACTGGTGTGATCCTCATATCTGATGCATATATCACGGAAAACACCATGAAAACACCAAGATCAAAGCTCAATGAGCTTAACCACACAAACAATAATATTTTCAAAAATTTTTAAAAATACACCAAATGTTGTGAGTGTCTCTCCACCTTTTTTTCCAATTCAGCTTCCTTTTCAGTCTCCATTGTGCTCCAAATTCTAATGAGCTCTTCGTCTGGAGTGCGCTTCAGCTTCTCTATCAAGTGATTGAATAAGATTGTGATGGAATTCACTGTGAGGACATGCAGTGTGTTCACTATGAGGTAATCAGTAAGGCGGATGAAACTACAAAGGAGAAATGAAGAAGTGTTGTACATTTAACTTGAATCATTAATGAGAATTGAAACAGGGCTTTTATACGTTTCCACTAACCAGGTTAGTCTCCTGCAGTGAGACCTCTTGTTTGCTTGTCCTGTGTAATTTATTTTGTCAGATGTCTCCGTAAGAATTTCAGTAGCAATAGTAGAATGCACAACACTATTCTCACCAATGCCTGTAAATCGATAAATTTTTTTCTTATGCAGCAATATCCATAATCAGAAAAGTCATACGTGAAAAAGCAAGCAACATTTTTCAAAGTAGTATAAATAGATAAGCATTCACACGCAGAATAACAGCAATTTTATATGAAATGGTCATGTTCATTAAAATATACAATAGTTTGTTTATGGAGCATACACTTTAATGGAAAAAAAGCTCTCAGAGACTGTCCAAAGACTTGAAGTAATATGAACTCAAATTTTTGTAGCAGACATGAGAACCACAATTTTAAAAGGCTGTCAAACTTCCAGTGAAACACACATTCGGTATAAATAAACGCACTTGCATATTGCATTTGGATCAGTACCTGCACTCTGCATCTCAGACAAATAGTCATCTGGTATATATCCAGCTTCCAGTAAGGCTGTGCAACAGGCAATCTTAACAGTTTGTTGTGCAATTTTCCTGAACTGAGCCAGACGTTCAGCACCCTGTAGATCAAAAAAGAATATACTTTAATGGGTTCCAGGATTCCTCATACGGAAAATAAAACTTTACCTGAAAAAATGGTTCAAATTTTCATCAACAGACAATGAACCATATTGTTCAGTTTAAGTTACTTAAAATTACAACATATCAACAGGTCACCCACATGCAGTAGTTCAGGTCTGTTGTATGTTTTTATGTGTTATCCCTTTCTTCCTGCCTTTTCTCCATCAGGATATATTGAGAGGGCAGCAAAACGTATTGGATCGACACTTTGCAAATAGTTACAAATGGTTGTAAAAACTTTGAAACTATGATTGCGAAGCTTGTCGTTATGAGGCCCTATATTGTTGAAGGAGTGTAAACATAGTTAATAGGTTTTACAAATAAGTGTGCTTTTATCACACTGCAATAGACATTTAAAACTTTGTATCATGTAACTTTATTTTATCTCATCTCTTCGCGGGTCTTGAAGTTTGCCCACAGTGGACAAATTAGTATAGTAGGTGAAATGGAAACTATTTATATGTAGGTCGCATGGGTTGGTAGGAGTTAGCACTAAGTTAATCTAAGGTCTATAAAGAGCCATGGGGTAGCTACAGGGACTATCCTGGTACTGACTGAATAAGGCATTTTGGAGTGGTGCAGAACATGAGGTGACATAGGATGAAATAGATGAGGCATCTGAGTGGGGTTTAAGAGGTTTGAGGGGTGAAGGTTGGAGAGTTTTTTTTAAAATCAATTTTTGGACGTAATGCTAGAGCTCTGAGGCAGCCTTTCCACCTAGCTCATCTCCACGGCTATCAGCCTCATCATCACTTCTGGAATTTCCTGCTGCAACTCTTAATGTAGCCTCCAAACCAACATTCAAGTGGCCAATTATAGAAGTCAGGTTTTCAAGACTGAGAATTCTCCCAAATTTGCATAGTTGAATAGCAATTAAAAGTACTGGGTTACATCCTAATCCACATCACTCCTCTTAAGGCAATCATATGATCAGTTGCTACAATCAGACCATCTCATGATGAAAAACTGAAGTCAGTACCTCATAACTTATTCTCCAAATATCAGTTCAAAATAACAACCCATGAGACTTTGATACTGAGTTTGAAAGATTCACTAAGTACCAATGAATGTGGGCAACTGGAGATGGCAAGGAAGTTCCAATAAATCAATCCACAATGTCTAAGCCATAATAGTTCCCAGTCATTAAATTCACTGCTTCCTTACTGGTTGCAAGGATAACAGCACTGAGACCAGCAAAAATGACCCAGAAACTTGTAAATACTGATAGAAACTGAGGGGAGGGAGGGAAAAACATTATGAGAATGATTCCAGAGGTGAGGCATTTCTGTCAGATGGATTGATTGGAAAAGCAGGAAGTTATTTTTCATGGAGCAGAGAAAGTTGAGAAGCAACCTAATGAAGTGTTCAACATCTTCAGTAATCAAGACAGAGAAACCAGAGAGGCAGTTTCTGTTGACAGAGGGACTGATGATCATAATGCTCCAATTTAAAGTGATTAGCAAAAGGACAATAGGCAGCAAGTTATTAAGATATTCAACGTGCTGCCTGAACGGGTGGAGGCAGATACAACTGAAGCTTTCTCAAGGGAATTGAAGAAGCACCTGAAGAGAAGGAAAATATACAAATGAAGGGAAAATGCAATGGAATGTGATTATTCATTCTTACTGCTTCAAAATTGTTTAAATTCTGCATTTTCTAAATATTGCTTTCTTCTATTTGCTTTCAAGATTTAAATAATTCTACAACCCGATAAATGGTGAGGGTTGTGTAGCTTTCAATTACGCACTAAATTAAGAATGTTTTAAACTTAACTTAAAGTGTCTTCAAACTTTTCAACTCTAAAATAGCCATGTTGCAATTTTTTTTGTCTGCAAGTCTTTGAACTCTATGAAAGTCCTGCAGCATGATTTTTTAAATAAAGAATAAACTCTGTATTCTGGCAATACTGTAGTTATTTACTTTTAAGCTTTAAATCCTCTTAAATAGCTATGGTACATCACTCTACTGCTTGCTGAGGATTTTCCCGTCTTTTTTATGACAAAAATAATGGAAGTTTTCCCCTCTCTATGGCATATGTGGAGTTTTCCCACTTTTTCGTGGTAATATGGATGCTTTCCTCCTTTCCACGGCCAAAAACATAATGTACATCCCTTGCAAAAGTACTTAAATAATTTTTGTGCTTATTATCGTCTGCTAGACTCTGTGTTCAAAATCTTTTAAATTGCCCTTTAGTTACAGTTAATGTACTCTGTGACTCAGTATAAATTTAGTCTCCGGCCCTTGCTCTCTCTGCATGGCCAGAACTCCATAGTGAATACTCTCGGGATTGGAGGTAGCCCAATAAGGGAGGGCCAATGGATTCCAAAGTGAGGCAATCAGGGGCTTTGAGCAGGAGGCATTTGGCACCTGAAGAAGTGGTGTTCTGTAAGACGAGGTGAGTTGGTATTGTTGTATAAGCAGATAACAAGAAAGAGGGATACTATTTTCCTGGGAAGTGGGCATTATGGCCAAAAGACACTGCCCAAAGACATTTTGACCCTCCTTCCTGCTGTGTCAAATAATTTCAGGGAAAAACAGGAATTTCATTCTTGCCCGCCTGCCCATATCACCTGCATCATGGTATGTGTAGTGTAATGCTGGAGTTTCTGAACAACTGAAATGATCCTTGATTTTAGCATCCACCCACCCTCTGTATTATGGGAGTGTACTTGCGGGTGGTTGACAAGGCTAGTAACCTGACCTGAATTACATGTCCATCATCTTTTCCATCCTGGCTGAAAAACACACCTGGTAAGGACATGTGTTATCAAGGCCATTGTTTCTGCATTCACTCTAACAAAATCTTCCATAATTTTAAATGCCTCTGTTAGGTCATCCAGCAGAACTCTTCAATATGATCTAACCAAGGTCCAATTCAGGTTTTGCATTACCAGCAGGTTTTCTGACCATTATTTCATTGTTCTTTATAAGATCTTAAGTGTAAATTACCTTTCATTCTTCCATGTCTGAGAATACGAACTTTAATTCAAAAATAGTTCACTGAATCCGAAGTATTTTGGACTGAAGGTCTGAAAGATGCTGTATTATTATTTATTCTTTACTTCCACATGTATCTGTTCTACCAGTGAGTACATGAGTT
The DNA here is from genome assembly GCA_024137785.1 of Ginglymostoma cirratum. NCBI lineage: Eukaryota > Metazoa > Chordata > Chondrichthyes > Orectolobiformes > Ginglymostomatidae > Ginglymostoma > Ginglymostoma cirratum. The sequence continues at coordinate 29,109,714 of JAHRHZ010000024.1, forward strand.
CCTTTATCATCCAGTTTAGCCAGTTCTGCGATAGATCCCATATTCACCAGACATGGCAGCAATACCAAGCAAAGCTGAAGCCTCTTCTGACACAATCTCACTGTCGATACATTTGCTTCAACAATATTCCTTCCTGACTTTAGTAGATGTTTGGTGAGTAATTTGAAGATTGTCACACTGGATTTCCTAGTCCTAAAGCTGCTTGCTAATCATTCAAACTCCTTTTACATGTGTTTGTTCGTTTTCTTTTTATATTGATGATTCCATTGTGGAAAACAAAGACTAACTGGCCCCCTTCCCATACCATAGTATTTCCTAGTCTTTCTAAAATGGCCCCTGTCCAGAAAGCTGGGAGCCAAAACTGCCTCCAACTGATCTGGACTTCAAAGAAAATTAGTTGCATGTTGTTTGTGAAAAAATATTTCAAAGGTGTTATACATTACCTCATCAAGTTGTCGAAATTGAACTGTCTTAAACTCTTCCAGTGTGTACGTGTGTCCTTTCTTAATATCACACAATGCCATGTCGCCAATGCGATAACACATGTCTCTGATGTTCAGAAGAGCAGGCCTCAAAGACTTGATAGAGGAAAAGCACAAGATATTACAAGCTCATAATAAAATTAGCAGCCATTATTTTAAAGTTTCCCAGTAGTTATATAGCAGGCAGCTAATTTAGATTGTGCATAATTTTGTTTATTTTTAATACAGTAACTACAATCAGCCTGTGCAAAAGATACGAAGAGATTCTTTTATGAAAACTGCAAAACAAACATTGTTTTTCTCTGTAGTTTGATATCTGAAGGTGTTGCATGTTAATATACATAGCATGAATACAGTCATTAATAAATGTGGCAATGATAAAAATGATTGCATTTATACAATTATATCATAGCAAAGAATCCCAAGGTATCTCACAGAGGTAAAAGGAGAAATAAGAATGTAAGTCAGCAGAAAATAGTACATTAGCAGAAAAGTCAGAAACAATAACACAAAGTTTAATCAAATTGGTGGACTATAAAAATAGTCCTAAATCATTGATGAAATTTGAGGTGTGAATTTTAGAGTAGAAACTGGGCAGTTAAATAAAGAGCCACAAAAATTGGTGTCAAGAGAACACTGAATTCCACCCAACGTGTGTATGCTGGCTCTCTGCAAGAGCAACTCAGCTGGTCCGACTCCCCACCTTTATGCCTTGGCCCTCAACTTTTTCAATTCAGATAGTTATCCAAATCTTCTTTGAAAGCCATGGTTAAATTTACTTCCACTACACTCTCTGGCACAAAATTTCAAACCTTAATCAGTTTCTGTGTTTTTTAAAAAAGTTTTTTTCCCCCAATGTCTTCTTTGTTTCTTTTATCAATTACCTTAAATCAGTATCCTCTGGGGTTTGACCCTTTCACCATGAAATTTCCCTGACTACTCTTGCCAGGTCCCTAATGATGTTGAATATCTTGTACATTCTCTTCTCAGTATAGAACAGTAAGTCCCAGTTTCCCAATATGCGCACATTCCTGAAATCATTTTCTTATTTTTTCCTACATTTTCTCTACTTCACATACTTCTTAAACAGTGGCGCCCAGAAGAGGACACATAATCTAATTAAAGATGAACCAGTATTTTATAACAATTATTCCTTTGTACTGTATGCCTTATTTATAAAACCCAGAATGAGATCTTTAAAATTATCAAGTAATTGATAGGGCAGACATTAGAAAGCATGTTTCCATTTAGAAACTGTTGAAAAACTAGGGACCATAATTACAAGGTAGTAACTAATGATCCCAAGAAGGAACTTCTGTACTCAGAGACTGGCAAGAAATTAAAACTCACTACCACATGGACTGGTTACGGTCAATGGCATAGATGTATTTAAGAGATGTTGGAAAATTTCATAAAGGAGGAAGCAGTAAGAGGCTTTATTGATAGGCTGAGATGAAATAGGAGATGTGGCAAGAACACTCACACTGGCGTAGGACTGAACAAGCCGATGTTAGATTTCTGTATTATTCGTTGAGGCTACAAGTAGTCTATATTGCAATGTTGTGAAATATTGCTCAGCATACACTTAGCATATCTAGACTACAGATGCTTTAAAAATGATAACACTGTAATAAAATTTGATTTATAACTTACAGAGTTCACTATGAACAAATTATCTTGCAACGCTCTGCGACAGCTGTTGATCTTCTTGGAACGTACATTTTTTCGCCACACTGTAAAAGCTTTCCATTTCCGAAAAAGTGCAAAAACTGGAATCTGAATAAGTTGCTTATGGTACAAATATTCTTGTTCCCAACGGTCCAGTTCTATGAAATCGATGTCTTCATTGTTCATATGTAGAACTCCATTCTGGCTGATTGTATAATAATCATTCTGGTTGATATCGTCATAGGCAACAACACTAAAAAAAATTGAGTTCAGCATAAAGATATTATCAATTGACTGTTTTGTTCATATTTTAGATTTTTACAATTGTTATTAAGGTTGATCAGATTATGGGAGACAAAGTACAAATGGAAATATACATTGAAAGAAGGGAGGTTAAATTTTTAGATGAAACTCTTCCTCAGAACTCCAAAACAGTAATTGACATTTCAGACAGTATTCGATCTGCTACGAAGTAACAGCATATTTCACTTAATTTTACATTCTTTTCAAGTTGATTCTCCTTCTTTTACACATTTGTATTTTGAGTAGTGCCAAAAAAGTCACATTTTATTAAATCATCTCAGACTCATCAAGACAGTTCACAAAAAATACGAACGTAAAAGGGAAATGATATTTATATTGTATGAGAGGAGATTGCTGATTAATAGATGCATTCCCATTAAGAATTCATCAGTTAGTGATGACAGACGGGTAGCTAGCAAGATTTGTTTAAATTTTAAACCAGGCACGTTGACTGTGTTTGGCTGTCACCAACTTTGTTGAGTTGAAACAGGCAGTGTGTCTATGTTCTTTCTGTTTCTCAAGAAAGAAATCCAGTGTATTAACATATGTCACTTCCAGTGCATTCGTGAGCCACAATGCAAGCCAGACTGACAATCCTAACACGGTTGTCAGCATAATTCTTTGCACACACAATTATTTACCAAGTATTATCCAATCACAGGGCTCCCTCCAATGTTGAACACTAAAAATTCTTAGAAATGTGGGCTGCTTCATTGTGGTCACTATCATGCTTATTGCAATCAGCCACAAGCATATGTTATTTGACACAATATACTGGTCTTTGGGATATATTGCCCACATAGCTACCTAATACCCAGTGACTAGATTTGTATTTCACATTCTTAGGTGCCATTCTGCCAAGACCTCTGAAAATACTGGTCTAGAACTGGTTCATAAGAAACCTGCAAAAGTATATGACAGATTATCTTTTCAATATTCCCTGCTCATTACAGAAAGCACTTTACTTAATTTTTCTGAGATAGCAGGAACTGCAGACGCTGGAGAATCTGAGATAACAAGGTGTAGAGCTGGATGAACACAGCAGGACAAGCAGCATCAGAGGAGCAGGGAAGCTGATGTTTCGGGCCTAGACCCGTTTTCTGAAGAAGGGTCTAGGCCTGAAACGTCAGCTTCCCTGCTCCTCTGATGCTGCTTGGCCTGCTGTGTTCAACCAGCTCTACACCTTGTTATCTCATTTAATTTTCCTGACAGGATAGCTATTTGAAAGGTTGTCCCTCATTCAAGATCCTTTCACTATTAAACAGAATCACTTAAAATAAGTTAATAGACATAATGAAAATCAAACTATCCATGAAATAGTGATTCCCCAAAATTGTTTTCTTTCTGAAACATATTTATAGTGGTGTTGCAGAAACCAAATACAACGTAGCTTGTTTTACACTGCACAATAGGTGTTAGACTTCTGAATTTTACACAGTAAGTGGATGGCAGCACGATGATGATGGTAGTCTTGGACCACATTTGCAAAATGCATTAGGCTCCACAAATATGCAGGTCAAGATTCTACACCAAGTACAGGAAAGCCAATGCAAAATTGTAGTGGAAGTATGTACAGATTTCCTTACATATGATCAGCCTCATTGTACCAGTTCTTAAGTCAGCTGTCTAAAAAGTATTCAAGACATGCACAAAAAAGACACCAAGAAACTTTTGGTACTCTTTTTTATTGTTGTGAGCCGAGAAGAGGTTGGAGTGCTCCTCCTGGCCGTGTAAAAACTCGGATCAGTTGACTTTGGATCACTACTGGTGCCTTAAGACTCTTCCCTACAAAGTGGCTCTGTGATTGCTGGTCAATTTCTTAGCATTGATGGCTTCAGTCTGAAATGGAGAGGATTTGCTCAGCCAAATTTTCAACTGCTCTTGATACAACTAACATTCCTTCCCCCACAGTTAAGCAATAGTTTTACATATGTAAGAAAGCAGTACTTGATACCACTATTGAGCAGGAACACTACTGCAGCAAAACAATTACAGAAGTGACAATGCTTAATGTCAAAAAAAAGCCAGATTAGGACCGAACACCAAAAATGGCAACAAAAAAATCTTTCAATCTTTAAGAAAGATTAAAGAAAGATAAAGAGATGAAGTTTCAGGAAGTAAGGTGCAGAAATAGAATGTACTAGGCTAAAGTGTGGGAAAACTCAGCGGAGATCAAATTTAGAGGAGTGGATAGTTTTTAGGGACTGAGTCATAGGACTGAAAATGGATGTGGATTTGGCACCTAAGAATCTGAACATGGATCCAGCAAGTGTGGACGAGGTTGACATTGCTATGGAGGAAATTTAAGATGAGGGCAAGAGTTTAAATCTGAAACATTAGGGCACTGTAAGCCAATATGGCTGAACAAGGATAGCCTTGTTGTGTGAGCTGAGCTTAGTGCAGGATAGGATACAGACAGGATAGTTTGAACCAGCTCAAGTTCAATGGGATAGATACTGAGAGTTGTCACAGCATAGAAATACTCAAGACTAATTGTTAAAAGGTATACAAGAGACTTTGTACAATGTTGAACTAAAATAGGGGCAGATACTGGCAATTTATTTAGTTAGGAGTGAATAGATCAGGCGACGAAAATTTTATGAAGCAGGAAGCTTGGGATGCAGCCCAAGATAATGGCCAGAAAAGGTAATATTTCAGTAATATAGAAGTGAGGTTTGTGAACTGGTATAGCCTTTACATGTTTAGTTGAAGGAAGTCAAGTTTCAGCCAATACTGAACAATGGACAAGTCATCTGACATGATAAAGGTAGTAGAAGCTTCAAAATAACTGAAGATATACAGCTGGACATCATTAGTATGCACCTGGAAGGTGGCCTCACGTGTAATCAATGGATCTTTAGGAGACCCTGCAAGTGGGAAAAGGAATTGCTACTTAGATGTAATCTCAGTTGATGCATAATTACTTGAGAACAATGAAGGCTGCAGAGAAACTGAAAAGCATAATAGAATAATGCACGCTCACAATAATCACAAAGAATACAATTTGTGACTCTGGGGCTATTGAGGCAAATTTCTGTAAGTAGCTGTGGGGGAAATAGGTATGAATTTGATGGTAACAGGGACTTGAGAGGAAGGGAGACACAGCCATTGTTATTGAGTAAATGGGGCCTCTAAGGGAGGACTTTTGAAATTAAATATCAGAAAATGGGGAAAAGTGTAAAAGTCTCCCTCTGCTAAAATGGAGTGTTCAAATTAATTCTGGAAATTAAAGGTTGACTTTAGGCCTTATGACATGCAATGGATTAACTTGGAAATACTGTATGCTGAAATGCACAATATTGTATTTCATTTCAAACAATGGAACTTGCAGCATTAATTACTTGTTCAATGTTCAAAGCATATTGACACACCGCAACACAAAACTAGAACTTTTGTTTATTAGAAGCTCAATCATTGATCTCACATTCATATTTATTCTATTACGAGCAGATGTTCCATGACATTGCTGAGTGTATGTTAGCTTAAACTCAAACAAGAGAGGAGTTATTCATTGTAATATGCAGTCTATTATCAGGGCCATTTGGATATCTGTGTCTAAGTGAGTAAAATGTTTATGGATCTCTGCTGGCCTGGAGCAGCAGCAGGACCCTCATCCTAACCAAGAGAAAGAGAAAAAGACTGCCTCTTGCTGCATCCTGACTCTGTTTAAGAAAGAAAACCCATCTCTCATATTCAAGGGAACATGGCAAATTCCAAGCACAGGCCGGTTACCAAATATGGTCAGGAACTTCCAAACATCAAAATCAGAAATATCTATGTCTTGGCTCTCAAGACAACTTGGTTTCAGACAACTGTAGAGGGGCCTGATCCCATTTCTTTATTCAATCATATGCTCACCAGGGATTAATTAAAACTGAATTGCTAAATTCACATTGCTCCTGTGAACCAATCACAATACAATACCAATGGCACTTATTCAACTATAGTTTAAAAATAACTACTACAGACAAACTGCACAAATCCTGCTTTAATCTTGTTTGATTTGTTTCTGCCCAGTGCCCTGTCACTGAAACTAAAAAACAAGCACATTGGTCATATAATTAATGGGTAGATGGTGATACAATAGAATTATCACAAGTTTACTGTGCAGAGAAAAAAATAAACATGCACTTCCTTATTAAATCTCTCAAATGTCAAAAGACAGTTCTAATATGGAGTGTTCATGCCTCACTCCCAGACTTCAGCACGTAACCTAGGCTGACATTTGATACAATGATGGACATTTGAAATAAGGTGAAATTAAGGCCTGGCTGCTTGTTTAGATAGGTGTTAAGATTCCCAGCCCAGCCTCCATTTGAAGAATAAAAGACAATTAATTCAGTAAATTGGTCACTATTCCTTCCACCAACTAAAAGAACCAAAGATTTACTGGTCTTTTGTCATATTACTCTTTGAGCAGTAGCAAGTGCAAAAAAAGAGAAGAAGGTGATCTCCACCATAACGTCTCATCTATAAATACCCTCAATGGTACAACACTAGCCTAATTTTGCACTAAAGCATCAATCTAGACTACTTGCTTTCATCTTTATCTCAGGGCTTGGCTTCAAATTACAATATTTGACTCAAAAGATGAAAATGCAATGAAAATGCTAGACAACCCTTTTTTTGACATTAGAAACATTATGTAAACAACACAGCTTTCTTATATTGTAATAGGAATACATTGGTAGATTTACTTTCCAAAAAATAAATACAGAAATGTTAAAGATTAAAGACTGTACCTCAAGTTATAAAAGTCATATTTAATGGAATATTTTGGAGCACTATAGTTCATGTATAAAAATCCCAGATGTTTGTTCTTCCTTATTATTGAAATAATTTTTAAAGGATCTTGCACATTTTCCCGGATAACGTCTTCCGCTGAGCTATACGTCAGTTCTGGAGGCGAAATCATTCTCATGCATGAGCTTGTCCGGCACAGGGCACCAGTAGGTTGTTTCGGTGGTGGAGGAGATGGCAGTATGCATATGTCCAGGTCAGCCTGGATGATTTAAATAATGTATTTAAAATTAAGATTGTTATATTCAATGGCAAACCAAATAAAAAGACCATTTCATTCTGAATATCTTTACGCCAACATTTAATTGATTCCGTTCTGAAGAAGGAACAAATCACTTTTAACTTAAAAATTCCAATAATAGCATGGGAGTACAGAAGCTAAACATTGCTAAGAAGAGACACAAAGTTTAAGCTTTTAGAATTGCACTTAGAACTGACACATGGAATTAAATTTGTGAGAGAACTCCAAGTTACACAACATTAAAAGCATTAAAAGATGGTGCTTGTTAGTTGCCATGATTTGCCTGGGAATGCCAGCCAATCTTAGCTGAAAAAACCTCAATCCAAATACTGATTAATCAGGATATTGCCAGGGAATCAGTAGTCTCCACGAGCTTTTCTCGTAAAGGTGCAATGTATAAATGTATTTTTTTCTTGCCCACATAAAAATCTTTTAGGATCCACTAATGCATCAATCAGCAAGCCCAACTGATCAGGGTAAATTGGTTTCCCGGTGTAATTTCTAGCAGTCAAGATTATTTATCAATATTTAGATAATAATTAGCTAACTTATCGAAACGGTCAATCCTTTTTGCATTACCCTGATCAATTAGAGTTTACCTGCTTTTTCAGAGTTCATTCAGCAAAATAAAACTGACACAGTTAGAAGTTCCTGCTGCATCTCTCTGTCAACCATAGTTCTCAAATAAAAATAAATCAGCACTCTTCCAACACTAGGTAAAGTGGTGTTCCCCAAGTTTGGTTTCTTGTGTGTCAGTCTTAATGAATCAGAGATGAAAACCTTTGTCTCTTAGTAGCCATGTTTCATGAAAAGTTCTAGTTATCTTTTCATTGAAGCTAAAATCAATAAAGTCAAGTATTTAAAAACATCTGTGGGCACCTCTCTACATTAAAATAACATATTACATATTCAAACACTGGCCAATGGTACAAAACGATGATCCAATGAAGTGACTGTGTTACAAATATTTACTAGTTATATTTTCAGTAAATAGGTTATTTGGCACATATACCTCCAAAATGCAAACAAAGTTAAATACACAAATAGATTACTTCAAAGTGACATTTAACATTGGCCTTCCAAAATTCCAATGTAAATCAATTTTCTTGTTTTAAACCATCGAGGGAATTTTTTTTTCCCCGTCCAGAAGGATATAGAAGTTTTAAAATAGCAAACTTTGACAATGTACTTCTGAAGGTCCATCAAATATTTTTCTTCCTTTAACCAACTTCAAGCTACTATTGGTTAAAAAAAAAACTGAATGAATGAATAATTGAATGTGTTATGACCACACTGGACCTCCTCAAAATATTTTAAGAAGGTAGCCTAGACTCTATTCTTTTCTTATTTTAAAGGTAAATGTGAAGTGCTGATCTCCAGATGTAATTCAATTGTTCAAACTAGCTGGCGTTAAGCAATATACAATTTATTCAAACACTGTAGTTAAAATACATCAAAAGAAAGAACTTGGAACAACTTAACTCTATTACAAACCTAACAGACATTTTTCCCTCCCCACCCTTCTCTGCTTTCCGGAGGGACCACTCTCTACGTGACTCCCTTGTCCGTTCCACACTCCCCACTAGCCCCACCACTTCTGGCACTTCTTCCTGCAACCACAGGAAGTGCTACACCTGCCCCCCTCACCCCCATCCCAGGTCCCAAGAAAACCTTCCACATTAAACAGATGCTTACCTGAACATCTGCTAATGTGGTATACTGTATCTGCTGTTCCCGATGTGGCCTCCTCTACATCGGGGAAACCAAGTGGAGGCTTGGAGAACACTTTGTGGAACTCCTACGCTCGGTTCGGGACAAACAACTGTACCTCCCAGTTGCGAATCACTTCAACTCCCCCTCCCACTCCTTGGACAACATGTCCATCCTGGGCCTCCTCCAGTGCCACAACGATGCCACCCGAAGGTTGCAGGAACAGCATCTCATATTTCGCTTAGGAATCCTGCGGCCCAATGGTATCAATGTGGACTTCACAAGCTTCAAACTCTCCCCACTCCCGACCGTATCCCAAAACCGGCCTAGCTTATCCCTGCCTCCGTAACCTGTCTGTCTTTTCTCCCACCTATCCGCTCCTCCCACCTCAAACCCCACCCCCACCTCCTACCTACCAGCCTCATCCCCGCCTCTTTGACCTGTCCGTCTTCCCTTGACTGACCAAGCCCCATCCTAACTCCCCACCTACAGTCACCTTTACCGGCTCCATTCCCGCCTCCTTGACCTGTCCGTCTCCTCTCCACCTATCTGCTCCTTTATCTGTCGTCCATCCACCTCCCCCTCTCTCTCGAATCCCCTCCCCCTCCTCCACTTTTGAAGAAGGGTCCAGACCCAAAACGTCAGCTTTCCTGCTCCTCTGATGCTGCTTGGCCTGCTGTGTTCATCCAACCCTACACCTTGTTATCTACGTACAATTATAATTTTGTTCAAACCTGTTTCTTCTTCACATCAGGTGACAGTTTTGGAAGTCGTTGGATAGGCTGGCTGGTTAAATCTAAAGACTCATGTCGTGACCGCTTTGATGGCTGCCATCCTAATTTTATCAGTTGCTCTCTATTCTTTGCAAAAATATACTCTGGCTGATTTTTGTCTTGGTGCCTCTTGAGGATAGGCTGTCAAAATATTGAAGGAATTTTTATTAGTTAGAAAGGAAAATGCACCAAAATTAATATTGTAGAAACATCAATATGTGTCAGGAGATTATATGGAAACTCATTAATAAATATACCATAAAATGACATCTAATGGATTAGAAATAACTTGAAAAAAATTTGTATTTAAACACTACCTTATTACCAATTTTTAGTGAGCCCACATTGCTGTAAGATTTCTGCCTACTAACAACATTCCCATGGGACGTTTTACGTCATCCTGAATAATCAGATGACATTTCAGTTTCATTCCTCAATGGAAAGACAGCACTTCCAAACTGCACAGCTATCTCATGAACACACCAGATTGTGCAGTCAATTCCCTGGAAATGCAACTTCATGTAGAGTTCAAACATGCAAGTAATGAAGTAAAAAGCGCAGTGTAAATCATATAGGCTCAAAGAACTAAAGGGCCTCATCTGAACTGTATGATTCTATGAAATATTCTCTCTTAATTAGTGACTGGAATTTTTAGTCATTGTTAGATCTCACTTTCAAATGAGAGTCCAAGGTGTGGGGCAGTTTCAGGTAACTTTTATAGCAGTTTTATTTTCAGTACAGCTCCATTTCTCCTGAGCAATAAGGCACACAAAGTGCTTCAGAATGTCTTAACTTACAAGTTTAAACTTATAGTACACATGCCCCTTTTACTATTGGCCAGTGGCCATTACAGAAACTTGGGTAACTCAGCGACAGGAATGGTTGTTGGAAGTTCCGGGATTTAGGTGCTTTAAAAGAAATAGGGAGGGTGGTAAAAGAGGTGGGGGAGTGGCATTGCTATTCAGGGCTAGGATAGCAGCTACTGAAAGGCACTTTGAGAATGATGTGTCTACACGGTCAGTTTGGGTTGAGGTCAGGAACAAGAAAGGAGCAGTCACTTTGTTGGGGATTTTTTACAGACCCCCAAATAATTGATGAGGGTAGAGCAGTGGATGTGGTATACATGGATTTAAGTAAGGTGTTTGATAAGGCTCCCCATGGTAGGCTCATGCAGAAAGTAAGGAGGCATGGGATAGGGGAAAAATGTGGCAGATTGGATTCAGAATTGGCTGACCCTTAGAAGATAAAGGTGGTCGTGGATGGAAAATATTCAACATGGTGCTCAGTTACGAGTGGTATACCACAAGGATCTGTTCTGGGTCCTCTTCTATGAGTGATTTTTGTAAGTGATTTGAATGTAGGAGTGAAAGGGTGGATTAGTAAGGTCACGGACAATACGAAAATGGGTCGAGTTGTGGATAGTGCAAAGGTCTGTTCTAGGTTACAAAGGGACATTGATAGGATGCACAGCTGGGCTGAGAAGTGGCAGATGGAGTTTAACCCTGAAATGTGTGAGGTGATTCATTTTGGAAGGACAAACTTGAAAGCAGAATACAGGGTTAACGGAAAGATTCTTGGCAGTGTGGAGGAGCAGAGGGATCTAGGGGTTCATGTCCACAGTTCCCTGAAAGCTGCCACCCAGGTGGATAGAGTTGTTAAGAAGGCATATGGTGTGTTAGCTTTCATTAATAGAGGGATTGAGTTCAGGAGCCGTGAAGTTATGCTCCAGCTATACAAAACCCTGGTTCGGCCACATCTCGAGTATTGTGCCCAGTTCTGGTCGCCTCATTACAGGAAAGATGTGGAAGCATTAGAAAAGGTGCAGAGGAGATTTACCAGGATGTTGCCTGGAATGGAGGGAAGATCTTACAAGGAAAGGTTGAGTGTGCTGTGGCTTTTCTCTTTAGAACGACGAAGAATGAGAGGTGACTCAGTTGAGGTGTACAAAATGATCAGAGGTATAGATAGAGTGGACAGCCAGAGACTTTTTCCTAGGATGGAGGTAGCTATTACTGGTGGGGGGGGACATAGTTTTAAAGCGAGTAGAGGTAGATATGGGGGAAGACGTCATAGGTAGGTTCTTTACTCAGAGAGTGGTAAATGCGTGGAATGCATTGCCGGAGAGGGTCGTAGAGTCGGCCTCAATAGAGGCATTTAAGCGGCTATTAGACAGACCTATGGATGATAGTATAAGGTAGGGGTGGAGGTTAGACAGACCTTAGGTTTAGGGTAAAAGTTCGGCACAACATTGTGGGTCGAAGGGCCTGTACTATCCTCTGTCCGCAGCGCCAAGTTGCTCTGGTACAGCATCTTATACAGTTCAATGTTGCCTCAGCAATTTACTTGCTGTCGTATAAACCGTCATGGTTGTCTTATCCCTCTCTTCAAATCTTTCAGTAAAAATATGCCCCAGTAAGGAGGAAAGTCATGAATTACCTCCTTCAATGTTTGCTACTGCTTGCTTACTATCATTCCTTCTATCTTACCAGTTCACTTTAATTCTATCCTTACTTGGTTTCAAAGCCCTTTATTCAAGTTAAACACAGTTGTTTTCAACCTATATTTTTTTATTCTTGAACTGAATATTAAATTCTGTCATGTTATGATCATTACTTTCTACGGGATCTTTTACTCTGATGTCAGTAATTAAACCTGCCTCATTACCCGTATCCAAGATAGCCTGCTCCTGGCTGGTTCCATGACATATTGCTCCAGGAAACACTGGCAATTTTTTTTCAGTTTTGGGAACAACTGGCAAGCCAAATGCAAATTACTACATACTTAACTAGATTAAATATGAATAGATTAATTATCAGTATTTTACCTAAATCACTGTCTTTCTTTTATTTTTAAAAGCCAATTTAATAATGTAGGAATATTTGCTGGCCATCTATCACCAGAAGATACTCATACTTTCTTGATATGTGCAACTGACAAGGGTGTCTCCCTGATGGCAATTTGCATATGAAGAATAAATCATTTGACATCAATTGATGAGCAATATATGACTTACATAATGGGATAAAATCCTGAGTTAAACAAATTTCTGACCATATTCTATTGGTACAGTGTCCCAAAATGCAGCATGTTTGTGACTTATGCCATACCTCATTTTGGACTTTGTGGAATTTTGTATTCTCAGTTTGTGAATTTAGAATAGATTTCTAGTCTGTTTACGTTGACCATTTTCAGTGCCCACCATTTCATCAATGAGTTTTATCATGAAAAGCGCAGTCTAAGTCAGCTGCTGAATGCAAACAATAAAATCAAATGGACAATGTAAATTATACAGATGCTGTAAAGTTGACTAACGCACAAAAAGATATCCTTTTTTGGACAATTCTAGTTTCCAAACAGCCAGAGGTGTTAAACCCATTTATTTAGTTTAACATTTGCACGAATAGCATTCTTCTATAGGTGAATAAAGCATCTGAATGTGTGGCCAGTCATTATACTTTCCAAAGACTTGCAAAGGTTTTGAAGAGGGTGAAGAAAAGATTTGAGACAGTAGTTGCAGGCATGAAGGACTTTAGTTATGATTGGAGTAGCTAGGGTTAAAAAGAGCATCAAGAGGAAATTCATACATAGTTTCTCCCTCCCTCTGTCTACGACTCACTTGCTGCCATTCATTTCACTGCTTCTGCCCACTTGACACTCCCTTCACCATCACCTCCACTCCGAAACAGCAGCACACTCCCGCTCTGTGGCATCCATTCTGGTGCTCTGTCCCAATCTCCAACCCCTCACCTCCTGCCCCAGCCCCCTCACAACACCTATCTGTTCCCTCAGATGCTTGTCATCCAGTCCACTGCTCCCTCACACTCCCCACTGTCCAACCTCTCTCACACGCCACTGCTCCGTCTCAAATCTATCATCTATTCCACTGCTCTGTCACACTCCTATCTGTTTTCTGACTTCCCTTCAACTATTCTGCCACCCACTCCCATGTGAGGGGAAAAATGGCAAAAGAAAGGGGAAGAAATGCTAAAAGGAATGAGCTCTAATTAGCAAAGAGAAAGGGACAGCAATGGAGTAAACAAGGGGAAGCCAAAAAGTTTGTGGGGACAAAGCAGAAAAAGGAGTCAGAGTGAAGATGAAAAGTAATAGGGGAAGCAGCAGAAAAGTGGAAATGGTGAAGTGAGCTGGACAGCAGCAGAGACCAAAAGAAAAACAGACAAGAGCAGCGCAAAGGGAGGAAGAACACTTTACTGCCCTTACTCAGTTTCACCAATCTTAATATATGGCAGTTGCCTGGGGTACTGCCATCAGTGATATCACAGGTATTGACAGTGCATTGGGAGCGGGTTCTGTCGCTGCAGCATCAGCAAACACAACTCACTGCGCTTACATTAATGACGTGAAATGAACTGGCGCCTACCAATGGTTGCAGTTGAACGGGCTGCTCCCGTGCTATTCTTTTTTCCCGTGCCTTTGTATTCTGAATAAACTTCAAAGCAAGAGGATTTGGAGTTGATTGTTTTGGTGCTGTGGAGATTAGTCTCGATTGCAGTTCTGAAGGATCGATGTCTAAATTTGGAGGTGTAAGACTGTCTCCAACTTTTTTCTTTTTCCTTTTAATATGTGATGGCACACATGCTGATGTATCAGGAAGGTGGAAGCTTTTGGACTGCAAACACAAATTTGAAAACATTGTAAAATACATTCAACTACAATCAATATTTAAATATTCTGTGCATTTCCTTCCACTACGTGAAAATAAAATCTTGAGGCGAAATGTTTTAAACATATTTATTGGATAATCAGAATAATTAGAGCTTTAATTTTCACAGTAGAAAGTCTTTCCACCTAATAAGCAGGAACAGAAAGGTGAAAAGCAATGGAGATTAGATTCCATAACATCTGCTGCAAGTACACATTGCATTGAATTCGCATTGCAAATGGGCTGAAAACCCCAGCATCAGACTGCTGTACTTAAAATGATGGCAAGAGCACATCTCCATCTGTAAATCAGAAGGAAAACTGGAGTAATAAAACCACCCATTCAACACTTCAGTGAAATGATTGCCTTGAAACAAAGAAAGTGTAGTCATAACCCAGCAACAAATGTATTCATTTCCTTTAAGAGAGGCTCGTTTGTCTTCATGCAAGTAACCTGTTCAAATTAAGTTGGCATGATATTTAAGACAAACATTGGTGATTACCAAAACCATTCACCCCATTAGCACATTATTGTAGGTCTTTCAACTGAATTAAAGACATTTAAATTTAATGCCTCAACTGCAGGTTACCCAGAAAAATAGGTTAAGATTTGGTTTATGGAATTCTTCAACATTTGAATGCCTGATCTCAACAAAGGCTCAGTGCTCCTCGTTGTCTTGTCAGTTCTCACTTGCAAACATGTTACAGAGTATAGGCTTTTGAGAAATTTTGAGTTTGGAAATGGACACAAGCAGGATGTGGGTCCACGGATGGTTTTGAATTACATCAGATGAGGAAGACCATCACCATTCATAGCAGTAGCAATAAGGTGGTGTGGTAGGATCAGTAATTCTAGTGAGAGCTGTGGCTTCCCTGCCTCAACTACACAACAGTATTTCCACATGCTTACAGTGACAATGGCAAGTGGTTGCAGACATCTGTATGATACTTTAACAAGAGCTATTCAATCTTGAGGCTGAGGCAGAGATTGCTCCTGTGATGCTGCTTGACCTGCTGTGTTCATCCAGCCCCATGCTTGCAATCTTGAGGCAGTGCACTGATGATTGCATCCAGGTCATGACTGCCCTCAATTTCTTGATCTCTGATCTCTCCCAGTCTAACAATTGAAATTTCTCATATAACTTAGTCAGCTACCCATAAATAAGGACATTCACGAGGGCAAGAAGACAGAGCTGCTTATCGTATATTGGGAAGTTTGGCTAAGGAATAGTTTGGTAAAGTCATCACAGTCTTACAAGAGCACAGGGCTGCTCTCTCAGACAGAGATCACTGGTAAAAGTAGATTTGGAGTAAGAGGTGCATTGAAACAGGATCTACATGTTGTAAATCATAACAGAATTTGAAAGGATATATCCCACAGATGATTGAAAAATCAAGGGGTGAAAGGGAAAAGGACACTTAATGACAATCACCAGGGGTAGGGTACTGAGAAAATTATTAGAACTAAATGGTTGAAAAGATCTCAGGTTCTGATGGCTTCATCCTGGAGTCTGAAAAGAAGTGGCTACTGTAATAATAGATGCAGTGGTTTTAATTTTCCACAGTTCGTTACATTCTGAAATATGGCAATAAGAAATCATTTCTCTTAGATGGTTGTTCCTTGTGGTATCAGCTTTACACCATGACTTCTGATGCTTAAGATAATCAAGCTTGAAAATTCTATTAAGGTCGTCATGATTCATTTTCTTCATCCAGGATTTGAAGGAATAGTTCTGAGAAAGCAAGGATACGTTTTTCTAATAGCTTGTAAATCTCCAGCTTTCCTGTTCTGATGTCAGAGAAATTACCGACTTTGTCTTTTTAATAATTACCAAGTTATGAATATTGCTGTTTCAGGAAAGTGCTAGAATCCTTTGTTAAGGAAGTCATAGCAAGGTACTTACAAAACTATGATTTGATCATGCAAGGTCAATATGACTTTGTGAAAGGAAAATATATTTTACTAATCTGAAATATTTTTGGAAAAAGTATTATACACATTTGGTAGAGAGGAACAGGTAGATGTGGTCTACTTGGATTTCCAAAACTCAGGTGATAAGCCACATCAAATGTTGCTGCACAAAATAACAGCACATGGTGTACAAGTAATATTTTGGCATAGATAAAGGATTGTTTAGCAACCAAGAAGCAGAGAGAAGGAATAAGCAGATCTTTATTGGGTTTGCAATCTTTCACTGGAGACAGCAATCAATGCTAGGGCATCAATTATTTACAATTTGTGATGTGGGAACTCAATAGCTAGTGGCTAGCTTGCAAATTACACCAAGATAGGTTGTAAACTAAGCTGCCAAGAGGAGATAGTGATTCTGCAAAGAGACATAGGTTAAGAGAGAGAGAGTGGAAAGAAAATTGACAAGAGTACAACGTGATTAAATATGAACTTTAAATGGCAGGACTCTGAGGTACAAGGGGATCTGGGTATCCATGCACAGGACATGCATGATACAGTTATGTATCACCAAATTAGTATACAGGTACAGCAAGTGAATAGGAATACAAATGGAATGTCTTATTAAATGCAAGGGGAACAGAATGCATAAAGAGGGAAGTTAAGGGACAGAAATCTATCATCATTCATTCACTGTCATTGGGTCAAAATCCTGGAACTCCACTCTGAACAGTTTTGTAGGTGTACCTATGCCAAAAAAAAAACTCCAGCAGTTCTAGAAACCAGCTCACCACACCTTCTCAAGGGCAATTAATGCTGGTTCAGCCAGCAAAACCCACAATACCTAAACAAATTAAAATAAAATTACTGCAACTATGCAAGGCATCAGAGAGATAACATTTGGAGTACTGTGTACAGTTTTGGTCTTGTGGGAAAAAGCAGTTCAGAGAATTTTCACTTGGCTCATTCCTAGGGTGAAAGGGTTGCCTTATGAAGAAATGTTAAACTGGTTATGTCTATATCCACTGGAGTTTAGTGGAATGAAGGGTGATCTTATTGAAATATATCCAGTCTTGAAGACAAGATAAGGTGGATATCTAAAGGACACTTCCACACGTGGGGGAAGACAAAATCTAGGAGACAATGTTCATGAATAAAAGTCTTCACGAGTAAGATAGATACAATGAAAGTTTCTTTTTTTTGCAGAGAGCTGTTAGTATGGAGAATCTTCTTCCTCCATAATGTTATGGATATTGAGTCTTTAAAATTTACTGAAGGATTCATTAACTGGAATTTTGATAGGGTGTCCAGCTATATGGGGTGCAGACAGGAAAGTAGCAACGAAATATAACCAGATCACTCAAGATCTGATGAAATAATGGAAGAGATTTGAAACGAACTACTCTTTAAGTCCTGACTTTCGATGTTAGGTTCTTACATTTTAAGACTACAACACTTGAGCCAATCAAGAACAGAAAGGGAATTAAGGATACATCTTCAGAATGAATAATAAGATACACTTGATAGAAGAATTACTTCAGAGTGGTACCAAGAATGCCCCAGCAATATTATTTGAGATCACGACTGTATCAAGGACATGGGAGGATATTTTAAGCAATCCTACCTATGCAGGGGCGGTGAGTGGAAGGGGGAGCGGGGGAGAGGGAGAGGAGAAGGTAAGGTGAGAGGGGCGCAGGCAGAGGCAAAGGCGAGAGGGACGCGGGCAGGGGCGGGGGCAGGTGAGAAGGGCAGGGCAGGGCAGGGGCGAAGATGAGAGGAGCGGGGGCAGGCGCGAAAGCGAGAGGGGGGGTCAGGGGCGAAGGCGAGAGGGGCGGGGGCAGGCGAGAGGGGCGGGGGCGGGGCAAGGGGCGAAGGCGAGAGGGACAGGGGCAGGGGCAGGTGAGAGTGGCGGGGGAAGGAGCGAAGGTTGTCCTCAACGGTTAGGAGACCACGACCTTTCTCCCCTAGTGCCCAGTCAGCAATCTCTCTGACCAAAATCCAAGAAGCTGACACCACTCCTCCACTCATCGTGAATTCACATTTACTACCTCCTCACTCTATGAGAATGTATTTACTCACATTGGCCGTGGTCGCACTCCGACTCGCCATTGCGCGCAGCTATCTCATCGCCTCGAACCGGCTTCCTGCATTGTTTCCCGTTGCTGGGCAACAGGGCAGCAGCTCCAAACCTTCCCGGCGTGCAACATGTGGTGGGCGGGGCCTGAGAAGCCTTCGGAGCCGTGGATTTCCCTTCATTGTGACGTCAATGCTTAAACTATTGTGACGTCGTTGGAGACCCCTAGCAAATGAACAGATTGAACACGTGGGACTGAAACGCCACCAAATTCTTGTTCTGACCACCTCTGGGGGAAAAGGAAAGGGGTCAGAGTTGACATAGAAGCTGCTGGGTGGTTTCATTTTCCTTTGGCATTGGTGTTCTTGATACAGGGCGAAGCAGTAGCAGCTACTGAATAGATATCTCACTATCTAAACGTGTGGCATCTATGTTGCTTGCCATATATCTTAACCATGAGTTAAGGTTGTGGCTGCCATGGCTTCCTACTACAGTCAAGAAATACATTGTGGTTCATATCTTCCAACAGGAGAACAGTGGTTGCTGGAGGGTGGTCCTGAATTATGCATTGGTAACAGCAAAAGTCCAGTGGAGCCAAGTTTAATTCTTCAAAATAGTCCACAGCTCTAAGTTATAGAGTCTGAGACTTTGAAGTGTGCCAACTTGTCCTAATAGCCAGCCAAGAAAATTAGAGGGATTAAAACCTGCTCATTGTTTAAACTCTAGCTAGCTATTAAACAGACACTACGCTCACCCCCACCACTGACTGCACTCCAACAGCCCAGACACCCAATTTCACCTGTGCATGACCCTGAACAAACCCAACTATGCTAGACTCCCCACAGACACTCAGCACAAATTCCTCCCCTCTAACCCAGCAGGCGATTCTATCCAGATACCCCTCACGGATACTTGATCACCCTCTACATTCAAGAAACCTACTTCACCTGACCCTCAACTCCCCTAACCTCAGTCACATGGTATCCCCTTGATCTGACACTCAAACACTGCTATGGTCCCAACTCAACTTGTCCTGAAATGCCCCCCTCTGATCCTCACGATTGACCCAAAATCCCTCATGTTCTCTCTTGACCAGTACGCCCAACCTACTCCTAAGTCGTCACCTGCAGAACGGTCACCTTACCGTCCACCTGTCATCCTATTTCCCCAAACATCTGACACCTGTAAGCTCCTCATTCACTAGGCACCTGTACCTCTCACCCAGAAGCTACCGTATACCATCACCTTACCTTTTACTATTACCTTCTGTCAGTAGCTGTCAGAGGCATGTGATTTTGGTGCTGATTTTCTCCACTGCTGCCTGTACAAATGACTGGACTGCACTGCTTTGGCTGGGAAGGCTTCTTCCCCAGAATTTCTGATCTGGTTTGAAAATAAGGACTACGACACATTGTAAAATTCAATCCAATCTATCTGCACATTAGCTATATAAGACTGTTGAGGGTAAAAAGGTGGGTTAACTAGGATAACTAAATAGTACTATCTGAGTTGTGATAATCCATTCAATATTAAACAATGAAACTCCAATCTGAGCTGTAGCCGGAAAATCAAAGAAGGGTGTGACCTCTTCTTCCTGACTGTGCACAGCTTACTGGTCGTGCACTTTCAACAGACTCTCTCAGAACTAAGGTGAGCTGAGATGACTGAAACTAGTTAAGTTTGAATAGTAATCAACACCTACTGAGGGATCCAAGAGGTAGTGCTGAAAGACCTCTGCCCTTGACTTTGTCTAACAGGTTTGAGATTCCTTCTCGCGATGTGGATGCAAGCTGGGGCTGTGGTTGACCAGAGCACCATGGTACAGGGAGCCATTCAAGAGGTGGGCGAAAAGACAAATATAGTTGTGATTGCGGAGAGAGTAGTCAGGGGAATAGAAACTGTTCTCTGTGGCCAGCATCAAGAGTCCTGAAGGCTGTGCTGTCTGCCTGGTGCCCCAGTTCAGGGTATCATCTGGGCTGCAGAGGAACCTGTAATGAGAGGAGAAAAGATCCAATTGTCATGGTCCATGTAGGTACCAACAATGCAGGTAGAAAAAGAGGAAACAGGTTCAGCAGAGGGAATATGAGCAGCCAGAGGGTAAATTAAAAAGCAGAACCAAAAAGGCAGTGATCTCTGGATTACCACCTGAGCCATGAGCAAATTGGCACAGGGTCAACAAGATTAAAGAGGTAAATGTCTGGGAGAAACAAGTTCAAATTCATGGCATATTGGCAGCAGTACTAGGGAAGGAAGGAACTGTTCTGATGGGATGGGCTGTACCTGAATCATGCTGGGACTAGAGTCCTGGTGAATCGCGTAAATTAGGCTGTAGTATTTAAACTAAATAGTGGATGGTGAGTTCAGTTGCATGGAAAATTATGGAGAAAGTTAAAGGATGGGAGGTCTCAGCAGAGGTTATTAAAGTTTCCAGAATAAGTAATAGGACAGAGAGTATGGAAAAGGGTTTAAGAATCTAACTTGAAGCACAGCAGATAAGGGGACAATTATCGCTGGACTGTTAATCCAGAGACCCAGATAGTGCTCTGGGCACTAAGGTTCGAACCCCGCCACGGCAGATGGTGGAATTTGAATTCAATCAATATCTGGAATTAAGAATCTAGTGATGACCGCAAATCCATTGCTGATTGTTAGAAAAACCCATCTGGTTCATTTACGTCCTTTAGGGTAGGAAACTGCCATCCCTACCTGGTATGGCCTACATGTGACTCCAGAACCCACAGCAATGTGGTTGACTCTTAACTGCCCTCTGGGCAATTAGGGATGGGCAATAAATGCTGCCTCACCAGCGACGTCCTCATCCCGTGAATGACTAAAGAATAAAGAAAAACTATAAGAAGTGGGGACAGTCAATGCAGGACTAAGGGCGTTGTACTTAAATGTACGCAGTGTATGAAACAAGGTAAGTGAGTTTGTAGTGCAGATTGAAATTGGTGATTACTATATTCTTTGAGTATCACAGAAACTTGGCTTCAAAGGGATCAGAGCTAGAAATTAAATACCCAAGAATGCACATCCTCTTGAAATAACAAGCAAATGATGAGAGGAGGTGGGGTTGCCTTGTTAATAAGAAATGAAATTAAATTCACAGCAAGAAAGTATATAGTGGTTGGAAAGCATAGAATCTGTGTGGGTTGAGTCGAGAAACAGCAAAGAGAAAATGACCCTGATGGAGTTATGCTCAGGCAGTAGTTAGGTTGTGGGGCAGAAAATAAATGAGGAGATAGAAAAGGCTCGTAAGAAAGGCACTTATTACAATAATCACAGAGGGATTCAATATGCAGGTGCACTGGGAAAATCAGGTTGGTAATGGATCCCCGGAAAAGGTATTTGTGGAATGTCCTTGAGATGGTTTTTGTTTGGAGCAGCTTGTGGTAGAGCCCACTAGGGAACAGGCAGTTCTGGATTTGGTTATGCATAAAGAGGCAGACTTGTTTAGGGAGCTTAAGGTAAAGGAACCCTTAGGGGGCAGTGACCATAATAGGATACAATTCACAAAGAAGCTAGAATCAGATATAACACTATTACAATTGAGTTAAGTTAACTACAAAGATATGAGGAAGGAGCTGGCCAGTGCTGATTGGAGGAGACCCTAGGAGGGAAGATGGTGAAACAGCAATAGCAGGAGTTTCTGGGGGTAATTTGGGAGGCACAGCAGAAATTCATCCCAAGAAGAAGAAACATACCAGGGGGAGGACAAAGAAGTTATGGCTGATAAGGGAAGTTGGGACAGTAAACAGCAAAAGAAAAAAACATACAATACTGTGAAGATTAATGGGAATCTGGAGGATTGGAAAGCCTTTATAAACCAGCAGAAGATAACTGAAAAAGCAATAACGGGGAGAAGATAACATATGAGGGTAAGCTAGCTAGTGATATAAAAGAAGATTGCAAGAGTGTTTTTAGATTTATAAAAGGGACAGAGACAAAAGTGGTCATTGGACCACTGGAAAATGAGGCTAGAGAAGTCATAATGGGGAAGAAATAAATGGCAGATGAATTGAATTGACACTTTGCATCAGTTTCCACAGCGGAAGGTACCAATAGTGTACCAGAACTTCA
Source organism: Ginglymostoma cirratum (assembly GCA_024137785.1). NCBI lineage: Eukaryota > Metazoa > Chordata > Chondrichthyes > Orectolobiformes > Ginglymostomatidae > Ginglymostoma > Ginglymostoma cirratum. The sequence goes on from JAHRHZ010000024.1 coordinate 29,132,413, forward strand.
AGAGAGGTGAGTGTAGTGGCCATCAGTTAGGAGAAGGTGCTGGGGAAGCTGAAAGGTCTGAGACTGATAAATCACCTGATGGACTTCACCCAGGTGTTCTGAAAGAGATAGCTGAAGAGACTGCACAGGCATTGAAAGTGATCTTTCAGGAATCACTGGATTCAAGGAGGGTCTCAGAGGATTGGAAAATGGCTAATGTAAAACTATTGTTTAAGAGGGATGCAGGCAGACAACAGGAAATTATAGGCTAGTATGCCTGATCTTGGTTGCTGGGAAGATTTTAGGACCATTATTAAGGATGGGATTGCGGAGAACTTGGTAAAATAGGGCTGTAAAATCAGCATGGTTTCATCAAGGGGAGGTCCTGCCTGACATATTTGTTAGATTTCTTAGAGGAGGTATCAAGCAAGTTAGACAAAAGAGAGCCAATGGATGTGATCTATTTGAATTTCCAGAAGGTCTTTGACAAGGTGCCACACAGGAGACTGCTAAATAAGATAAGAACCCATGGTATTAGGGACAAAGTACTGGCATGGATAAAAGATTGGCAGCCTGGCTGAAGGCAGAGATTGGGGATAAAGAGATCATTTTCAGGATGGCATCTGTGACTAGTGGAGTTCTGCAGGCGTTAGTGTTGGGATCACAACTATTCACGTTAACATTAACGAACTGGACAAAGGAACTGAGGGCATTGTTGCTAAGTTTGCGAAATGACACAAATATACAAAGAGTGGCAAATTGCATTGAAGAAGTGGGGACGCTGCAGAAAGACTTGGACAGTAATTGAATGGTAAAGAAATGGCAGATGGAATATGGTGTGCGACAGTGTGAGGTTATGCAGTTTGTTAGGAAGAATAGAGGCGTAGACTATTTTTTAAATAGGGAAAGGCTTCTGAAATCTGAAGCACAAAGAGACTTAGGAGTCTTGGTTCAGAATTCTCTTAAAGTTGACATATGGGTTCAGTTGGCAGTTGGGAAGGCAAATGCAATGTTCACATTCATTTCAAGAAGATGTGAATACAACGGCAGAAGTATACAGCTGAGGCTGCAGAAGGGTCTGGTCAAACTGCATTTGGAATATTGTGAGCAGTTTTGGGCTTTGTATCTGAGGAATCATCTGCTGCTGTTGGACGGAGGTCTGGTGGAGGTTTACAACATGGTTCGGGAGATGAAAGGCTTGTCATATGAGGAGCAGTTGAGGACTCTGAGTTTGTGCTTGATGGAGTTTAGAAAAATAAGGGGGACCTCTTTGAAACTTACAGAATACCGAGAGGCCTGGATAGAATGGACGTGGAGAAGATTTCCACTAGTAGGATAGACTAGGACCCAAGGGCACAGCTTCAGAGTGAAAGACAACCCTTTAGAACTAAGTTGAGAAGGAATTTCTTCATATAGAGGGGGTGAATCTGTAGAACTCATTAATGTAGAAGGCTTGGAGACCAAGTGATTGAGTATATTTAAGACTGAGATAGATTAGTAAGTGGATAAAGGCTTATGGGGAGAGGACAGGAGAATGGGTTTGAGAGGTATATCGGCCATGATTGAATGGTGGAGCAGACCTGATGGGCCAAATGGACTAATTCTGTATCTATATCGTATGGTCTTATATGGTTCACCAATGACCTCAGGGAAGGAAATCTATCACCCTTAATTGGTCTGGTCTGCATATGATTCTAGAGCCACAGCAATGCTGTTGACATTTAAGTGCCCTCTGAGATGGCCAAGCAAACCATGCAGTTTAAGGGCAATTTGGGATAGGTAACAAACACTGGCTTTTCCAGTGATGCATGCGTCCCATAGAAGAATAATAGGACATTGGTGAGACCACTTCTGGAGTACTGCATTCAGTTCTGGTTTCCCTGCTTTAGGAAGGATGTTGTTAAACTTAAAAGGGTTCAGAAAAGATTTACAAGGATTTTGCTGGGATTGTAAGGTTTGAAATAAAGGGAGAGGCTGAAGAGGCATTTTTTCCTGGAGCATCAGAGGCTGAGGGGTGACCTTATAGAGATATATAAAATCACGAAGGGCATGGATAGGGTGAAGAGCCAAGGTTTTCTTTCCCCGAGGGTAGGGGAGTCCAAAACTAGACGGGATAGGTTTAAGGTGAGAGAGAAAATATTTAAAAGGGACCTGAAGGGTAACTTTTGGAACAAGTTGCCAGAGCTAGTGGTGGAGGTGGGGAAAATTACAAGATTTAAAATGTATCTGGAGGGACATATGAATTGGAAGAGTTTAGAGGGATATGGTCCTAATGCTGGAAAATGGAACTAGATCAGTTTAGGATTTCTGCTCGCTATAGATCAGTTGGACCCATGTGTCTGCTTCCATGCTGTTTCACTCTATGACTCTATAATAGCACATCGGAATTAACAATAAATTCTGGACTGAATTGGCAACAATGCCCACGTGCCAGTAAAGAATTATAAAAAGCAAGGAGCATTGCACATGAGTATTTGAATCACCGGGTCTGTAAAGGATGGTGGTACGAGCACTGGGATTCGAGTATAACAAGTAGAAACTTGTGGTGTAGGCTAAGTTAGAAGAGATGAGGCTGGGAGCCTGAACTGGGCACAGTAAACCAGTACTGATGAGAACGAAACTGGGAATCAAAGCATATATATATGAAACAAAATGCTCACAAAGAAATGCACATTTTGAAATGGTGTGTTTTGTAAAAGATACCAACTACAGACAGCAGGTGGAGCTCTTCACACAGATGGGCTTCCACAAGGTAAAGGAGGAATATTGCAGCCAAATGATGATGGATGAATGAAATGAAACTAAGACCAGAAAATGCTTGAAGTACTCAGCAGGTAAAGCAGCATCTGTGCAGAGAGAAGCACAGTTAGTGTTTCAGGTTGATGGTCTTCTGTCAGAACTGGAAAAAAGTTAGGGACATAACAAAAGAGAAGGTCTGTCATAGGATGTCATTCAGAACAGGTTAAATGATAAAAGTAATGTGATAGTGAAAGGTAAAAGTAGATGGTAATGGGATAAGTAAAATAAGCAAAGAATGGCTCTGGAGGAAGTGTAAATGGGAAAAGGAGAATCATTAGCAGTAGCTGCTGTACAAAAGGACAGATACAATTATCTGCAATTGTTGAATTCAGTACTGAGTACAGAACGCTGTAAAACGTCTTTTCTCAAGCTTACGTTGAATTTCATTAGAATTGTGGAAGAAGTGGAGGGTTCAGGGAAAGGTGGGGCATGGAGTTAAGATAGCAAACAAGAACAGAAATTGTTGGAGATAGCAGGTCTGGCAGCGTCTGTGGAAAGAGAAATATGGTTAACTGGGTTAACAGATTTAACAGAGAAAACAGGATCACTGGGCTCGAAACATTAACTCTGACAGATGGTCCAGTCTGCTGCATTTTTCCAGCAATTTCTGCTTTTGTTTGTTTCAGATCCCCAGCACCTACAATTCAATAAACTGAAAGAACTACAGATACTGGAAATCAGAAACAAAAACAGAAATCGCTGGAGAAACTCAGCTGCTTTGGCAGCATCTGTGCAAAGAAATCAGAGTTCATTATTCAAGTCCAGTGATTCTTCTTTAGAACATAGAAACAAAGAAGACAGGAGCAGGAGGAGGCCATTCGGTCCTTCGAGCCTACTCCACTGCTCATCACGATCACAGCTGATTGTCCAACTCAGTAACCTAACCCTGCTTTCTCCCCATAACCTTTCATCCCATTCACCCCAAGTACTATATCTAGTCACCTCTTGAATACATTCTATGTTTTGGCATCAACTACTTCCTGTGGTAATGAACTCCACAGGCTCACCACTCTTTGGGTGAAGAAATTTCTCCTCATCTCTGTCTTAAATGATCTACTCCGAATCCTCAAAGTGTGAACCCTGGTTCTAGACACACTCATCATGGGGAACATCCTCCTTGCATCTACCCTGTCCAGTCCTGTTAGAATTTTATAAGTTTCCGTGACAGCCCCTCTCATTCATCTGAACTCTAGTGAAAACAATCCCAACCTCGTCAATTTCTCCTCATACATCAGTCCTGCCATCCCCAGAATCGGCCTGGTAAACCTTTGCTACACTCCCTCAAGAGCAAGAGCAAGAGCAATCTTCCTCAGAAAAGGAGACCAAAACTGTACGCAGTATTCTCGGTGTGGCCTCACCAAGGTGCTGTATAACTGCAACAACACATCCCCGCTCCTGTTCTCAAAACCTCCCACAATGAAGGCCATTTGCCTTCTTTACCGCCTGCTGCACCTGAATGCTTACCTTCTGCAACTGGTGCACAAGGACACCCAGGTCCCACTGCACACTGCCCTCTCCCAATTTACAGCTTTTCAGGTAGTAATCTGCCCTCTTGTTTCTGCTTCCAAAGTGAATATCCTCATATTTATCCAAATTAACCTGCAGTTCTTTGTTTTATTTCAGAGTTCAAGCAGCACACTGATAGGAAGCTTGTGGCCATTCTTGTGGATTGGATTTGTGTTTACTTCATCCAATATTTAGCAGACTGTATTGTCAGCAGTAAGTACAGCATGAAAAATGGAAAGCTGTGTGAGTGAAATCCCTGTTTTAACATTGCACCATGGAAAGCCAGGATGGAAAAAGAAAGGTCTTGCATCTCCAACATTTACATTGGAAGGTTTTTTTTCCTTTAGTCATTAATGGGATGAGGGTGTCACTGGCTAGGCAGCATTTATTGCCCATCCCTAATTGCCCAGAGGGCAGTTCAGAGTCAACCACATGGCTGTGGCTTTGAAGTCACATGTAAGCCAGACCAGGTAAGGATGGCAGTTTCCTTCCCTAAAAGGCATTAGTGAACCAGATGGGTTTTTCCCAACAATTGACAATGGATTCACAGTCATCATTAGATTCTTAATTCCAGATATTTATTGAATTCAAATTCCACCATCTGCCATGGCAGGATTTGAACCCTGGTCCCCAGAACATTATCTGGGTTTCTGGATTAACAATCCAGCGACAATACCACTAGGCCATTGCCTCTCCTTGTATGGGAAGACAATGGGTTATACAGAGACAGAAGCCAGGCATGTTGAGAGTGATTGTGGAATGGGCAATGATTTCACACGAAACACTCAAGAGGACAGGAAGATATATGTGAGAGTGGCATCTGACTGCTGCTGGCAGGAATGGTGTGGGATGATCCAAGATCCATTGAGTATGGAAGTAGATGGGATTAAAGGTGAGGACAAGGGAAAGAAAAGGGGTGAGAACAATAGTGCATGAATTGGTACAAACAAATAAAGAATTCTGTCAAACATTATTGGGGAGGGGTGGTTGGATATACTCAGTTGAGAAAAGGTGAAGACATCTCAGAAGTGGCTGGACAATAGGAATATATGGCCTAGGAGCAGAAATAGATTATTCAGTCCTTAATACTGCACCATTTGATAAGATCATGGCGTAGTCTCGACTCCACTTTCTACCTGCACCTTGTCAATCAAATCCCTTATCAATCAAAATTCCATCTCAGCCTTGAACAGAATTCAGTGACCCAGCCTCCATTGCTTTCTGGGGAAGAAAATTCCACAGACCTGACAACACTCTGAGTGGTAAATGAAACCTCATCTCTGTCTTAAAAGGGAGATCTACAAAAAGCCAGACATTGCAAGGTCTGAAATTGGTTCCCATTGCTTCACAGTTTACTTTGAGGAAGTGAGCAGAGGCAAAGCAGAAGTTGCTCAATGTGAGAACAAGTCCAGCTGGGTGGAGGAGAGTGATGGTGGATGGGGGAACTTGTTGGGCCTCCACACAAGGGAGAAATGGAGAGATTTTCGTACCACTGTTGTGAAGGATAGAAATGCGACGGGATTGAGCACCCATGGAAACTTTTCACACCCTAAGAAACTGGAAACTGTTGAAGTGGCAAAAGGCAGCAGAAGAGTTATGGATTTTGAGGTAATAGAACTTGATGAAAGGGAAGAATCAGTCAATGTAGGAAAAAAAAATTAATTCTGTCAGGCAAGGAATAAAATGTAACACCTTATTACACTGCCATCTGCTGACAACAACAACTTAAATTTCAATAGTGCCTTCAATATAATGAAATGTCCCAAAGGACCTCACATGTGCGTGATATAACAAAATATGACACTGCACCCAATGAGGAGATATTGGACCAGATGACCAACAGCTTGGTCAGAGAAGTAGATTTTCAGGACTGTCTTAAGGATGAAAGAGGGGTGAAGAGATGGAGAAGTTTGTGGACGGAACTCCAAAGTTTATGGATTTGCATAATTAGACAGTACGGGGAAGGATAAAAATGTAAGTGTATGACCCTCAACATGGATCATTTTCATAGTTTCAGCTGTGGTTTCCTTAGGTGTAGTGTTTCCACGGAATTCAAAACCTACTCCAGAACTTGAGTTTAAAGAAAGCAAATCAAACTAATATACTTTAGGAATGCTGCTCTATTTGAAGGTATACACTTTCAAATTAGGTGTTTAGAAAAGGACCTGTCAGGTGGAAGGGAAAAATCATGTAATTCAGTTTCAACAAGTGGGACAGTTATTCTTAGCCAATATTTATCCTTTGGTCAACATCACAAAAATAGATTACATTTGTTGGCGGTGGGGGGGTGGTTTGCCAAGCATAAATTGACTGCTTCATTGCTGCACTTCAAAAGTATACAATTGTCTGTAAAAAGCTTTGGGCTATCCTGAGATTGTAAAGAAGGCAACATAAATGGAGGTCTTTCACGTGCAGGTCATTTATTGTCATGCAGATAGATGAGGAACAGCAGGCATGAATGAAGAAATGAAAATGAACATTGATGAAGCTAAATCAATGCATCTCTGGAAATCACCAAGAGATATTTATCCGTTAATTTAAGGAAGGGGATGAGAATGTGTTTAAGAATTTAAGCCTACAAAAAGCATGTTACATAAAGATGGAAGATATAATGAGGAGGCGATGGCCTAGACTCTCAACCCATAAACTCAGGCAATGTTCTGGGGACCAGGTTCAGATCCAGCAGATGAGAGAATTTGAATTCTATCAGGTTTGGGCTGACAAGTGGCAAGAAATATTCATGCCATACAAATAACTACAACCCCTTGATATTCAATGGTGTTACCATCACTGAATACCCCACTATCAACATCTTTGGGGTTACCATTGACCAGAAACACAACTGGACTCACCATATAAACACAGTGACTAGAAGAGCAGATCACAGGCTAGGAATATGCGGCAAGTAACTCACCTCCTAACTCCCAAAAGCCCGTCCATCATCTACAAAGCATTAGTCAGCAGTGTGATGGAATATTTCCCACTTGCCTGAATGGGTAGAGTTCCAACAACACTCAAGAAACTTGACACCATCCAGGTCAAAGCAGCCTACTTGATTGGCACCACATCCACAAACTTCTACTCCATCCACTACCAATGCTCAGTAGTAGCACTATGTACTATCCACAAGATGCACTGCAGAAATTAACCAAAGATCCTCAGACAGCACCTTCCCAACCCACAACCACTTACATCTAGAAGGACAAAGGGAGCAGATACATGGGAACACCACCACCTACAAATTTCCCTCCAACTCACCATCCTGACATAGAAGTATATTGTTGTTCTTTCACTGGCACTGGGTCAAAATCCTGGATATCCCTCCCGAATGGCATTATGGGTCAATCCACAGCATGTAGACTGCAGCAGTTCAAGAAGGCAGCTTTCCATCATCTTCTCAAAGGCAACTAGGGACAGGCAATAAATGATGGCCAGCCTGCCATGCCCACATCCCACAAGTGAACAAGAAAAAGTAAAGAAACAAGTTTAGTGACAGGTAAAACCATATTAGGTCAGAAAAGATTGTGGTTAAGCATAAAGTTGAATAAACAACTCACAAAGTGACTTGTATGTGAGTTTGATTTGGAGTATTGTTTTGTATGGGAGTGAGATGCTGACCTACATCCACAAGCTTGCAGGAGGAGGAGACAAACTTGTAGCATAACTGTGAAATGTGTATTTGGGGGAGAATGGGAAAGGTCTGATGGACAGAAAAAGCAACTGTCAAGGAGAGTAAATAAACAGAAATATGTCCAATGTAACTAGGAAAAGCAAAGAGACAGGGAAGGGCACACCTTTAAGAGAAACCAAGTCTGTTCATGGATGTTGGAGGGAAGATTTCAAGGAAACAGCGGAAGATAATGTCAATGTTAGGCAGTCAAATAAACCGAAGAAACCTATTGGCAAATGAAAAGATTGGCAAGGATAGAAAGATGGGAAAAGATTATTATGAATCATGAGCTAGCCTTTAGGACAAGCGCACACATTGATGATGAGTATTCATGTGCTGATTGTAAAATATTCTAGAAGTATACTGTAGGGACAAGTGTTGGGTCTTTTGTCACCCTCATGACATACTAACAAGCGATTGACTTATGTGGTTTCAATGTTCGAAATAAACTACTGAAAACTTTCCGGCAGAATGTTGGTGTGAGGAAGAAGTTAAGATGCTTTGTGATCATTGTTATTTCTACCTGCATGACAGAACATACAAATTTAGGACTGGCCATTTAGTCCCTCAAGCCTCCACTACCGTTTAATAAGATCATGGCTGATCTCAAAGCATTTAATGCAGAAAGTATGTCTACTGAATCCAATAATGTGCTTTAAAATCAGTGTTCATTTATTCAAATGAGGCAAAATATTTCATGATTGATAGCATAATGCTGACAGCAGTCATTAGATATTGTTTTGAACTTTCCCATGCTCTATACTGCTGCTCTATTTAGGGTATTGGGTGAATGAGTCTGCAAAATGGTTAAACCCTTGTACTATTTCCCACTACTGCCCACAGTTTCATTGTCTTGAAAGTCATTTCATGGGACGTATTTTGACATGCAATACGCTATTAAATTTACTTCCTGAAATGTAAATTAACTTGAAAGTAAATTAACTAACTTGAATTTGCTTATGAATCAGCAAAGACGCAGATCTCAATTTTTAGCTGATGCAACCTTTCTGTGGATTGCCACTTTGCTGTGGTGGAGAGACTTGAGTGTTCCTTTTTGGTTCCGAGATCAATATCTCCCAGACTTCTCAACTCCTGGCAAGACCACCCATGATAACAAGGTCGGAGGGGAGGAACCAGACAAAGGGCAACGCAAAACAAGTCTTCGCCAGGAGGTATTGGTATGATGTTAATGGCTGCAATGGTGGATGAATGTTGCAGCAGCAGGGAGATCCCCAGTTGCAGGGATTTCTTGCCAGTGGAACTGATCTACCTTCAGTCAAGCACCATGTGTCTGCAGATATGCAACAGCATTCCCACATTAAAGATTCTCAATGAGGGCAGCTACAGGAAGCATTCAACTCCACACACCTCCCCACCCGCCCTCACCTCCCATATATACAAAACACAACTGCTGCAGCGATCAACAAGAGGTGACAAGGACAGGCTGAGAGATCTGGAAGCCTTGAGCTTCAGATAAGCATGTACATGGCAAAGTCATTTCTCTCTTGGAATAAGAACAGAAGAGCATTTCGGCAGCTTTCTTGATGATTGAGCAATCCAATTCGAGATCCACACTGCTCACCCGACTGAGGGAAGTAGTTAGAAAGAATGTCCTAAAAGTAGTTTGGTCCATCCCTAATATGGCTGGAAAATCACATCCAACAGGCCCATCTACCTGTTGTCTGAAAACTAAACTCAATCGCAGAGTATAGAATATACAAACACTCATGCACGGCAATTAAAACAATTGTCGAAAACAAAGAACTTCCCTTGTTTCCCATGAAGGCAGACATTTCAACATTGGTATTGTTGCCCTGCAGTAGCCTCGAACAGCAGGCAAAGTGCAGATAAGGGAAGAAGGTGTGGTTACACTTTCTTCTGGGGAGGAAAGTTCAAGAATCAACTTAGGATGAATGGAATTGGATTCAGCATGAAGAACAAACTTGTCAGCTATCTTTCAAAGTTCCCTGTGGACATCAATGATCGCTTCATAACTCTCCATCTACAATTTGTCAATAACCAGCAGGCAACAGTCATGAGTGCCTATGTGCCAACCCTTGATGCTACAAATGAGTCAAAAGAAAAGTTCTACTCTCTACTCTGGTCACCATATTCACTTACATCCCTAAGGAAGCTAAAATTATCATTCTTGGGGTCTTCAGCACCAGAATTGGAAACTATGCCCAACACTGGAAGGGAACTATTAGAAAGGAAGGAGTCAGGGAATTGCAATTCCAACAGGATTCTCCTCCTCACCAAATGTGTAGAACAGTAGCTGATCATCACCAACACACTGTTCCGACAAAGAGACAAGTTAAAGACTTCTTGGAGGCGTCCACGATCAAAGCACTGGCACATAGTTGACGACGTCATCGTTGGATCCTCAGACCAAAGGGATGTCCTTGTTACAAAGTGACGATTAGATGATTGCTGTCAGACCAGCAGTTCATTCCATCCTCAATGCCCATCAACTATAACCAGAAGCAGCAAAAGATGAAGAAGCAGTTCAGAAAAAAGCTCAACATTGAGTGGCTTTAAGAGCTGAGCATACTAGCAAACGTCCAACAATACCTTCACCAAAGTCTCCAAAGAGTTCATGTAATGGAGTGGAGAAAATCTGGAAGGAGCTAAATACAGCCATCATCTCGCACTATGAAGAAACCATCAGCTACAGAACCAGGAAATAACAAGACTGCTTCGACTAGAATGACTGCATCATTCAAGACCTCATTGAGAAGAAGAAAACTCTCCATGCCTGGAAAAACAATGCCACTGGCAAGACAAAGGCAAGAGCTTATCAAATAACAACAGGCAGAGTTACAAAGAAGAAAAAAGGAAATTAAGAACCAACAGTGGACTGAGAAAGCTAAGGAGCTTCAACTCCTTGCTGAAAAGCACAACATCCAGGGTTTCTTCAGTGCCACCTAGGCAATTTATGGACCCAACATCCTTGGTTACAAACCAGTGTGGAGTAATGATGGAACCCTTTTAAGAGACAAAGGAAACTGTAAGTCTCCAATGGACAGAACACTTCAAAGAATTCCTAAATTGTTATACAATCATCAACGAGTTTTGAGGAAATCTCCAACTCCCTATCAAAGATGATCTTGGAATCCCACCCAGTGTGGTAGGAGTTGAAGTTGCCATTAGACACACAAAGACTAGAAAAACCACAGCAGTAGGGCAGGATTGATGAAAATACTAATGTATTGTCATGTTCTGGAATAAAAATTAGATTGACGAAACATGACATTTTTTTAAAGTTGAAATGAAGGATTTAAGGCTTTTGGTATACAGAAGAGAAATGTTCAGTTGCCCAAATCCTTATTCAATTCATTTTCACCAGAATAATCCCAATCCTTATTTAATTAATTTTTGCAGTGATGTCTTGATCTTTAATTAAATCTAGCTAGAATAGCCTTGGTCTTTCATATATTTTTCTGTAATATCTCCAATCTTTGTCTAATTAATTTCCCTGATCGCCAGAGAATTTCCAATTTTTAGTTTATTTTTCAATAATAGCTCCACGCTGGAAGTATTTTGAACAGTATGAATTCCTAATCTCCAACTAACTTTGATTACATTTCAGTCATAATTTATTTCCTGGTATGTAATATACCATTATTTCATTAACTTCCTAATTTATTTAATTAATTTATTGCCAACATTGCCAGCAATGGATAAGGGAAGGATAAGGTGGAAGACAAAGTCACTCATGAACTCTTGCACAAACTTACCCTGTGTTCTGCTCAACCAGTTTTCTCACAATCACTCCTGACATTGGTTATTTCATCACTCCCCAATATCAGCCCAGACATTATCCCTGGATTGGGGTGGTCATTGGCAATTTAGATTTAGCCATCGTGGAGATTGAGCGTATTTCAGGAAAGTGAAATGAATTGAGGCTGTTGGACTCTAAAGTCGAGGTACCTGTTTGAAGTGAAGGCTGTTCGAGGAGCATCACTCTGCCTGCAGTCTCTGATCTGTGCATCATCTCAACTGTAACTCTGGAGTTTGCAGTTCTCAAACAAGGAATAAGAGCAGGTCTCTTGATCCTTGTGAGCTTGCTCCACCATTTGAAGAGATTATGGCTGATCTGATTTTAACCTCAACTCTATATTCCTGCACATCCTCAATAGTCGTTAATCCACTTCGTAGTCAAAAGTCTATCTATCTCTACTTTTAAAAAATATTTAAAGACTACATGTGCTGCCTCTTGAGGAAGGGAATTCTCAAGTCTCACAATGCTCTGAGAGAAAGAAAATGTTTTCTTCAACCCTGTCTTAAATGGGCATCCTCTTATTTTTTAAACTGTGACCTCTAGTTCTAGACCCTCCCATTCTATTTTGTTTTATTTTCCCCTCTCATTTTAGGCAGCATTAGGAATCCTTTCCCTCCATATCAGTAGAACATGTGGCATCTTTAGTAGAGGTAGTAGGAATCTGGAACTCAGTGTCTGTAAGAATGGTAAAGGCAAAAATTCTCATAACATTTAAAAAGTATTTAGATGTGTACTTGCGATGCCAAGGCATCCAGGCTGTCGGCCAAGTGCTGGAAAGTGGGATTAGAATAGTTAGGTGGTTGGCTTTTGACTGGCACAAACTCGATGGGCCAAAGGGCCTCTTTCTGTGCTGTAGACCTCTATGAATCTATGACTTTATTTCCGTCCAGTAGCCAGGCTGGAAACCTGATTCAAGGGATTCACACCTGGAATTATTAGGAAGGTGGACGTGGATTTGAGAAGCAACTACATGTCAATGAGAATGTGGTAGAAAGAAAGGCAGTTGGAAAATGGGTGGTGTTTTGCAAGGCCAGGAGGATCAAGACAGATATCTTGAGAGGGGAAATGACATAAGATTTGGAGATTGGGGCCGATAATAAGGAGAGGGAACCATGAACAACATAAATTCACATACGGCTTGAGGAAAAAATTCAAATTTGGATGATCCATAATTTGCCTTATATTTATGTATATTGCACGGTGAGAGGTTGGCCAAGAACACAAGGCACATATTCAGAATCAATTTAATTACAATAAATACCCAAGTGAACTCAAATCAACCTAAACTTTTCTAACAGTGTGATCTCCTGCATAGTTAACAATACTCTTTTTATCCCCTATTCTCGCGCTTCCTCTTGATGTGACTTGAGGATTTTTATCACACAAGATTCAGGCAGCCCTTCTGTTCTGGCAGCTGACCTCTGGAATGAAGCTGCTACCAGTTTCTTCTCTGAAGTTTGCTTTGGTGCTGCCTTCTATTTTCCACTGATGTAGTGCAATTACAGGAAAACTGGGGATTCCAAAAAAATACATGTCAGGATCAAACAGTTTGATTCCACCCTTTACCATTTCACAGGTCCTAGATTGTGTTCCCATTGACGGCGTGTTAGCTGATGCAATCTGATCCTAAAAACTCTGTGGCATGGTTAGCAGCTTCCATATGAAGAGATGTTTGTGTGCAGTTCTATCTATTCTTTCCTCTACTGTTACACTGCTGTAATCTGTTTTTCTGTGGAGCTTAAAACTCTAATTAGGTCCTGATTGCTTCAAAGTAGGTCCTGTTACATTTCCTCACATTTCCTTTAAACCCTCTGCCCCTTCAGTTAAATCTATGCTCCCCGGTCATTGATCCCTCCACCAAGGGGCAATGTTTCTTCCTGTTTACCCTATCTTTGCCCCTCATCATTTAATACTTCTTTTAAAGTCTCAAAGACATTCTTTGCTCCAATGAAAGTGGTAAACAGTTGACAGCTTCAGAACAGTTGGCAGCACCTCATGGACCATTGTCCAGCTCCAGACAGGTCCCATTCTTTTCTATCAATTGTAGCCAGGGAACCACCAGAAATGGCTTTTCATTCGACTCCCACACTTTTACTCCTAGAGAATTCCAATGATCTGTCATTGGCCCCATTCTACTCCTCATCTTCATCCTACTCTACCTCATTACCTAGGTGCCTCTAATTTGTTACAGTGCAGCTTCAACAATCATTATTGGATGCGCAATAATTTCCTTAAATACTGGGGAGACTGAAACCATTGCGTTTGGTACCCACCAAAACCTCCATTCTCTGGACTAGTGTTTCTATCCTTGCTGTGTAAGATCATAGTGTAACAGACTCATGGCTACTAAAACATAAGTAGATTGCCAATTTGGCCAAACAGCAAAGGATGATGGGTATGGGACACAGGGACGAAGTAAAGCTCGTGAACTTTGATGAGGCCATGATGGCCAATGCACATGGGAAGAAGTATCATCAGGTTTCAAGGAAATGCTCAATAGTAATGCTTCCAAACTCCTCTGAGATTGTGGTGGTAAGAATCTGTCCTCTCAACATACGTAGCAATATGGAGGAACTCTGTGGTAGTGTCCCTACTTCTGGACCAGAAGGTCTAGGTTCAAGACCTTTAAATATGGCACCAGAACCTTTGATGCAGGAACATCCCAGCAAAGGCAAGATCTTCTGACTCACTTCCCCAGTTTACTGAGTATCTCACACAATCACCATGCTTTCATAGATAATAAGCTGAAAAGCACATAATTACACAAGATAACACATCCTAAACAATGGCGACCATGATGTAGGCCAACATGCTCAACACCATACTTGAAATTCAAAAAGGTACCATTCTGTCCATAGTATCTAACAAGCTGAACTCCTTTCTCTCTAAGGAGGATTAAATGGACCTCAAAACCTGGAAATGGGCTTTGTCATCACTTCTTGGAGATAGTAATTGCCTTTTGTTACCTTTTCTTTACATTAACCTTTATGTGAACAAATGGAGTCCTTCAGTAGAATTAACATTCTTTACAATTGACATTAGTAAATGCCAGCAATTTAACCACTGTAAAATTCTGTTCTTCTTTAAGATTCTGACAATTTCCAAGCGTGCAAAACCTTCTTGTTCTCCGAAACGCAGCACTCACCACAAGCATATTTAGGCATTGTCTTATTTGTTTTCACAGACTTTGCTTCCTTTTCCATTTCCCATATGTTGGCCATCTGCTCAAATGTCCCTCCCACCACCATTGAACACTATTTTAGAATAATAACTAGACAGCTGTTTCAAAACATTGTGGTCTATAAACTCATCATCTTTCACAAAATAGTTGACATGTTTCACAATTTCAAGGTGACCAGTAATCTTAAATAAAGACAAAGCACACAGTACGAGATTCAATCACAAATACAATTCAACTCAGATAACAAGCATGGGGCTGGATCAACACAGCAGGTCAAGCAGCATCATAGGAGCAGGAAAACTTGACGTTTCGTGCCTAAACCCGTCATCAGAAATGGGGGAGGGGAAGAGGGTTCTGAAATAAATAGGGAGAGAGGGGGAGACGGATAGAGGATGGATAGAGGAGAGGATAGGTGGAGAGGAGGCAGACAAGTCGGAGAGGCGGGGATGGAGCCAGTAAAGGTGAGTGTAGGTAGGGGGGTAGGGAGGAGATAGGTCAGTCCAGGGAGGACGGACAGGTCAAGGGGGGCGGGATGATGTTAGTAGATAGG
>JAHRHZ010000024.1:29147978-29168580 GCA_024137785.1 Ginglymostoma cirratum
ACGGACAGGTCAAGGGGGCGGGATGATGTTAGTAGATAGGAGATGGGGGTGTGGCTTGAGGTGAGAGGAAAAACAGGTTAGGGAGGTGGAGATGAGCTGGGCTGGTTTTGGGATGCGTTTGGGGGAGGGGAGATTTTGAAGCTTGTGAAATCCACATTGATGCCATTGGGCTGCAACGTTCCCAGGCTGCAAATGATTTGCTGTTCCTGCAGCCTTCGGGTGGCATCACTGTGGCATTGCAGGAGGCCCAGGATGGACATGTCATCTGAGGAATGGGAGGGGTAGTTGAAATGGTTCGCAACTGGGAGGTGCAGTTGTTTGTTGCGAACTGAGCGCAGGTGTTCTGCAAAGTGGTCCCCAAGCCTCCGTTTGGTTTCCCCGATGTAGAGGAAGCCACAACGGGTACAGCTAATGCAGTATACCACAATGGCAGATGTGCAGGTGAACATCTGCCTGATGTGGAAAGTCTTCTTGGGGCCTGGGATTGGGGTGAGGGAGGAGGTGTGGGGGCAGGTGTAGCACTTCCTGCGGTTACAAGGAAAAGTGCCGGGTGTGGTGGGGCTGGAGGGGAGTGTGGAGCGGACAAGGGAGTCGCGGAGGGAGCGGTCCCTCCGGAAGGCAGATAAGGGTGGGGAGGGAAAAATGTCTTTGGTGGTGGGGTCTGATTGCAGATGGCGGAGGTGTCGGAGGATGATGCGTTGGATCCGGAGGTTGGTGGGGTGGTATGTGAGGACGAGGGGGATTCTTTTTTGGTTATTGTTACGGGGACGGGGCGTGAGGGATGTGTGCCGGGAAATGCGGGAGACACGGTCGAGGGCGTTCTCAACCACTGTGGGCGGGGGAAGTTGCGGTCCTTGAAGAATGAGGACATTTGAGATGTGCGGGAGTGGAATGTCTCATCCTGGGAGCAGATGCGGCGGAGGCGAAGGAATTGGGAATAGGGGATGGCATTTTTGCAGGAGGGTGGGTGGGAGGAGGTGTATTCCAGGTAGCTGTGGGAGTCAGTGGGCTTGAAATGGACATCTGTTTCTAGGTGGTTGCCCGAGATGGAGACAGAGAGGTCCAGGAAGGAGAGAGAAGTGTTGGAGATGGTCCAGGTGAACTTCAGGTTGGGGTGGAAGGTGTTGGTGAAGTGGATGAACTGTTCGAGCTCCTCGTGGGAGCACGAGGCGGCGCCGATGCAGTCATCAATGTAACGGAGGAAGAGGTGGGGTTTAGGGCCAGTGTAGGTACGGAAGAGGGATTGTTCCACATAACCTACAAATAGGCAGGCATAGCTTGGGCCCATGCGGGTACCCATGGCCACCCCCTTTGTCTGTAGGAAGTGGGAGGAATTGAAAGAAAATTTGTTGAGGGTGAGGACGAGTTCGGCTAGGCGGATGAGGGTGTCGGTGGAGGGGGATTGGTCAGTTCTGCGGGACAGGAAGAAGCGGAGGGCCTTTAGGCCATCTGTATGGGGAATACAGGTGTATAGGGACTGGACGTCCATAGTAAAAATGAGGTGTTGAGGACTGGGGAATTGGAAGTTCTGGAGGAGGTGGAGGGCGTGGGTAGTGTCACGGACGTAGGTAGGGAGTTCCTGGACCAAGGGGGTGAAAATGGAGTCTAGATAGGTGGAGATGAGTTCGGTGGGGCAGGAGCAGGCGGAGACAATGGGTCGACCCGGGCATTCAGGTTTGTGGATTTTGGGGAGGAGATAGAAGCGGGCGGTGCGGGGTTGGGGAACGATGAGGTTGGAGGCGGTGGGTGGGAGGTCACCTGAGGTGATGAGGTTGTGGATGGTTTGGGAGATGATGGTTTGGTGCTCGGGGGTGGGGTCATGATCTGGGTGCGGTAGGAGGAGGTGTCAGAGAGTTGGCGCCTGGCCTCAGCAATGTAGAGGTCAGTGCGCCATACTACGACTGCCCCTCCCTTGTCCGCGGGTTTTATGGTGAGGTTGGGATTGGAGCGGAGGGAGTGGAGGGCTGCACGTTCTGCGGGGGAGAGGTTGGAGTGTTTGAGAGGGGTAGAGAGGTTGAGGCGATTGATGTCTCGACGGCAGTTGGAGATGAAGAGGTCGAGGGAGGGTAGGAGGCCTTGGGGTGGTGTCCAGGAGGAGGGCTTGTGTTGGAGGCGGGAGAAGGGGTCAGTAGAGGGAGGGTTAGATTCGCGGTTGGAGAAGTAAGCGTGGAGGCGGAGGCGGCGGAAAAACTGCTCAATATCCAATTCAACTCACTTATTTTACAACAGGTTCTCAGTGGCTGTCTTAATTATACCTTTACATTCTGGTCTATTACAGTCTTTAAAGTTATTATCCAGAATACAGGAATATGTATCATCTTGCCAATCTTTTTAGATTGCACTCCCCTATGGTCATGCTGAAATGTACAGAGTCTTGAACAAACTGCATCCAGAATGTGTTGATTAAGACATTTAGCACCTGAAAAGGTTAAACAATGTGACAATGTAAGCATTTCCTATCAGGTTCAAAAGAATTGGTCCTGGGAGGAACCAACCAGCGTGTTTTCTTGAACAAATGCTCCAGTCTACTGTATTTATGAATCTAACAGTAATATGTGTCTACTCCTAACTCTAGCCTGTGATCTTAGAAAGGTCTCTGATGGAACTCAGATTTAATGTAACAAGTTATTAAGATTATCTACTAAACATATTTTGTCTATAAGGATTGAGCTTCATTTCTGCCAAAGGCTTTATGCGGACATCCTTCCCCACTTGATACCAGTAACTTAGACTAATACTGTTAAGAAGGACAAGTGTCAGAGGATCCACTGAAGACATCTCCAGATTGTTCAGAACAGGCGAGGCAGCATCCTGCTCCTCTGATGCTGCTTGGCCTGCTGTGTTCATCCAGCTCACACCTGGCTATCTCAGACTCCAGCACTGACAGTTCCTACTATCTCCAGATTGTTCAGATTGACACAATCACAACCAATACCATGCAGGGATTGCAAAATATACTATGCTGATAGCAGAATGGATTTCCTAACATATATCAGAATGTGGTATTCCTTTGACTCCCAAAATTCTATAAACTAAAATATTTTTAAGAATTCAGAGGTAATGTAGAGGACAGTAGTGAGGCTTACACTGGTGCCAGAGGAAAGCATTTCAAGGATTGGTTTGCAAACTGTACCTCTTCAGCCTCGGTATTGTCCTAGAGAATGCTTCACTAAGTAAGTTGTAGAAGATAATTAAATATGGAGCACTTTTAAAACATGAAGGAAGTAAGATGAGAAGAAACAGGTTTGAATTTGATATTGATGGCCAATTGCCACTCCCTTCCTTCTGCAATGCTCTTACTAAATCCCATAATTTTACCATGCCTCACTGTACATTCAAAGGTCTTGGCTTTGGCTAGTACTTTGTCACATCACTTAATTTTTTTCCCATTTTCTGCTTGGCAGCTAATCAGCAATATATGAAGTCCCCTTGGCTGTTTCACTTCTTTAAAAATAATTTGTAAGCATAAGCTATTGTTAGAATAGAGATCAGAAAGTATTTCTTTCCACAGCGAGTGTTCAGCAGGCTAGATGAAACTAGTTTGCAGCAGGATTTCTGAGATAACAAGGTGTGGAGCTGGATGAACACAGCAGGACAAGCAGCATCTGTTGGGCAACGCACTGACCTCAGTAGCTTTTTTGTTTGTTCGTTCAAAGTAAATGTGGGCATCATTGGCTGGGCCAGCATTTATTGTCCACCCCTAGCTGCACTTATGAAAGTAATAGTGAGCTGTGTTCTTGAACCTCTGCAGTCTATGTGCTGTAGCTACACCCACAATGCCATTATGGACAGAATTCCAGGATTTTGACAAACATCTCTTGTAATAAGATGACAGTCCAATTGATATTTTTCTAAGAATGAGACAAAAGGTAAAATTTTAGTTCTACAAACCCCTCTTGCAGCAAAGGAGTTGGTCTGGCAATATGTCATGAACTTATGTGTTTCAGTGAGTCTTTAACTCAACCACTGCATTAGCTTTTAACTTAGTGGCAGTTCCCAACAAATCATAGAATATTTATTGCACATTAAAACAACTCGTTCCAAGTGATGGAAGGTGCTTTTTGCTTTTCTGAAAAGGATGCCCAACAAGGTTCAGTTTGGCTGTACACTGCAGTGGTAACAATAATAATGAGAATATATAGGAAAACTGATCCCTGGTTCTCTGACTCTTTTCTGGAAGAGATGTTGGAAGTGGTGAGGGACATAAGGGCAATTCTGTCTCCTGTGTATGGAGGGAGTTGGCTATCTACCAAATCAAATTGGTATGTGAAGACAACAGAGAGGTGAACATCTGCACTATGATCACTACCAGCACTACCAGATCACTATTTGCAGAACTACGAGAGTTATTATCTAACAAGTGCTGAAAAAATGAATGACATGATACTATCAGCTGACAATGCCCACATTCTGATACCCTGAATAATCCTTAATAACACCATGCAGTTTCCACTCATTGCTCTCTCTCAAGGTATACCCTCACATTCTCATCTGAGCAGCTATCACTGTTATTTCAATGTATTGGCAACTCTTACCTATTCCTCACTGACACCCACCGCAATATTCTAATCAATATTTTCCACACATTCCACTTCTCACATTCAATGTAGGGGAGAAGAGCACATTTTTCCAGATAGTGATAGAGAACTGGTGGAGGGGCTATGTGGTGTGGAGTGGCCACATTCACCACTGTGCAGTTGTTATATAGGAATATCTAAGGATAAAGGAATACTTGTTAGATATCATCAGGGCGGTAGGGTCCAGCACAAGGCAAAGAGAGATGGGGTTCTCCCACTTACCCAGCGACAACAATGTGTATCACAGTGCCACTTAGCACATAAACACGTCATTATGCTGAAAGAAAACACAGGAAATACTGGAAATACTCAGCAGATCATGTGTATCAGTATATAAAATATGTGCTCAGGTCTTTGAAGATAGCAAGACAAGTTGGTTTGCAACGATTGTAGTGTGAAGGTGGTGACCAATTATGGCCAATGCATTGAAAAACAATTAACGTTTTGATTAGATGAAAAGAATTACTTTAAATAAGATACATTATAATCCACCATTTGAATAGGTGCTAAAAATCATAGAGTCCCCACAGTGTGGAAGCAGGCTATTTGGCCCATCAGGTCCACACCAACACTCTGAAGAGCATCCCACTAAGACCCACTCCCCTACCCTATCACCCTGCATATCCTACTGCTAATCCACCTAGCCTGAACACCCTAGACACTATGGGCAACTTAGCATAGCCAGTCCACCTAACCTGCACATCTTTGGACCATGGGAGGAAACTAGAGCGCCCAGAGGAAACCCACACAAACACGGGGAGAATGTGCAAACTCCACACAGACAGTCGCCCAAGGTTGGAATCGAACCTTGGTCCCTCGCAGTGCTAGCCACTGTGCTGCCCTGAAACTATAAGAAGTGCAATGCAAAAAAGCGCTGGATCTGTAGGGAACTTAGAGGGTAGCCAAACATCTGTGACAGAAGCTAGACGAGAACTAATTGAACTGTAAGAGTTCATGAAACAAACTGTATAAACAAAATAATAACATTTGTTTATGTAGATATACAATGGGCAATGAAAGCCTGTTTAAACCCCACAAAGACAAATTATAAACCATCACACATTTAAAACCGAGAGTGACTAGCAAGCAGCCATCTTAGAACAAATTAAAGGGTCGAATTCCGATATAATTCCACGTTTACATAAATTGAGACAAAGACAATGTAAAGAAATCATACTGGATTGTGACTATAGTTTTCTTTAAACCTGGTTGATCTAACCTCCAATAGTTAATTAATTCAGATGGATTTTAAACATTGCACAAAATTAAATTAAAATAGTCATGTAGTGAATATATTTGATATTGTACGACACGGTGTTCATTATTTTCATATACTCATAGAATTTTACAGGATAGAAGGTGGCTATTTGACCCATCATATCTGTACTAGGTCCCAAAAGAGCTACCCAGCTATCCCCATTTAACTTGTTGAGAGACAAACATGGTCGGAACATTAACAATTGGAGTTTTGTATTTCTAAATAGAGGTATAAAGTACAAGAGCTTAGAAATTTATATAAAACCCTTAGTCAACACTAGCTGGAGTATTGCGTTCAATCCTGAACATCATACTTTAGGAATGAAAACAGAAATTCCTGGCAAAGCTTAGCAGGTCTGGCAGCATCTGTGACAGAAACCAGAGTTAACGTTTCGGGTCTGGTGACCCTTCCCCAGATCTGAGCTTTTTGAGCAATTTCTGTCATTGTTTCTGCTTTACAGCATCCGCAGTTCTTTCAGCTTGTACTTTAGGAATTATTTGTTGACCAGCAAACAGAAGAAATTTACTCAAATGTTTCTGAGAATGCAGGATTCTAGTTTTATGCTTTGACCAAAGAAGCCGGAGTTAGATCTTTAAAATTAAAAATAAGTCGATAAATTGGTTTTACTGGCTGAAGAGTTGGCAACCTGAGGGTTAAGATTTAAGATAATTAGTAAAGGAGTCAAAAGTGACATAAAGATTTTTTTAAAAAATTAACAAGTAGTTTGTTTTTGGAACGTGCAACTTCATTGGCTGATGGATACCGATTGTAGCCTTCGAAAAGGAATTGAATAAATATTCAACATCACCCCTGTTCACTAAATTACTGCAACTGTAACAAGATTCCCTTCTGACTTTTCATCCTACCTAGGAGTGAGTTTGTACTCAGCAAAATCTACATTTATTGTTCATCCTTAGAAGGGCAAGTAGACGTCCACCATGACCGTCATGCTGTGGTAGTTAGGATGCATTATTGTAATTTACCGAAGTTACTTCAACAAGACCTGTCTGCCACTGACAAAACAAAACCAGGATCATATAACCATCATTACCTCCAAGTTCTGGACATCACCATCCTGCTGTGGACATACACTACCATTCATTTATCACTGATGATTTATCACTGTCTTGGAATTCCCTATCTAACATTATTTTTGGAGGACTACCACTGCAGGAATTCAAAAAGTAGTTATCAACTTGTAACTTCTCAGATGAATTAGGGATGAAGTGTAAATGCAACTTTAAGAGTGTCAACCACTTCCCCACAAAACAAATTACTCTTGAAAGATTACAATATTCAAAGACTCTAACTTGTCCAACTGCATTGTAGCAGCCTTGTTCTGTGAACTGCCCTGATCATCTATTTTGTTGTTGAATTGCGTGATTTGACGCTCCCAATGGATGTCTGTGTGCTATCACTGGACAGCTCGGTAACTGACGGCAGTTCACCAAATTGTTGTCACGGCGCTGCTCTGACATCGGCTGGGTGAGCACGTAATGTGGGGGTGGGGTCTGTGCTTTACATAGGCTTTGGAACTGGAAGTGAGACAGACACCGACCATTGATCCGTCTGCTGTTTGGCAGACTAGTTCCGGGTGAAGGAGAATCGGGGTTTCCCCCCCCCCCCCCTCTCTGGTGTAATTGTAAACTTTTTTGGCTTTATGTTAGGGGAGAAAGCAGCAAATTTGGCCAGGGTTGGGGCGTAGAGAACAGAAGCGTGGAGAGGGTGAAATGGCAGTAAATGTCTCTGACTTCTTGTCCTGCTCGTTTGCGGCTCCCGCCCCTGTCCGAGTTTTGTACCGAGCAAAGTGAACAAGTCCCCCTCCCCGCCACTGCGAGCAGCGGCTGTATAACCAGGAAATAAAGTCGCTTGGTTGCCTTCCCTGACCACGGACACTTCACCTTTTGCTTAACGTTGTTGAACATTTAGCTCTAAAAGCGTTGTGAAGGCAGTGCAAAGTGATCCCCAGCGACCCAGTAAGTGTTGTCTTTTCTAATTACTTCTTTCTCACGCATTCGAGTTGGTTTTGCGAATAAAAGTCGAGCCACCTCTTATTTGTGCGCTGTTTAACGACATGCTGTACGGTTTACTGGACTGGATGGTTTCTCTGGCGAGGTAATATCCTCAGA
Organism: Ginglymostoma cirratum; assembly: GCA_024137785.1. Taxonomy (NCBI): domain Eukaryota; kingdom Metazoa; phylum Chordata; class Chondrichthyes; order Orectolobiformes; family Ginglymostomatidae; genus Ginglymostoma; species Ginglymostoma cirratum. Next base: position 29,155,943 of record JAHRHZ010000024.1, read on the forward strand.
CATTTTCATCCCAAACTTAACGTCTGGAAATGCCCACTTTATTCAAAATGTAACCTACCTGATTCTAACCAGTGATAGTTTGTATTTAAAATGATCGCGACGTTTCGTTTTGTTTCTATTGTTACTGTGTGTGGCAAAGAACTGGTATTTTACAACATACATTAGTTCAAAGTGTTGCGCTGTCATCTCCTCTAGGGGTTTAGTGCTAGGGTTTCTGTTGAAGTCGTCGAGCGGTTTCAGGGTAATTGTGGCGGAGGTTTTGTTCGGATTTTTTTCTTCAACGCTTCCTATAGCATTCAGATTGGTTTTGCACGAACTGAAAGATTTAACTGTAAATTACATGAGTCCTTCTGTCATTCACTCCCTGGGGTTGTGTTCAGCTGACTGTATTTCGAGGGGGATTTTCCAGGGGGATTTTCCAGAGAGAAGTGAATACGTTGAATTCTGAAAACCAAAATCGTGGGTGGATTTGAAGGCCTGTACTTGTACAGCAGTGATGTTACAAACATTTTTAACTGGAGGTGCTCTTCGGGAACCCTTTCAAATATTCTTGCTTTCCTAGGAAGCCTCTTTTCAAACTTGCAAAAGCTATCAATGGTTATCTAAAACAAAAAATAATAATTTTCTTTCTTCTTTATATCCAGCAGATTAGTTTTTGACCACTAAGAGGCCTTTTGGCCCATCACCTATGCCTAGCCTTTGAAAGAACTGGTTAGTCCCACACCTCTGTCTTTTCCTAAGCCTATGGAACCTATTCTCTTTTAAACATGTATCCCATAGCCTCTTGCATCTTCTTGCACCATTTTGTCAGGTAGACCTTTTCAAAATGCAAGGGCGACAGAAAGATTCTCTCCTCTCTCTCGTGGGTCTTAGCAATTCACTTTAAATCTGTATCCTTTGGCTACCAACCCATTGGCTAGAGGATACAGTTTTATTTGCTCCATTAAACTCTTTGCCACCCCTCCTCTGCACAGTACTGAAGAACTCAATTGAATCACTCCTTAACCATCATGCTGTAAATGTCATAAGCTTCTCTCCATTTAACTGCAGTCAGTTAAGCCTAGTGTCACTGCAATGAGTCTTCCCTGCATTACGTGTCGATCGCATATAAAGGACAGAAATAATGGCAGCCATTTGATGATCTCTGATCCAAGTGGTTTATAGTATGCCAATTTATAAGTCCCATGTTTCGATTCAATGTAGTTGGACTGAGGATGACAGATAAGTTAGAGGAGCTGTTTAAACTGAATATAACCATGTGGAAATTTACCTTTTGCCTTCTTATCCTATCCATAAATTCCCCTGAACCTAAAAAGGCAAATCATGTGCATGTGGTGGTTCTTCTGCTAATTTTAGTAATGTGATAAATTTTCACACTTCTTGGAAGTTGTATTTGTACAAAAATTCAACCTTGTCGCATGATATTGTAGGCAAATGAATATTTTAAAGTAACGTACCACATTAAGAACAGCAATAATTTATGCTAATCAGTGTTGCCCCTTTTAAAATTTCATTAGTCAAAATGTTTTGATTTGTGGCAACGTGAATCCTTGCAGTGGGTTACCAGCAAATGCTGCTACCCGATGACATAAAATTTGGGAGCTGGAGTAGATTACATGCCTGTCAGGGCTGCTCTGTCATTCCATGCAATGTGGATGATATTTAGCCTCAAGTGCACTTTCCTACATACTCCTCATATCCCTTTATTCCTCGACAAATCAAAAATCTGTCTATATCGGCCTTAATTATATTCAGTGACAGAGCGTCTAAAATTCAGCTGGGGTAGGGAATTTCAAAGTTTCTCAACCCTTTGCGTGAACAAATTTCTCAACTCCTCAGTCTTAAATGATTGACTCCTTTAATCCTGAAACTGTCTCAGGCCTAATGCAGTGCTCTGGTGAGGCTTAATGCAAACTGGAAAAACATCTCTCCTTTTGCTTGGGGATCTTGCAGCCTTCGGAATTCAATCAAGTTCAATAATTTCAGAGATGAAACATGCCTTATTTCATGTTTATTACACAGACACTCCAGATCATATCATGATGACGTGAGTTTCTTTTAGCACAGTTCCAGTAATCACCTATCTAGCTGCTTTTTTATTCTTTCTTGGCTTACTATCGATAATCCCTTTTATCCACCTACCTTTGCTGCTGTCTGTCTCTCTTGGCCCCGTCTCCACCTATATGCCCGCAACCCCCACTTCCCCATGCCATCTGCATAAATATCACCTTTTGCTGAGCCACTTAGTGTTGAAGATGTTTATTGGACTTGAAACACTAACTTGGTTCTTTCTTCATAGATGTCCCAGACCTACTGAGTTTCGCCAGCAATTTCTGTTTTTGCTTGTTTCAGATTGCAGCATCTACAGTACTGGGCTGGATGAACACAGCAGGTCAAGCAGCATCATAGGAGCAGGAAAACTTGATGTTTCAGGCCTAAACCCTTCATCAGAAATTTTCTGATGTTTTCCTGTTCCTATGATGCTGCTTGACCTGCTGTGTTCATCCAGCCCCATGCTTGTTATCTCAGATTCTCCAGCGTCTGCAGTACCTTTTATCTCTCAGCATCTACAGTACTTTGTTTTTAGCCTTTCTTTTACCTTGAAAACATTACTTTGCTTCAAACCTTTTGTTTCTATTAAAGTTGAAAAAAGTAACTTGTGCCTTTATAATTATTTTTGTTTTGTTTTGTTCTGTCAGATTTATAATGGAATTGCATTCTGAAATTGATATCAAAATTATGAATGTGTGTGTCACCGCCAGCGTTTTAAAGTACGTGAAGGTTCTATATGTTAATCTAAGAAAGAGCTGCAACCGTTCTTGTCACTCACTATAGGTCAATTCATGGGAACCTGATGCAAAAGATTGCTACTCCTGTTGACTAGACAGAAATTGAATCATTCGTCAAATTGTCAGCAGCTTTGAAGAATATGACAGCCGTGCAGTAATAAACTCAATTGCACTGTGTCATCAATTAATAAATAGCATTATTGGTGTGAATAGTTTAGTTGAAACCTGCAAAATAGTTGTCTCATAAATTCAGTTATGGCTGCAAAGGTCCAATAATTTCAGTTAAACCTATAGTAATAGCAAATAACAAATTTTTAAAAGTCACTTTTATGTCTGATAATCAAGATACAGTGTGATTTATGAATATTATTGGTGTAGTCCAATATGCTCACTGAACTAATTAGGAATTGTACTTTAATACCTTGAACTTGACTTGTAGCAAAGATATGACTTAAGCTACGGCCTTGCTTGCTGCTCTTGTTGGCTATCTTGGTTCCTCTGGCTCCTGTTTCATACTCTGCTGAAAGTGCCAATTCTGTTCCCAACCTGTTTAAGTGCTGGCCCTGCATCATTTCCACCTCCATGAAAACTACTTTTCCAAAAATAAATGACATTTGCAGTGCCCACTGTATCTTAAAGAGATTGCTGCAGCCAGTATCGGGCAGAGAGTTATACCACCACCAATCTTCTTTAAAGAGCCTCACATAAGCAGCTAAAGAACTGTGAGGCTTGCAAACCTCATCTTATCCTTTGACATTGGACTTCTAATTTGCCTATAGATTAGGTTAGAACATCAAGTTAGCAAGGACCTGCACGGTGAATGATCTGATTCAAAAATGTCCAGCTGAAATCCAAGCTTTTAAAATGACTTGGGGGAAGCCAAAATTTACATTGCAAATAATTATTAACCTTTTGGTGAAAAATTTAAAATAAAAAGAAACCTGTGCAAACTAAAGCAATAATCTGTTTGGATTACTGTATCTGACTGTGGTGTCTCATCAATATCAACTAAGAATATCGCAGTAGACATCAATGAAAATTGCATGCAGAACAAATCAAAATTTGAGCCACATCATTTAAACATACCTTTTTATCAAACGATAATGGTTGCAGAACGTGCAGTCACTGGCATCCCACATCGAGTTAGTCCATAAGCCTGGAATGTAGTCAACTACAATGACTGTTATCCTACAGGTTTTTGACGTGGCTGGCACAACATGTTCCACTGAAAATGACAGCTGATAATTCTCTGATAAGAATGTATCAAAAGTTTATGATGCACATGTTACATTTTTGTACAAAAAAATACTTCAGTATGAATCCAAACAATGCAATGTAGCTAAAGCCCTGTGAGATTGGGACTCTACCTCAATTTACAAAATTTTTTGTTAGGAGGAATGTGAAGTGAATTTTTCTAAATGAAATTGTAGAACCAACTCAATTACGATAAAGTAGTTAAATGGGAATCAACTGCTTGGTAATAAAACTACTGTTGCTGTTGATTCATTGTGTCTATTCTGATCAAAGATAGTGGTGAGATAGGAACCAAGACACCTTGTTTTTTTTTTAGAAAAGACAAACTGTTTGGATTTATTCTGATGAAGCTCTGTGAACATCACATTCTGTGGCGGAACTTGAGCCAGGACATTCTTGCGCAGAGGTAGGGATGCTACCACTAAGTCACAAAATCACTGCACAATGTTCAGCACCGTTCACAATTCCACAGATACTGAAGCAGTCCGTGTCCGTTTGCAGCAAGATCTGGATAATAGGCAGGATTGGGCTGAGAAGTAGCAAGTAATATTTGTGCCACACGAGTACCAGGCAATAACCATTTCCACCAAATGAGAATTGACATTCAACTGTGTTACTGTCACTGAATTCCACTTTATTGATATCCTGGGGTTTACCATTGACCAAGAACTGAATTGGACAAGCTTATTTGTAATAATAGGAACAGAATAGTGGTTGGGATTTCTGTGAGTATTTCCCCTCCTGTCTCCCCAATTTCTGTCTTCCAAGACACAGTTCACAAATATGATCGAATACACTCCATTTGCCTGGATGAGTGCATCCCCCCCCCACCCCCCCGAAACTCAATTTTAACACCTTTCAGGACAAAATTGCTGCATGATTAGAACCCCATCTGCTACTGTCAATGTTCTCTCAATTCATGGATATACAGTTGCAGAAATGTGTACCTTTGACAAGACACACTTCTGTCATTTACCCAGGCTCCTTTAGCAATAGGCTCCAAACACGTGACCTGTACCATCTCTAAAAGAACATGAGCAGCAGATCAGTGAATACTGTTACCTGCAAGTTTCCCTCCAAGCCACGCCATTCTGACTTGGAATACAATTGCTGTTCCTTTACTGTTTCTGGTCAAATCCTGGATCCTCCTCAACTGCAGAATGGGTCCAGCTACACCCCAAGGACTGCAGCGTTTGAAGAAACCTTACCACCATCTTCTCAAGGGCAGTTAGGGACGATCAGTAAAAGCTGGTCCAGCCAATGAAGCTTGCATCCTACGCAATGAACAAAAATAGTCTATTTAACTTATATTCTTGTGCATGCTAGATTATTGAACACAAAGCCATGTTCCAAACACTGAAATAAATTGCATTCCTGTGTAGTTGCCAAGAAAAAAAACAAAATTTCAAACAGTATCAACTATCTCAACGTTCCTCTGTTCTAAGCAGAACTCTAGAACCTCCAAATATTTTCAATATTGCAGCTTTTTTTGTAGAAATATCTTTTTAATTATTAACTGAATTATTACATTCATTGACATGGGTTGTTCAGCAAGGTGCCACAATGTTGTGAAGACCTAGGGTTAGTGGAGGTTTTTTAGTCCAATTGTGTTTAATTTGTGGAGGAATATGTTTTTGTTTAAAGGTATTTGGCACAGAATTTTCCTCTTCTGAATTTCAAGGACTTTATTTCCAACACAAGCAAATACTTACTGACAAATAATGTTCCTATATTGTGCAGTTTAAGAACCGCACTATGATAGGATAATTAGGCAGACTATTTAAAAATTGTGACTAAAATCAGATTCTTAGCTTGAGTAGTTTGATAATGCAAGCAGTCAGTCACCATTGCTTCAGCTACAAGTGTGAAGTCTCTACTGATCCTCTTTTCTGTTGTAAAGCTGTTGAAGGAGTTTCGATCAACTTCTTGAGATAGAATCATAGAATCCCTACACTGTGGAAACAGGCTCTTTAGCCCAACAAGTCCACACCGACCTTCACAGCATTTCGCCCAGACCCATTCCCCTGTAACCCGCCTCATCTTACACATTCCTGACCACTAGGTGCAATTTAGCATGGCCAATCCACCTAGCCTGCACTTCTTTGGACTGTGGGAGGAAACTGGAGCACCTGGAGGAAACCCATGCAGACACTGGGAGAGTGTGCAAACTCCACACAGACAGTCACCCAAGGCTGGAATTGAACCCGAGTCCCTGGCACTGAGGCAGCAGTGCTGACCACTGAGCCACCATGCCGCAAGAGTTATTGATTGATAGGAGAAATTTGATATGCATTCCAGAAACACTTTGTTCGAAATTGGAAAGTTGCGTGATAAACTTTGAAAGAGCTGTGTGGTACAGTGGCTGTGCTGATATCAATTCGAGATTGAAGGAGTTAAAGACTCTGTCTGATACCTTCAAAGGTCCAACTTTGGTACTGAGTGTAGATAAGCATTTTCTTTTTTTTTTTGTAACACTGCAAATGCTGAAATTCTGAAAGAGAAACAGAAAATAATGGACATGAAGTTATCCAGTATCTATGGAAAAGAAAACGAATGCATTTTAGCTTTAAACCCTAATCCTTTTGACAGACTGACAATGTAAAGATGCGTCATTTAATAATAGGGTTGAAAGAAAAAGCAAGTTGTCAAAAAAAAGGCGCAGAATATATGAAAAGGATGAAAGTTTAAGTAAATACCTGTGGTTAAAAAGGATTGAGTAGAGCCGTACAAGGATAAAAGGCATGGAAGTTGTGAAATTTATAGTAGTATGTGTGTGTTAACTATAGCTGAAATCTGACTTTACCAAAAGACACCTTTCAAATTGGAGTGCAAAATTCCCGAAAGAATAAAAATATTCTTGTTGGAATGGTCTGGGAAACCAAATCTAGTGAGTTCTAAGTGGGGATGGAAGGAGAAGTTGAAATGGAGACCCATCAAGTGGATGGAGTCACACTTATTAACAGAAGGCAGGAATTTGGCAAAATGGTCATCTGATTTGTGTTCAAGGCTAAGTACTTGGGGCCTTACATGATGAAGATGCAGTTGAATGGACAGATTATTACTTGCCAAGAGTAGATGAGAAAATGCTGGGAAAAAGGCGGTTGGAGGTTTATGTGGTGGAAGATTAAACATGTGTATCCCAGAACAGAGTTCTCTTTTTACAACAGACAGGGGGCTTAGGGTAAGGTGAAACTGCTGATCATATTGTACGTAGCAGAAGATAATCTGAATGCTGAGCATTAGAGGGAGCCACTTTGTTGTTCAGGGGAAAGCTTCAAAATGGGGTCTCCCATTTAAGATAAAAATGAGGGGGATTTTGTTTTTGTAAAAGAGTTATTTCTCTTTTGAAATTCTGTTCCCCTGAGAGTAGTGGAGGCTGATTCATTGAATACCTTTTTAAACAATTAATTATTCAGATTTTTGAATTTCAAAGGAGTTGAACGTTTGTGAAGGAGATGCGGGGTTGAGCTGGAGTTAAAGCTGTAGTCTAATCAGCCATCACCTTATTGATTTTCAAGAGAAAGGGGCCATCTGTTGACATCTCTTCTGATTGATTGCTTCCATTTTCATAAAGAGGAAATAAGCATGGGAGATTGAAGGCACATCAAACCTCCAGTAACCGTTGCCAGGCAAAAAGATTTTCTTGAATGTAAACAAAGGAAAAATTCAAATTGTGGAACAAAAACATAAAATCTAGCTGTGGATAAATTTGAGAGAAAGTATGTTGGGAAGATATTTAATCGGGAAGAAACAACTACATGAAATGAGCTCTGTTGCAGCTCCCAATGTGTGGTGGCCTGTGACACACCATCATATTATAATAACTTGAGGGGTGGCTCATGTTAGAAAATAAAAGGTGTGGTAGAAACTTGTGTGAGAGTAATTCTCACAGTTGAAAAAAGGAAGCTTGACTCAATCTAGTCGTGGATACTTCTAATCAACTTGTTGAGATGTGTTATGACAAACTCTGGAGCAGGTGGGACTTGAACTGAGGCTTCCTGGTTCAGCAACAGGGAGACTACCACTGTGTCACGGGCTCTATAAATTAGCCAGTATGTTTATTATAAACCAAGTTAAACATTATATGCTAGTGTGTAATGCTGTATCCTTCATTCTTCTAGAATATAGATCCCATTTGCTGCATAAAGTGGAAAATAATTTCACTCTGCATTTTGGGGAAAATAAAGTAAATACATTGCCAGTTTTTAGCCCCACTGGAGACTGTGTGTGTTTGTTTGTTTAAACACCAGCTTTTTTTTCTTATTTTCTGCCCTGAATGTGTTAATTCCCCAGTCAGTCCTGTGCCACAGATGTGACCTATTCCTGAAATAACCAGTAAAGTTTGGCAACAAATTTCAGTGCCTATTTCAGCAGACAAGCATCTTATCAAAGGCTTGAGTATGTCCTCCTTCACCACTAAGGTAGACCAATGAACCCAGATTTTACGGGGCCATTGGTTGTCTCCGATTCTACTCAGGCAGACACGCATTGGAAAATACCGAATTTTCACTGGTGCTATGCAAAAAGTAGAAAAATTTGAGACTTGCATTTATGAAGTGCCATTCACAACCACCCAACATTTCAGAACACTTCACAGCAAATTGGAGTATGTTACCTGTCGTCAATGGCTACATTTTACTAAACAAAGCAGCCAATTTGTGCATCACAAGCTGCTGTTGTGTAATAATTACGTCTTGATCCCATGATTGTGGAATAAGTATTGGCCATGTCACTGGGGTTTAACTCCTATAACTATTTCTTCCACATATTGTCTTGGGAATCTCCTATTTGTGCCTAAGAGTATTGTCTCATCTGGAAGACTGCACTGCCAATCCAGTAATCCCTCAGTAAAGCACTGGAGTATCAACCCAGATTGCTGGATATGTTCACGTTGGAAACCTCGCCCGATGTTTTGTCACTTAATTCTCAGCTGTTAAAACCATTTGTCATGCCACCACCACTGCATCTATGGGATCATGTAATATGGCACAAACCAGAAATAAAAGCTAGAAAATTCTTCATGTGTACAACCTAACCATGCACTGGATAAACAAGTCACTGGGAGAGTTGACGAAATTCTTTTCACTTTTTAAATACAAAACTGTTATTTCCCAGTCAAAACTCGAGCTCGCTAAGTCATGTAAAAATATCTTGGTAAAATGTCTGAGAGACTTTGCAATCAGAAATAATCGAAAGTACTTTTGACCCAATCCCTAAGAGCTTTAATATTGGCAATAAATCTCATGTCGAAGATTCAGAATTTAAGAAGCATAAATGGTATTCTGCCCTGTGCCTGTGCAACAATTGTCTGTATTAATGAAAAATGTTAGAACGAAATCAGAGTCTATATGAACAAATCTCATGGCTGTCACTAAGGCACGCACAGCAGTAAATGGAATACAAATCCAGATATTGTTGACTTTGAAAAAATAAATGAGATTAGTGTAATGCATCTCATTCATAGTCCCCATGCGTTTTGGTGCCTGCTGCCATTGGTCATTTTACTTCACTGTATCATAATGAGGGAAAGAATTATACTATTTAACTTGATTATTAATGTAATGTGTGCCGGAGATTGTTTTACTGTGATCAGAAGTTAGTGATTTAATTACATCTGTCTCGATGCCATTTGGTAGTGACTCTAGCCACAATTTGCAAAATGCTTACTGGGTTCTTTTGAAGCTTTGAACAAATTATAAGATCACTATTCCAACTGAAATGTTCTGACACTTTGCCATGCCTGCTTTTCCAAGTATTTAAACTTTCTCCAGAACAATAAAGTGGAGTAGGTACGCTCCTGGTCGAAACGAATTTGAGGAAGCAGGGAAGGTTTGCTTCAGTAGACTCGATAGATCCGGCATGTTGAGGGTACCTATCAGTTGATGACTTACGTCGAATGTTGAGTGAAATTTGGTCTCTGTCGCACATTGCGAGCGCACACAAGTTTTCAGCCAGCACGTCAAAAGCATTTGACTTGAAAATGGTCCAAACTGTGTTTATCCCACATTCTGTGAATTCAAGCATGTGCAACATTCCACACTGTCTTCAATATACACTGAACCAGTAACACGGAAGAGTGGTTTTAATTTTTAATTCTGAGTTGATTCTATTTGTAAACGTCTATCTTGTCTCCTATAATGGAATTCAGTGCGTCACAGATGTGCTACTCTTTTGTCCAAGTTGCCATTGGTGGGGGAACTGGTTGAAATCCAAGGAACTCAAGATCACTGCTGTTTTAACTGGGCGCCACTGTTCCCTCTAAGTTGCATTGGTGCACTACAGTGCTGTGCAGGTACAGAACTGCCATGCACTTCCCCTCTTGCAACGCACATGTTCGTGGCCGTGTGCGAATGTTAATGTGGCTGCTAATGTTGCTGACATACAGCAAATAGCACTTGGAGGGAACATTAGCTTATAGCTGTTATCAGTTTTCCATAAGTATATTAGTGGAGCAGCACAGAGGTTCCAGGCAGTTCTAGTGCAACGTGAGTAAAGGTGCACTTCATTGTGATGACTATGGCTAGAAACTGAAAATGTGGATATACTACTTTAGTTATGCAAGTTTCCAGGACACTTTAGATCTTGGTCTCTTTGTATGGTGGATTCAGAAAATCTTGTAAAATTCTTTTGTGCAAAGATCAGTACAGTGTAAACTCGGCAGAAAGCCACAAATCCTGTTAGATGATCTTGAGAAAAAACTTTTCTTACAAATGTTCTCCCCAATATTTCTGAGTGTTTGAAATTCCTTTCGGAAGCAACAGATAATGGCTTCGAGTTACCTGGCGGTGTGGGCAGGGGATATGCAGTCTAGATTTTGGAATTAAATCATGGGTTTTTTGTTTTTTGCTGCTAATTTAAACCCAGATATTCTTTAATCTCGAGATTTTCCATTTTAATTTGAGACGCACTGAGGGTAAACAACCAGGGCCAAGTGACCGTTAGGCACTGGTATGCTTCTTTCAACGGTGAAATTAAAAAGATGAAATTTTTAAATTTCAATTAATTTGACCTGAAATTCTACAAACTTTAACGCCCCACAATTTTTTGAGGCTGTTTTTTTTTTAAATTTTTTGTGTTTCTTTTTTTTTTTTTTTGTTCCTTGTGTGCCAATGGAGGGGAAATTGGATCCTGGTGTTCAAGAACAGGAACCGTGGATAATACCTTCTCTTCCTTTCTTTGGAGGTCAGTTTTTTTTCAGCATGGAGTAAAGTTCAGAGTTAGAATTTTGGATTATCTGTATGAGGTGCACCAGATCGAGCATTTCCTAAGATTCCAAAATTTACTTACATTAACCAAAAAAGAAGTCTATGCACATCTGTTTAAGAGAATCATCAGTTTCGAAATTGCCAGTTACAGCATCTAATGTTCCATTTATCTCAACAGTTTTTTGTTTTGATATATATTTGTTTGTAGCTCATTGTTTTGCATTCAGCGCATAGCAAATACCAATTAATCTGTAATAAATGTGCCAGAACTGAGCGCTGTCTGATAATATGTATTCTGGAGTTACTTGTCATTTTCAAACCTTCCACCTCGATACAGTAACCCACCTTTTTTGGAGTCCAGTCTGAAACCAAGCTATAGTCTGCACTTTCGGGTTTAAACAACACAACCACAGACACGGCTTGTTTTAAACTGATCCCTGCAATACAGCTGCTGGTTCAGAAGGCCACCAGCAGAAAGCTTTAAAGACTACGATTTACGAAAAATCATATACTGTTTGACAATGTGTTATGTTGGAAATCCATTATATAACGTTCACCAAACATTCAGCTCCCCTCGCTACCATAATATACTGACAGTTGTCTATTATGGGCAAAATCAGGCTTGTGGTAACCGTAGACACCAAGGTGTATTGCTGGATGAACACAGCAGGCCAAGCAGCATCAGAGGAGCAGGAAAGCTGATGTTTTGGGTCTAGACCTTCTTCAGAAAATGGTAACCTTTCTTTACTAGTTTAGATATACAAGGAAAATTTAAAGCCTTAGCAGCGGGTTGGTTAGTTTTTTTTTCTTCAAAACACACAAAATATTATATCAATTATAGTAATTTGTCTTAGGAGGTTCCCTCAGGAACTTTAAGCCTCTTGCATTAAGACATTCATCACATCAGCAGGTTACTTTACATTTGACTCTATTTGAGCAGGAAGTACTTGTTAGGGACCTGGATTTTTTCCTTAATGTTTCACAGAATGTGGACATCACTAGTTGGATCAGCGTTTACTTCTAGGTGAAGATGTTGAAGAAGCCTTGGTGACCTGGTGTGGTGAATCTTGCAGTACCTCTTGCGTTAATTTCCTCAGCCTCAGAATGAATGTTTAAGATGTTTGAAAGCACATGACTTAACGGTTTGCATTTTACTAGATGAGTCTAGTTTCTTTAGTATGGTTGGAACTGCGCTCCTTAAAAGTTATACTATCATATATAGGGGATAACAAGGTGTGGGGCTGGATGAACACAGCAGGCCAAACAGCATCATAGGAGCAGGAAAGCTTGATGTTTCGGGCCTAGACCCTTCATTCAAGGGCCTGGACCCTCTTCTTCTGATGAAGGGTCGAGGCCCGAAACGTCAAGCTTTCCTGCTCCTATGATGCTG
>JAHRHZ010000024.1:29173580-29244838 GCA_024137785.1 Ginglymostoma cirratum
TGTGTCTCGAATGAAATGTCACATATTTAAGCTAATGGGTAATGGGTAACATATATTTAAAACACATGAGAAGCAATTATTTCTTTTAAAGGTGAAACTGGTATTCACTATCCTAGAATGTGGTGGATGCTTGAACATTGAGTAAATTTTAAGGAGAAAGTAGGTTTGTAATCAGTAATGGCTTGAAGGGGTGTGGAAAGAGGGCAGGCAAGTGGAGTTGAGGCTGAGATAAGATCAACTATGATTGAATTTAACAGTGGAGCAAGCTTGAGGGGTTGAATTGCCTACTCCTGCTCCGAGATCTTGCGTTCTTTGCAATAATTCCTTATGTAGTAAAGGGGATACCCATTCTTAGTGGCTGCATATGTGCTGTCAAACAGCAAACTTTGGAGGTAGCTATCTGATTTTGCCCTGCTCTGCCACAAGCTTTGCTACACCCTCATCATCCCAATTCCATTAGGCATATAAGGGCTTGAAATTCTGTTTATTTATCAAATAATCATGGCATGTAAAGTTGTAGTTGATAAACTGTTACTGATGTGTGGGTTTTAATTATAACAAAACAAACTTGCTTTGAAAATCAGGAAGCCCTAAGGAGTAATTGAATTGCCCCTCCCACAGCTACCTTCCAAAGTTGCTTCATTTCGAAAGGTTTATTTGAGTATTAGCATCCTGCACTTGCACCACCACTTAGTTATAGATGTATACAGTCATAGCAAGAGTTCTGGTCTGAATGCAGATGATTGTATAAAGCACTTGATCAGTCAAGACTGGAGACTACATTGCTATAAGCGACAAAGATTGACTTTCCACGCAAGATTTGTATTAAGGAATTATTCTCTATTTGGTACATTTTTTCTGAAGAAATAATCCTGCTTAATTAGGATGCTTTTCAGTTTCAACTATAGTTCCGTTATATTCACAGATAGCAAGAACTGCCAATGCTGGAGTCAGAGATAACACCGTGTGGAGCTGGAGGAACACAGCAGGCAATGCACCATCAGAGGAGCAGGAAAGCTGACTTTCGGAAGAAGGGTCCCAGATCTGAAACATCAGCTTTCCTGCTGCCTGGCCTGTTGTATTCCTCCAGCTCCACATTTCATTACCATTATGTTCATAGTTTATGTTGCAAAACATACTGTATATGCATTTTATGAACGTAGTAGTCGCTATGATTCTATACAGCAGCCCATGAAGAAAACAAATAAACCTTAGAGTTTGACTCTAATAGAGATACTGTTCAAATAGCTTCTATTTGCTGGTTAAATAGACTGTTTGCTATAAGTATGGCCATTAATTGCACATTCACTCTTTTTTGACAGTGTCAATACAAGTATGATAATTTGTTCCTTCAGAGCTTAATTACTGTTGAAGATTTTATTTGTTTAAACTTCATTTCTGGCGGGCCCCTCTTGGCACCAACAATTTTTCCCATTTTATTTCACTTTCTACGTAAGACTTTACTCGCATTATACGTAAACTCTCAAGATTGTTCAGTCTGATTTGCTGAAGAGAGACACTGTTGCAGAACCCCTGTAGAGAGTTCCACACTGAAAGGATTTCTGATGACTAAGTTATCACTCAACAGCCCATGAAATGCCTTGTCAAGCTGCTGTAAATGTAATGAGCAGTGAGTGGGCACTTATCCTTTGTGCTGACTGTGAAATCTAGGACTTTACTTCAACATTAGTAACTGTGACATTGCATATTTCTTCTGGCAAGGGGTTTGAATCTAGTTGTTCAAAGGCATTTCAATAGTCCAGTTCGGACTTTTTAATATTCATCTAAGTTTCAGCTATTGTAATGGCTTAGAATAACATCATCATGCATGTTAAGACCAACATATTGTCAATGATCAATTGTTACTTCAGCCAGTCATCGAAGAGCTAATGCTATCTGTACATCTTGTTGATCACAAGACTGCTTAAGTATTCTGAGAACTGCCATTTAAACCCTGTGGACTGATTTAATCTTTATTGGTTTTATAAATTTCTGCTGTCAACATTTTTTTTTTTGTTTTGTTTTGTTTCATTTCATTGTTTCTGCTCGTGTGTAATTAGCTTACTGGTGAATAAAACTGGCCATTAGGATTAACTTGAATATATAACTGTCCAATAGATGATCGGGTTTTCTGTCCTTAAGAGTGAAAGGAGAGCATAACGGACAGCTCTTTTATCATGATTGAGAGATACTACAGATTTCAAGAACAGTAAAAGGGTAGAATCAGGTAAGCACAAAAGCAAAGTAAAAGGAATGACTGTGAAATGAAGAACAAAAGTTAATATACGGAAGTTTTAGTAACCAACTCTAGGAGGACAAGGGCAGCAGATACGTCGGAATACCATCACCCACAAGTATCCCTCCACCAACTCGTCATCCTGACTTCGAACTTTGATCCTTCATTTTCGCTGAGTCAAAATCCTGATCTCAGCCCCTAACAGTGTTGTGGGAGTCCCGATATCCATAGGACTGCATCAGTTCAAAAAAAGCAGTTCACTATCACCTCTTCTCTGGGTCAATCCAAATTAGCAGTAATTGCTGGCCTTGCTAGCGACGCCCACGTCTTATGAACAAATTTGCCAAAAGCACAGAAGGCGGATGGTATGAGAAAAGTAAGATAAATTTGTGACCCAAAGAATAAAGCAGGCTATCTAAGGTGAAGCAGAAAAACTTGGAAAAGTGGCTTATGAGTCTAGTAGCAAAAAATGGTCAGCAATAAGAGTGTAAACCAGCTTACCAACTGTGTGCAGATGGTGAAAGCCGTCCTACACACCAAATTCCTCTCTGATTAGAAATAGAAAATGCTGAGAAACTGACAACATCTGTGCAGTGGGCAACTATATTAATGTTTTGATTCTGATATAACTGTTCTTCCCCTCTGTTTGTCCTTGAAAACTTTGGCATATCCACCCTAGAATGCACACATTTTATAGCCTGCCATACCAATTCACACTTCTCTGGGTCTGATGGAGTATATGTATTCTATTTTTCTCATTGTACCTCATTTTGTCCTGTACTATCATTTCTGCTAGTTAACTAGCTTGTGTTCTCCCCACAGTCATTTTTCTTGTGTGATATGTCTTCCCCACTTTTTTGCCTCTGTTCACTTTTTGTTTTGTGAAGTGTGCAATAGTAATATCTTTCCTTTCTGATGAAGGGCTGGAATGTTAATGGTTATCCATTTGTTCCATATGCCACTGGATTTACCATTCATAGTCTTAGATATTACAGCATAGAAGGAGACTAATCAGCCCGTCACGTCCATACCATCAACAAAGATCTGATTATACTAATTCCACTGAGACTTTTCAGTCAGTGCAAAGGGATGGGGCTCATTATATTTGTGGTTGCTTGACGCTTCTAAAGTATCACTCAACAGCCTATGAAGATTCTTTTAAGCTGGGTACTTTTTTTACCAGGAATCTGTAACTTGTGTGAATTAAAGGTTGACCAGTTCCGTACACCTGATGGCCTTACTGCTAATTGCATAGATAGGGGTGCTTTCATTGTGATCTTCTAAAATTTACCAGATTCTGGAAAGGTCCCAACAAATTGAAAAGTTGGAAATTAAACACCCCTGCTTAAGAAAGGTTGTTGTCAGAAATTTGGAAACTATAAGCCAGTTAGTGTAACACCGACCATTAGGAAAGTACTAGAATTCTTTTTCTAAGAAAATTACACAGCATATTTCAAAAGCCTTAATAAAATAAAGCAGAGTCTACATGGTCTTGTAAAAACCAAATTCTGTCTGACAAGTTTACTAAGGTTCCTTAAGCATGTAACAAGCAAGGCCGATGAAAGGGAACCCATAGATTTAGTGTATTTGGATTTCGAAAAGCCATTTTGATAAGAAACCATATAAAGATCAAAGCTCCTGTTTGGTGTTATTTTGGGAGGAATGGAAGATTGGCCAGCTAACAGGAAATAGATTATGGATAAATGGGTCACTTTCAGGTTGGCAAACTGTAACTGGTAGAATGGCACGAGCATAGGTGCACAAGCCCCAACTGTTCATGATCTTTATTAGTAGGAACCTTCAATATAGAAACTAAATTTCTGACACCATTCATAGGCAAATGCATGCTAACAAGGATTTTAAAGTCTACAAACAGGTATTGATGGGTGAAATTCATAGGTAAAACTTAGATGGCGTATAATGTGGGAAATATGAGATTGTCTACTTTAACATGAAGAATAGGAAAATGGCATATTCAAATTGAGAGACTGCAGGATTTGGATGTTCTTGTACATGAATCACAAAACATTAGCACACAGATACATCAATTAGGAAGGCAAATAGAATGTTATTTATTGCAAGGGGAGTGGATGATAAAAATAGAGAAATCTAGCTTTAACTATACATTGGAGACTAAAATTGAAGTTCTGTGTATGATCTTTGGACTGAACTTCAAGAAGTTACATTTGCACGTGAGACAGTTTAGAGGTTCAGTAGGTTGATTTCCTGAAATTGGAGAAAAAAAAGGGTTGTCTAATGAAAGTTTTAGCAGGTTAGGCCCGTACACAATGGAGCCTTTCAAAAGAAAAAAGCCATGTCAAGTTCCCTCAGAAATCTCACAGGGTGGATGCAGAGTGGATCTAGAATTAGGCAGCACAGTGTAAAGACAAAGAATCTGTCATTTAGGGTGGATGAGATAAATTTATTATTTGAATGGTTTATTAATCTTTGGAATTTTATACTCCCGAAAAGTACTGGATTTTGGGTGATTGAAAATACTAAATTCAAGTGTTTTAATTGACGCGATAGTCTAGAGTTTGGGGGACAAGAAAGTGCTGTTGTAGGGACCTTCTTATGGTACAGTGGTAGTGCCCCTATCTGTGGACTGGGAGGCCCAGGTTCAAATTTACCTATGTAATAACATCTCTGAATGGATTGAGACGTAACAGCATTAATTTTGAATCTATTTTTCTAATCAATTAAATCAGCCCAGCTATGGGACGGAGTATTGAATAGAGAGCGGTTTTGACGGGCCGGATGGCCTACCTCCGCCTCCGTTCCTTGTGTTCATATGATTGAACAAGTGAAAATGTGTCCTGCCAGTCAGGTTGAAGAGTCCAAACTGAGACATGTAGAGGTTAAACTTGTTTTTGACACTTTATTTTCAATTTGTGTGAAGATGATGAAAAGAAAGCTTGTACCTTTAAACAAATTGCTAAATTATTTGTATGTTATGCTGGAGTGTTGACCTTGAGGGCTTAATTTTAGCCGAATACTGTGTACACAATGCACTGCTTATGTAGCACAATTCAATTTCCCTTTTAGCTTCCCTTTGTTTTGGGGAGTTTCCAACATATGGCCATGATCACTCTTGAAACTGATAATAGGCAGTTATCAGTTGTTACTGCTTCTAACAGTGTGGTGCAATTAAAAAGTGAGGGAGAAAATAGCCTGGTCTAGGTTTCTCTCCTTTTGCTGACGGATGAAGCTGTTTCTATGGGAACTGGCAGTTTTAAAGTGACTCTAGACCTTGAAAGAAAGAAAAACCTGTTATGACCATCAGATATCTCAAGACAGTTTAAAGCTGATAAAGTACTTTTGAAGCATAGGTGCTGTCAAATTTTTGTTTAAACGTTTCCATGGAATGTGAGCATTACTGGCAAGGCCAGCCTTTTATTACCTGTCCCTCATTATCCTTGAACTGAGTGGCTTGCTAGACTGTTACAAGTTAGGATTGCAGACTGTCTTCCATAAAAGGCATTAGTGAACCAGATGAGTTTGTAGAACTGTCACCATCACCTGAAACAAATTTATCTTACAGATTTATTAACTGACTTTAATTCTACCAGTGCCATAATAAGTTTTAAACTCAAGAACCTGAAGTATCTGTATTACCACAATACTGCACCTCCCTGATGTAGAAATGGCAACAACCAATTTACGTAGTGTACTTTTCCACGGTATAATAGGAACAAAATTATCCGTTCTCTAATGTTGATAGAGAGATAAATATTGACCAGAACATCAAGAATAACTGCCTGCTCTTCTTTTGAAATCATCCCACCAGATCTCCTGCAACCACGTAAGGGGAAAGATGGGGCTTTGGTTTAAAGGCTCACCCTAAAGACAGCGCTTCCAACTAAGCACCATGGTCTCACTACTGCACTGATGTGTTGGGATGATTTGACTGACTGTATTAGTGGAAGGGGGAGAAAGACTCTGATTTAGAGCCATTCCCATAAAATCATTTTTCAAGTACAAGTCAAATATATTGCTTTGAACCTGCCTGTTATTATTTGGAGCTTGCTGCCTCTGATGATCTCCATTGACAACTTCAAGAAGGACGTTGACTGGTCATTTGGAGTAAATAAAGGGGCAGGGCTATGAAGATAGCAACCCACTTTGTTCTATTCACCCACTATGTAGCAAGCCAGCCACCAACTCAATGGATTTAAGGTACCTTTCAGTGCCATTATGATTCTATATAACTTGGTTTTTACAGAAGGATTAAATATTTGGTAGGCCAAATCTTTAATTTCATATGTGACTGGGGTCTTCTTGACATGAGCATGTAAATGCCTTTTGCTCAATCAAATGCAATGGGGCAATGGTCTAGTGATAGTCTCGCTGGACTGCAAATCCAGAGATGCAGATAACGTTCTGGGGGCCAGGGTCAAAACCCACCATGGCAGATGGTGGAATTTGAACTCCATAAAACACCTGGAGTTAAGAATCTGCTGATGACCGTGAACCCCTTGTCAATTGTCAGAAAAACCCGTCTGGTTCACTACTATCCTTTTTCGGGAAGGAAGGTGGCATCCTTACCTGGTCTGGCCTACGTGTGACTCCAGACACTCAGCAATGTGGTTGACTCTTAACTGCCCTCTCGGCAATTGGGGATGGGCAATAAATGCTGCCTAGCCAGTGATGTCCTCGTTCTGTGAATGAATAGAGGCAAAAAGAATGCCACGGTATTGATGATGCAAATGAGTTCTTGCCTGGTACCTGGCAATCCTTTCATTTAGTAGCCATTGCACACTTCATGACACAGACTGAGTTAAATATCCCAAGTTGCTGACATGTGCTTTTGTTTTTGGCCGACGACTGTGTGAAACAGCATCAGTTCAAACGTGAAGTGAAACCGTTGACTGGATCTTTCAAAGATGGTTTCTGTTGATAACTAACTCACTGCATTCTAATCAGAAGTGAAGAGAGACTGAGCTGAATATGTCTTTGTTGTAATATTTCATAATGAAATAAGTTAACCGCACATTTGCAAGGATTATTTTAGATTGAGTTGTATTGCCGAAATTCGCTGAATATAGTTTTTGGAATTTTTAAGCAAACAATATTGTAAATTAATTAAATTGGTGAACGGATCCACGTATAATGCTAATTAAGTATCTGCTGGCTTAAAACCCAAATATTGGAATGATAGGTATGTACCCCCCACCACCACCACCACTGTTGCAGATGGGGAGGCCATATGATAGGAAAAAGTACAACCCAGTGTTTTGTTCACTAAACTCGTCAATTTGAAGGCAGAATGTTGCTGGAAATTGGCAGATGAAGGCACATTTCAGTTTTGGAGAGCTCAACATCTGAAAACGGGCATTGATTCAGAGGGAAATGGCTGGTGATTGCAATAAAACCGATGAGATCAGAACAATTGTATTAACTACAGAGATCTCCTCGCTGTCTGCCACAAGGAAGGTCATTGTAAAAATTGTCTTCAGTTACCTCTTGCAAATGTCTGAACAGTGTCTTCCAGGATCTCATTGTGGATTCTGCCCATCAAGAAGCACTGTGGACATAAACTTGATAGCAAGACAAAATCAAGAGGTACAAAGTACAGCAGCCTCTACACCCTGGCCTTTTTTGACCTTACAAATGCCTTTGACATTGACAACAAGAAGACAGTATGGCGTGTCCTCCGATAACAAGGTGTAGAGCTGGATGAACACAGCAGGCCGAGGAGCAGGAAGGCTCCAGTTTGGTTGCTTCCAGAAATTTATCATCTCTGCTTGCTGCATGATAGTTTGCAGAAATATTACTTGCCCTTCTGTATATGTCCAAGGCATGGACAATAATAAGGAAGGTTCCTTAAACCCCTTGAGAAATATCACCAGTAGAGCATCCAGAAACTACTGTAAATCCTCTTGCAGAACAGACTTTACAGTATCTGTGTCCTTTCTCAGGCCAAAATCCCCAGTATCAAGGAACTGGTTATGGTCAGTTAGTTGTGTTGGGTGGATAACATTGCAGAAGACTTCGAAATCAGTTGCTGTACTGAGGTTCATCATGGCAAGCAGTAACAGGAGGCCAAAAGAAAATTCTTCTAGCAAGCCCATGAAGTCTCCCTGGGTGGCAGCCGGGGAGGGGGGTGCGGGAAATGCAATTCCAAAATTTAAACTTAGCCCCCAATGGACAGCATTGGGAAAGAAGTTGGATTTTTTTTTCTTTTAAGTTTCTGTTAAGATCAAACTAACATCTTGGATATGCAGAAGGAGCTTGGTTTGTTTATTTTTCTGTTAAATATCTTCTTCCATGATCTGTTGGTAAAGAACCTCTGTCTTGTGACTATGTTTCAATAACTAACCACCAAATTTGCCAACTAAGCATAGGATCTATGACACCGGGTTCCATTCTGGGATCTGCTCAATTGTACAGTTAGCTTGGGTCATAACAGTGCAGCAAGTGCAAAACAGGCTGATAGCATTTGTGTGTCACTCCTTATCACTACCAGAGAGACAAATTTGGAAACTTTTTGTGTAAACATGTTTATACTATCCCAGCTATTAGTAAAGTTTGACTGAAGGCATCAGCAATACAACTGCAGGCTGCGATCAAAGTGTGACTCGTTCTTTTCTTGCTTTAGATGAATTTAGTTTTAGTTTTTACATGTTTTGAGGTGTAAAATTAGCAGAGCTCCTTTTTATTTAGAGTTCACCAAAATGGATTTGGAATAAAATCAAACAGAAGGAATGAACACTGAGCATCTTGGCATTAAAAGTAACAGTTTTTTAAAAGATTTCTTAATCTGACGTTTTTTAAAATACAAGTGCTGTTTCTTTGTTCCTTTAGTACAATGTGAACATATTTTGAGAAGTTCATCTTTCTCATCACTTAAACCCCAAGTATTTCCCATAATTAGTAGTGACACTATTTATTTGCATGTAACATTTCTGGGAAAATTCAGACCCAGAAGTAATATCAACCTGTCACAAAAAAATGACAACAAGGTGTGGAGCTGGATGAACACAGCAAGCCAAGCAGCATCAGAGGAGCAGGAAAGCTGATGTTTTGGGCCTAGACCCTCCTTCGGAAATTTTCTGTGTTCATCACTTTGTTATCTCAGATTCTCCAGCATCTGCAGTTCCTACTATCTCTGAAACAAAAAAAAAATGATTGTCCTTTTAAAGCTATTTTTAATCATTTTCCTTTTAACAAAGAGTGCCATTGCCATGAACTTGGTTAAATTGGGCAGTGGAGTGCCATTCTGTGGGTGCAGTACAACTACAATAGGAATGCAAATTTCTGTGCACCAAATACAAGATGATATTTCTTGGGACTGCTAAATGCATGTAGACCAGGCAGGTCATGCTGTTAATCGCTGTGCAACTTGCAAAACTTTACGTGACATGAAAGACCTCCACCCATTCCATACCAGTACTATTTAAAAGGGTCATGAATTAAAATCTTAGAAAAAAAATTAACATTATCTGTTAATGTAATCTACATATTTTTAAGCTTTTGTGTATTTGTCCAAAATTTGAATTGTCCACAGTATGATCTGACTAATTTTTTAAAAATTTGGTGCATGGAAGGAATAACATTTGAGTATGACCGTGGGAGTAAAGAGGCACCAGTTCAAGCAGGGCAGGAGAGAGAGAAAAGAAAGAAGGGTGAAGGGCTTTGGGCAATAATCTCGATCCACCAAAAATCTTCAGGGACCTATTCCCTCTCAGTTACTTTGGTGACAACTAAAGCTTTCACTGGAAATGTTGTGACTGAAATTTGTGAACTGCTGCACTGTGAAAATAGGACAAAGACAGTACCATCTGTGGATGTGAGGGTGACTGTCTCTGAACTTTCATGCATCTGGCTCTGAGGCTGTTATTCGTGATCTAAGCAATGTCTCGTAGCATACAGATGGATCGGGACATTATTGACGTGTTACTCTCAGACTATTTTAGTATACCTACTTGTCAGGGATAAATACACAGTACAAATACAATGGTTTGCTCAAATTGTAGAGCCCTGATGCTGCCCATCTGGACAGTTGGTTAGTGTACACCCAGTGTACATGTTCGTGTTCTAGCGTGTTCATGAACCTGAAGAGTTTCTGCTTCCTCAGTGTGCAGTGGTTTGTGTGCATGTCCAAAGGATGACACCATCGGGCACATATCCATTATTCTGACAGCAGTCCCAATTTCTTGCTATATTCTGAAGCAGTACTCTGTGCCATGTGCATTTGACCCATCTATACTGAGCATAGCAAATAACGGCAGTAGTAAACCAGTAGTACTGCTCTGTACTTGTACAGTGTATTCCGTCTAGATACTTGGCCAACATGTCCTCTGCTTAACCTGCTCTGAACGAGTCTTGTGGTACTTTGAGCAGTTAGCAAAATTTCTAGCATTGTGCTGCGCAAATAGGAACATTTAGGCAAACAGCCCTTGACACATCGTACCAGGAGCAATGCCAACAATGCCTATGTCCCAAGAATGGAAAAAGATTTTCTTAGTTGCTGTCACCAATTGGCTGTATCTCCTGAGAAAGAGGGAACTGTGTCAGATGTTTTTAAATTTGTTTATTCATGGGATGAGGTCTTTGCTAGCTGGATCAGCAATTATTGCCCATGTTAAATTGCTGTTGAAGGTGGTGAGCTACCTTCTTGAACCACTAAAATCTGCTTTGTATAGGTACAAGTACAGTGCTGTTACTGAGTTCCATGATTTTGACCCAGTGGCAGTGAAGGAAGATGATACAGCTCAAAGTCAAGATAGTGGGTGAGTAGCTTGGAGAGTAACTTGCAGTTTTGTAATGAAAGATCTGTGATATAGCACTATTTTTAAGATTTTAATTTCAACCTAATGGCAAGTGCGTGTTGGTTGTTTTTGGGAAGGAGTATTTAAAAAATAGTAGAATCCTTCTGGAATTGTGACAATCCTGTATGTGTCACAGCAGGTGACTGTAAAACTTCTAAACTGTTAATGGTTGATATTGGGAGATTTACCACGAGTGCAAAAGTTGTTTTTAATGCATTCAATTTTTTTTCCTGATTTCTAGCATCCTCAGTTTTTTTTTTAATTGAAGGCATTTGTTTGCTTTTAATTTTCACTGTTCAAGGATTAATATTAAATTAGGAAACTCCAACGATTGAAAGCTTTTCAGGCATTTTTCGTGGAGACCTGACAATAGGCAAAAGAAAATCTAGTTGCCTTTGTGGAAAGGAGTGCAGAACAGTTCAGGGAAAGCACCTTTACCTTGGTGTTTTAGAAAAAAGATAGTTTGTGAAACTTTTCTGATCAAAGCATTTGATTTGGAATTCAACAGATTGTTAAAAGACTGACCAAATTTAAGCTTTTATCTTTTAAGTGTTCTTGTAAGAAGACTTTGCAGTTCACGGCACAGAGTTGGGGAGATGCAGTTAACTCAAACTTAAAAGATTTACTATAGAAGGGTAACTTGTCTGAATTTGAGCCACTGTAAGGTGATCGTGCTGGGGAGTAGACAAGATCTAGTTTCAAGGGCCTTAATACGCTGCAGAACAGTATTCTATACTTGGATGTTTTTTTCTCTGCAAGAACCTTCTTTTTCATTAAACAAAATCTACAGCCTTGTGTGCTTACTGACCACCATTTAATTCAAGAAAAAAAATCTATCAAGCCAGATTTTATACCACTGGACAAGACATTATTAAGATCCCAGTTGTTGTTACTAAAATAGTGTTCCCAAGTATCTACTGCTCTTGCCCTGAAGGAAGGAAGATACATTACTAGGTCAGGATAGTGAGTTGCTTGCAGGGGAACATGCAGGTGGTGGTGTTCCCGTGTATCTAAGCCTTGGCCATTTTACATGGTAGTGGATGTGGATTTGGAAATTGCTCTCGAAGGTAAACTTCTGCAGTGCATCTTGCAAGTGGTACATATGCTGCCACTGAACATCAGTGGTGGAAGGAGTGGAAGTTTCTGGATGTGGTGCCAATCAGGAAGCTGCTTTGCCCTGGATGATGTCAAGCTCCTGGTTGGCTGTGATAACCACAGTACTTGGATGGCTAGTACACTTCGTTGTTTACCAATGGTAACATGTAGCATATTGATAGTTAGGGAATCAGTGATGTTCATACAATTGCATGTTAAAGGTGACGGGTAGATCTTCTCTTGTTGGAGATGGACATTGCCTAGCACATGAGTGTCAAGTGACGTGTCAGCCCAAACCAGGTTATTGTTCAGGTCTTGAAAGTGCTAATTGTTGGTAGGTCCACAGTAAGGATGAAAAGAACTAAGCAGTGGATAAGATTAGTGGTGCAGCTGGTAGAATGCAACATTTTGAGGATGATTTTGTTTACCATGCCCACTTCTGTGCACGATTTTTTGCTGTTTTCCTTCAATCTGTTTGGAGAAGAAACATTGCTGCTGACCTGTATGATGATTGATTCCCTCTGCTTCCCAAGCATCAGTTTTGGAAGGCCTCCTGGCTCCTTGTGGATAGTGGATTTCTGTTCTCTCCAGGTTTTGTACCAGGATCTCCAGTATGGTATCTGAAATTCTTGATTCTTCCATTTTCTTTTCCAGCAAATCCTGATTGTCTTAGAGCCTAGATTCACTTTCTTTTCCAAAAAGCTCCATTTCTTGCTGCCACAGTGCATCTTGGGAAATAACAACAATCAATAAGTTTTGCACCAGGACACCGACATCAAAAGTTTCAGGCCTTTTGGCCTTTCCTTGTTCATTTCTCGCCTGCTTGTGTTTGCTTCACTGAGTCTCAAAGCCAGTCTTAACCATGAAAGGAGCAGTGATACCCTTTGGATCCAAAATGGACAGATCAGCAGCCTTGTCATTATGAAATGATCCAGGCTCCAACATTAAAACCCTCAGTGTGACACCAAAGTAGTTGCAATTGATCAGAGGAATGACAGCTATCTTCCTTTTGATTTCTGTAGCTGTGATCACACAGCTTAGATGGAATATATGTACTCGTTGCCAAAATTGGTACCTTGTTTCCAACCCTCTCTCTCAAATCTCAGATTTTCGTGTATGTGTGATATTGATTCAATATATAAGAAAATACACAAATTTTAATGAATATACACTTCATGTCATTGTGCTTTCTTGATGTTTCATTTTCGTTAGCACCTGATATTATGTTAATTTGATTCTTAAAACGTACCTATATTGGGAAGTGGTTTGAAAGTGCTGCACAAGCCATTTGTACTATCGGTCTTCCTGGTGGTGTGCAACCCTTGAGCACCTGGAAATGCACCTGCTGCGTGCATCCATAGTCTTTAAACTAAAGGCTGCACAAATTCCATGTGCAGTGCAACAGATGGGGGATAATTTAATTGAGTGTGCCGTACAGTTTTTGGGGTTAGTCAGTTTAAATCCCCATTGTTCGAAGCATGCTCGCTTCATCATTAAAGTGAAAAGATATAGCAATCATTTCGTTCTGTTGTACCAGGCTTTCTGCTGTGGCCATGTTAGAAATACTGGATGACAAAAATACAATGGGTTGGACGTTTTTATTTTGCAAACTGGTCGACAAAGTAGATGTAACATCTTGAAAGACGAACGTAACCATAAATGTGTAATGTAAGGGAAATATTGTGGGTTTTGGAAAAAAAAGAAAAACAAACAGCACTGACCCATTTGCTAATTATTTTGTTTCCTGGTGTAGATTGTTAGACAAGCACAAGCTTGAACTGTAATACTAGTTGGGAATGAGGAAGTCACAATGTGGAAGTGCTTTATACAGTACACGTAAAGGGGAAGACATGAGAGAGAAGGGAATGGATATACAAATATCCTGTGTAAAATTACTATGATGTTGGGTTTTAAGCCAAGTAGCCTGTTCCTGTACTCAAAGTGCTATACACTGAAATATTTCAAAAGTCAACTTTAGTTTTAAAAAGGCTTGTTTTAAATCCTAATTCAGCATAATTATACTGTTGAAGTTCAAGTATTTCAGTTTGAGAATTTTAATTGTTTTGCAAATTAGAAAATCAAATTTTTTAAAAAAGCTAAAACTTCTAAAAGCAGGGGGCATGCATTTAAAGTGAGTGGGGGAATGTTTTTCACAGTGGTAGGAGTGTGGAATGTGCTGCCGGGGTTTTGGTGGAGGCAGATACAGTAAGGGTGTTTAAGAGAGACATTCTCACCTGGGTTTTATCAAATGGATTTAAAATGACCTTGAGGGACTGAGCTGTAGTGAGTCGGTTGGGGCTGTTTTCCCTGGAGTGTTGTAAGCCGAGGGTGACTTTTATAGAGGCTTATAAAATCATGAGGGGCATGGATAGGGTGAATAACCAGGATGATTTTTCCCGGGAAGAGGACTTCGATACTAGAGGGCGTAGGTTCATGGTGAGAGGGGAAAGATTTAAAAGGGGCCTAAGGGGCAACTTTTTCATGGAGAAGGTGGTGCGTGTATGTAATGAGCTGCCGGAGGCTGGTACAGTAACAACATTTAAATGGGCATCTGGATGGGTATATGAATAGGGAGGGTTTAGAGGGATATGGGCCAAATGCTGGCAAATTGGACTAGGTCTATTTAGGATATCTGGAATGCATGAATGAGTTGTACCGAAGAGTCAGTTGTACAGCATGTAAAACAAACCATATCTCTCAACTCATAATCTTTCTTTTGAAAATATTGTCTTTCCCAATCCTTGTTCATTTGGTTATTTTGCTGTAACTTTTGTAACAGATGTACCAAAATTGGACCATGGTTGTCTCACCCTTAAAAATTAATTTATGGGATGTGGACTTTGCAGGCAATGTCAGTATTTATTGCCTACGCCCAATTCCCAGAGGGCATTTAAGAGTCAAGTACATTGCTGTGGGTCTGGAATCACATGCAAGTCAAGTCAAGCCAAGTAGGGAGCACAGTTTCCTTTCCTAAAGGATATTTGTGAACCAAATGGGGTTTACCAACAATTGACAGCCGTTTTCATGCAGGATACTCTTGCTCTAGGGAGGACAGCGAAGATTGGCCAGACTGATTCTGGGGATGGTGCAACGGACGTATGAGGACAGATTGACTAGCTTAGGGTTGTTTTTGCTGGCGTTCAGACGAATGATGTGGGAATCTCATAGAGACTTACAAAATTCTAACAAGCCTAAACATGGGAGATGCAGGGACAATGTTCCCGACTTGTGTCCAGAATCAGGAGTCGCTGTCAGGATTCAGAGTTGATAATTTAGGACGGAGATGAGGCGACATTTCTTCACCCAAAGAGTGGTGAGCCTGTGGAATTCATTACCACAAGAAGTAGTTGATGCCAAAAGAGTGATTTGTATTCAAGAGGTGGCTAGATATAGCACTTGGGGCGAATGGGATCAAAGGTTATGGGGAGAAAGCAGGATTAGGTTATTGAGTTGGACAATCAGCCACGATCGTGGAGCAGGAGGAAACCATTCAGCTCTGTCGTCTTCGTTTCTATGAATGTTTCTATGTTTCTGAATTCCAGATTTTTGTTGAATTCAAATTTGACTATTTGCCATGACACGGATTCAAACCAAGCTTGGCAAAACGTTACCTGGGTCTTTTGATTAATAGTCTAGTGATTAACACCACTAGGCCTTCGCCACCTCATAACTTACCATTGATTATATGGTGTGGACCAATTAATACAAGTTTCAGAAGTTGTAGCATGAATAACCAGAGAAAAGCTTTGAACAGTTGTCTGAATGTCTTTCATAATGCTTATCTCCTTGAATGGCATAGTTTTAATTGTATTGTCAAAATAATGATAATTGATGACAAGTATATTCTATAACCAGAACGTCAAACACCTGGGAACTGACCAGGCAAAGCAAATTTGAAACATATCCCCAAAATCAGAAATCAAGTTTAATCGAAGCAAAATATGAAAACAAAACTGCTCCTGGAAATCTGAAACAGACCTAGAGAATGCTGGAGAAACAACAGGTCTTCTAGAAAGAATTAATGTTTAGTTTTGTGTGACACTTCTTCAGAACAATGGAACAAATATTCCATTTTATCAATATTTATGACTGCTTGAGAAACAGAAGAACAAAAATTTAAGCCGTGTGTACTTAGTATTCATGTTCATTTGTTGAGCTTGTATTTGAGACCTATCCTTTAATGAAGTTCTGAATCATCATTATTTACTCGGTAGTGATAATGCATAAATGCATTCACTGCTGACTTGTTCCTTTTTTTTTACCGAATGTGTGATGCAGTTAAATGCACTTCTGCCTATGAATTTTATGCAGAGTTGTCAGTGTTGGACTCGGGTGGACAAGGTCAGAAGTCATATGACATGAGGTTGTAGTCCAAGTTTATTTGAAATCATAAGTTTTCAGAGCACTTCACTTGAAGGAGCAGTGCTCTGAAAGTTTGATTTCAAATGAACCTGTTGGACTAAACTTGGTGTCGTGTGACTTCTAACAGAATTTATGGGCAGATCATACAAATAGTGCGAGTGGGGAGTTGACAGGCTTAATAACCCGTCTCTGCAGGCAGTCTAAAGTGTCAGTAGCTAGCAAGTGAAGGGATGACCTACCATCTGATTAATTGAGGTGCAGAAATTATTACAAAAAATTTAAATATAAGATGGTGCTGGAGATCTACCTATCATGTTATTCCAGCCATTTGGCTTAAGAGTCGCATGCCAAGGGTCTAAGCAAAATAATAACTAGTACAAAACTGTACAAACTAAAGGTAGAGAGATCATAACAATTTATCAAGGTGATGGTGTCAAGGACGGTTTTACAAATACAGAACAGTATAACGGAGTAGCGTGACATGAACCCAAGATGACAGTTGAGGCCATCTTCATGGGTACAGAACTTGGTTATCAGTTTCTGCTCAGTGATTCTGTGTTGTTGGGTATCGCGAAGGTCCCCTTGGAGGACACCTTACCTGAAGATCAGAAGCTGAATACCCTTGACTGCTGAAGTGTTTCCCTGACTAGTAGGGAGCATCCCTATCTGGTGATTGTTGCACAGTGTTCATTCTGTATTCATAACGTCTGCATTGTCTGGGCAATATACCATGCCTCTGGGCATCCTTGCCTGTCGCATAGGAGGTAGGTAACGTTGATCAAATCACATGAGTATCTGCTGTGCATGTGGTGGGTGGTTTTACCATGTGTGGTGGTAGTGTCCATGTCAATGTGGCATGTCTTGCAGAGGATGCCATGGCAGGGTTGTATGACGTTGTGATCAACACTGTCCTGAAGGCTGGCTAATTTGCTGCAAGTGACAGTTTAAGGTTTGGCGGTCGTTTGAAGATGAGAAGCGGAGGTGTAAGGACGATCTTGGTGACATGTTCGTTGTCATCGATGTCACCATGAAGGCTGTGAAGAACATGGTGTAGTTTCTCCACTCCTGGGAAGTACTGGACGACAAAGGGTGCTCTATCGGTCATCTGAAGAGGTTGTTGCAGTTTTTTGCTGTGATTGATGAGTTGAGTATTGTATCCCATTCTTATGAGAGCGTCTTTCAGCATCTCTAGGTGTCACCTGCAGAGGCTTGTTATTTGTCCTGTTGACACTCCACTCACACCATTTGTATGATCTTTTGATCTCTCTGCCTATAAATTCTGTGCCTGTGTGTGTCTCTTCACCTCACGTGACAAAGGAGCAGCGCTCCGAAAGCTTGTGATTTCACATAAACCTGTTGGACTATAACCTGGTGTTGTGTGATTTCTGACCTTGACTGCCCTAGTCCAACACCAGCACCTCCACATCAAGGCTACAAACAGCTGGCTCAGAATGGCGAGGGTCTCCAAAAAGATTACGAATATTGGCAGACATTAAGTTTCTGCAGAGATGCAAGAAAGCAGAGAAAATCCCGAAAACAGCTACAGATCATGAACCCACTCGAGTCAACCTACAACACTGACCGTGCTGAGAGACTCTGCCGTCACCCATCACGCTCCCTGCTCGATCATCTCCTACACCAGCTCCACAGCAGAATCCACAACCTTGAAATTGAGATAGCACAAGCTGAGAATGCAGACTCTCTTGGGATACAGTGGACCAGCTACGTGACACTGCCAAGCAGATGAGGCAACAGAACTACGCCCACCAAGGGCAGGAAACTGGAGAAACTTGGCATCACAACCAGCAGTAACCAAGCCTCCCCTGGTGGCACAGTTGAAACTGGTACCACCACAGGGAAATCTATCATCAACTTGACTGACCACCCCTTTCAACCAAATGAAATTGAAGTCCTCAGCTGAGGGTTCAATTTTCTGCCCCACTGCCAAAAATTGCTCTCACGGCAGAGACAGAGGAATTCATCAGGCGAATCAGTCTCCAGGAATTCTTCCATAATCCCCAGGATGTCAGCAACAAGGCGAATGACACCACCAATGAATCGGAACAGTGAACAGATCCGCAGTGCAGTGACCAAGGAGTCGAATTGGACCCGCCTGGAAGGTCGCTGCCCTAGGCTCGATTTATGTACACTCCAGCTGTCAGGAGATGCATTACCGCGAGATTCATCAGCCGCACTCAAGTTAGTGCAGAATGTTACCCAAGCACAACACAATCCTATTTATGCTGTCAAGACCAATTGCTGCATTGTCATCTAACCAGACAAAGGAGGGGCCATTGTGATTAAGAACAGAATGGCGTACT
Source organism: Ginglymostoma cirratum (assembly GCA_024137785.1). Lineage (NCBI taxonomy): Eukaryota > Metazoa > Chordata > Chondrichthyes > Orectolobiformes > Ginglymostomatidae > Ginglymostoma > Ginglymostoma cirratum. Next base: position 29,192,366 of record JAHRHZ010000024.1, read on the forward strand.
CCGAAGAAGCATACTGACAACTGAACAATCAGGAACACTAGACGAATACCTGTTGATCCGACCAAAGAACACACCTGTCAACTGAACAGACTGATCAAGACCTTTTATAATCCAGACAGTCAGAGTATTTTATTCTCTCATCCTGCGTACTTATCACGTAGGGGACTTCCAAAGGAAGATGCACCAAAGCCATGCACCTGGATGTGCCATCGTATAATGCAACAGGACCCTGTGTGAGAACCTCTCTGGCTATGACAAAGGGGATCTTGAAACCCACTGTAGAAGGAAGCCCCAGCTTCTGTTGCGACATTACAGATTTCTGGCAAAAACTCAGCACCTATGGACCAGTTGAGCCAGGAACATTCCTCATCATAATGGACGTTTTAGCACTCCACGCTAACAACTGCCAATTTCCAGATGCCATCCTCCAACTCATCTGCTTCATCCTCCACCATAACATTTTCGCCTTTGACAAACAGTACTTCATTCAAAAGCACAGAACAGCCATGGGGGCCAAACTTGCACCCCAATGCACCAACAATTTTCAGGCATAAGTTCTAGCAAGACTTTGCTGCACAGGACCTCTGACCAACGCTATACGCCAGACACATCAATATTTTCTTCCTTTGGACTCATGGCGAGGAATGCCCTGAAATGACAACGCAACAACGTCCAACCAGTTTCATCTCAGACTTGCCGTGGACTATTCTTCAGAATCAGTTTCATTCTTGGACAAACAACTCCAAGGGTAGACATCGCAGTACTTTACCGCAAGCCCACGGATGTATGGGCTGCACTTCTCCAGCTTCCGTCCTAAACATAAGGAAGCCATCCCCGACAGAAAAGCCCCACGTGTACACTTCGGATTTGCTCAGATAAGGAGGAACATGTTGGACACCTGAAGATGCTGAAAGATGCCCTCATAAGAATGGATTACAATGATCAATGCATCCATCACCAGTTCCAACGTGCCCCAGTGAAAAAACGCAACAGTCAGAGGACATGACCGATTAGGGTACTAATTCAGACCAGAGAAACTACTCCATGTTCATCGCAGCCTTCAACGTGTCATTGATAACGAACATCACGCCAAGATCATCCCTATGCCTCCCCTTCTCACCTTCAAACAACTGCCAAACCTTTAAACAGGCCATAGTTTGGAGGAAAATTACCCAGCCTTCAGGACAATGTCGACCACTACAACACCACACAGCCTTGCTAGGCCAACTCAGCAAGAAGTGCCAGATTATGACGTAGATACTACCATCACACGTGGGAGCACCATCCACTACGTACACAGCAGATACTCTTGTGATTCAGCCAATGTTGTCTACCTCATACACTGCAGGCAGCGATGCCCTAAGGCATGGTATATTGGGGAGACCATGCAGACGCTACGACAACGGATGAATGGGCACTGCTCAACAATCACCAGACAAGAAGTGTTCCCCAACTGGGAAGGAACATTCAGCGGTCAAGGACATTCAGCCTTGGATCTTTGGGTAAGTGTCCTCCAAGGCAGCCTTTGAGATGCACCACAATGCAGAAACTGATAGTCACTTTCATACCCACAAAGATGGTCTCAAATGTGGTCTTGGTTTATGTTGCACTACATGTGACCCCACCATATTACTCTGTACTTGTGAAATCTTCCTTACTGTCCTGTTTTGACACCATCACCTTAAGTTGTTATGAATTGTCTGCCTTTCATTAGTTTGTACAGGTTTTGGATTATTATTTTGGTTGGACCCTCGACATGTGACCCTTTATACCTATCATGTTGTTCCAGCCATTTGGTTTGTCTCCAGCACCATCTTAGTTACAAAAAGTTTAAAAATATCTCTCCTAATTAATTGGATCGTAGATCATCCCTTCACTTGCTATTCAGCTGTTCACACTTTACTCTCACTGTCTGACATATTTGATCACCTGCAGAGACTCGTTATTAGGCCTGTCGACACTCCACTCTCATCATTTGTACGATCTTTCAATCTCTGTCCACAAATTTCTGTACTTGTGTGCTTCTCCTTATTTCACCTGGCGAAGGAGCAGCACTTCCAAAGCTTATGATTTCAAATAAATCTGTTATGTATCTTAAATGCGTGTCAACACTCTGTTCAATTTTGGAGGAAGAAAAAACTGTGTCCATTGCTTCTTTTGAAGATGACCATTTCTTTTCTAACAGAACTTAAAAATTAATGCAAGCTGACTGGTAACTGGCATCCTCAAAAATCAATAAAAAACTTGCTTGAAGAAATCGGGGACACCAGAGACATCTCTCTTACTGAGGTACTTATTAAACTTTCTTGGCATAACAGTGCTTCTTGATGGGGTAATTATTTTCCACACTGGCATTGATTTTAGAAATTGCCACCAAATTCAGTGATACATTTCCTCCAACCCAAACTGTGGTTTTGTATCAATTGTAAATTTAATCACTTGGATTGTTTCAGAAGCTCAAAGTGTAGAATATTTTTGCCCCTGCTGGGCATGCCTTTGTCAGAGAGATGTAAAATAACACCTCCCTTGCAATCCTCACCTGACGACAAAGCACAAATCTGCTGTCTGCCAACTATATTGAAACAATTATTAAGAATCAAGTGAGCTTGCTGCCAAACTGTTTATTTGCCAAAAAAATCCCAGAATTCCAGTGTGTTCATTTCTTGGCTCTTGGATTGGAATGTTCATCTTGCAATAAGATAAGAAACTGGGATTTCTGAACAAAGACTTTCTTTAAAATGTAACTACCTTGTTAGAAATATCCCTGGGAATTTATTCACAAATTGATTGACAATACGCATGTTTAGTAACACTGAAGCCAAGTTGTCAGTGTAATGGACATTTTTACGTAATGGAATAGGGAGAATTCTGATGTTTGACTTGAGCCTTTATGATCTGGCATTTCCAATTTGAAAAATGGATGTTTTAATCAATTAAAAAATGGAACAACTCGTTATGTTTTTTGTTTTTCACAACCTTGACATCAAAGCACTACACAGCAGTCTCTAAAGTAACGGGAAAGCTGGCGTTTCGGGTCTGGACCCTTCAGAAAACCTTTTTTTCTGAAGGGTGCAGACCCGAAACGTCAGCTTTCCTGCTCCTCTGCTGCCTGGCCTGCTGTGTTTGATCCGGCTCTACACCTTGTTATCTCAGACTCCAGCACCAGCAGTTCCTCCTATCTGAGTCTCTATGTGGAAACAATTTAACGTTAATGTAATAATGACCAGATAATCTATTGTGATGTTGACTGAGGAAATATTAAGTATTGTCCAGCCCAGGGATGTTCGGAACTGAAATAATGGCACAGAAACCGGTATCCTGTCACCAAGTCCTCACCCTTCATTTACTTGCGCACATTAGAGTGGCTGTGGCCAGCCAGCTCAGAGCCAGTCCCCTGAACTGAGGGGATTCGAAATCCCCTGTTTAAATTTGTCAGTCAGGGCTTTCCTAATTGGGGTTGTTAACCTGGGCCAATCAAGGACCTCAGTCAACAAGGTCCACTTGCTTCCAATCATGACAAGTACCTTGTACAGCTCCTCGGATACTGAAGCAGTCTGGGTCCATCTAAAGCAAGACTTGGACAACATTTGAGGCTTGGGCTGATGTGTTACACAAACGATACTTGCCATCTAAATGGCAGTGTCATGACCATGGTTCATAACCTTGGATTATCTATGAACAGTGAAATTTTAAACATTCATTAAACAATTAAAAGTAGATACAACCAAAAAGATAACTACGCATGTAAAGTGCAATCAGGGAAGGAAGTGTATGCAGTTGCTAGACTAAAACACAAAATAAATGACAGTTCAAGGGTGATACGGATGTGTTGCACCTTCAGATTTCAAATTAGATTCAAAGAGAGAAAGACACCACAAACTGAACTTTCATCTCGAGTCTTTCAGGCATTTGCCTGGGTTGGGAGAAATGAAGTTGTGGGGAGAAACAGTGAGGGGGTGGGGGAAGGCGATATTTTGTTGCTATTCTGACAGTGAGCGTTCACACGTCTATAGTCAAGTAAAACAGTATGCATACAGTACGCTTGCCACTAGATCAAGATGGGATAAAGAGCTGAGAATTTCAATTTCGAATGCTCCTCTAAGGCAGCTAGCATCATGACAGGTATAACAGCCTCAACCTGTGCTGAAATTGCAATGACTCATGTAGAAAATCATCTCATCAAGGAAATATTCAGAGTGGTAACAAACCTAATGTTTCCATAATGTAAATTAAACATCCAAGTATGTTAAAGCATTAATAAATGAACACCAATCACAATTATAGGGGAGCCCCTGCTTCCAGGTCATTTGCAATAAATTTTACTGTTGCAGTTTTCCTCATTCTATATTGTCATTTCATACAAATAGTGGCTGTGAATGAGTGCTGCAATTTTGGAAATGCCATCTTTCACAAATTGCATTTTACAAAGATCTTGTCTGCCTAATTAAACACAAAATATCCCACTAAAAGTGATCAAGCTTTCTTTGTCCCAGTTACATTTATTAACTTAAGCAAATGAAGTAAAAGATTGAGTTAATTGACCAAATAATGCTGTTAGTGTAACTTGCTACTTGCAAATGACCATTATGCTTGCTACTGAAATGATGTGATACATTTCATGGCGTCAATCATTGTCTGCAAACCTTCCAAGATCAACAATAACCTGTTACTCTTTTGAAAGTTGACAACTTTAAGTATCTCCATAAAACCAATCTAACAAGTGCAATATTCAAAGCAACTCAATGTACTTCAAATCCTGAAATGACTTTTTTTTGTTTTAAAGAAAAGCAGCTTACTTCACTAATAGCTTTTAATTGTTGTTCAGGAGGTGGAGAACAGCCACCATGAACAGAGTTAGTGAGAAAGAGTTAGCATAAGAATTGTGCCTCACAGAACTATGCGTATTTGTGTTCATAAATCGGACATGTAACTCTGCTACAAATGGGGAGTACGTAACTAGATGCAGATGAAATAATAGGTGTTAACTAGCATCAACTTTCCTCATTTTGCTGAGCATAGTTTGCCAATGAAAATAACAAGTCACAAATAAAATTAGCAAGACAGTTGCAATCGCTCAATTAAAGAGGATTTATTTAGTGTGTCACACACCTATAATGCCATTCAGAGATTTAACTTGTACTTATCCCCTGGAAAACTTATGAACAGGAAAATTTTGGAGTGATTATGGGACAGGAGCAGGCAGGAGGAAATAGTTTAATTTGGGATTACATCCTGCATGGACTAGTTGCACCGAACAGTCTTTGTGCTCGATGCACTGTTATCTAGAGTCTGTCTGTAGATGATTGTCAAATGTTTTGCTCCAGAAAATTTTAAACAATCTTGCCGAAGACTTGCTTTCTCTTTTGTTTTCGTATTTTTTGGCTAGTCAACAGCAGTGTGCTGCAAGGATCGGTGCTGGATCCAAAATGATTTGAATGTAAGCTTTGGAGATACGATTAGTAAGTTTGCAGATGACACCAAAATTGGAGGTGAAGTGGACAGTGAAGGAGGTTACCTGAAAGTACAACAGGATCTTGGCCAGATGACGCAATGGGCCAAGGAGTGGTAGACGGAGTTTAATTTGGATAAATGTGAGGTGCTGCATTTTGGAAAGGCAAATCAGGGCAGGACTTGTATATTTAATGGTAAGGTCCTTGGGAGTGTTGCTGAACAAAAAGACCTTGGAGTGCAGGTTCATATTTCCTTGAAAGTGGAGTCGCAGGTAGACCGGGCAGTGAAGAAGGCATTTGGTATGCTTGCCTTTATTGGTCAGTGTATTGAGAATAGGAGTTGGGAGGTCATGTTGTGGCTGAACAGGACTTTGGTTAGGCCACTTTTGGAATACTGTGGTCAATTCTGGTCTCCCTGCTTAGGGAGCATGTTGTGAAATTAGAAAGGGTTCAGAGAAGATTTACAAGGATGTTGCCAGGGTTGGAGCTATAGGGAGAGGCTGAATAAGCTGGGGCTATTTTCTCTGGAGCATCCGAAGCTGAGGGGTGACCTTTCCAGAGATTTATAAAATTGAGGTGCATGGATAAGATAAATAGTCAAGGCCTTTTCCCCAGGGTGGGGTGTTCCAAAACTAGAGAGTATAAGTTGAAGGTGAGAGGGGAAAGATTTAAAAAGGACCTAAGGGGCAATGTTTTCACGCAGAGGGTGGTGCATATATGGAACAAGCTGCCAGAGAAAGTGGAGGAGGCTGGTACAATTACAACATCTTAAAAGGCATCCGGATGGGCATATGAATAGGAAGGGTTGAGAGGGATATGGGCCAAATGCTGGCAAATGGGAGTAGATTGATCTAGGATATCTAGTCGGCGTAGACAAGTTGGACTGAAGGGTCTGTTTTTGTGCTGTACATCTCTATGACTTGGCTCTGTAATCTGACACTGAAGCCAGACAAGCCCACTGGGTATTGTTAATAAGTGACTAGCATGTCTTGATCACTTTTGGAATCTGTGTGGATTGTGATGTTACTTGGGATTGGAATGCTTTCCGTACTCCAAGTAATGCTACAAGCCTGCATGCTGATGTATTGGCTGCTTCTAAGAAAACTAGCGGTTTTCTATTTGTCCCATGCTTGAAATCAGTAAAACAGTGCAGGTTTAGCAATAGCTCTGCACCAGGATGCCCCAAGACTTGACTGTGTGTTTCTCTTGCTTATGAGCTCTGTACAGAAACTGAATCGAATCAGTCAAGTTGAGAATTTGTCCAGACTTGTTTTAACCCTTCTGAAATCAGTGATTGCAGGTTCTAGGGCCAACAGCCTAATGTTCGGCAATGGACTGTGTGCATGAATACCATGACTGCTGTGTATTGATGGAGGATTGAGTACACACTGCCCAATATGGACTCTTACAAGACCACAGTTAACAGCTTTTATTCATGTGTGCTAAATTTTCATATGGCAAATTGAATGGTAGGCCGTTGATATTTTTAATATATCCCCTGGAACTTTCCCCAAGTTAATTCTGTTTAATGAAATTTGGCAAGCAAGTGAAGTGAACTTGTCTGTGATTTATTGCTGCAACAGCAAATGCTTTCTTCGCTTACTTGCATTAGACTGCCTTCTATAAACTGATCTATCAGTACATGTCCAACGAATGACACCCAGTGTACCACATTACTGAGTTACCCCTTTCAGTAGGAAATAACACACCAAGAACAGCACTGGACACTCTGAAAGCTTCTCATCTTGGAAGAAGTGTTTTGCTACTAGCCACCTAAAGTTCAGATTAAAACTAAGCTAACTATGTAGAAAGATGCCCGTAGTCACAAGGTTACAAATGTAAGGGAAATACAATTTTAATAGGGTCAAATGAAATGTGTTGCTTTAAACATGAGACCTGGGTTCAGAAGTAGGGAATTCAGTCCATTGCACCTACTCTACTATTTTAATATGATGGCTGATCTCATCCTGGCCTCAAATTTACATTCCTGCCAGCTCCCATTGCTTTCTTAACCCATTACTAATTAAAAACCTGTCTATCTCCTCAAATTTATTCAGTGTCCTGGCATCCTCCACACTTTGGGGTAGTGAATTGCACAGGTTCATGACCCTTTTCGGAGAAGTGATTTCTCCTCCTCTAGGTTTTAAATCTGCCACCCTTTTTAGCCTAAAACTATGACCACTCAAGCTAAATTGCCCCACAAGGAGATCCATCCTCTCTACGTCTTTTTTTGTCAATCCATCTTAGTATCTTTTTATCTCTCAATTTGATTTCTCCTCATTCTTCTAAACTCCTAATGAGCATAGACCTAAACTGCCGAGTCTCTCCTCAAAACACGCTTATCCAGCAACTAGGAGCCTTTTATCTATGATAAGCTCGAATGTTGATATAGTGCAAGGTTTGTGGAGAAATCTGCCTTCAATGTAGACTCCCTGATGTCATCTGGAGATGGATAAGTCTACAGTTTTGCCTGTTGCGTCCAGAATTACATCCGGAAATTGAATACTTTACTGTGAAATGAAGCCTGCCCAAATCACAGGGATTAATCTTGAAACATTTACATCTTCCTAATGGTTACTGCAGACACATTATTGGTTGTTAGTACAGAAATTAAACTTTTTTTAACAAGAAGAAAGAAGTTGAAACCTTTTTGTCTTCTACTCATTGGGACTAGGATACAAATATCAAACTCGAGAAAAGAACATCAATTCAGACAGAATGGGGGGGAAAGATGCTGACTATTTGGAATATGCTTAGCATGGAGGTGCAGCAGGACCTATGAAGACAGACAGTTAGTGAGCTAATTAACTTCAGATGAGGTGGGTCAACTGACACATTGGGGTGTTGTCTTGGTGAATGTAGTAGGGATTAAAGTTTGAAGGGGGTAATGTATGAACGAACCTCTTTTTCAGCTATGGAAAACAGGCAAATTATATTCTAGCATGTGAAAATAAAATGCACCATGAGCCTGACAGCCTTAAATTGTTTACATAAGTAATTATTAGCACAGAGATAACAAGGTGTGGAGCTGGATGAACACAGCAGGCCAAGCAGCATCATAGGAGCAGGAAAGCTTGACGTTTCGGGTCTAGACCCTTCATCAGAAATGGGGGAGGGGAAGAGGGTTAGTTGCAGTGGATTATTTTATACATACTGTCCAATAGCAGAATAACACCTAGTGCTGAACCTTGGATTTACAGCAAACGATGAATTTTCAAATTCTGCGGATTTTGTGGAATTTGTAAAGTGTGCCCTAATTTGTTTTTTTTTTTTTTTTTTTGTTCATTAGGATGTTGGTGTCACTGGCTAGGCTAGCATTTATTGCCCATCCCCGTTGCATAGAGGGTAGTGACAGGTCTATCACATGACTGTGGGTCCGGGACCCCACGTAGGCCAGACTGGGTAAGGATGGCAGATTCCTTTCTGTAAAAGACATTAGTGAACCAGATTGCTGTAATAAAAATAGCCACCAACAATGGTTACATGATCACCATTAAATCTTTAATGAATTTAAATTTCATGATTTGCTATGGTGGGATGGAAATCCATGTCACCAGAACTTTAGCCTGGAAATCTGGATTATTAGCTCTGAGACAATACCACAAGGCAGCTGTCTTCCCTAAACTGGATCCTTAATTATTTAAATTGACTCTGGATTAGGCAGCCTTGTCTCTGCTGTCCTACATGGTTGGTAACGTTTGTCTTTGTCACGGCGCATGGGGGAAATGGATGTCCTGTTGCCCTGGTAGCGAGTTGGAAGGAGTGCTGAATGGGGTGGGGTGGGGATCCCCCCCCAGCCACCACCAAGACCAGGAGTGTAGGGTACATCTCCAAACCTCCCAGGTTAAAGTACTCTTAGCTGTCTGGATTAATCCCCAGCAATGTAGGAAGAAATTCTGTGTCTTTTGATACTCCACACTCCAGAGTGAGTTCCAACGTCTTGTCTTGCCTCCCCTCCAATGCCTCACACTCGCTCCATCTCTGCTCCTGTACCCACTTCCCATCAAATCTTATGCTGTATCACTTGCAACATTTTCGAACACCCACCCTAACCCCTGACACCTCCTAACCTTGTGTGCCCCATGTATTAGCTGCTCACCCATTCTCCCCACCAGCAACAGCAATAATATCTGTGCCACTGACTTTATCTTCATAATACCTGCAGCTCTCCTATTCCAGCTTGATAACAGCCTGTAATAGTGCGTAAAGAGAGTTGTCTGTCATTCAACTGAACCTTTTATGTGGAGGGAATCCTGACTGCGACCTGCTCAAGTGGGCCCTGGACTGACTTTGCGAGGAATCCCTGACTGAAGCCTATCTCTCTTGATTTGACTCTCCTTTTGTTGTGTCTGCACCAGGTGGCATGGAAAGACAATAGTAATAAGAGCCTGGTATCTCTGAGGAGGGCAAATTCTTATAAGGCAAGCAGGGATGCTGTGAGCATCCAGTTAGGCTCAGTGAGTGAGCAGTATGATAGCTTAAGAGATACAGCCTGATGCAGTCCATGAACTTTGTGCTGATCCTATGTGTGGAGTGTCCACGACTTTTATATTTTCAAGAAAAACTGTTCATATCTTACTGCTTAACATTTTTAATAGTGAAGAACTGTGTGACCAGCTCTGAAGAGAGTCTTCTTTGTGACAGTCCCTCAAGCAGTATTTTGATTCACGTAAACATCATTTCACTTGCACAGTAAGCCTCTCTAGATGAAGGTCAGTGATATTTTCATTTTGCTGTAATATAATAAGCACTTGTAAAGGAAGCCTCTTGTGTGTTTGTTAAAACAAAACCCCTAGAACATGCATCATTTAAAAGTATCCATTTCAACCATGGTTGAATGTTAAAAATCTTCCTTCTGAGTCAGAAATATAACAAATCAATATGATACATCGTGGCAGTACAATAAGAAGGTCATTATTTTGAAGATGAATGGTTCTGCTCTTCTGTGGTGTCATGTACAATATTTACACCTCAAAAGCTAGCAGTAAGTTATCTAGTTTATTGCCACATTGCTGCTTGCAGGACCTTACTCCATACAAATCTTTATTCCTACATTGATTGCACTTCAAAGCAAAAACTCCAGTGGCCGCAAACTGCTCCGAATATACAAAGATTATGGGTGTCATAATGTAAATGCACTTGCTTCCTTTTTCAGTCTTTTCAATTTCACTTAAGCCCTCGAATCCTTAGGAAAAGTGTACTTTTCTCCTTTTTGTATTTATATATTGAGTAGGTAAATGTGTGCATACAACTGGGCAGGCTAGAACAGGTTGAGTTAGCAAACATTAACAAAAACCACTTTTTTTGGTGCTTTGAGCTGATTACTTTCTGGCTGCAAGTAAGCAGAATTGAGTCTTCCCATTAGTGACAGTTGTTTTGTTCTGTACTTGTACTGCATATGTGCGGTAGCGTAGCATAATATCTGAAAACAGCAGTCAACTTACTTTTTTTCGCATAAGTACCCATAATTAAATGTAGGCCCACTGAGTCATCACTTGAGGCAGATCCTGTTTACATTTGGAAACCTTGGATTTAGGGAACAACATGAAAGTAGAATCAAGGCTCTTCAGTGTTGTGTAGGAGTTGTTTTCCTCCTTTGTAAAATATTTGACTGCCATGTGGATGTTTACACGGTGTTGATGATAAATAGATGGTGTAACCTATTCTCAATTGTCCCTGGTGTGGTCACGACAACAAGTACTCTTCTGTAAATTACTTCTCCAAATCTTAATACTCTTTTACTTTTAGTTTTATTCTCTGAATAAATGATCAGCACAATTGGGAAATATCTGTTATATATAAAGCTCATCTGTTGAAATATTTGAAAGCTTTCCAATTAGAAGATTTTTCATGTTTCAAGGAATACTTGATAAATATAGCCCAACAGTTAATTTTGTGGTCTTGGGTGTTTTTTCTTTCCCTTCCCATCTGCAGTTTACCAATATTTAATAAAGAGATTTACAAACTCCAAATCAGCATTTGTCTTTTTAATGGCACAATACTTGAGGATCACAGGGTAGAATTTAAAAGGACGTTGACATGATGCTGGAGTAGGTAGACAGGTGGCAGACTAATTTCGGTGCAGTGACCTGTGGAGTGATAGACGTTGGTTAAAAAGAACGTGAAAAGGCAATATAAGATTTAGGGCACCAAGTTACAATGGTCAGACAGCTGGAGCAGACACGATGGGCCAAATAGCCATCTGTTCTGTAATAAATTTGTGATTCTCTTCACAGCCATATGCTGTCAGACTAAAATTAGGAGGAATTAATTTGTCAACGAACCAGCTATCCTTTATTGTTTACCATGGCATGCAGGCATGCTCGGTAATTCTTTAAACAGTTGTTCCAGATTACCAACAGGCCATTTGTTTGAGACGTAAGCCTGCCTGTTTTGTGGAAGGAAGGTAGTTTGGCTGGCAGGTGATATCCTGAATCCTGAATCCTCAATCCTCAATCCTGAATCCTCAATCCTCAATCCTGTCAGCTCTTATGAGCACAGGAAGACTGAGGCAGGGAAATCACAGTGGGTCATTCATACGTTTTTGACAACTTGTGTAATAGCGGGGCTTGTTTTCCAGCACATATTTCCAATCGGAGTCATGATAGGTGTGACAACGGATGACATTGTGGTATATCTATGAATACTATATGTTGTAGTATTTAGTTTCAATATGAAATAAATAGTCTTATGAAGAAGTCCAAGCCTGATTAAAAATTCTTGACTCAAACCCAAACTCATTGATGTATTAAAGCACACAACTAAAGAAACCGGGTCCATACATATGAATATATGTTGGACCTGGCAAATGTAAATGACCACTTTATAAATTTGACTGATAATTTTGAAGTTGTTGTTAGTGCTGATATTAGGGCATTTTGGATCACTCAGCAGTCGCTTTCCAGTGCTGGAATTATATCCATCAGTTCGTTTGGGTTTTCTAAGAGTAAATTAGTTGAGTACGGCTTGTTCTCTGCTTAATGTGCGGTCAGAGAAAAGTGTTTTGACTTGATCAGCAAGTCATTGGGATATATGACTTGGCATTGGACCAGGTTAGAAATTCATGCATTATGTTGCTCGATTGTGTGTCCTTTGGAGATCCGTGTTGGTGCAGTGCCAGGACTGTAGGCATAGATAACCAGTCCAGATCGCAATCTCCCATAAGCAATGAGCTTGTTGGCCACTTAATCTTTCATATGGTGTTAACTGATGGGTAAATGTTGACCAAGATATGGGCAGAACCTCCCGTTCTTTGAACTCGTGAATTCATTGTTTTCACAGCCATCTGACGCTTGACCTTTATTGCGTTTATCAGAAAGATTGCACCTTTTACTATAATCTCACCCTTTTCTGAACTGCATGGTTAAACCCAAATTTAAATGTTAGGCTGAGAGAATCTTTTCTGTGAATCAGCAGATAGCGATTTCAATCCCTTTGCCAGAGACTTCAAGTTATTGGCTCAAACCTTTTGCTGGAGCCTCCTCATCATGGGGGAAATATGCTCAAAATCTGCAAAAGTCAGAATTCACTTGTCTGCTCGTCATTTCTGATTTTCATAGAGATGAATTTGTGCATGTCTTGGGCTTTGAATGTATGATTTCCAGCTTTAAATGGTCAGTTGCTTCCATTTAACTTGGACTTCTTGGTAAATAAACAGAAATTGCTGGCGACACTCAGCAAGTCTGCCAGTAATTGTTAACAAAATGTTAACTTTATTTTCTATCCAAAGATTCTGCCAAACTTGTCAAGTTTTTCCAGCAATTTCTGTTTTTGTTTCAGATTTCCAACATCCATAGTTCCTTGTTCTATTTCAGATGTTTGGTATGCCCAGACTTTTCAGTCCAAAGTGCTCAGACCTGGGCCTGCTCTACACAGATGTGAAGTATCCCTGTTGTGATCACCGGACAATTTTGCCAAGTCCTCTAGGTCATAGAGAGGAGTGTGGTGATGAAGTACCCTTTGGGAATTCAAACAGCAGCCACATGTAAAATGTGCATATACCCACCAGCCTGGTATTGAGGTGTGAAAGAGAGAATAAGTTGTTAGTTTGCCATCTAGGCTGATTGAAAAAGACTGCTAGGTGTCTCAGCTACCATTTATCCCTCGGAGCACAGTATAAGCTGTTTGCAAATTGGCTTTCATGGCCCTACATTACAACAGTGACAACATTTCTGAACAAGGATATCAATGGATGTAAACTGCTGTAGGCATCTGAAGATCATTGAAAGGCCCTATTTAAGTTATGATTTATTTCTTCGATCCCTTCAATGGGATTACCCAATGATGGTTGAGGTAAACTTTTAGCAGCTTCAACTAGATATTTCTAGTTCTTGAGGTATCATTGGCATCTTTCTCTCTATTAGAAATAATTGGCTGTATAGATTTGAGGGTACTGTTCCACTCAAACTTCAGGCCATACAGGAGGCTGGGCATTCCAGGAGTTACTATAGCTAGGACAGGATAGAGCACACGTGCTGTTGGTTTCATAGTCTCCACTATCTCTTTTTTTTTAAAGTCCATTTGAGCTAACTAATCCCCTGCTGCACCTTCACCAAACATTTAGAATAGACACCTAGCTATTGTTCATCAATTGAACCCCGCATGTTAGATCTACTTTGGCTTTTCAGGTAAAGAGAGGATAGAAGATAAACATGGGTCGCCTTCTTTAGTATAGTAGGGAATGTAAAATGCATAATTGGACAAAACTCGGGCAGCATGGTGACTCAATTGTTAGTACTGCTCCCTCACAGTGCCTGGGACCTGGGTTTGATTCCACCGTCTGACGACTGTCTAGGTGGAGTTTGCATGGGTTTCCTCCCACAGCCCAAAGATGTGCAGGGTATTTGGATTGGCCACGCTGAATTGCCCATAGTGTCCAGGGATGTTTAGATTAGGTGGGTTAGACATGGGGAAATGCAGGGTTAGGGGAGTGAGTCAGGGTGGGATACTCTTCAGAGGGGCGGTGTGGACTTGTTAGGCCAAATGGCCTGTTTCCACACTGTAGGGATTCTATAAAAACTATAGCTGATGGAATTCTGTGTGTTTGAAGTGCTTCAATCCTTCAATTTGGGCCAATGCGGGATAGACCCGAGGTGATGTTTTTAAATGATTATAAAACTAGCCACTGTGGTGACCTCAGTAGTTTCATGACTTCAGGTGCAAAGATGATAAAATATCAAGAAATGATAGAAAAAAAAATCAAAAATGCTTACTGAAATGCAGGTCTTTATTTCAAGGTGGATTGAATATGAAGGAGAAAATCTCTTCCTGTGGCTATACGGAAAATGTTTTCATCAGGAAGAGTTGATAGCAGAGCGGTGTCATCGCAAGACTTTTAATCTGTGGACATTATGTTCCCAGGATCCGGTTTTGAATCCCACCACTGGATTCCTTCAGGGAGTGAAGCATCAATCCTTACCTGGACTGGCTTACATGTAATTCTAGACCGACAGGAATATGGTTCGCTCGTAACTGTCTTCAGGACAATAGGAATGGGCAATAAATGCCAGCCAAGCCTGTGATGATATGTCCGTGATAATTGTGAATTACTACCTGAGGTTTTTGAGATAATTGCCACAGGGTCAACCATCTTCATGATTAAAGTGGTAAATGTGTGGCTGAAAGATTGGTGTGGGACATTAGCACCAGAACTGGAGAAGGAGGGAGTTGTTCCCATGGGCTGGGCTTCAACTGAAACGTGCTGGGACCACAGTCTTGGCAAATTGCATTACTTGGCCTGTAGATTGGACTTTAAACTAAATTCTGGGGGGATTGGTTCAGTTGCATGGAAAATTTATAGAAATCACAGGTAGTGGAGAACGTTGGATTGCTGGTTAGTATCTGGATTGATTGTTACCAGAAAATAAAAGGGACAGAATCAAGAGGGGTAGAGTTGAGGAACCGCAAAAAGGAGAAAAAAAAGACCCTGATTTGGAGTTGTGTACAGGCCTTCTAGGAGTAGTCAAGGAGTGGGCAGACAATAAATCAGAAGAGAGTGAAAGTTAGTTTAAAAGATGCTATGAGAAGAATCATGGGGACTTCAATACGCAGGTGAACAGGGAAAATCAGGTTGGTAGCAGATCCCAAGAAAATACATCAATGGAATTTCTGCAAGATGTTTTGTGTTTTTTTTTTTTTTTGAACAGTTTATGGTAGAGCCCACTGAGGAAAGGGGAATTCTGGATTTGATGATCTGTAATGAGGCAGACTTGATGAGGGAGCTTAAGGTGAGGGCACTCCTTGGGGGCAGTGCCCGTAATATCATACAATTCACCCTGCAGTTTGAAAGGGAGAAGCTGGAATCAGATGTAACACTATTACAATTGAGTTAAGGTAACTACAAGAACATGAGGAAGGAGCTAGCCAGTTGATTGGAGGAGACCCTAGGAGGGAAGATAGTGGAGCAGCAGTAGCAGATGTTTCTGGGGTTAATTCTGTAAGTACAGCAGTAATTCATTCCAAGAAAGTCTGAGGCAGCCATGACTGACAAGGAAAGTCATGGGCAGTATAAAATCAAAAGACAAAGCATTCAATGTGGTGAAGATTAATGGGAAGCCAGAGGATCAGGAGGCCTTTTAAAAACCAGCAGAAGACAACTGAAAAATCAACAGATGGGTGAAGATACAATGAGGGTAAGCTGCTAGTAATAACAAAGAAGATTGCAGATGTGTTTTTACATATGTAAAAGGTAAGAGAAAGACAAGAGTGGACATTGCATCCCTGCAAAATGAGGCTGGGGAATTAGTAATAGGAAACAAAGAAATGGCAGAGATCTGAGTAGATACTTCGTATCACGGTAGAAGATACCAGTAGCATTATAAAACTTCAAGAGAGTCTAAGGCGAAGGTGAGTGTAGTGGCTATCACTAAAGAGAAAGTGCTGGGGAAGCTGAAAGGCCTGAAGGTGAAAACATCACCTGGACCAGATGGACCATACCCCAGGATTTTGAAGGAGATAGCTGAGGAGATTGGGGAGGCTTTGGTGATCTTGTTCGAGTCAATGGAGTCAGGAAGGGTTTCAGAAGACTGGAAAATAGCTAATGTAGCACCCCTGATTTAAGAAGGGAGGGAGGCAGAGGACAGGAAATTATAGGCCAGTTAGCCTTATCACAGTCACTGGTAAGATTTAGAGTCTGTTATTTAAGGATGAGTTTGTAGAGTGCTTGGAAGTGAGTGATAAAATGGGGCTGAGTCAGCATGGTTTCATTAAAGGGAGGGCATGCCTGACAAATCTGTTAGAATTCTTTGAAGAGCTAATGGGCAGGTTAGACAAAAGCGAACCAGTGGATGTGATCTATTTGGATTTCCAGGTCTTTGACAAGGTGCCTCACAGGAAGCTGCTAAATAAAGTGAGAATCCATGGTGCTGGGGCCAAGATACAAGTGTGAATAGAGGATTGGCTGGTTGGCAGAAGGCAGAGAGTAGGGATAAAGGAGTCTTTTTCAGGATGGCCAAATTCAGCACCTGTATCTTGTACTTATGGCATCTTCACTTATGGGATGTGGGCATCGCTGTCAAAACCAGCATTTATTGCCCATCTCTAATTATCTCGAAGATGGCAGTGAGCTGCCTCCTTAAACTTTGCACTCCTCGTGGTGTGAGGAAGGCATTTCCAAGATTTTGACCCAGTAACAGTGATGGAGCAGTGATTATAGTCTTGTAGCAGTGTTCCCATGCATCTGCAGCCCTTGACTTCCTAAATGGTAGAGATCAAAAGTTTGGAAGATGTTAAAGGAACCTTAGTGAGTTTTTGCAGTGCTTATAGATGCTGCCACAGTGTGGTGGTGAAGAGAGTGAATGATGAAGATGGTGGATGGGGTACTAGTCAAGCAGGCTGCTTTTTTTTTTTCCTGGATGGTGTCCAGTTTCTTGAGCATTGCTATCACTGCATTCATCCAGGCAAGTTGAGTCTATTCCTTCATATACTTGTACTTTGAGGATGGTGGATGACCTTTTGGCAAAATCATTCCGTTTTCTGAGACTTTTTCCTAACAGCTGGTAAATCTGAGTGGCTTGCTGAGCCATTTCAGAGGGCAGCTAATAGTAAACTACACTGCAGTGGGTTTGGTGTCACATGAAGACCAGACCAAGTAATGGCTGCAGATTTCCTTTCCTAGAGGACATCTCTTCATATCTGAACTACTGTGTCCAGCTCTTTTTGTTTCACCTTACAAGAGATATGACCTTGGGAAAAAGTGCAGCACAGAATATCCAAAAACAGTTACAGGATCTCAAAGGCTAAACTGTTGATGTTGCTTTAAGTAGACATATACTGTTTAGATTAGGGAAGGTTTTTAATATTGTGACAAGAATTGATGGGGTACACAGAGGGAATCTCTTTGCTAATGATAATGTCTACAACAATTTGTCAATCTTTAATCAGAGCACAGTCACTTTTGAGAGAAATTAAGAAACACCTCTTTGCACAAAGAGTGAAAACTTCTCTCGTAAAAAGCGATGGATGCTAACTCATGTAATTAGTTTAGTTTAAATCTGAAATGGATAGCTCTTTGCTAACCATAAGTACTAAAGTATCTAGGTCTAGGACAGGTGAAATAAGTTAATACATGTATACAGATTAACCATAATCCCATTGCATGAAGAAGCTTTCAAGGACTTTATGTCCCAATTCTTTTACTTTTTTTTTCTTGTTTTTTTGGTGTCTCAACTCCAGCTTTTCACATGTTAACAACCTGAAAGCGCAGTTTGAGCTTCCATCTTTTGGATAAGACCAGTCTCTGGTAAAACACAGGTAGCTGGCATGAACTGCCTTCGTGAAAGTGGATTACAATATCAATTTGTGTCAGCTATCATTTAAAACTGGATTAGTTTCTCCAGGTCAGTCCTGATTAAGATGGATTAACAAATTCCAAGACACTTTTTTTTTTTTTTTTTTTTTTTTGAAGAAGTGGAAGAATGTGCTCTCTTAGCCAAAAATACCAACCATCACGTGTTTGTTAGTGGTTGTGGGGAAGCTTTCTGTTTGTAGGGCTCAAATCAGCTCGCTTGGCTGGATAACTAACTAGTTTACAATGTAGTGTTGCTGTTTGTGGGGCTTCAATTCCTATACCAACTGACGTCAACAACAAAAGCCTCACCTTAACTTCCTCAGACACTTGACCCTCCATCAATGTCTCTGTCTAATGAGAGAACAGACTGTGACAACCTCTTCTCTTTTTTTTTCCACATTCACAAGCCATTTATTTTTGTATTCTTTTGTGGGATGAAGGTATTGCTATTTAGGCCAGCATATTTTGCCCATCCCTAATGATCCTTGAGAAGATGGTGGCAGCTGGTGCCTTGAATGGCTGCAGCGTGTATAGTGTAGGGAGATTCACAGTGCTGGGAGATCCAGGATTTCAACTCAGCAGCATTGAAGAAACAGTGATACCGTTCCAAATCCGAATGGTTTGTCTACACCCCATGCATGCTGTCCTCCTTGGTGGTAGAGATCACCGGTTTGGAAGGTATTGTCAAAAGAATCTTGATGATTTGCTGCTGTGCATCCTATGGATAGCAGACCCGCAGCCACTGTGTGCATTGGTGGGAAATGGGAGCCAAGCAAGATGGATGCATTATCCTAGCTGGTGTTAAGCTGCTTGTGTTTTTGGAACTGCACTCATGCAGGCAAGTGGAAAGTATTCCATCACTCTCCTAACTTTCTCCTTAGAGAGACTCGGGCTTTAAAGAGTCAGGAGGTAAGTTATTGTCCGCAGAATTCCCAGCCTTTTCCTTCTGGTAGCCACAATATTTACATGGCTGGTCCATTTCCATTTCCGATCAGCGGTAACACCCATGATGTTCATATGAGGGAAATCCAGTGATCGGTGATGCTGCTGAATGTCAGAAGGAGGTGATTTGATTCTCTCTTGTTGGATGTAATCAATAGAAGTGTGGCATGTGTGTTACTTTACACGTATCAGCACAAGCCTAAATGCTGCCCAGGCCTTGCTACATATGGACATAGACTGTTTAAGTATCAGAGGAGGACTGAATGGCGTTGAACTTTGTATAATCATCAGTGAATATCCACACTTCTGACATTTTGATGGAGGGTAGGTCATTGAAGCAACTGAAGATGGTTGGGCCTGGGACACAACCCTGAGAAACTTCTGCAGTGATTTCCAGAGGCTGAAAAGACTGCCCTCCAACAGCAGCCATTTTCATTTGTTCAAACCAGTGGAAAGCTTACTGCCTGAAGCCCGTTTGACATCAGTCTCTTAAGATTCCTTAATGCTACACTTCGGTCAAAAATTGCTCTGATGTTCAGGGTAGTCACTCTGTCTTCACGTCCAGAGTTCATCTCTTTTTCTCCATGTTTAGACCAAGGCTGTAATGAGGCTAGGAGCTGTGTGGCCCTGGCCAAACCCACACTGTCAGTGGGCAGGTAATTGCTGAGTCACTGAATTGGGGAGAAGTTTGGGCAGTCGGGTTGGCTGCGTGGATTTGTTTTTTTTTTGTGCAGATCATACCTCGACAATTTTCCACGATGTTTGTTGGATGCCAGTGTTGTAACTGTGTACTGCAATATCTTAGCTAGGGATGTGGCATGTTTTGGAGCACAGTCTATTGCTGAAATATCAGCCTCTAGTTCCTTTTAGCTACTTCTTGATATCTCGTGGAGTGAATCAGGCTGGCAGAACTCTGGCATCTGTGGTGCAGGGGATGTTAGGAGGAGGCTGAGATGGAGCATCCACTTGACATTCCTGGGCACCGATGGTTGCAAATGCTTCAGCTTCATCTTTTTGCACTTGTGTGCCAATGCTCCTGTTGTTAAGGGTGGGAGATATTGTGAAGCCTCCACTTCGATTTTACCTACAACCATTCACAGCTCGATGTGGCAAGAGTCCTGAGCTTCTGAGATAACAAGGTGTGGAGCTGGATGAACACAGCAGGCCGAGCGGGAAGGCTTGACATTTCGGGCCTAGACCCTTCTTCAGAAATGGGGGGAGGGGAAGAGGGTTCTGAAATAAATAGGGAGAGAGGGGGAGGCGGATAGAGGAGAGGATAGGTGGAGAGGAGGCAGACAAGTCAAGGAGGTGGGGATGGAGCCAGTGAAGGTGAGTGTAGGTGGGGGGGTAGGGAGGAGATAGGTCATTCCAGGGAAGACTGACAGGTCAAGGGGGCGGGATGAGGTTGGAAGATAGGAGATGGGGGTGCGGCTTGAGGTAGGAGGATAGGTGAGGTAGGGATAGGTGAGAGGAAGGACAGGTTAGGGAGGCGGGGACAAGCTGGGCTGGTTTTGGGATGCGGGAGGGGGAGGGGAGATTTTGAAGCTTGTGAAATCCACATTGATGCCATTGGGCTGCAGGGTTCCCAGGCTGAATATGATTTGCTGTTCCTGCAGCCTTCGGGTGGCATCACTGTGGCACTGCAGGAGGCCAAGGATGGACGTGTCGTCTGAGGAATGGGAGGGGGAGTTGAAATGGTTCACGACTGGGAGGTGCAGTTGTTTGTTGCGAACTGAGCGCAGGTGTTCTGCAAAGCGGTCCCCAAGCCTCCGCTTGGTTTCCCCGATGTAGAGGAAGCCACAACGGGTACAGCGGATGCTTCTGTCTGATTCATTAATTGTGGAATTGCTTAAACCTGTTGACAACATGCTGTTTGGTATGCAAGGAGTGCTGTATTGTAATTTCATCTTGGTTGGTACCTCATTTTGAGGTGTGTCTGATGCTGGTCAAGGCAAACCCTCTAACACTCTCTTCATTCTTGGTTATAGTGTGGTGGCTGTGTTGGGCCATGAGGTTACATATTGGAATTAAATGCAGTGCTGCTCTGTTGATGTCCAGAATGCTACATAATGCCTAGTCTTGAATTGCTAGACCTGCATGTGGTCTGCAGTTGCACAGTGTGTTGGAGGGGATTTGCAATGTGAGGATACGACTTTGACCTTGATGAGGACTGTGCAGTGGTAACTCCTTCCAAAACTGTCATAGACAGATCACCTGTAACAGGTAATTTGTGGATTAGACCAAGTATATTTTCCCTCTCCTTTGTCCCTTGCCATCCGCCAGTAACCGAGTTTTTTTCTTTAGGATATAGCATTCTGTCTGACCAAGTTAGTTACCAACCACTTTCGGTAGATACTGAAGTCCCTGTTCCATAGCACTTCTGTGCATTTACTATCCTCAATGTACCTTTATCTGAGGGATGTGTTAGATATTCAGCAGGAAGTTAATTCCAATCTGGTAATTTTTCCAGTAAAAAGGAAGTAGGAACCAGTCTCCCTTTTGATGTGTCTTCACTCATGCATCCTAAATGCAGATGACTATTCTCTTGTGCAGATCAGTCCCCTTTCGTGGTAGAAGCTAATTCTTAAATATGTGCTTCAATTAATATTACTGTTCCTACTCATACTTGGAACATACACATAGTCACATTGAATTAGCTCAACATTTGCAACATTGGCATGCTTTCTAGTCCATGTTTGACTTGATGCCAGGAGATTTCGTGGGTCTGGTGTTAACTTCTCCAACAATCCATAATGGTTTTGTAAATTGCAGATTTATTAATTGAATTTGAATTCTGCAAACTGCTGGTGGGATAGGTCATACTTGGATGGTACTGGCTGTGTCTGGGACATAGATCTGATTTATTAGGTATGACTAACATGGCATGCTATTGCTTGGCTAGTGTGTGAAATACTCACGCGTGCGCAATGGAGGACTGTGCAGGGTCAACAGAGCTGGTTTGTTGTTACCATCTCCCAGGGCTTCATGCAATCCTGGATGGGCCATGTAGTTACAATCCTTTCAGACATTCCTCTTGCAGTGTTGATGCAACTTGATTGGCTTTCGGAGGGCACTTACCAGTCAACCATGTTGCTGTGTGTTTGGAGTCACGTGTAGGCAACACCAAGTAAGACTGACCCTTATTTCCTTAAAGGGCACTGAGTGAACTAGATATGCTTTTTAAATGTCAGTTGAGTCATAGCCTCCGTAACGATGACCAAAATTTAGTTGCATATTCATTAATTGGATTTGAATTCCACGGCTATTTATGGTAGAATTTGCATCCATGTCCCCAGACCATTTAACTTGAATAAGTATGGATTAATGATATTACTGCTGTGTCAGCACCTCCCCATTACTGTATGCACTCAACAATAACACTTTCCATCAATACTACACCACAAAATAATTTCTTTTTGACTGTAATCTGCGTTAGTTCTTAACAGATGTTACGTAAATGCAAATCTTTGTCTACCTGCCTGTCTGACCTTAGTTTCTGTCCTTTTTTGTCATATGTGCAGCAAGTCTGATTGTCACTTGACCCATTGCTCATTGGAGATATGTCATTAACTACATTACCTTCCCTAATTCTATGTAAGCAAAGGCATTTATCAATCATCATATCATTGCTGACTTTTCAGAAAACTTAATTATGTTTAACTAGAATCTCTGTCCAAATATGCAGCCCTTCCCAGTATAAAATGAATTCTTATGTCTCCTTGGATTCAGTATCATGTGAGCACAACAATTAATCAGTTTCTGGTTAAGTCCAGGATTTTAATTATCAAAGTAATTTATTGTTTCTCCATTTCAAAAATGCCACTGGCTCAGCGAACGTCATCTTCTGTCAGACTGTGCTAGTGCAGTCTTTTACTTGTGCCGCAAATTAGTTTAAGCATTCAGATTGTGTCCTTTTGGCTCCTTGTTTGTTGGGAATCACCTCCCTGTAGCAGCTTACACACACATTTCACAATTGCACTGTGGCTCACAATTGTACTATAAGGTAATGAAGAATGGATGCAGGATGTGCTAATGGGAAACCCTTCACTGTGCCATCTTAAAAGGGGTGTTCAACAAATAATGTTGATCAGGTAACATGTCCACCAAAGTGAGGACAGAAATTTTGTGTGGATCTACTGTATGGTTTATATTTTGGGATAATTTCAGACACTTAGTTTCTTTTTATATGGAAGAATTGGTGCAGTGTATTTAACATTTTTCTTGCACAACTGTCTTCTTTGAACCTTCTATTATCATTTTATGTTCGCGCGTTGTCTGAAAAATGTCACTACCCCTCCTTAATATGATTTTGATTTTATTTTGTTATTGTTTTTATTAGTGAACTGGATATAAATTTACAATAATATCAAAGGAAGGAAGTCTGCCATCCTTATCTGATCTGGCTTGTATGTAATGCCAGTCTCTCAAAAATGACGACTAACTGCCCTCTGAAATGGCCTAGGAAGCCAGTTAGTTCAGGGGCAATTAGGACTGAGCAACAGCTGGTGATGCCAACAACACCTATCCCCAATAAGAGAATACAAAAGAAAAAATGTATATTTAGGGATGTTTTAAAGTTGTGAAAGGTGCTATTTAAATCTAATCTCTCTCTTCCTTGAAGGTAAATGAATGCTTTTATTTCCCTTTCATTCTTGCTTCAGATTCTAGTCACTGCACTTTTGACTTTGAGCTTTGACTTTTTTCATCTAGCCATCCAAACTGAACAGCACAGGGCTTATATGTACCAATTCCTCATGCATCTTACTATCAAAACCCTCCATGGCTTTGCATCTCCTATGGCTTCACTCTTCTCCAAATCTACAATGCTACAAGATGAGGACAGGTAGTCAGACAATTTCTATTGAGGCATTGCAGTGAAATCCTCAAGGAACAGAGAGGGGTTGCATGTCTCTCTTGTGGTTGTGGTTTCATGTTTGTGTTGCTAGCAAGTTGAAATTTTAATTCAAGTGAGTGTATGCTTCTATTTAACGAAGGGAAATTTATTCCCTGGTTTTGGCCAGTCTATTTATTTCTTTACTTTTTTGGGAGGAGCAAGCTCATTTCAGTAAATCTTTAAATTTTGTGAATTACAGATTTAAGGAGCTGTGGGGCAAATCATCTGATGCATGCTGCGGATTTGAAGAAGCTTTGTGAGGTAAATGAAATAAGTTCTTTATAATTTAGACTTCTGTTTTTGTTTCAAAAAAAAACTTAGGATTTTGAGACATAAGTTTGTCAACTGATCTGGGCTTGTGAATGCAGGTGCTAAGTGCCTGCTTCTGAATATAATTGGAGTGCACTAGAATCATTCAACATGGAGTGAGGGTGAGACAGCATTCTTTAGTATCCGCACACCACTGTACTCACGTAGAGCAATACACCTGAGTGCATCTCGATGTGGTAGAGGCGGGACAGTTTTAAAATAAATATTCAGCAAATCCATTGGGTGAGAGTTTGTGTGGTTCTCAAATTTAACGTGGGAGGTTGGTAATTCCACCAAACTACCTACACGAAAAAGCCATGACATCGAATGTGGGCAATATCGAAAACTGAAAAGTCAGTGGGTGCTGAAAATGGACGTAGTTAAAACTGTTGGAAAATTGACCAGTAAATTTATCAATAGCAGGGAAATCCAATCATGTGGTGTTCTGTGTTTAACTATGTTTATGTTTGAAACAGTAATCATTTTCTCTTTTTGTGTGTGGCTGTGCCATTGCATTTGTGACTTGGTTTATAGATCTGAGTAATATTCAAGGAACAGGACTATGTTATCATGCTACAGGACATTGTAGGTCCCTTGGTCAGAGTTTGGAAGCTTTTTGGCCCGAAACTAACTTGACATCAAATGCAAGGTTTTGAGATTTGTTTGTTTGTTTGTGAATGTATGGGGTAGGAGGAAGTGAGGGACGTGAGAATGTTGCTTGTGGCTCACTCAACTAAATGATAATGGAGTTCTAGGAGGCAAAGGAAATTCTACAATATAATCTTGGAACATTTTCTGAGACAGATGGAGAAGCATCCTCCAATTTTTGATTTTAAGTGTGTCGACAGTGATGGACTTAAACATTAAAGCATGTGAACATTGGGACTAACGCAGTGAATGCAGAAATGATGAATCTTGTCATGGTGTGCTGCTATATATAACTTGGATTGTAATATTGTTTAAGCATAAATCAATTTTGAATGTTTTAGAGAATTGATGTTAAACCTGGTAGAGAATGATATTTTGACTACAGTTGGAGTTCTGCATTCATTTCTGACTGCCATTCTGTAGGTACTGCAGGAAATGGAAGAAAAATATCTATTTTCAAGGCTGATACTTCTACTGAGAATGTATAACTGTAAAGAAAGATGGAACAGAGCAGGGATCCTTTCTGTGGAAAAGCCAAGGTTGAAAAGTAGAGGTTTGTATCATTTGTGGGATAGGTGTAGAATAATCTCTACTTAGTGTCCAAAACTCAAACGTTGGTCTAAAGTAGTTAAGAAATGCAGTAAAGAAATCAGAAGAAACCTGGAATTTAAGTAAAAGTAGTAAATAGCACAGATATATTTTAAGAGGAAGTTAGACAAGTACATGAGGAAGGAAGAAAGAAATAGAATAAGCTGATTTAAAGTTTGATGAAGTGCGGCACGAGGAGGTTTACATGAAACATGCAAACAGATATGGATCGGATTAGGCCATTCTTATCAGTAAATATCAGGTAATGGAAGTGGTATATTGTTAATTAGTAGACCTTCAATGAGACTGTTTGTTTTAATGTGGGTTGGAGGGCAAATTGTTTTGTTGTCCCTGTGTATACATACAGGTATATAAGTAGAAGTAATGGAAAATCATCTTTTGTAGGAATTATCTGCTGTAACTATCCTGTTTGGAAAATTCAAGTGATATGTAGTTGTATCATCTGTAAATACGAGAGTTGAAGTATTTTAAAAATCTTTGTGGACTTGATGGTGTCTTTCTCTAAAATACAAATGCTTAAAAATGAATGTCTTTGGCAAGTGAACCTGAAGAAAAGTGAAAGAGATCAAAACAAGACAATTTCAATTCTAAAAATTAACAAGTGGGGAAAGGCACCAAGCAGAAAGGGAAATGTAAGGATGGAAGTTTGAGAGAAGTCAAACTTTAAGCAGTTAAGTGGCAGGAACTGGTCTGAGAGATCATAAATTTCAACTTTTATTTATACAAACGTGACCGGAGTTAGAATGCCATTGACCGGCCATATGTTGGTCCTAGGAGGCAGACCATTTTTGAAGCACAGTCTTGTATCAGTCTGAGCTATCGGGTATTTTGGGAGTAAAAAAGGGGTACTTGTGCATTGTGAGCATGCGATTATTACATGTCTTGGGTGTTATCCTAGATCTCCTTTTTATAGTGCAGTCTTTGCACTTCATGTTCCTTTACCTAGTCGCTGCTTAAACTGTCTGCCTGGAAGCTGTTAGCACAGTAATACTGCTCCAAATTATCCATTGTTTCTTCTGTTAGTTTGTTAGAAAGCGGTTCTAATTTCATAACCAGCATGCACGTACAACAGTATATTTTTTGCAATGGTTTCTTTGTCATTTCTTCTCCTAATTTCCCCAATTTGATAAAAGTGTGAAATGTATAAAGTCTGCTATTCACAAACTGTGAAGGTGACAGAATAGAAATAGTGAAAAGCAATCTCAGTGGCCTTTATTTTTAAGTACTGGCATCTTTATAGTGCTTGAAGTGAGACTTCGTAGAAAAGCATTGAAGACATAACTCGGTCCAAGTTGTCCTTTCTAGCGCTTTGTTACCATTAACACATGAACTGTGGTTTCCTGCTGCTTCACACTTGACCACACTTGTTAAGCAAATATATGGGCGGAAGTCCTGGGGAGGTGAGCTAGAAACAATCCTTCTGCATTGAGAGTTCATAGGTAAAGCCCCTGAAAGTTAACCATATTTTCCATTCAAAAATACAAATGATTGCAATTCCAAAATTATATAATAATTCTGCAAATTTCCAAACAAAAGCTATGTATTGAAAGCAGTTTTAGTGTGTAGTAAACTGGTCTGGTTCAAAATTTGGTTATGAGAAAAGATAATCGCATCCTCTAACTGATGTATTACACAACATGGGAGTGGACTTCCTGGCTTTGAGGTGAGGACACAACCACTTTAGGTGCAAAATCCCTCAAGTGTGTCAGCTGGTTGTACAAGTCATAGGTTACCAGGCCATATCACCTTTTGTTTGTATTGGGACTATTGATTAAGTTAATTAGTAGCACTCAGTATGAGCAGGTGAGGTACCTGTTTTTAAAGTAGATAGATGCAAACATTTTAAGCAATTCAGTTAGTGTATTCATCTGCTTATACATCTCCTCCTGTTTTCTGATTTCATTGTTAACTGTATTACAGCTGCAAATATCAAGGTTATAAAAGGGGAACAGAAAGAGTTGGCCTGTGAGACATTGTTGGCAAGAAGTGGCGCTTCTTAATGAAGTTGCAGTGGGTGGTTATGAATATATATTGAAATTGATAACGTAGTGTTTGCTTTAAATAGTTAATCAATGGGCTATAAGACTCCGTAGTCCTGTTAACAGTTGTCAAATATGACTTTAGTTGTGTTTATTCTAACTCTTCTGTCTCATGAAATCAAGTCCCTTGTTAAGTTTTGCTAAAGATCTGGTGTAAAGTTTCAAATGAGTTTGTTTTCCCTGCATCCAAAAACCTTTATCTGTGGTGGGGGTGTGGAAAAAAACCAGAAATGAAAGGGGATTTTTGTTTGTTTGTTGATTTTAAAGTTCTGTTTACACCACAACCTGAATAGTTTCTGCCAAACAGTTTCTCTTTCGAAGCTAAGAGGGAGTCAGGGCTCAGATGAACAAAGAGTGAAGGTGGAAGAGACTTTCCAGGTGACAAAACCTTGCACTTCAGTTTAACCTAAAGTTGCCAACTCTGGCCACTTTCTTGCAGATGTGCATCATCTTCCAACACCTATCTGAAAGCAAAATGGTCTTCTATTGCTGTTGCTAATCCAACCCCAAACCAGTTGCTGAAGGATTAAACTAGGTTCTAACATTTTTCTTGCATAATAGGCTTATTCATTGAATATAGCATTACTTATAACTGCTACTGACCTAGTGTCCCAGTTCTCTGGCCATACTCTTTTAACATATGAATTGAAACAATAAAATTTGAACCAAATTTTACAGGTGGCAGCCCCTTTTAAAACAAAAGTATTTTAACTAAAGATGAAATCGCAAAGGAAACTTAAATTACAAAGTGGTTTTGGAAGGAAATTGTACACCCCAGTTGTCTACCTTTTTGTGTTAGTTTAATGAATCAGTAAACTGAAATCTAACACAATCAAAATAAGTTAAGCGAAGTGAACAGGTGATGGCCCTTTTTAAGGGCAGTCTCTCTTTAAAAGTGATCTGAGATATTTTTCAGTCTACTTGTTCAGATATCATTGCACACCTCTGAAACAGATGGGACTTAAAGCCAGGCCTCTGAATTGGGAACACTACCATTGTGTCGCATGAGCCCTGATGATTACCGCAAGACACTTTTTTGAAATAACCTGTTCAGAGATGCACTTCTGGAGCCAGTGGGCCTTAAACCTGGGCCTTCTGGCTTAGAAGCAGGGACACTACCACTGCACCAGAAGGGTTAATCTACCACTGCAGGAAAAGTATTCTAATCACCCTGTTCAGGGATATTACACACCTGGAGCAGGTGGGATATGAACCTTGTTCTCTTGGCTCAGAGACAGAGACACTACCAATGCACCATAACAGCTCCTCCTACTCTCCCCCCAAAACAGCCACTTGATGTTTGATTAAACAACGCCCTTTACCAATCCATTCTAGCAATGGAATTAACACAGAATAAATGTTCATGTTATATTAGATGTAAGCCCAAACAATCTGTTTTCCTTCAGCTCTCCCACTTTTTGTAACTAATAAACAGAGGTGTTCAAAGCAAAAGGGTGGTTGGGAGGGATAAATACTACCAACTACTCTTAATGCTTCAGAAGCAGTTGATTCTTTGAACTACTTCTAAACAAATTTTTACTGATGTCAAGCTGTGTCAGTTAACCATTGTTCTTGGGATCCGATGATCATTTTAAAAAGATGTGGCAGAATTCCAAATTGAATTTGGAAATCTGAGCTACTGTTTCAGTGGATATGGAAATATCCCATTTCTGTTGCAATGTGCAATTTTCAATGCACCTCATCTGTTGAGTAGAACCTATGTTTTCAATCCATATTGACTTGTGTTGATTTCTGTTGGAATCCAATTAAGGCCTGCATGTAGGTGGATGTTGGGAGGGCTCTTGTGGTGCAGTGGTAGTGATTCAACCTCTAGGTCAGAAGACCCAGGTCTAAGATCTGGAGAAGCAGTAAGTCATTCAGCCTATTCAGTCTGGTCCACCATTCAGTAAGATCATGGCTGATTTTTATAATCCTCAATGCCACTTTACTGCACTTTCCCCCCACAACCCTTGATTACCATGGTGATTAAACATCCGTATCTTGGCCTTGAATATACTTAACAGTCGAGTTCTAACAGCCCTCCACAGTAAAGAATCCCACAGATTCACTACCTTCTGAGAAGAAATTCCTCCTCATCCCTGTGCTAAATTAGTGACCCCTTATTCCAAGATACAAAAACAGAAATTGCTGGAAAATCTCTGCAGCTCTGGCAGCACCTGTGGAGACAAACCGGAGTTAACGTATTGGGTCCACTGACCCTTCCTCAGAATTTCTTTATGGTTTTTATTTCTGTATTAGGCCCTCTGGTCCTAGACCCTCCCAACAGAGGAAACAATCTTTCTGCGTTTGCTTGGTCAAATCCCTGAAGAATCATCCGTAATTGAATAAGGTCACCTCTCATTCTTCTAAATTCCAATGATTACAGACCTAATTTATTCAACCTGTCCCCATAAGATAGTTCCACCATATCTGGTATCAACCTAGTTAACGTTCTGTGATCTGCCTGCAATACCAGTATATCTTTACTTCGATAAGGGGCCCGAAACTGTTCAGTATTCAAGCTGTGATATGATTAGTGTCTCTCTAATTTTAGCAAAATCTCCCTACTTTTATCTCTTTTCCCCTTGAAATAAAATGTTTGCTTAACTCCGATGTCAGCCTTTTATGATTCATGCAGAGGGATTCCCAGATCCCTCGAAAGATGTGTTATAACACATCAGAACAAGTTGAAAAAAGGCTTTGTGATTCATTGGTTATGTCCCTACCTCTGGGCTAGGTGATCTGCATTCAAGTCCCAGCTGCCACAAGTGTGTTGTAACATGTCCAGACTGATTGATTAGCATAGCTATAAATGGATATTGGGAATAGGGTATAGTTTAGTCTGACAAGCAGCTATTTTTGTTTGGTTTCCTCTTGGCCAATAGTTTTACACTAAGCGTAGGTGGACTGAGTGGGTGATGTCCAGAATTTGAAATTGTGGCTTTCATTTGTGAGGAGTAAACTGTAGCTATACAATGTTGAACAGAGCTGTGTATTTTTCTCCATTGCATTCATTAATAATTGAACTAATTAAATGATATTTACCCGATGATTGCTAGATGCACCTAACAAATTTTGGATTTTCTTGTGTTTGTGCATGTGTTTCGATGTATCTTGTACAATCTTTGTTAGTAAATTGACAGTTGTTTTCCCTTTTTTAAAAATAAATTTGATTTTCCTTCAAAGCGCCCTTCAACAGAATTTGTCAAAAGTGATTAACATCTGTTCCTCAAAAGCACTGAAGTGGATGGGAGCGTGAATCAAAGGGTAGCCTGTGTATTGATTTTTGTTATTATTCTGTGTGACGATAGGCAAGAATTTGCTCTTTTATTGTGAGTAATGCTCAGGAATCTTTAGTGTCAAATGATTGAGGGGCACCAAAATGGATATAATGTAGAACATCTAACTCTGCTTTAAATCCAACCTCAAAAATGCATCTACTGTTGCACCAGTTTGCATTTTTCCAGTCCCCTCATCCATCAGCATTGGATCTCCAAGTGAGTTCACCACTACCATTTTAATGGTTTGGAGACTCCATTCAATTGTACGTTAATCTGGCTGTGAAACAAGCATTAATTCTTGTTTTATAGCGGGTGAATTATCTCTGGACATGATTTGGGCTTAAAACATGCCCTATTCTGATTCAGTGCATCATAATACATGGGAGCTTGACCTGGTCATCTGTGAAATGGCTGTGTCTGTGTTCAAATTTTGAGCTTCCACTTGGCTGCAGACCTATTTTTGAACGGGCTTGAAATTTGTTTTTCTTCAAGCTGCCTCCACCCCTGAAGTGGATCATGGAAAGTAGAAGCAAGTGCATTCAGGATTTTACATTGTTTATTATTTGAAAAAAAAGTTAAAACAGATACAAATAGATAAGTGGAAAAAGTGGTTAAATGGTAACAATAGTGAGAATACGAGGGGGAAGCGCTACATTTTAAATGTAACAAATATTTTGAAGTTTGTCTTAGCAATTTAGAGTCAATACTGTCATAAATCTGCTCCTGACATTTGAGTAGGTGTAAAAATGCAGTGCAGTTGTTGCTTCATGAACTGGAAAGTTACTGCCTGACAAGCCAGGGAACATGGAATTTCCCTGAACTTGCCAACAATCCAAGAGCTACTTCACTTCTATGCGGATACATAAGATTTGACAAATCTTATGTGACCACACTCTGGAATTTTTAAGTGTTATTCCTTCTTACAGGTAACTGACCTCAAATACCCATCTAAAACTATCAGTCTGTTGTGAGGACTAATTCACTAGCTAGTCCTGTAGCAGGTTGGAGACATATATATTCAACCTGGATAATATTCTTTAACATGAATGAACACTTAAGTGATTCTTTTAGAAATAATTCTTAAAATGAACAGAAAGGAGCATTGAATAATTACAGGTAACCTTTCATCTCTGGGTGGAATTTAATGCCTCCTGCAGTGAAAGGGGAATTTTGAGTTTACATATTTATTTGAGAAACTGGTTTATTCCCTTCAATGTAAACAAACTTAACAGTATAATACAAATTTGCACATCAACATTAGGAGTTGGAATAAATACCTGGATGGTTGTCTTGTGGGGGGTGGGGTGGGATCATAAGATGGAGACAGGTAACATATCAAGATATTGGGTGTGAGCATTGATTTAATGGTGTGTACTCTTGCCTTTGGGCTAGAATGTTGCCAAGATACCTCATACACTGCAGTACTGAGGGAACGTTGTGCTGTCAATAGGTACCACCATTTGGGCATCAAACTAAATCAAGGCTGTGTATGTTCTCTTTGGAATATGTAGAAGATCCCACTGCCCTATAAAAAGAATAATGGAGTTCTCATAACGTCCTGTCTAATACTTGTCACTCTCCCAGTGTAGTCCGATTGTTATATTTGTCTGTGGGAGCATGCTGAATGCAGATTTTTTTTTTTTTTCCTACATTACATGAGTGATTTTAAATTTAGAAATACCTACTTGGCTGTGAAGCATTTAGAGATGAGATTGTAAAAGGCTCTTTCTTTCCTCTCGGTAATGCAGGACCAGAATTAGGGGTTTTAACGTGAAGCTTGGTGTTGAAAGGAATACTGAAATTCTACTTTATCAACTTGAGCTCTAAGAGGATATAAAATTGGCTTGACGGCAGGAGACAGCGGGTAGAAGGTTGTTGTTCAGTCTGGGGGCCTGTGACCAGTGGTGTGTCGCAAGGATTGGTATTGGGTTCACTATTGTTTGTCATTTATGTGAATGATTTGGATGAGAATATAGGAGGCGTCGTTAGTAAGTTTGCGGATGTCACCAAAATTGGTTTCTAGTGGACAGTGAAGAAGGTTATCTAAGTGTACAAAGGCATCTTGATCAACTGGGTCAGTGGGCTGAGGAATGGCAGATGGAGTTTAATTCAGATAAATGCGAGGTATAGCATTTTGGTAAGACAAACCAGGGCAGCACTTAGACAGTTAACGGCAGGGCTGTGGGGACTGTTGTCAAACAGAGACCTAGGGGTGCAAGTGCATAGTTCCTTGAAAGTAGCATCACAGGTAGAGCAGGTGGTGAAGAAGGCATTTGGCATGCTTACTGTTATCAGTCAAAGCATTGAGTATAGGAATTGGGATGTCATGTTACAGCTGTACAGGACATTTGTAAGGCCACATTTGCAGTTCAATGTATAATTCTGGTTGCCCTGTTATGGGAAAGATGCTATTAAACTGGAAACGGTGCAAAAAAAGATTTACAAGGAAGTTACTGAAACTGGAAATTTTGAGTTAGAGAGGCTGAATGAGCTGGGACTTTTCTCCCTTCAGTGTAGAAGGTTGAGGGGTAACCTAATATAGAGGTATATAAAACTACGAGGAGCATAGATGAGGTGAATTGCCAAGGTCTTTCTCCAGGATAGAGGAGTCCAAACTCAAGGGCATAGATTTAAGATGAGAGGAGAAAGACTTGAGACCTGAGGGGCAACTTTTTCTCACAGGGTGGTGTGAATATGGAATGAGCTACCAAAGGAAGTTGTAGAAGTGGGTACAATTACAACTTATAAAAGACATTTGGACAGGTACATGGGTAGGAAAGATTTAGAGGGATGTGAGCCAAATGCAGGCGATTGAGACTAATTCAGTTTAGGAAACCTGGTCTGCATGGATGAGTTGGACCAAAGGGTTTTTTT
The DNA here is from genome assembly GCA_024137785.1 of Ginglymostoma cirratum. Taxonomy (NCBI): domain Eukaryota; kingdom Metazoa; phylum Chordata; class Chondrichthyes; order Orectolobiformes; family Ginglymostomatidae; genus Ginglymostoma; species Ginglymostoma cirratum. Next base: position 29,226,199 of record JAHRHZ010000024.1, read on the forward strand.
CCATGTTGTATGACTCTGACTCTGACTCTGACTCTGTAAGTAGGGCTATGGTAAGGCAGGTCTGTTGAATACTGAATGGAATGTCTTCAGTCTTGCTAATACTGAGCTGTGAAAAGTCTGGCTTTGCCACAGCTTAACGTCAAACAGCATACTAACAGTCATGGAACTAAGTGTACGAGTAGACCCGTCAAGATGGGCAACAGCAGCGTACATGTGGAAGTTGGTCTAGGGGAACTCAAACTAGGGGCCTTCAGGTATAATTGAGAGCCAACATTTTTACTATTTATGGTATTATTACATTTTAGTATTCTACTATAAGTAAACCATTTTTACTCCCTACCCCACCCACCCCCCTGTTTTCTGCATATCAACTGACGTTTTCCCAGCCACCATCAGTTCTGAGGATGGGTCACCGGACCCAAAACGTTAACTCTGTTTTCTCCTCCACAGATGCTGCCAGACCTGCTGAGCTTTTCCGGCAACTTTGTTTTTGTTCCTGATTTACAGCATCCACAGTTCTTTTGGTTTTTATTTAGCATGGAAACAGACTCTTTGGTCCAACTCGTCCGAGCCGACCAGATGTCCCAATCTGACCTAGTCCCATTTGGCCCAAATCCATCTCAAACCCTTCGCGTTCAATCAAACCCTCCAGCCCTGGCAACACCCTGGTAAATCTTTTCTGCATGTTCTCAAGTCTAACCATATCTCATTTCTTGACAAGCATCAGGAAGAATAGTAGTGAATTGCATATTTTAATATATTTTATGTTTCAACAAGTGCTGAAGATATGGAGAGTGACACTGATGAAATATTCAGTGTACCAATATTTAAGGAAATAGATCTAGTGTAGATTTTGCTGAATGTTTTATTAGCAGAGGATGTAGAGAATGATTAGAAATCATTGTAAAATTTATAAATCTAATTAAATTTGAATTAAGCTAACTGAAGTAAATGAATTCATTGTGAAAGCAAAATATTTTTTACAAGTGATGCTTTTAAGGGCATTTAACTATGATGTTCATATTTGTACGATTAAAATTGTGAATTAAGCCCAAATGAAAGAACGTAAGTGGCTGAGTAGTCAAATGAGGTGTTGGGTATATCAAATAAGTTACTTAAAGGAAATAATTTCCTTCTCTGATGTTCAGCTTTAATAGCTGTCACATTCAGCCCATATGCCCTTAGGGAGTCAAAATCAGTCGTTTTTTTAAAAATTTTCACCATTTATTTCTCAGATGCGTGATAGGCAGCTCTAGTAGTTTCTAAATCTGAAATCAAATGCTCGTTTTAGAGATAATCAAAACGACTGGATTGTCATTTTAAAAACTCATCTGGTTCAGTCTCATCCTTTTTTATTTAGGGAAGGAAAACTACTGTCCTTACCTGGTCTTCCCTATATTTGACTGCAGACCCACAACTATATTGTTGTCTCTTCACAGCCCTCCAAAACAGGCCAGCAATGCATTTGGTTCAAGGGCAATAAATGCAGTACACTCCTGTCCCAAGGAAGAACTAAAGAAAAAAGGATTGTGTACCAAGTCATATCAGAAACCGCGAGGGGCAATTTTGACCCTTTCTGATCAGGAACAGAATGGGAAGCCAATTTATAATTAACAAAGTGTTTTGATCACCCATGTTGCACTTTGTTCTGCTGTTCTCTATTTTTACCTGCTGTTCTGAGTACGCTGAGTGGATATTGGTCTCAAGATGGTGATGTCCTTCCTTAAAGTTACAGATAAGAGTTTGATTATATCATTTGACTGCAATTTGAATCGCTGTTCTGAACCGTCTGCGGCTTTCTGTCATCCAAAGATAGCAAAACAGGAGGTAGGTTGGGCCTAATAAAAATTGTGTTTTTTTGTTTCCTTTACTGCTTATACAAGATTATATAGGTAATGGGAGAAATTGGATTTGATACTTGGTGTGATATGCCGATGACAGGTGTCTTTGGGTTGGAAAAATAGAAACTGCCTAGCAACAGCTTTCAGATTCATATTAAGTAACAGTTTGTTGTAGAACTGAGAGGAGGAGTTGGGTCCTCAAACCTCTGAAAGCTTGCCACCAAACCAGGTCCCTTTCTGTCTCCGAGTGGAAGGAACCCAGCATTAAAAGACTTTGGAGAGAGAACTTGTAACTCAGTTTAAGGCTTAGGTCCAACTTGTCCTGCTACAAACTTGAAGATTCCTGTGATCAACATGATACCACCACTAAAAGAACTCCTTTTCCTCATGTAGTTTGGACTCTTGATTCACAGACTCTGGTCTTTTTTGGTGTATGTTTTCCATCCATGATGATCTTGAAAAACTGGCTAGCTCATCTTTCTTGTACGCCCTACTTGTAAGTATATGTACATGTGCTTGGATTTAAAGGAAGTCTAGTTGACTTTTGCATGTTTGTAATTAATGATCGATCATTTTGCTACATGTCAGAGGATATATTTGTTAAAATAATGTTTCGGTGAACAAGTAAAAAATAACAAGATAAAGTTTCCTTGACATCAGCTAGTGGTTACTGCCAGGCATTAGCCATACTAGTGATTAACTTTGTTATATTTCACATTTCTGACAACACATGAGCCTAGATTTTCAGTGCAATATTCCCATCAGGATTATGATAAAGGGAAGGAAACCCCTTTTAAACAAAAGCCTGGGTTAAAAAGTTGCAAAACAGTGCTGTCTCACACACTGTCTCTTTCACAAAGTTAAAAGATTGACTTGCATTTACAAAGTGCCCTGAAAAGGAAAATGTCCCAAGCTGCTTCACCTGAGCTTTGGATTTGGGTAAGTCAGATTTCCTGCTGTTGGAAATGTTATTCTATGTGTCATCTTCCATCTGCCCCTTTTCTCCCCTTTAACAAAATCCAAAGGAGCCTTGCAGAATGCTACTGATGCTGTGTACATGTAGCATAATCCAAAGAGTTACCACTTGGACCAAATCACTGTAAACCTTTGCATTCTCCTGCCTGCATTGACTTATCTTTCACTCTTTCAAGTAACGTTCCCTCTAACTTTTTTTTCCGCTGTGTAGACCTCCAAGCTCCCTGACTGGCTGTGTCTCCAAAAGTGGGAGACAGTGTGCCAATCTGTATATATGAAATCTCCCAGCTGTTGCAGCTTAGACGGAATGTTGCTGTCCATTCTCTCTCCCTTCCTAATCTGTCAGGAAACTTTTATGCTTGGAATTATTTATTTCCATATCATACCCCAGCTGCTGCCTTGTTTAAATGAGTGCTATTTTGTCAAAATCTTGAAATTTAATCTGTGACTCCTGACACATGATTTCATTTTTTTATATTCAGTTCATTTATAGCATATGTATTTAGACCTGTAGTTTTGATACCTGTGGTCTGGGAGCTTTATTTTCCTTGCCTCCACATATGAGAGTATTTTTCTTAACTGTCTCTTTCACTCTGAATCTCCTAAGTTCTTTGTTCCATGTGCACCTTTAACTGTGGAAGTGCCAATTCAAATCTCTTGCATTTTGTCTCCACTACCACACCCACCCCCTCCCTATCTTAGTTGAAACTGGCATCTCCAGTTTTTTTCAGATCTTCTCAAAAATATTGATGTTAACACTGATCTGAAGAATGCCAAACTTCTGTCCCAGAGTTAGCCCTAATAACGTGGAATGCTCATTCCATAATTATGGTGAAGCACTTTTTCCTCTCTTGGGTCCAGATTTTTGCTGAGACATTAGGATTTTGTAACCTGCTGCCATCTTTAAAATATCCCTAGAATCTCAATGTAGATGTTGCACCCCTATTTCTGACAGGGGAAAAGGAAAGCAGTGGGATGTGACTCCCACATGTGAGAAACCCAAATTTGGCAGAGCTGTTTGAACTCGACGCTGTGCTCAAAACATGCCAGGACCAGGGTCCTGCTGAATTGTGTAACCAGGGTTTTAGAACCGATTTAAGCTAATTACTGGTGTGGAGGCTTCAAGGAAGGAAAGTTTTAAAATTCAAGGAAATTAGAAGGCAGAGGTGCAAAGTAGTGAGGAGGCAAATAATCATCAAAATGTGACACAAAGAAGTAGAATATCTTAGGAGAGTGCAGCACAAATTAGAACCGGAGAGAGTAATAAAGGTCACAACTATCAAGTTCTTTATCTGAATGCATGCAACATTTAAAACAAGATAGATGAGTTGATGGCAGAAATAGAAACAAATTAAAATGGCATGATAATAGCTCTTGTTGAGATCTGGTTACAGGATAAACAAAACTGGGAATTCAACATTCAAAGATGTTTGACATTCCAAGAGGTTAGGAAGAATGAAAAGGAGGCAAGTGGCTTTAATAAAGAAAGATATCAGTGCAGGTCAGCAGTGGTATGGGTGCAATGGATCATCATATCGAATCAAACAAATAAAACAAATAACTGGATCTGGAAATGTGAAATAGAAGTAGAAATCGCTGGAGAAACTCAGCAGGTCAGACAGCATCAGTGGAGAGAAGGCAAAGTTGACGTTTTGGGCCCTGTGACCCTTCTTCAGAGCAGTTCTGAGTAAGGGTCATAGAACTCAAAATGTTAACTCTACTTTCTCTTCACATATGCTGCCAGGCATTGTTTGATATGTTCACAAATTCACTGGTTTCCAGAGGGGTTCCAGTAGATTGGAAACCTGCTAATGTGACTCCCCAGGAGACAGGGACTCTAGTAGACAAGGAAGGAAGTCAGAAAGCGGGAAACATATAGGCCAGATAGCCTAACACCTGCTGTTGGGGAAAATTCTGAAGTCCACTAAGGAAGAAATAGCAATATATTTCAATAACCTTAATCAAACAGTCAAAATCTTTTTCTATGAAAGGCAAATGATGTTTGATAAATTTTCTATAGTTCTTTGGGGATATAACAAGCAGATTTGATAAAAGGAAACAGTAGATGTAGTGTAGAGATAACAAGGTGTAGAGCTGGATGACCGCAGCAGGCCAAGCAGCATCAGAGGAGCAGGAAGGCTGACGTTTCAGGCCTAGACCCTTCTTCAGAAATTTGTATTTTGGGTTTCCAGAAGGCTTTCATTGCGGTCCAGTATAAAGGGTTATTGCACAAAACGAGAGCTCATGGTACTGGAGGTAATGTATTGGCAGAGATTGAGGATTGGTTAACACACTGGAGGCTGACTGTCTTGATACATATTTTCAACCTGAAAAATACCTAAGAAGTAGCGTCACAAGGATTAGTCCTTGGGCCTCAATTATTTAGTCAAATGTTAATAACTTGGAGAAGGAGCCAGCATGTAATGTGTCCAGACTTGCCGATGCTACAGAAATAAGTGATGTGGATATAATATATCTATGTCCCTTACAGATTCCTTAGTAGGTGAGCAAAAACTTGAAAGAGTCTATTGTAGGAAAGTGTGAGGCTATGCTGTTTAGTAGGAAGATTCAAAAGGTAGCCTATTATTTAAACGATAGAGACTCCAAAAAGAGTGCAACATCTGGATGTTCTTCTGCAAGAAACAGTAAAAGCAGGCACAAGAAGTAATTGGGCATTTTTTTTTTTGGTTTGCTGCACATTAGTTTGATTTAGGAAAATTGGTTTGTTGAACGCCACAAAAAGTGAAATGTTGGAGATGCTGGAGTTCTGTAGGACAAAACATGCTGGAAATACTTAGCAGGTCTGGAAGCATCTGCTGCGGGAGAAACAGAATTAGTTTTAAGGTCAATGACCTTGCCATCAGAAGAGGGAGGCGGTCAGGATTGGAGAGGCTTTCAGGGTCTTAACAGCTAGTCAGGCAGGGGAGGGGAGACTGGGAAGGAACATCAGTGATTGCGTGAAAGCCCAGAAAGATGCATTGAGGAGAGGAGTAATGGTAAAAGGTAAAATTAAGTAGTAATTGGACAAGGAGTGGGGGCAAGGGCTAGCGGTATTTTCGCCAGACTGTTAATCCAGAGACCAGGGTAACGTTCCGGGTTTGAATCCTGCCGCGGCAAATGGTGGCATTTGAATTGAATAAAAAATATCTGGAATTAAGAGTCTAGTATTAACCACGAACCTGTTGCCAATTTTTGGAAAACCCAACCTGGTTCGCTAATGTGCTTTATGGAAGGAAACTGCCATCCTCACCTGGTCTGGCCTAGATGTGACTCCAGACACATAGCAATGTGGTTGACTGTCAACTGCTCTCTGAGCAATTAACGATGGGCAATAAATGCTTCCTAAAAGTGATGCCCTCATCCCGTGAATGAATGAAGAACAAAACAAATGTGAGATGTGGCAGAGGCGTTAATGGGATACACTAGATCACTACCAACAACGGCTATTCAGAAACGAAAAAACGAAAATTGTTAAACTCCATGTAGAGCGTGGCAGACTGTGACGTGCTGTTCCTCCATTTGTTGGAATTGGGCAGGAGGCCAAGGACAGGGAGGCCAGAGTGGAGTCTGGAAAAGAACTAAAATGTCAGATGGCCTGAAACTTGGGTCATGTTTGCAAATGCTGCATAAAGCATTTGTCCAGTCAGCATTTGTTCTCCTGGTGATCAGCAATTTCGGTGCACTGAGCTGAAAGGAGTGTAAGGGAAACCACTCCAGTACCTGGAGGTGTGTTTGACCATGGAGCGTGTGAATGGAGAAGATAAAAGCAAGGATGCTCCATCTCCTGTGTGTGGTGGGAACAAGATGAGTAGGTGGCCATGAATTTCATGGGGGTAGCAGTCCCTTTAGAATGCTGAAAGGGAAAGGAAAAGGAAGCTGTCTGGTGGTGGGTGGTATTGCACTGTGGTATGGTGCATTTGGTGGAAGATGATTCATTCAGTGTGTAGGTTGGTGAGGTAGAAGGCAAAGTCAAGGGGAAATCCCAAGAGTTAGGGTAAGGGATTTGAGCAGACCTGTGGGAAATGGAGTTATACCAAACATTGGTTGAGAGAAAAGGAAAGTGTATTAGAAGCACAGACAGGGAAGGTAGCATCGTTAAAATAGATGTGGAGAAAATGAATGACGTCTTCACAGGAAGCTTTGAGTGAGGAAGTGTTGTCAAGGTGTCTGTGGGATTGAGTGGGCTTAAACTATAAAATAGTCAGTAGGCTATACCCAAAATGGTGAGAAGCTAAGGCAGGAAAAGGACAGGTGGATCATTTGAAGTTGAAGGAAGAGTGGAGGTTGGAAACAGAAGTGACCTGAGTAGCACTGGAACAAAACTGGGGTGCAACTGTTGTCTGGTCAACCAGCCTCTCTCTAGGGTTGGCTGAACGACATGTCTTTGTCAACACCCCCAGCTCCCATGAAGCCTTGCCCTTAGCAACAAACATTAAGCTATAATTTCCTTAACTGTCACAGACCTCCCCTCCTTGAGAGATCTATCTTCCAAGTAAGGACTTTGTTCACAACCAGGTGGATGTTCTGAAGGGTGTTGGTGTTCACTACATTATTGTCAGAATCCACAGGGTCAGAAGTGGGAGGACAGAGACATGGTTGGGGGTTGTAGGGAGGGGGAGAAGATTAACAAGATTTGACTCCAGACGCTAAAATGGGAAGATCGACGAGCATCTGGGATGGTGCAGCTGGGGTTGCTCCTTGTAAGGAGTCAGCGATAAATGCCCCTGTAGGGCTTTGGTTGTGTCATTAGGTTCCCAACACTAATGGCAAATTCAGTATGTAGCCTTTGCATTCCAAATGTCCAGGCATATGTTTGGAAGCTGACATTGAAAGGAGAACCAGTGCTCCCTGAGAAAGGCAAGGGATGGATTGGGTGGTCTAAGTTAGTGGTGAACTTCCAGTTAGGGCCGAAAAGCACTTTTTGTTCAAGTTAGGTAAACACAAACAGTGGATGAGAGGTGCATTTAGGTAAAAATGCAACAATGAGTGGGTGGCTGTGGTTAGATATACACGTTTATTAAAATAAAGCGCTCTAGCCAGCAAACCACCTCAGGACCATGTTGAAAGCCGTTCTTAAAGGCTTATATGTAAATGTAATCATTGGAAGATTAGTACCAGAGTCTGCATTCTTTTTCCCTGGCCATCAATTTTTCATGTTTGAAATGTGCAAAAATTTCCTTTAGAAATGCTTTCACGTGTATATATATTTTTGTTCCTGTAATGTACTCATCAAATTCCTCTTTCCTGGCTAGGTCACGTGACTTGTAGCAACATCTTATTGATCAACTCTCACCCTGCAGGTTTATATTAAAATTCTCCCTTCAGCCATTCAGTTGAGCGTTGCCCCCTAAAGGATCTGTTTTGAAACTTTTTCTTTGAAGCTATCTCTTCATTTTGTGTAGTTTTCATTTAAGTAGAAAATTAACACTATATATTCAGAATCAGTGCAGTGGTAGTCGAACACAACAATTGAAGTGTCTATTCCAGCTTTTTAAATTATTTTTCATGACAAATATTGCAAATAACCTATAATATTTAATTATTAATTAATAACCAACAAACTGAGTCTGTCATAAGATTTTGACTCCAATTGAAATTTAAAATCATGGAGGCCTTCAGCCTATAGTGCCTTGCCTGCTCTGTACAACAGGGCTAATTTCACTGCTGCACTACCTCCCAAATGTAGTCCCTGTATTTTTTTTTTCTGCTTCTAATGTTTGTCCACTTTACCCTTAGATATTTTCTAATTAACCTATTCAGATGTATCATGATTCATACCTGGGGCTTGAGCCTAGGCCTTCTGGTCCAGAAGAAGGAACACTACCACCACACCACAAGAGCTATCCAAGAGCCCCCTTGGATCTTTAACTGGCATGGCAATGTAACCTTCTGTGCTGTAAATGTCTAAACATCCAAGATGTCTGCTTGGGACTGGAGTTTGACAATTTTAAGATTTTTTTTTTAAAAATTAGCCTGTTCAGATGTTAGGAAAAACCTCTGGGACCATGAATCTAGGCTTCCTGGCTCAGAGGTAGGGGCACTACCACTGTGCCATAAAATCCCTCCAAGAACGCCCTTTCTTTATTTTTATCTCCAAGAATACACTGAAAAGATGTCACTGCATCAATTACATCTGTGACTAAACGTTCTCACGTTCATTTGATCAAACCTGATTACTGACTTTTCCAGTCGGAGGGTCTGGTCTGTCTTCCCTTATTCAGCTTTTGAGACAGCATGGAAAACACATTCACTTCATAACAACCAATGTGTATTTTAAAATAGACATTGATTTCAACAAGTTCACGCAGCATTTCTTGTTTCATCTTGAAATTAAAAGTAGATTCTAAACTATTTATATACTTACATGGTCAATTTTTGCTAAATTAAGTTGTGCAATTTGGTTTATAATCATGAAAACTTAATATTGAGTAATAGAATTGTTCAACTTGGTTAAGTGTGCACAAAAGAAGCAGATGTTCCTGCCAGTTTGTTTTTGAGCTGAACCAGTTGATTTTTGTTTTTAGACGGTGCAAAATATGATCTTTAGAAAAAAAACTGTGCTTAGTTAATATCTTGATTGCTCATGAATGTGTGTGTTTCTAATTTGTCATTGTTTTAAACTAAATAGTAAAAGCAAATGTCTTTTTGGTTTAATGTTGGCAAATATACTGTATAGTTACCAGAACACAGCAGCAGGATTTTTAAAAAAATCTTATTTTGGTAATCTTCTAAGTTTCATGAGATGTCCAAATTTCAGATTTGCTTGAATTTGCATCTCATCCAAAACTAGACCTCTGTAAAGTTAGATGGTCTGTGTGAATTTCAGATTTGCTTTCTGTTTTGCGCAATACCTTGACCCTTTTTTTTTAAAGGACTTTATTCTTTTAGAAATGGTTATTAATTAATCATTTATTGAATAGGTCTGGCATTCTTACTCTGACTCATCTGTTCAACATCTACGTAATGACATTTATCTGTGTAATCATTTTTGCATATAGTGTGTCAGATATTACATCTGTGGGTGGTACTTTAGATCACTCCATGTCAGGAAAACAAATCAAATGTCGTGTAATTTTTTTTTAATCAGATGAAATAATTACCTGATAGCAATCAGTTTAAAATATACACCCAATAGGAAAATTACCTCTTCTATATGTGTAGAATTTAAACTAACTCATTTTGCTGAGTTTAACTGCCTTCAGCCTTTCTAAAAGGTCTTTCAATGTCAAATTAGCTGAATGGTACAGGACTTCCCCAAATAGACATTGATATTGTCCTTGCATCTGACCCAGAAGCTCCAAGTTGAAGTCCCCATTTTCTGTGCTGTAGATTTATAGAAAGTGGGCTTGGACTAAGGAAGGTGCATTTATAACATGACCAAACAGATTGAGTATCAGCTCATAAATCCTTCTGACAGAAGGTAATAGCACGAGGTGGGTGGGGTCCGAGTCAGCCATGTAATGGAACCTCTACCATCGCTTTGCACAGCTTTAAGACTACAACATGTATGTAAAACTGCACATTCCCCTTGGAAGGGAGTCAGTTGGATGAATAGCTGGTGTGGATTAAATTGGTGCAAGGGTTCAATCCCTACTTTTGGCTATAGTGGTTTCAAGACCTGTCTCCTTGTTCTACCCAAGGATGGAGGTTGTGAAGCTGTGGTTTGACATCTTTCGAGCAGACAACCAAAGAAAGCTATAAACATGCGTAGCATTATGCATGAAAATTTAAAAATTGCACCTAAAACTCATTTATAGCTCTACATAAAAGTCTCTTGTGTTTTAGTATTCTTAACAATACCCATTTTCCCCCAAGCCTAGCCTCTGCATTGTAATTTACACTTATTCTTTCTCTCCTGTATATTTATTTAATGACTTGAGCTCTCTTGACTGTTTTTATTTTCACTGCCATGGAAGCCAGTTGTGGGTCCCTGCTGTTGATTTAAATAATTGGCGAACACGACCACTGCATGAGTCCTGGAGCTGTACAGCATGGAAACCGCCCCTTCAGTCCAACTTGTCCATGCTGACCAGATATCCTAAATTGTTCTAGTCTCATTTGCGAGCATTTGGCCCATATCCCTCTTAAACCCTTTGTTCAGTTTATTTTGTAGCATTGCCTTTTCTGCTTGCATCCACCCCATCCCACAACCCTGACTTCCTGCTTCCCCTGCTCATCTGCTGCTTTCATACTCTGATCTGATTGGTCACTCCCAAAGTCCTCCTTTGAAAAATAAACATACAGCTCTGTCCTGCTATCCTGTATTAGGAGGGGAATCAATTAGATGGTTGATGGCACACGGAAGTAAACCATAAGCAGCAAAAGTGAGAGTCATTAGGAGCAAAATTGTGCTGCATTCCTATCTAGAGTGCATCAGAAGAGAAAGCCAGGCACCAGATTCCACTCCCAAATGTGAAGTCGTCATCTGTAAAGGACTAGATCCTTATTTATGTTAGTTGCTGTTAAATCATGTAAGGATGCAAAGATGATGTGTTCTAGGGCCCTGTTCGAGTGTTTAGTACTAGTCATGAATCCAGACAAATAAATTGCCTTCTCTTTCTCTCCCCCAATCTCCTGCAAATAGAGAGAAAAACCGAAATTGTTGGAGAGACTCAACAGGCCTGGCAGTGTCTGTGGAGAGAAAATGGAGTTAACCTTTTTGAGTCCAGTGATCTTGTGCTACTTTACAAGATCATGAGGAGGTTAAAAGGGCATACCTAAAGACATTTGACCAAAAGCTTGCTTATAATTTAATGCTTTGACCATGGTTAGAAAGAAAAAGAGGTTGAAATATTGAGATGACCACAGAGGAAGTTCTAGATTTTAAGACCCTAGATGTCTGAAAGATTTTGCAGTTGATAATGTAATGAATGGAGTGGCAGAGAGTTGGCGAAAATCTTCAATTTTAAGGCTAAAATGTTTCTTTCTGTCACTTAGATTTTGAGCGAATGACATGACTAGATTGTGTCTTTGGAGCTTTAGCTACAGACGTACTAAAGCTAAGCATTTCTGCATTCCACTTTTAATTATACATCAGGTTTATTTGCTGTCAAAAATTGTGGTGCTAAAATGTTGCTGAACACAGTCTGACAAGAAGAAAAGTCATTTTGATGTTTTACAAGACCCTGGACATTGTGCTGCTAAAAATAATTGCCCTTGTTAATTGGCATACATACTAAATAGGGAATTCAATAGAGAACAGTGTTAGCAAAAATAAAATAAATAGCTAAGATGAAACAAAAAGCAGAGATTGCTGGAGAAATTCAGCAGGTCTGGCAGCATCTCTGGAGAGAAAGCCGAGTTGATGTTTCAAGTCCAGTGACCCTTCTTCAGATCATGGGTCAGGAATTCTGAAGAATGGTCACTGGACTCAAAATGTGAACTTTGTTTTTTCTCCACAGATGCTGCCTGATCTGAGTTTCTCCAGCAATATTAGCTAGTTGGGTGGATCAATGCTGTATGTTTCTACTTTATTTTTAGCTGGCAATATGGTACTGTGAACCTTTTGCTTCTCATTTTTTCCGAAAGTTCTACTATCGATTTTTGTCTGTGGCATTTTGTGGAAAGCACATCTGGTTCCTTTCACTGTATGGGTCTGATCTGTATATTTGAAGAAGGACCACACTATTTGCTTGGCTGCCTATCCTGTAGTGTTTGATGAAGTTTGACAGTGACAGGAAAATCTCCTGGTGGAGACCTGCCTATGTTTTGTTCGAGCTTTTGGAGTCAAAGTCCCATATTTTATGGCCTTTATTTTCTGTTTTAGTAGTGGGTACAGAGTTCCCTACTTTTATCATCTCTCTTGTTCTATTTCTGATCTGGATCAAAGTGATTTTGTTCTTTTGTTTACGTTTCAGTGCTTTAACCCTTCACCTCTGTGTTCTTGTTGCTCTTTCTTTTCAAAACAACTGGGAAGGATGAAAAGTTGCACTTGGGTGGTATCATATCTCATGAACAACTGATGACATTTAAAAATTTTAGGAAAAAAATTGTTTTGCTTCGTGCCCAAAATGCATAATAACAAATGAAATACTCTTCGGGTGTGGCTAAGCGTTATTGTTCCTTGAACGCCCTTTATGTGGGATAATGTCCCAAGATGCTTTAGTGAATTGTTAGCAAGAAAAATTTGGCACCAAATCATATTTGCAAGAGTGACTACCAAGCTAAGTTTTTTTTTTAAGGAGATTCTTCAGCGCTCGGAGAGATGGAGAGGTTTGGATGGGGGAATATAGGGAATTCCAGAAGTAAGCACATCTGATGGTAAGGCAAAAGAGAACGGGGCGTGCATCAGCTACCAGAGTGGATCAAATGTAAAATTCCCAATGTGTTTTTGAGGTCAAGGAGATTGTGAAGAAATGAATTTGAGTTTGAGTTTGTGGCTTTCACTATGTCCTGTGGGAAACCTTAGCCAATTACTTGAACAAGAGCTCGAGTGGCTTAATGGCTGAAGGAAGTTCTGCCCTGCATAGCTCCCAAGTAGCACCAAACGTGCCTGGCTTCTCCATGAGCACATTGTTTTTGTACTCTAAAAAGACAATTTGCAACAGGGAAAGTTATTGGTCTCCAGCTACAATGCTGAATGCAGTATAATACAACGTGTGCCTGATACCAAATAACCTTGAATGACTTGGGAGGAGCTTTCTGCCAGGATGTTAGTGAAGAGGCACATTTTTCCTGTGAAAAGGTGGAAGCCAGTAGCAGTCTAGTTTCAGTTTGGCAGTGTAACGTAAAGCCCTGTTGGTAATATTTTATTTCATCAAATACCTAGTTGGGTAACAGTGTCTTTTTTGTTTTGCTTCATTTGAAAATACTTACTATTGTATAAAATGGAATTGCATTTCAGAAATCAACTGCAAATGAATATTTTGGGAATTGTGAGTGACCTGTATCACCTTGATTTGTCAGAGGCAACAAACAATTTATTCTGCTTAATTTCTGGAAGACCAAGATATAAATAGGTTAAGAAAAGGTACGTTTAAAAGTTTACTTCATGTTAAGAAGCTTCTCTCTGTTCAAATCCAGCCCTTTCTGTGTTTGCTTCCATTTCAAGACTTTTGCGAATAGCTGCCCATAGGCTCAGCATCTATCAAGTACCTCTTGGAGTGGGATGAACGAGCTTCATGCTTCGTCACAAAGCATTTGGCAGTGCAATAGAGGCAGAGTGGTTCATATGTTGCTGCTGGCTTCACAAAGATAAGGTGTTATTTCACCATCACGTTGCAATAACAAATAGAGAAGTTATACGTTTCCTGACAGAATATGCTGAAATGATTTGAGGTTAAACGCTGAGTTTGAAACTTTCTACGCACAAGGCAGCTGCCCTGCTATAAATCTGTGTAATTTAGACCAAATAGGTCCTGTGCCTTTGTACTCAGGTGGCTTATAGAATAAGATGCAACATAAATGGAGGCCTGTTGACCATCAGACTTCTCTACATGTCCCAGCACTTATTGATGTAGCAGTGAATCATTTGCATTGCTTTTATTGTTACTTTTTTCAAAGTAAGGAAAGTAAGGTTCTGTAGATGTTAAAACTTTTATTTGGGTAGTTATTTTTTTTTAAAAGAAGTTTCTAAATTAGAAAAGGAGTCCTAAATAATGTTGGAATGCATAGAAACATAGGAGCAGGAGGATGCCGTTCGGCCCTTTGACCCTGCTCCGCCATTCATCATGATATTCACAAGCGTGTCTTCCATCACACCCATGCAGAAAACGGTAGGCCTCTCTCTTGCTGGTGTTAGAGTCAGACTGCGTGGAAATGGCCCCTTTGGTCCAACCAGTCCATGCTGACTGCAATCCCAAACTAAATTAGTCCCACCTGCCTGTGTTTGGCCTATATCCTTCCAAACCTTTCTTATTTGTGCACTTGTCCAAATGTCTTTTAGATGTTGTAACTGTACCCACATCCACCACTTCCTCTGGAAGATCATTCTACACTCAAACTACCGTGCTTTAGAAAAAAGGTTGCCCTCTCATATCCTTTTTAAATCTTTCTCCTTTCACCTTAAGAATATGCCCCGAGTTGTGAAATCCTCCACCCTAGGGAAAAGACGCTTGCTATTTACCTTATCTGTATCCCTCATGATTTTAATAAACTCTATAAGGTCACCTCTCCAGTGGAAAAAGACCTAGGCTATCCAGCCCTCCCTGTACCTCCAATCTTCCATTCTTGGCAACTTGCTGGTAAATCTCTTCTGAACCCCTCCAGCTTGATAATATGCTTCCTATTACAGGGTGCCTAGAGCTGGACACAGTATTCTAGAAGAGGCCTCACCAAAGTCCCATTTAAAAGCTCAACGTGACTCCCCAAATCCTATGCTCAGTGGTCTGAGCAATAAAGGCAAGTGTGCTAGAGGCCTCCTAAAGCACCCTGTTCATTTTAACCAGTTGATTACCTCACTAGCTAGGTTGTTCACTTCGGAAGCAAAAACAAAAAGGCAGATTACTACCTGAATGGCTGTAAATTGGGAGAGGGGAGTGTGCACCGTGACCTGGGTGTCCTTGTGCACCAGTTGCTGAAGGTAAGCATGCAGGTGCAGCAGGTGGGAAGGAAGGCAAATGGTATGTTGGCCTTGATTGTGAGAGGTTTCAAGTACAGGAGCAGGGATGTGTTGTTGCAGTTATACAGGGCCTTGGTGAGACCACACCTGAAATACTGTGTGCAGTTTTGGTCTCCTGAGGAAGGATGCTCTTGGTCTCGAGAGAGTGCAGCGAAGATTTACCAGGGTGATTCCGGGGATGGCAGGACTGACCTATGAGGAGAGGTTGACTAGACTAGTGTTCAGATGAATGAGGGGGAATCTCATAGAAGCTTATAAAATTCTAACAGGACTGGACAGGGTAGATGCAGGGAGGATATTCCCAATGGTGGGTGTGTCCAGAACCAAGGGTCACAGTATGAGGATTTGGGGTAGACCATTTAGGATAGAGATGAAGAGACATTTCTTCACCCAAAGAGTGGTGAGCCTGTGGAATTCATTGCCACAGGAAGTAGTTGATGCCAAAGCATAGAATGTATTCAGGAGGCGGCTAGATACAGCACTTGGGGTGAATGGGATGAAAGGTTATGGGGAGAAAGCAGGATTAGGCTATTGAGTTGGGCAGTCAACCATGATCGTGAAGAATGGTGGAGCAGGCTGGAATGGCCTCCTCCTGCTCCTGTCTTCTGTTTCTATAAAATCTCTTCAACAGCACAGGTGTCACATCATAACTTTTGAAAGAAAACAGAAGTTGCATTTTTTTGGCAACGTAAAATGCCCATGTGAAATTACAGTAACAGTTTTGTTCTGTTAGTGCACCACATGTCATGTTTTAAATTGTCAATTGCAAACAGATTCTCTATTTATATCTTGCCCAATAAATGATGGCGCTCGGGAGAGGATACAGAAAGGTTGCAGCTGAACTGCTATTTCCGCACAACGTCATAAGAGTACAAGAGTTTGGAGAGAAACAATGCTGTCCATGCCACATTGGATAATATAATAGCAACTTTGTAGAGCCACTATTTAAAAACTCTCAGACTCTGAGAATAGAAATGCTAAGAGTTTTATGACACCTTTTGAGTGCAGGAGTGGAATTGTTACTTCCAATCTTTTGGTTTTCATTTCCCAGAAGTGGGCTAGTGTACCGGGGTGGGGGGGCAAGAGCTGACATATGCTTAATCTAGTGGTGATAAATATTAATTCTACAGCGTAATCTATTCTTTACCACCAAAGTAAACTGTTGTGTTCCCATTCGCAAATAAAACGTCGACAAAATGTAGATTTTCCCATTGACGTGAGTATGGTTCCATTCATTGGATTAAAAGCAAAACGTGGATTCGTATAGTGCCTTTCACAGCCACACACCCATTGAAATACTTCTGAAGTATAACCAATGCTGTAATTTTGGAAATTTGGCCTGAAATATCTGCCAATATCAAACACTGCCATTACCATCATACCATCAATGCTAATCAACCATTGTTCAATGAAGGGTGCAGGAAAGGGTCCCAGGAACAGCACGAGACGTGCTTAAAAAGTAGGCACCGAGCTGGTGAAGCTACAACCCAGGATGAAATGATTGCCAAACCACAGAAGCAGCCGGGGACAGAGCCTAAGTAATCCTGCAACCAACGGATCTGCTATCCTGCTCCATGTTGCTGTGAATGGTGTTTGTCAATTCAACAAGTAACAGAAGGAAGAGGTTGAACAACATCCACATCTTATATGATCAGGGATCTCAAAACATCAGTGTAAAAGACAAAAAGCCAGAGCATTTGCAAACATCTTCAGCCAGATGTGATGAGTGGATGATTCATCTTGTCACCACCTCCTCAGGTCTGCTGCATCACAGATGCCAATCTTCAAGCAATTCTAAATAAAAAGTGAAAACTGCAGAAGTTGTAAATCAGGAGCAAAAACAGAAATTGCTGGAAAAGCTCAGCAGGTCTGGCAACATCTGTGAAGAAAAATCAGAATTAACGTTTTGAGTTCGGTGGCCCTTCCTGAGAACTTCTTATTTTGTTCAACCAATTCTATTCATTCCATACAATATCAAAAAATGGCGAAAGACGCTGGATACCGAAAAGGCTATGGGCCCATATGACTGAAGACTTGTCCTCAAATCAGCTACAGCCTTCAAGCTATTTCAGTCTAACTGGAACACTACTTGGGATTGTGAGGAATTGCCCATGTATCCCCTGTGTGTGATGGAATATTTGCCATTTGCCTGAATGGGTTTAGAAACAACAACGTTTTGAAGCTTGACACCATCCAAGCCAAAACAGCCCAATTTATCTACATTCTGTACATCACCTTAAACATTTTCTTCCACCACCGACAGTGTTAGATGGTACACATTGCTATACATTGTATTGCAGCTGATCACCAAGCCACCTGCATGCAACACCTTCTAAACTCTCAGTTGCTACTATCTAGAAGGACATGGGCAGCAGATACTTAGGAACAACACAACCTCCAAATTTCTCTCCAAGTATTACGCCATCTGACTTGGAACTTTATTGTCAATCGTTTGTTGCCAGGCTCAAATCCTGACACTCCCTTTCAAACAGCACTGTGGATGTGCCTACACCTAATAGACTGTAAAGGTTCAAGAAGTTAATTTGAGGATATTTAGCATAGCCAGCAAATGTTGGCCTTTGCAATGACCCTCTTCCTGTGAAAGGATGAAAAAATTGAAAAACACTATGCATGCGTGCTACAACGTGTACATCTGAATCTGAAGATGATTTAACTATGATATACCTAATTACAGTTAATAACAATGTATGCAATTGGTAGTTTGTAGAATTTAAAAACAAATGACATGATATTGTAGTTTTGTGCTCGTATATTTTGAAAGATTTACCTTTTGTTTTGGACTTAAATTCTTGATACATACTCTTTTTTTTTTGTGTTTTGAAAGCTATCTATCCTCCATTGACATTGTTCTTTCATCGTTCAGCATCTTCCAATTACCATGGTAGAAATGAAGTCCAGTGTACTTAGATCTGAATGAAACAGCATTATAAGCATGCACACAAAAACATTCTCACAATATTGAAGATATCCAGTGTTGTACTGTTACCTGTTCTTCTTTTATATAGAACCTGTTGCCTTTGTCAATAATTTTGTCAGCTGTACAACAGTTTAAGGTTTTTGCTTGCACCCAGAAAGAAAGCTATTTATTGCCAGAGTTTGGAATGTGTACAGCCTTCTATGAAAGCAAGTTTCATTAGTATTAGAGATAACAAGGTGTAGAGCTAGATGAACACAGCAGGCCAAGCACCATCAGAGGAGCAGGAAAGCTGACGTTTCGGGTCTGGATCCTTCTTCAGAAAATTTT
>JAHRHZ010000024.1:29245238-29268235 GCA_024137785.1 Ginglymostoma cirratum
AAAATTTTCTGAAGAAGGATCCAGACCCGAAACGTCAGCTTTCCTGCTCCTCTGATGGTGCTTGGCCTGCTGTGTTCATCTAGCTCTACACCTTGTTATCTCAGATTCTCCAGCATTGGCAGTTCTTACTATCGTTGATTAATATTAACTGTTTTATGAAGATATCTAAACAATCCAGCTTCTGAATTTCTCAAACTTTCTCAAAGACTTATGGTGTATATCATAGATTTTCTCCAGATTTTAGAAAAATAGTTTGAGGAATATTTTTCAAACTTTTTTGGAACAATCCAACTTTATTGTTCTGGGCAAGAATACAAGAGAAAGCAAAGTTTTGCATCGAATCGAATAGTCACTCAATCCCGTGTTCCCTTTTGAGGTGTTAAAGAATGCTGGTAAATAAGAAAAATGCTGATGAGTTTTCACAGAATTTGTTATAATTTGTAGGTTTGGAATTTACTCCCTAAACGTAGTTTAGCTGCAACTCATTAGTTCAGACAGCCTGCATCAAAATGTGTTCTTTCTTTCATGTATGAACTGCTGTACCTATACCAACATCTCCCAAACTTTTTAAGTACTGTGCCAAAGGTCTCTCTTTGTTGTTGACATGCAAACAGTTGTAGAAAATGCTTGCTCCCAAAATATGATAGCCAGACTTGTCAAGTTTGCTTCTGGTTTGTGAAATGTTCATGTAAGAGATGTGTATAAGGTGCTACCCACAATATCTGGACTACCACACTGCAGGCTATACCTCACTGTACACATGTCTGGACGGATTTCAGAGACATTCACTGTTTCTGAAGACACGACCAATACTGGAAACTTTCTCAGAGGACACTCTGAGACCAGCCACCGACGGGAACTTAATTATTGCTCTTGGTGCCATTAAGGTTACTAGCACTGAGTAGAAACTGTTGTCTGGTATTATTGAGGTCTGTATTATGTAGAGAAGAACACATATGAATCCTCTACAGTAGTGATTACCCTTTTTCATTGCCCTCAAAAGGTGGATCTTTAACTTGAAACTCCTGATAACTGCAGAGATGGTATTGTTAAGGGAGAAAGTAGTGGTCGCAACAACGGATGCTTCCAGTATTGTATTCCTGTAGATATATTGGAAGTTAAATGTCTTATCCAGAATCTTTCAAACCAGAACTGAAGAAAATAATATCTGCAAAATGTTCTTGTTTTGTTACTCCAGTCCCTATAATTGGGGAAGGGTAACATGTTGTTAAAAGTTTCAAGTCTATATTAGATTCTCTGTGTCAGGAAGACTGATGACTGAGAGAGCCTGGCTATGGACTGCACCTAATGCTGTGGACTGTATAAACAGCAGACTCACTGCCTTGTCTTCCCTGCCCACCATCCAGCGAACATACTGCAATGAGAGACCAATAACCTGAAGGAGACCAGAGTGTATTACTTTCATTGTGCTACTGTCCTCCTAGTAAGGCAGTATTCTGTCCCAGAGTTCCCCCACCCCACAAACCAAGTATGGTACCCAGTTAATCCATCAACCTTTCCACTGCAGGGCTCTTGGTGGAAGCACAAATATCTGCTACAGTGTATGCCAGCATGGCCTTCTGTTGTGCAGGCCTGGTGCAGTATCATAAAAGAAATCTACACTGTCCAGGGTAAAGCTTGCAGTAGTGACTACGTGCGTGTGCCAAAATCCATGTGAATTCTTTCACTGCCATTTACAGAAGTGAGACTACCTGGCATGCTTCAAACACTGCACACATTTATTGACGTGACAGTCGCAGTTTTCTTCTCGTAACTGAGGCGACAGTGTTCTTGTGGCTTGTCTTATCATCGCTACAGCTGGAGGGAAAGAGAGTGTAGCTTTCCGGCAAGTCTAGCGGCTGCCCATCAGTGCTGGGTATATCACCGGGCACAACCGCTTTCAAACTCGCCATCTAACCCACTGTGGAGCTGATGCCTGGGAGTTGTGGAGCAGCTTACCTTGCAACCTCAGGGGAATGACTTCCCTTTTGAGGTTTGTTAATCTTCAAGGCTGCCATGGTGTTGCGAACGTTGCAGAAGAAAATGGAAAGGTGGAAAGAAGCTAGAGTTGGTCAAGGGATAGAAACTGAGAAGAATGGTTAATAAGCTTGCTGAATCTGTTGAGTTGTGTGTTAGTTACATAGACACTTAGCTTGGATAACCCATCTTTACACCCATGTACACTTCATCCTGAATGACCTTCAGAGTTTTTTGTTGAATCCGTTTGAGGAGGACAGTGACGTTGGGGTTTGTTGTGGACCCTCATTTACCTGATCAATATCCTCCAGGATTTCGAGTACTTCAGAGCGGCACTGTGAATCAGTAGTTAGCACTGCTGCCTCACAGCACCAGGGACCCGGGTTCAATTCCACCCTCGGGTGATTGTATGTGTGGAGTTTGCACATGCTCCCATGTCTGTGTGGGTTTCCTCCCAGGTGCTCCAGTTTCCTCCCACAGTCCAAAGATGCGCAGGCTACGTGGATTGGCCATGCTAAATTGCCCGCAGTGTTCAGGAATGTGTAGACTGGGTGGGTTACAGGGTGATGCTCTGCAGTTCAATGTGAACTTGTTGGGGCAAAGGGCCTGTTTCCACACTGTATGGGGATTCTATGATTCATGATTCTATTAAGTATTTTTTGGGGGACAGCATGTATTACACATTCCTAATGACTGTGGTGAAGTGGGTGGTGAGCTGTTTTCTTGAGCCGGTGTAGTCCTTGGGGTGTAGGTGTAACCAGTATGTTATTAAAAACAGAGTGCCAGGATTTTGACTCGGTGTCACTGAAGGAACAGCAGTATGGTTCTAAGTCAGGTTAGTGCTTTGCTTAGAGGGGAGCTTGCAGGTGATGGTGTTCTAGTGTTATCTGCTGCCTCTGTCCTTCTAAGTGGTAAACACTGCAGGTGATTTGATCCTGTTCTAATTAGAATCGGATCAGCTTTTCTCATCTCCCCAGTTCCCAGTGATGTGGAATCTGTTACCTGCTATACCATTGCAGACCTGAAGGTCCCAGATTAAAATCCTGGACAGCCAGCTTGCATGACACCAGATCTGACTAAAAATCAACCCCTTCAGTGAGGGACTGGGGAATTTCTAAAAACCTGACTTGACCTTTTCCCAGGTTTTAATGTTCTTTTTATGTGGACATACGTGTAAAAGAATTTGGAGTTTAGAACTTGCAGTTGAAATACTCAAACCAAAAGCCAATTAAAAATTCCTGTAAACCATAAAAGTAACCTTTTTAAGTATCAAGTTGCCTTGTGTTGTTTTCACTGCTTCAGCACGTGAATTCAATCTGGTGGGTGACTTGCTGAGATTTGGTGCTAATTAATCCAATAACCTGAAAATGCTCAATGGTTGGCAAGACAGCTACGGAGAGAGAATCCCACTTTGTTTCCGGTCCATGGCCTTCCATTAGAATACTGGATTTCGTACTGGAAATGTGAGCACTGTTTTTCTTTCTATAGATGTTGCCTGGTTCTTGCAGCATTTCCAGTTTGTTTACAGATGTTCTGTACCTAGACTTGTCTGTTTATCAAGAGATAACGGTGTGGAGCTGGAGGAACACAGCAGGCCAGGCAGCATCAGAGGAGCAGGAAAGTTGACATTTTGGGTTGGGACCCTTCTGTATTCTAAGGCCCAAATTAATGGGTTAAGATTACTGTGGAACCGTTCAGTCTAGATTAGAGTCTCATTTTGTTTATAAAAAAAACATTTTGTGAATTTTATGTGAGGGCATGAGGGATGGTTTGCTTGAGATCTTTCTCATTTCAAGCAGTCAACAGCAAACTCATCCAGGTGTGACAGACAGCTGCAGGCCTACACCTACCTAAACTCATCAGTTTTTTTTTTCTTTGCTCTTGCATGGGATGAGTGTTGTTGACAAAGCCAGTATTTGTTCGTCACTCTTAATTGGTCTAGTCTGGAGTTGCATGTAGGCCATAGGGAAGGTTTCCTTCCTTTTGAAAGAGCATTGGTGAACCAAATAGGTTTTTATAGTAAATAGTTCCATAGTCTCCATTCCTGAGTCGTTTTCAGGTCTAGTTCTATCAAATGAGTTCAAATTCCACCAGCTACCATGGTGAGATTTGAAGTCCTATCCCAATCATGTTATCCCAAGGCCACCATCTCTCCTTGAACATCCAATTATTTTGTACCATCATTCAAAGCATTAAAAGCAAATTGGATATATTTTGTAGGATTAGTTATTTTAATGTACCTAAAATAACCAATAATTTGTTGTGGAAAGGGGAGAAAGAGCTTCTGTTCGTTTAGTGCTTTTTCTATCCTCAGGATGCCTCACAGGTCTTAACTGTGCTTCAAAAGTATTTTACTAGCTGTAATCATTGCTGTAACAAAAGATCCCACATCTGCTCCAGTGATAATCAAAACAGAAGTGAAGTTCAATAAAAGTTATAAAACGTGTTTGAAGATTGACATTGACCACTTATCCTTTTTGTGGGTGGACGGTTGAAGGAAGGGGAGGAGATTAGCTCCAGCTGTTTCAGCTCTCTAATCTCTCCAAGCCAAATGTTGTAGGCTGATATGAGGAAGGGGTTGGTTGTTTACCACAGTTGTGGCACATGCTGTTTTCCTACAGCATGCTGAGGACAGCAGGCTGACGACTCAACCAAATTCTCTAGGTCTAAATGTATCAGTTGTCCTGTGCTCCTCCACCTTGTAATAGTGGAACACTTACAGTGAGTGTTGAATTACAAAGCAAGGAAAATTTGAGCTGAAAAATTGGTATTTGATTTCAGCCAATGTGAGTGTTGCCCTTTTGGTGAACTTTTTTTAATTTGTAAATTGTACTTTTTATAGCTTTAAAACATGCGGAACATGGTAAGCTTGTTTTCTGACAAAGCTGTGCTGTCCACTTTTGTCATTTTCTACTTTGTTTTAGCCCCTGGCTTCATAGTATACTTCTGATTGAAGCTTGCATGTGTCTCTCCATTTTTGTTGACTGGGGTTATGAAACTTAAAACGCAAGGATCCAGGTTTCTTTATCAAAACTTAAAGAATAAATTCCATTTTCAATTGAACAAAAAGTGCAGGGCAAAACAGGACCTTAGTTTACGGTTTTGTTAACTGCTGAATTACCTGTCTTATGGGTTTGAACAAAAACAAATTGCTGGAGAATCTCAACAGGTCCGGCAGCATCTGTGGTGAGAAAACAGTTAATGTTTTGAGTCCAGTGACCCTTTTTCAGAACTGATCGGAGCTAGGAAATAGTGTATTTATGCCAACGATAGCATGGGGTATAAGGAGTGAGTGGATGGATGGAGATGGAGTCCAGGGAGAGAGAAAAAAAGCTAGGCCGCCAAAGGAATGTTTATTGGTAAACCAGGAAGGAGAAAAGCCGTTAATGGGGATAGTGATTAGGTGAAAATAGGTTGGCTGTGCTGAAAGCAGCCCATCATGACAGGGCCTGAGATGTCAGGGTGGGTAAAGGACATGGAAGAAGCTGTTCAGTTTCTAAAATTATTGAACTCAAAATTGAGTCCCATAGGCTACAGGCCCCCATGTGGAAGATAAGATCCTGTTCTTCCAGCTTACGCTGGGGCCCGCTGGAGCACTGCAGCAAGCCAAAGACACTTACCTGCTTACTTCCTCCCTCCTCGCTGTTCAAGCTCCAGACCCTGATTTACCTGCGAGTTTATTGTATTTGCTGCTCATGATGTGTCTCCTCTACACTGAGGAGACAAAACGCATGATTGCTTTGCAGAACACCCACCTTCTGTCTGTAACAATGACCCCGAGCTTCCAGTTGCCTGCCACTCAGCAACCACTGTGTTCCCTGGTTAATGTCTCTGTCTGAGGCTTGCTGCAGTGCTCCAGCAAGGCTTAACACTACCTGAAAGAACAGCGTCTCATTTTCCACTTGGGGACCCTGCAGCCTCTGAGATTCAGCATCGAGTTCAATAATTTTAGGGCCTGATCATTTCCTTCCATGCCCTCTTTGCCACCACACTCAAGGCCATGTCATTGGCACAGGCTGTTTTCAGCACCACTAACCTATTTTTACCCACTCGTTATCCCCATTGTCAGCTTTTCTCATTCCCTGGCTTGCTATCAACCATCCCTTTGGCTGCCTAACTTTATTTTTCTGTCTCTAATGACTCTACTTCCACCTATCCACTTACTCCTTTTCCTCTACCATCAGTCCCTGTCAACAACATAAATACTGCCTTTTCCTAGCTACTATCGGTTCCGAAGAGGCGTTACTCGACTTGAAGCATTAACTCTGCTATGTGTCCACAAATGCTGCCAAATCTGTTGAGTTTCTCCATTAATTTCTGTTTTTCTTTTAAGATCTTTAACATCTGCAATTCTTTTATTCTTACGAGTTGATTTGCTTTGTAATTTGCTGGATACTTCATCAGATTCAATATCCAGCAGATTTACAGGGCAGCTATGACATTACTGGCTGTTTTCACCAGTTTCTAAGGAGGTGTGGGTGGAGGGGAAAGAAAAGAGGAAATTGTATGACTGTCATAACAGTTTTGCAACTTACTTCCTCCTTTATTTTTGTTGAAGTTCCCTGGTTACACATGAAAGTTGAGGATCTATTCTTTCGTGCCATTTAAAAGATTTATAACATTAGTTTTTTTATATTTGAAGTGCCGAGAAATGCAAATTGAGATTTTGAATAGTCTTGAAAAGAGAGACATGATGCCACAGCTTTTAGTCTTGCATTCATCATGAGACGTGCAAGAATGCCATATGTCAAATGGTCCCAACAATTTATAACTACAGGGCAAAATAGTGCTGAACAGTTGAAATGTCAGCTCAGTTTGGTCAAAGTATTACCATGGAGAAGGCAATGAGGAGCTGTAGGCTCACTATTCTTTCAGGTAACTAAAAAGATGCAAGCCTTGAACATATTCTTCTGAACATATGAATTGTTGTGATTCTTTTGGAAGTTCGGCTTTTATCCTGGTGAATGCAAAATGAAGATCTTCAACAACGTGCTGCTACTTGTAGCAATATTCACATTGGGATTTCCAGGCCATTGGATTATATAAAAAGTTTTGTTAACATCCATCCCATTCGGCAACTGCAGCATGATGCAGTAGAGCATTCTTGACCAGCACCACATAGGATGTCAAATTCTTTAATTCGCATAGAGACTGTTACATGATGAGTGCTGAAGCATGAGTGTTTGTTGTACCTCCTGATTTTTCTTTCAATAGCATTCATTCAACCTTCAAGTGCACTGAAGAGACAAAAATACTGAAAACAAACTTTTTAATTGAAATATGTGTGTATGTCAGAAGTATTGTGTGACACGCATTTCCTGAAAACATCGCGGTTACTTCCTGTCACACTCTCACAGTCAGTGATACCACAGGGGGTCTATGAGTATGGTTGTACCTACAGATGCAAACGGAAATGTACAAATTTGTTTCGCTGAAGGTGTTCTCCCCCCCCCCCCCCCCCCCGACCCCTCAAGCTCATTGTTATCCTGTGCCTTAGTTAAAATTAAGAATTGTGTCAGTGATTTATTTGAAAGTATTTTTGAGTGATAATTATTTTCAGTTTTCAGTTTTCAGTGTGGTAGTGTTAAAATTGGACACTAAGGTACTAAATTGTTACAGTAGAATTGTGATTCTCCATTAGCTTCTAACTTTTTCTTTCTCTGACGTTGTCTTCCATTTTCACATCGTTTTTTTTCGTCCACCATCTTGACATTTTATCACATTTAATTCACATTTTGGAAGACTGAACTATCTTGTGACAACTCACTGACATTCACTTTACTAAAGTTTTAAAAATGAATTTTGGGGTTTTGAATATAAACTTGATTCATAGATTTAATGCCTTATTTTCAGGACCTGTTAAGAAATTGAATTGTTTTTTGTATTTTTGGGAGTGTATGTCCTGCTAATGAACGTTGGTGCTTGTGACGAAGCACTTTTTGCTTTAATTTTAAAGCCTATCAAGTTGTGTACAACATGGCTTGATGCAGAGTAAAGCTGTCCCTTATGTGCCTCAACAATGTGAGCAATCTCCAGTGTATTTCCTATTGCATAAATATAACTTGCATTGTATTTTCTAAGCCAGTCAATATAAGCTGTCCCTGAGTGACATTGCCAATTAAGATATCCAAACATATTTCTTGTGAGACAGTTATGAGAGCAGGACACAAGTTGTGCATTTTTGGATTTGAAACCCAATCCAGATTACTCAATCTTGTGACACAGGTTAATAAAGCCATAAACTAAAACAAACATAGCATCAAGGTCCGTTTCTTAATGGATATTGTTGAAAAGCAAGAGATTACGTTAAACTTGTATTGAATCTTGTTGAGTACTCTGTTTTTGAGGCTTCCATATTGCTAAAAGGATTGAGGCACTGGGAAGGTGTGAAGAGGGTTTACTGGAATAGTATCTGAATTGAATGCCTTATACCCTTTCAGAAAAAAGTGAACAGGTTGTGGAATCTTTCTCTAGAAAAAAAAATGATTAAGAGGTGACCTAAATGAGGCTTTAAGATGATTTAAGGGTTTATACTTGGAAGAAAATCAGAAATAGGATTAATCTGTAAAATGAGATCATCCTAATAAATCCATAGGGAACTTGGGGAAAATCCAGTCGACCCAAAGAATGGAGGTCGTTCTCACAAGTAATAGAGAGGCAATTAGAAAGGTGTGTTCAAGACAAAACTAGGTATACAAAGGATAAAGGAATAGAAGGATATGTGGACAGGGTCCAAGTATAAGACTAGAGGAAGAATCCCTAGGCAGTCTGAGTTAGTGAACCTTGTCGCTTGAATAGCCTGTTTCTGTGCTATAAGTACATTGGCATAATATGAAAGACTTGTTCATAACTGAAGCAGAATTATATCATTAGATATTATCAAAAATTATCCTTCTAAAGTAAGATTCCTGTTAGTGTTGTAATACCACCCTTGAATGTGCCAAATATTTCCTGATCTGCAAACTAATATTGCTTGCTTAACTAATTTGTACAATTTTCTGTCTAATTGTTGACCTCAGTTGGGATGCTTCTTAATTGAATAATATTAATGCTCATCATATGCTTAATTAGAAATTCTGTAGCTCAATTCAGCCCCAAGTCTACATAACTACAATGCCTCCTTTGATAAACTGCACAGGCGAGTCTTGATTAATGGTTGCTTGGAGATAGACAGAAAGGTAGTAGTCTATAAGGCAGTCACCCTGTTGATGCCACTTGATAGCTACAAAATCTGGGTGTGACTTATCAGCAACATCTGAGAAATCTGGAGACACATAGTCAGCATTGTCTACAAACACCTCCAGGCATTGCCTGGATGGATTGCTAAGCAAACGCAAATACATGTCAGGAAACGGGCACCATGTTCATAGAGATGGTCATGTTCATACAGTAACTGCACTGGACAGGCTATAACATTGGAATGTGGGAGACTCGCTCCAAAGCATGTTGTCTACTAGCAGCTTGCAATGCTATAAAGGATTGCACTGCAACCAATGGAAGCATTTCAAAGAAACCTTGAAGGACCACTTAAAGAAAATGGGCTTTGACCCCAGCTGCTGGGAAGAGATTACACTGAATTGACCCTGGCTTACTAAGGTGAACCTGGCTTTAAGCCAAATTGGATGGTGAACGTTGAATACATGACAGCAAGAGAAAGGTGTCAAGAAGGGCGCAACATTTCATCAACAATGGACTGACTGCAGATGGTGAATATGGATTTAGGGTTTTCGTTAAAATGCTATTTCCAACTTGGCGCTCTCTATCGCTCTGTTGTCGTCATTACTACGGATCACTATAACCAAGGGTCGAGTTTTCCTAACCCCTGAACAATGTGAACATTGGCAAGAAAGTTGAGATGCAGTGACATGGGTAGTAATGATATTCTCCATTTTCAGAGCAAAACATTCGATTCACCGATCAGATGTGGAACGGTAAGTTGACATACACTTGCTAATCATTTGGTAATAAATCTATTAGTGTGGTCTAACATCCCATCTCATTATTACCTAATTACACATCATTAATGTGCAGTTTCCATTTCTCCTACCCATTGGACTGAAACTGGATGTGACACGACCCCATATGAAGGTCAAAACAGTCACCTGGTGACTCCAGCTTGCTGCTTGCTCCTTCAGCCAGATTGTGACTAGATTGCATTGCATCACAGCGCAATAATACAGGCATTAGGATTTACCAACATAGCTTGTTTCCCCCAGGTACAAGGTGCTACAGATTTTATACACATCACATTGAGAGCTACATATCATAATATGGTTGGTTTCAGCAACTGAAAAGGGTTCCATTCCGTCAATGTGTAAGTCATCTCTAACCATAGGTACCACAGTTTAGAAGTATGCACCAGGCAACCTGGGAGTTGCCATAATGCCTATAATCATGAGGAATCTAATGTTCCGTCTTCATTTCAAGGGCTGGATGCTATAAAGGATGGTTTAGAATTTTAGAAAACCTGCAGTGTGGAAACAGTCCATTCAGCCTAACAAGTCCACACCAACTCTCTGAAGGGCATCCCACCCAGACTCTCACCCTACTCTATCCCTGTAACCCTGCATTTCCCATGTCTAATGCATCTAATCTATACATCCCTGGCTGTTATGGGCAATTGACCATGCCTGTCCACATAACCTGCACATCTTTGGACTGTGGAAGAAAACTGGAGCACTCTAAGGAAACCCATGCAGACATGGGGAGAATGTGCAAACTCCACACAGACAGTACCTTGCAAACCCATGATCACTCCATCTAGAAGGAAAAGGGCAGCAGACATATGGGAACACCACCACCACCTGCAAGTTCCCCTCCAAGTCATTTGTCATCCTAACGTGGAAATATATTGCCGTTCCTTCACTGTCGCTGAGTCACAATCCTGGAATTCCCTCCCTAAGGGCATTGTGGGTCAACCTACAGCATGTGGACTACAGAAGTTCAGGAAGGCAGATCACCAACACCTTCTCAGGGGCAAGTAGGGATGGGCAATAAATGCTGGCCCAGCCTGTGATTCCTGTGTCCCCTGAATGAATAACAGATGGGTTTTTGAAGTGGTATGTGGAGGAACCAACTCAGGATCAGGCCATTTTGTCTGTAGTGTTTTTGTAAAAGATACTTTGGGAAATAGGGACCGTGAGTAGACAGAGTGCAACAAATCATTCATCTATTGTCGATGGTGCCAGGAGCTGTCCATAGGTGCTGACCTCTTTGGTCATCTCTGTCAGAGCAGCCTTCATCAGTCAGGATGGCCTCTTGTTGCCATCTATAGGGAAAAGACTTTCTCTTCTCCCTCAAACAGCCTTCAGGAGAACATCCAAGCAGGTGTCACTGTGTGTGATGCCATTTGTTAAACTAGTCTCCTACCTCCTCAGAGATGGGTGTAGGTGATGAGCGGAGATTGAGTAATGCTCCAGGGTTACAAAGAGTAAAGTGCTGTACAAGTCCCATTTAAGTATAATGTATGGATGTTGGAGCCCAGAAGGTTCTAGCAGGTATCAGAATTTCTTCCCCATACAATTTGGTATTTTACACACAGTCGTAGTGTCACATAGCATGGAAGCACACCCTTCAGTCCAACCAGTCCATGCCAAACATAATCCCACCTGTCTGCTCCCAGTCCAACAATCCCTACCTATTCATGTACTTATCTAAGTGTCTTTTAAATGGTGTAACTCGGCTGCATCCACCACTTCCCCAGGAAGTTCATTTCCACGTAAGAATACATAGAGTTGAGAAGAATGTAATTACATTGGAGAACTCAACCTGCTCCCAAGGTAGTATGCCAACTGTTTTTCCACCTGCCTCTATATGTAAGTCAAAAAAAAACTCAAATTCTGCCTGATGTGTTGCCACCTACACCACGAGTCTGTGATTTCAGCAGTGACTTGTGATGTAGCATGTTTATCAAATATCTTCTGGAAATCTAAGTCCAATATTTCCACCAGTTTCCTTTTTATCCACTGCACATACAACTTCGAAGTAAATCCAGTAAATTGGTTAAATGTGACTTACCTTTCGCAAAACTATGTTGACTCTTTGTGATGACCTTGAGTCTTTCTAAATGCTTTGTGATAACTTCTTTAAAAGTGGCTAATACTTTCCCTATAATAGGTGGTGATTTCACTGGCTGTAGTTTCTTGCTTTCTGCCTCTGTCCTTTTTCTGAAGCAAGGAGTTACATTCTCTATTTTCCAATTTGTTAGCATTGTGAGGTTGCCACTGTAGATGGACAGTGCCACTTGATGTGTAATCAATGCCTCTCAATTCATCGCAGCTGCCACTGTTATACTTGCAGTAAAGTGATACTGACTCTAAACCATCTGCCAAGGTTCACCCTAAACATAAAAGGAGCTATAATGTTCAGTTCATACATGATCAGCACAGTCACCTTTCGTTATAATTAGGAGAATGTACAATAGCTTTTCACTGAAGGCCTGCATGGGAACCAGGATGCAATTGAAATTCCTTTCATATTTGGCCCCACTTGCCTGTCTTGGTCAGGTTTGTTGATATCACCCAGTGTATGTACTTCCTCAGACAGGCTTTTTGATTTGGTCAGGCTTCACCCTTTATATTAAGCAATTTCAACAAGAAGTAATCTTGCATATGATGGAGACTTCTCATGAGCTCATTGACATTGACGTTGAAAGGCTTCATCCCAATACTGTAAGAATTTGCACCAAGAAATGACTTTGTTGTGAAGGATTCAAGTGACGGAGATGTTTGTATTTACCAGAGGGTCAAAGAAGAAGTCTACTTCACCAGGATTACGCTTTGTATGTATATAGCTGGGTTTGTGAACGTGTTTGCTGTTTTAGGCTAAAACAAAATTGTGCCTCTGAAGGTAATTCCAGTGGCAGGGTTATCAATGAACATTTACAACATGCTAATGAATACAAAACCGTCTTTGCTTGAACATTTCTGCTAAGTTTAACCCACTATCAGTAACCTGATTATTATTGCCTCCTGCCCACATAGGTTCCCCACCCACCCTTCCAAAAGCTCTGGATGAGTCTAGAAAATTCCACCCATTGGCACAGTTCGAAGACTGGCTGGTTTGCAAGAAACCAAGTATATGCATCAATGGGCCATTTCCTGATTGGCATATAATGTAACAAATGATGATGTGCAACAGGAGTCAGTACTGGGGCCTCAACATTTTACAGTTTATACAAATGATTTGGATGAAGGGACCGAAAGCTTGGTTCTAAACTTGCTGCTGACCTAAAGCTAGATAGGAAAGTGGCGAAGAGGAAATGAAACTACGTGTAATAGATTAAGTGAATGGGCAAAGGGGATTGGGAGGGGGTCAGATTTGAAATTCATTCTACTTTTTTTTTAAGCAAAAGTTCAAAATGTTCCAGATGATTTGAAGTCAATTAATGTATTAAACGAGTAACTTATCTTCAAAATACTTCATAGATTGTAAAGTGCTTTGCACTGGGAACTGTTGTCAAACAGAGTCCTAGAGCTGCAGGTGCATAGTTTCTTGAAAGTGGTGCCGCAGGTAGACAGCATAGTGAAGAAAGCATTTGGCACTCACCTTCACCAGTCAGAGCATTGAGTACAGGAGTTGGGACATCATGTTACAGCTGTACAAGAGATTGGTAAGGCCAGATTTGGAGTACTGTGTGTAATTCTGGTTGCCCTGCTACAGAAAGAATTTTGTTCCATTGGAAACGATACAAAAAAGGATGTTACCAAAACTGGAAAGTTTGAATTATAAGGAGAGGCTAGAAAGGTTGAGACTTTTCCCCTGGAGCGAAGGAGGCTGAGGGGTGACCTTATTAAAGACTTTAAACAACATGAGGGGCATAGATAGGCTGAATAGCCAAGGTCTTTTCCCTGGGATAGGGGAGTCCAAAACTGGAGGACACAGGTTGAATGTGAGAAAAGAAAGATTTAAAAGGGACCTGAGAAGCAATGTTTTCAGGCAGGTCAGTGTGTATGTAGAACCAGCTGCCAGAAGAAATGGTAGAGGTGGGTACATTACAACATTTAAAACAAAAAAAAATTTGGGTATGTATATGAGTAGGAAAAGTTTAGGGGGCTATGGGCCAAGCACAGGCAAATTGGACTAGTTCAGTTTAGGAAACCTGGTCGAAGTGGCTGAATTAAATCTAAGGATCTGTCACTGTGCTGTATGAATCTGACTCTACATTGAACACAAAAGGATCAAAAGTTTCAGGGGAAGTGTGGTTTTCCACTGTTCCATTGTGTTGTCGGGTGTAGTGACTGGTGACAGGTTCCGGCTCATAGCTCCGGCTCCCGGTGTTTCCTGAAGCAGATCAAGACCTCGTAATTGCTTGAAAAGCTGCAGCTTTCTTCACAGGCAAGTCAATGTGGCTGAGCTAGTGGAGGGTTGCCAGCATTCACTTCAAATATTACTGCTGTCATGGTTGGTAGCGATAGTTCGAGAAATGATAATGAAGAACCTCAGCCTGGATTTTCATCACTGAGGCAGGTAACAGCAGTTGCACAATTCCCCCTCTCTACGTGCCCACCTAAGGAAAAACAGATTCAGGAAGGATGGGATCTTGGTTGCCTAGGGGACGGTGCAGATTGCAGATGGGCCAGCCAACTGGTGAAAGAAGATTCAGGCAGCTGCAAGGCTGTCAGGCACCGAGGGGAGCTATTTAAAAGGCCTGCCTTGGTCCCATTTTAAAATACAAAAGGTGAGGCCTTCTAGCCCTCACCCAAACTAGAGAGCATAGGTTTGAGGTAAGAGGGTGAAGATTTAAAAGGGAACTGAGGGGCAACTTGTACACACCACCCGGTGTGATAAATGGAATGAGCTGCCAGCGGCAGTGATAGAACGGAGTACAGTTACAACATTTAAAAGACATTTTGGATAGGTACGTGAATCCGAATGGTTTAGAATGATTATGGGCCAAACACAGGCAATTGGGACTAGTTCAGTTTAGGAAACCTGGTTGGCCTGAACAAGTTGGACCGAAGGGTCTATTTCCATGCTGTATGACTCTGTGACTCACACTCTCACTCCCAACATCATGTTATGCACCCAATTCCAGGCTGCATCCCACACCCTGTTCTGAGGAAGGGTCACTGGGCCCGAAACGTTAACGTTAACGTTAACTCTGATTTGTTTTTTCTTCACACATGCTGCTAGACCTACTGAGCTTTTCCAGCAACTTCTGTTTTTGTTCCTGATTTACAGCATCCACAGTTCTTTCAGTTTTTATTCCACACCCTTGCTTCCCATTGCCCTGTTGCACAATTGACAGAATAAATCGGAGCCAGAGCTGTCGACTAGGCAGTGCTTTAACTGGTGCTCGTGTTTTGCCTAGGTTATGGACTTCTGAATTCTCGGGCAAGCCTCATTATGTATTTATGTCTGTTTACACAAGGTTTTGAGATTTCAAGGGCTTACGTTGTCTTCTATTGACTCTCTTATTGCCCTGAAGTTTATTAACATTATGAAAAGTCCTTAATAATTTTTTATTTGCAAGAGTATAAGAGAAAACATTCTACTAGCCTTCGTAATAGCTTGCTGCTCCTGCATGTTAGCCTTCAGTGACTTATCAACAAGGACACCTAGGTCTCTTTTGTGCAACTACACTTTCTAATCTCTTACTTTTTAAGAAGTACTGTACAAATCTGTTTCTCCTTTAAGTTGGTAACGTGTCGAAGTGGTGAAGGGAATGAGGACATCCGAAAGTCCTTCATTTAAGGACTTTCCATAGTGTTAAAATTGGAAAGACTTGAAATGGGATTGGAAATCCCTGAATCTATCCGCCATTTAAAAACTATTCCTCCGTTATCCTGATTCACGTCCATCTAGTAAATCAGTATTTTGTCCTTCCTAAAAAGAAAATATGACTTTTTTTGAAATGGCAGGAATGTCTGTGCAATACTACTATCTTTGACAAAGTAGACTCTATCAAGAGATGCTTTTGGGCTCTGTGATGTCATGTTCCAACGTTCGTGACACAGTTGCGAACATACAATCAAGGAACAAGAGTAGGCCACTCAGCCCTTCAAACATGCTCCAATATTCAATAAGATGATGGCTGATCTGATTTTAATCTCAAATCTATATTTCTGCATACCCCCAATCATCTTTGATCCTTTTGTTACTCATTCTTGATCTCCGTGTTTATCAATAGCAGTTCGATGTTGTGTGAAATATTGACAGCATCAGCTGATGAATTCTCATCAGCAGCACAATATTTGACCCCCAACTTAAGGGACTGGGTTCAAATAGCAGGCCAGAAATTTCATTTGCATGACTGACTGAGCATTTCCAGCTTGACAGAAGTGAGGAGGGGAAATTGACTGAACCAGTCCTATTTCTGCATGTCAGCTGATCACAGGGCAACTCTGACAATGACTATGAAAAGACTGCTTTAAAATATTGTAGCCTACACCTGGCTGAAGGGAAGATAGAGTATGTTGTGGGTCCCTGTAGCGGGAAAGATCTTTGAGAATTAGCTGGAGGTCTGTCAGTTTGATGAAAGAAGCTCTTTGGCATGTCAGAAGCATGCCAGTCTTCCAGTACAAGAGTTGTCCTTGGAGTGTTCAAAACTGGCATATTGCAAGGTTCTAGGACTTGATGCTGAGGCATGTGGTAGAGCTTGGTACGACAACCGCAGAGGTGCAATGGGGAAAGAACTTACAGGCATTCTGCTGTGTGGGTGTACAGAATCTCTCAATCTACGTGCCCAACCGACATGGAATAAGGACTGTGAATTTCAAGATTTTTTGAAATTGTGCTGAGGTTCCTCCAAAGTGGAACAAACTGCATGGAGAAAAGTTGAATGCTATTGTGCTCTCTGCAATGAGGTTGAATTATTTTAAGGAAAGTGCTTTTAACAGATTTAATGAATAAAGTTTTTTTTTTGGCAAAAATATCAGTCTTAAATGTGAAGTGTGAGAAACAAGAGTGTGGATTTGCACCTTTTTTTTTTTTTGTCTGATTTGTATTAATGTTTCGAGTTTGCTGCCTGTCACAGAAGCAGACTTCATTGAACGTGGTCAATCGGCAATACCATTTTCACCCTTTCTGACTGCAAGTTCAAATATCTGCCACACTACATTTCAAAATCCACCCTGCCTTTTTCTATCATATATTTTAATTTGCTTTTATTTCTTTTCTTGTTTTGCAGTTGTAAGGTGAGGAAAGAAACTTTGCCTGCCATTACAAAATGATGGCCTGCATTACAGTAACTGATATGGACACCGGATCAGCCCCACTTCAAAATGGAGATCTTCATCAAAGCTCACGGGCACCCAAACAGACTGGAGTGGGACTTCAAGTAAAACTTTATCCCATCCCCGGCAAACCGGATAACAACTCCCTAACGTTTCCACCAGATAAATATGTCGCAGAAGAGATTTGCATTGCAGCTGCCAAAGCCTGTGGTGAGTATACTTGCGCTTGTATTTGTGTGGTAGTTTAACATGGTTGCATGTTTTTTAATATTAGGAGGGTGGTTTCCATTAGGACCAAAAGGACTTTTGTACCCTGTCTCTGAATAGTCAAGAGTTAAGGAAAATTCTAAACTTTAACTTCTCCTAAAAATCATGATTCCAAGGGATATCAGTCTTCAAGTTATCTGTATTTGCATTGTTGCTATCAGATATTTGCCCAGTTTTAAAAGTTGTCCATTGTGAGCAAAATCCTTTGACCCAGATTTTCATGAAGGAGATGGGCATCTGGAAATGAAGATGTCTCCAACCCTGTACATCCGGATCTGTTAAGGAGACCCCACCCACTGTATTTTCATTCTGGGATGTTGGGGGTAAGATGGAGGTGAGCTCCATTGTCTTTGGTGATCGGTCAGAGCTGGCAACCATGGTGGGAGGATGGAGAGGACAGCAGCGTAGAATCTTTCTGAAGTGTCTTTGAAATAATGTTGTAGCTGACACAACAAGCAAAGGCATTCGAAAGATCTTTCGTGGTTTGGGGGGGAAAGACTGTTCCGTGTACAACCCCTTAAAGTGTCAATTAACAACAGTCAATCAGCATTTAACTACTGAAGATTTTATCCATTTTAGATCTCTTAAATTTGTGTAAATCAATACACAAGCAGTGGAAAGCAACTCTTCCAAACAAAAAAAAGCAGATTTTATAAGCTGACAGACATAAGTCAAAGGGCACATTCTATCTAAATGCTGCTTGCTGAGGTCTAAGTGCATTAACCACTCCCGGTAAGAGGTGAGGTATTCAAAGTTACAACTTATGACAACTTAATCAATAAAATCAGCGTGAGAGATGGACTCATTGTAAATGCCTCCAAGAATGATTAACATAACTAGCTCAGCAAGCAATATTTATGCAATGCGGAGAAGAGTGTAAGTTTTGTTGGATTAATATCTCTCACTTTTTAATGTGCACTATTTCTTTGAAGTGTTTTTCCCTGCCAATATGTTTATTAGATAAATAAGGTCTGAAGTGAATAAAAGCTCTGACATTGATATTATGAGTGCCTATGATTGGTTAATAACTTTGAGATTGTAAGACAGCTAACATATTTAAATGGACTAATGATTCTTCTTTGAGGCTCAGAACTGGGTTTTCCCTGTGGTTTACAACTTGTCAATGTGCCTATGAACTACATTTACTAACTGAAAGACCTACCTCTAATGAAATGAGGGGTTGGGGCGGACTTTCAACTGCATAGCTGTGTGTGCTGCAAATGTGCTCACTAGCCACACATTATCTCATGTCAGTGAAAGTTGACAAAAACTGAATTGCGGCACAGGGATTCTGGAACTGGGACCCGACTGCCATTTTTTAAAGGAATTCAGAGCGGGTCTGACTCTGAACTGTTAACATTTATGGGTTGAGTGCATTGGACTATGGAAGACTGTGTAGTCATCAGTGATTCTTTAAGGAACAGCTGTGTGGGATTGTTTGAAGTGGAGGGGTGATAAATAATGCCTTATATTTGCTGTCATCCTCTTAGCTGTTCCATCATAAGATACAGAGACAGGAGAAATTATCATTGGGACCCGCCAAATAACAGAAACGTTAAAGGGACAAATGAAACTTTATTTTATCTGGTATATAACAAACTGAAATTCTTGACTAAGTTCAATTTACGATCCTTTCCCAGTGCAAAACATCACTTTAGCAACTAGAAGCCATTCAGAAGTTTTCCAGAACTCGAAAGTTTTTCAGGTAATCTCAGTACAGTTTGGCAAGCTTCTAGTAAAGCTCATTGGAGCCCTTCATGTTTGTAGCCATCATTACAACTTTTATTTTCATTGCATAAACTATAAACTCCCATCCTGTCACAATGACATGTAATCATAATGGCATCCAATGAACTCCAGAAAAGCCAAAGTGAGAAGTACAAAAAACTTGAGTTGACACTAAAATAGGAAATTTACATGTCTAGATGTATTTAAAAGGATGAAAATTGGAAGATTTTGATGCAAAACAAAGTCATTTCATGGATGAGCCAAAGCTATCAGAAGTCAAAAAGAAAAATTGCTGAAATGTTTTTGTTGGCTCTGAATCAATAAAGCTTTTCAAAAACACTACTGTACTAAGCTAGAGCAGCTCGACGGTGCTTAATGTAAATGCTTTTTGAAACGCTCGGAGGATGCCCTTATGCCTAGCCCAGTGTTCATTTTGATAAGCAAAAAAAGCCATGTGGTATTGAAATTGACTGAACTGTGTGCATTTCCTGATGAATAGCTTGTGTGTTTTAAACTACTTCATGCCATTTGAAAATTAGGTATATCCATAAAGCAAAATCAGCTAATCATGAAGATAACATGACTTTTTCTTGACAAAAATTGATTTCTGAACTTAATCTAACACTTGATCAAATTCATGATGCTTAGAAAACCGACTTAAGTTGGCAATGTTTATTGAATTCTACTCTGGTTATTGTAGTGAATCTGGTATTAAACAGAGAAATAGACTTGGCTGTGCAAGTTATGCAGGTACATTCCTTCTGTAAACTAAACTATCTTGCGCTTTCCTTTTTTAAATGTACTATTAAGGATTACAAGTAAAAAGAACACTTTTTGTATTCCTGACTGCCCGAACATTAATTTATTATGTATATTTATATGTGTATTAAGCTGTATTCCATCAGTAAATGTAATCCTCCATTAACTGGCATTTTTGATTAACCAGCCTCTGCATTCTAACACGCCATACAATAAAGATTTGATTGTATTTTGTGCCTTCTTTCGGAGAAGAAGAAATTTGAAAATTCTAGAGGTAGCAGTGTTTAAGAGTCGTTGTCTAAGAGTTATAAGTGAGGAGGTTAAAAAGAATTTAATGTGAGGAAAGAGTGTGTGTTGGAAACATGATGGAAGGTCAGCAGGTTGATGGAATTAATGGCTGACAACCTAGAATTTTAAAGGATGTGATTTCAGTCCTTGTGGATATATAGGTTTTGATTTTCTAAAATTTCCTGCTTTCTAGACAGTTTCTGTACATTGGAAGGCAGCAGCAGTAACCCTGTATGTGAGAAAGGAAAGGGGAAAAATGCAGGAAACTGAAGGCCAATAAATGTGGCATCAATCGTAGAGAAAATGCTCATTAATTATTAGGGAAGTGGCCAGACGACATTTAAAAATTCATAATATGATTAGCAGAGTCAACTCAGAGAGCAGTCCTGTTTGGCCAAAACAGTGCTGGAGAAACACAGCAGGTCTAGCAGTATCTATAGAGAGAGAAAAGCAGAGTTGACGTTTCAACCCCAGTGACCTTTTGTCAGAACATTTGGCAAACTTCTTAAAATTTGTTTGACCTTTAAAATGGGAGGATAAGGAATGTGGTGTGCCTGGATTTTTAAAAGGTGTAACAAAAGAAGTTATTATGCAAAGTCATAGATTGAGGCTTATTTAATGTCCTGAAAGCAGAGAGTAAGAATACATGGGTCATTTTACCATTGGCAGCCTGTAACTGGAGGAGTGTTGCAAGGGTCAGCCAAGGTGATGATTGGATGAGGGAGCTTAGTGTAATGTATCCAAATTTGTAATGATATAAAATTTCTTGGAAAAATAAGCATT
Source organism: Ginglymostoma cirratum (assembly GCA_024137785.1). Classification (NCBI taxonomy): domain Eukaryota; kingdom Metazoa; phylum Chordata; class Chondrichthyes; order Orectolobiformes; family Ginglymostomatidae; genus Ginglymostoma; species Ginglymostoma cirratum. The sequence continues at coordinate 29,266,217 of JAHRHZ010000024.1, forward strand.
GAGGCCATGCATGTAGGCTGCAGCAGCACATAGTGGGCATGGACGTTCTGTGTAAAACATCGTGGGGAAATGTGAAGTTATCTACTTTGATAGGAAAAATAGAACATATTTGGTGACTGAAAAATGTTGATAATGAGAGGGATTTCTGGGTGTTCTTGTGCATAAGTTGCAGAAAGGTCATGTATATGACAAGCAAACAGGAAAACAAGGATCAGATTATTGGATTAAAGAAGCCTCACTGCCTTTATTTAGGGCATGGTGATACTTTAGCTGTAGTACTTTGTAGAGTTTTGAAAGTCTTGCATAGGAATGAGAGTGGGGTGAAAGTTTATCAGATTGATTCTTGGGATCAGAGCCTTGCACTGTGAGAAGAGATATTGAATAGACGAGGCTTATTATGCTCACTAGAATTTAAGAAAATGAGAGGTGATATCATCTGGAATTTTTTCATGTCTTTCACTATGAAGACAAATACAAAATATGGTCAAATCTGTATTATTCAGCATTTACAGGGAATGAATGGTTCCAGTTAAACAAAAATGTTGGTTGACGGAGAGTTACATTAACTGCAATACTTGAGGGGTAAACTTTCAACAAGTAAGTGAATATAGGTGTACTAAGGAAATCAAGATCCAACAATTAAAACTCTTTTTGAGAGGTTTGACACAGTAGATGCTGAGAGATTGAACTGAATGTTGCCATTTGAGTTTCAAACCCAGCTTCGGGCTAATTCCAGGTTCTGAGGCGCCTGGCCATCTTCCACCTCCTAAGGATTGAGGAAATTCTGTTCAATGTTTCTGCTGACTGGAGAGCCTAGCACTAGGGGGCCTTTGTCTTTGAATAAGGTGTTGGCCATTTAAGACTGAGATGATGTCTTTTTAGTCCAAAAGGTCGTTAACACTTGGAGAATTTTTTTACCACGAGTTATGAATGTTTTCAGTTATTGAGAATATTCAAGTTAGTGACTGATTAATAGATTCTTTGACACTGTGGATAGGGATGCTACAAGAAGATGTATCTGATGTTGTCTATCAGGCAGAATATTACTGAATACCAGAGTAGGTTCAAGGGATCAAAAACCTTACTTCTGTTCCAATTACTTATGGTTTCATGATTGTATTCCTTGAGAAGTCTACTTCCCCTCAAAGCCCTTTCTCCTATCTCTCTTGAAAGCGTTAGTTTAATGTTGGCATTTGGTTCCCTGGTGATACCACCACTGTCGTGGTATTTGCAAGAGCCCAACAGTGAGTGTCTGCTGGCTAAGTGGAAGCCTTTGGAGCAGCTGCTTTTAACCTTGGTCCTTACTTCTGCTATGGGTTAAATTACGTAACCAAGCACAAATCAGCCTTCCTTTTAGTTCCAAAGCCCTGTTCTCTTTGATTCAGTGCCATGCCAATCGACAGTTGCACATCAAGCATCAGAACACCATTTACAGTAAACTCAAATGGTCAAGTGATGCATTATTTTCTGGGAAATGGAATGTTGTGGGTATTTGACAAAAGTAGGCAAGTGTTGCTGCGACTGTACAGGGCCTTGGTGAGACTCTATCTAGCATGCTGAGTATAGTTTTGGTCTCTTTGCTTAAAGAAGAAAATTGCATTGAAAGCAGTTCAGTGAAAGTTAACTCGTGTTGAAGTGATTTTTAGATCTAGATTTTTTTTTGAGGAAAAGTTGGGCAAGTTTGGACAATACACAGTTTGGTAAAAAAGAGCTGGCCTTGTGAAGACATGTATGATATTAAGGGGATTTAATAGGCTGAATGCTGAAGGATGCGAGGAAGTTAGTATCAAGGGACACAGGGTCATCCATTTTAAAACAGAAGAAGAAAATGGATTTTCTTTTGGAAGGTTTATACATTTCATTAGTTAGGAATTACCTTCCCCAGAGAACAGTGCAGGCATGGTCATTTGAATACATTCAACACTGAGTTGGTTTGATTTTTGGTTGCCAAGGGAATGTAGGGTTAAAAACAGAAGTTGCTGGAAAAGCTCAGCAGGTCTGGCAGCATCTGTGAAGAAA
>JAHRHZ010000024.1:29566939-29611198 GCA_024137785.1 Ginglymostoma cirratum
GCATTCATTTCAATGCAAGAGGCCTGTAAGGTAAGGAAGAAAAACTCCATGCATGGATGGGAACACGGGACTGGTATATAAAACTATTACAGAAACATGGCTGAAGGAGGAACAAGACTGGCTGTTTAATGTTCCAGGGTACAGATGCTATAGGAAAGATAGAATGAGAGGCAAGAGAGGAGGGGGAATGGTGCTTTTGATTATGGAAAACATCATAGCAGTACTTAGAGAGGATATTCCTGAGGGCTTATCAAGTGAAGCTGTAGCGGTGTTGGTATACAATTCCTTGTAAGTGGCATCTCAGGTAGTTTGGGTGGTGAAGAAAGTGTTGGGATGCTTGCCTTCATTGGTCAGAGGACCGAGTACAGGAATTGGGATGTCATGTTATGGCTGTATGAGACATTGGTAAGGCCACATTTGGAATACTGCATACAATCCCAATTGCCCTGCTTTAGGAATGATGTCATTAAACTGGAAAGGGTGCAGAAAAGATCTACAAAGATGTTACTAAGGCTAGAATGTTTGAATTGTAAGGAGAGGCTGAATCAGCTGGGACTGTTTTCCATGGAGTGTAGGGGGCTGCGGGGTGATCTTATAGAGGTTTATAAAATCATGAGGGGCATAGATAAGGTGAACAGCCAAGGTCTTTTCCCCAGGGTAGGTGAGAGGGAAAAGGTTTAAAAGGGACCGAAGGGACAACATTTTTGACACAGAGTGTGGTATTTATATTGAATGAACTGCCAGAGGAAGTTATAGAGGCAGTACAATTACAACATTTAAAAGATATTTGGACAGGTACATGGATAGGAAAGGTTTAGAGGGATATCAATCAAACTCAGGAAAATCGGATTAGTTCAGTTTAGGAAACCAGGTTTGGTATGGACAGCTGGGTTGAAGGGCCTGTGACCTTGCTGTATGACTCTATGACTCCTCTTTTGCATCCCTTTCTATCCATCTGTCAGTCCTGTCAGCATCTGTCAGTCCTGTCCCTCCCTCAGCCAGTCATATACTCATCCATGCCTGAGTTCATCTGCCTTACCTGTCAGTTCCTTTACATTGAAATAAATGCAGTTTAATTCATCAGTCAGCCCTCATTCCCTGCTGGCCTTTGCTTTGTCTTGTGTAACTTGCTCTCTTTAACTTCTGTACTAGCCTCAACTTTCTCTTTTGTCTTACTATTATTTAGAGTCCCACTTCCCTGCCAGACGAGTTTAACCCCTTCTAAGTAGCTCTGACAAATCTCCCTACCAGGATATTGCTCCCACTTCAGTTCAGGTGCAAACTTGCGTCTTGTACAGGTCATCTCTGCTCCAGAAGAGATCCCAATGATCCAAAAATCTGAATCTTTGCCCCCTGCACCAGCTACTCAGCCACACATTCATCTGTCCTATCCTGTTATTCCTACTCTCATTAGCAAGTGGCATCAGGAGTAATCCAGAGATTACTACCTTTGAGGTCCTGCTTTCTAACCTCCTGCCTAAGATCCTGTATTCGTTTTACAGGACCCCATCCCTTGTTCTATGAATGTCATTGTTGCCAATGTGCACAACAATGTTCCCCTTTGAGAAATTGCTGTAACTACTCTGAGATGTCCTTGACTCTGGCACCAGCGAGACAGTGCACCATCCTGGAGTCTCTTTTGCAGCCATAGAAACGCCTGTCTGAGCCGTGACTGGCCAGCTCCCTATCACAATTACTCACTTGAACTTTGCCATCCCCTGCTTTACAGCAGAGACCATCGTGGTGTCACAGACCTGGCTGCTGCTGGTATTTTCCCCTGAGAGGCTACTCCCCTGCAACAGTATTCAAAATGATATAACTTGTTTGAGAGGTGTTAGCCACAGGAGAATCTTGCACTATCTGCCCACCTCAACTGGTTGTCACCCATCTACCTGACTGAATCTGCAGTGTGAACACCTCCCTGAAGCTACTACCTATCACACTCTCTGCCTTCAATAAATCTTCTCACTGTGTCCAACTGCCACTCCAACCGATCCATGTAGTCTGAGAGGAGCTGCAGCCTGACACCCTTGCTGCACGTATAGTTGCCAGGGACACTTGCCTGCTCTCTGATCTCCCACATCTGACAGAAGAAGCATACCACTTCACTGACTGCCTTCACAGCCCCTTTATTCTCGTGCCGAGACAAAATGTCTGATTCTCCAACCAAGCTTTGAACAGTGAAATAAGAGTCTCACTAGTGAGTGTTGCTGGGCTATTAGCATTTCATTATTACCTAACCACTCACCATTGATAAGCATTTTTCCATTCTTTCACTCACCCAATAGAAACTACTTGGTGACAATTCCCAACTTGAAAGTCAGAGTAGATACCCAGTGACTCCAGCTTGCCATTTACTCTTCTGGCGCCCACCTTTGACAGCAGTGCCAATGTATTCTCCATGAGCAGTGACTGTTGCACCCACTCACCCCTTCCATTCACAAGGGTTGTCATTGGCCACTAGTTCAGCACTTTGGTGCTTCTCAGTGTACTTCAAAGTGTTGTTGCAGTTGTACTCATCCAAGCAAGCAGAAAATGTTCATCAAACCCTTGACATTTTTAAAATCATTCATACATGGGACAGGAGCATCATTAGCTAGGCTCATCCCTAATGCCCAGAGAGCAGTTATGAATCAATCACATTGTTGTAGGTCTAGGAGTCACATGTAGGCCAGACCCGGTAAGGATGGCAGTTACCTTCCTTAAAGGACATTGGTAAACCAGAGGGGTTCTTATAACACACGACAATTCTTTCATGGTCATCATTGGACTCTTAATTCCAATTTTTTTGTTGAATTCAAATTATACCAATTGATATGGTACGATTCAACACTGGGTCCCCAAAACATTACTTGGATCTCTGAGTTATTAGTCCAGTGACAATACCACTAGACCATCAACACTCCTTCAATGTTTGCCTGTTGAAGATGGTGGGCAGGCTTTGAGGTGTTAGAACTGGGCTACTCATCACAGAATTTCCAACTCTGACCTATTTCTGGAGCCACAGTATTTATATGGTTGGTCCAGTTCAGACTCTTGTCAATGGTAAACTTGAGATGTTGACAGTGCAGGATTCAGCTGTGCCATTGAATGCCAAGGGGTGATGGTTAGATTCTCTCTTCTTGGAGCTGATCATTGCCTGGCATTTGTGTAGTGTAAATACTACTTGCCACTAATCAGTCCAAACCTGAGTATTTTCTAGGTCTTGCTGTGTGTGGTTATGTACTGATTCAGCATCTAAAGCAGTGATTACTTTGGAGAAGGATTTGGAAACTAGAGAACTTGTGCAAATAAATAGTGATAACTTGAAAAATGTCCATATTACAGAGGAGGAGATGCTGGACATCCGAAAGTGCATAAAGGTGGATAAATCCTCGTGATCTGATCAGGTGTATCCCTATAAAAACAAGTGGAATAATTTAAAACACCTTTCATGGACATGTTACCGTGCGCATCAAAAGCATAGAAAACACTATACTTAGGAGGTTCAGTGACCTGCATCATGCTTCATCAGTATCTTGTGGTAGATGGAGATTAGCAGCAGTTCTGTCTTTTGTTTCAATAATTCATTAGTGAACAGGGTTCATTATCAATGGTATCCTTCACAATGAGATATCTACCAAGAAATGAGTCATGGTGAGAAATATGAGTTACAAAATGAGTTTCTTTTTCTGAAAAGAGGGAGAAAATGAAACCAAGAATTAAAATCTGAGAAAATGCATCATCACGGAATACAAATACTTTATCAGCATTTTGCTCATTTGGTAATAGTGCAATAACATCACCTGAACTGTGGTAGGGTTCTGGTTTGCAATCAGTAATTTGCAAATTTTAGGTGGTTTGAATCACTCCGAGATCCCTGGTTCTGACACTGGCCTTATTTAGGGAATGTGAAATGAAGGAGTAGACATGTGTTTCAGGGCAAATGAATCTCTGCGTTTATTTAAATACAAAATAAAGGTAAGTACAATACAGGAAATACACTAAAAACACTAAACAGTTAAATTAACACAAGCAATTATACAGAGTGCAGTAAATAAATAGACTAGTAAATTAAACACAGATTAAACACTACTAGAACCTAAACACCAGTTTTAATCACAGAAGCTTTAATCAGGTTTCTTGACCTTGGGATCCAACGTACCGTCACCACCCACCTTCCCCTTCCCCTTCCCCCAAAATTTCCCCAGCTGGAAATTTTGGGGCCTCGGGGGTTTCAGCTCACCACTGAGGAAAACACAGTTTGGAGTCTTTCCAGTTGTTGAGGTTCTTGCTGTCAGTTCTCTTGGCTCAGAACAGGCTTGTATCCGGAAGCTCTTGTTCAGATAGTGCTTGGTTGGTATTCCCCCTCTCGGATGTCCTTTGCTGTGATGATGCCCTTGGTTTGCCTTCCTGATACAGCTTCTCAGTTTGGCTTTGTGATTCTTGGTTCCAAAGCAGATTGTTGGAGTTGGAAGCCTATGGGGAAGCTGTTTGTGCAGAAACTTATTGTTGAAAAGGCTCTCTCTTGGAGTCAGATCAGAGCTGGCAGTTATACAAACTGTGCCCTCTTGTGATCTCCCCTCAAATCTGTGTAGTCCATTGTGTTTCTGGTGTTTCCTCTGAAGTCAATTATCTTGACGATAGTTAAGCGTATTTGTGAATGGATTTTAATTTAAGTTGAACGTTCAGTGTCTGTGTAGACTGTGCCGGGTAGCCTGAGGTGTAAAGGTTAGTTTCAGTGTAGAGTGTTAGGTTTGGTTGATTGCTCTCTTGGAGTGGAGGTGTAAGTTGGAATTCCAGGATGAACAATAGTTCCAATCAGCCATATCTATGTTTATGTATTTTCCTACAGCTCAGCTCAGCTGTCCCCATTACTTTTAAAAATTTTGAAAATTCCAGGGTCTTGTCCAGTAGTTTAGATGATGGGAATTTTTGCTCAGTCCTAAACTGTTCGGGTTTGCTAACATATTACTTTCATAATCTCATCAATAACCAATTACTCTGATGAACTAAATCATTCAGTGAGATCTATAAAGTGATTACACCATGCAAGTTACCATCTTTGAGGAGTAATCACAATATCCTCTTTTTGGAAGAAAAGACTAATCAGTAGTTATCACATAACTTGAAAGGGTTCAGAAAAGATTTACAAGGATGTGGCCTGTGTTAGAGGGTTTGAGCTATAGGGAGAAGCTGAATAGGCTGGGGCTATTTTCCCCAGAGGATCGGAGGCTGAGAGGTGACCTTATAGAAGTTTATAAAATCATGCGGGGCATAAATAGGGTGAATAGCCAAGGTCTTTTCCCTGAGGTGGCAGAGCCCAAAACTAGAGGGCAAAGGTTTAAGGTGAGAGGGGAAAGATTTAAAAGAAACCTAAGGGGCATCTTTTTTATGCAGAAGGTGCGTATATGGAATGAGCTACCAAAGGAAGTGGCAGAGGCTGGTACAATTACAACATTCAAAAGGCATCTGGATGGGTATATGAGTAGGAAGGGTTTAGGGAGATATGGGCCAAATGCTGGTAAGTGGGACGAGATTAATTTAGGATATCTGGTCAGCATGGACAAGTCGGAGCAAAAGGTCTGTTTCCACTCTGTACAGCTCTAGGACACTATGAGATTACGATAAAACTCAATGTTTATTTTATAACTGCACTACAACACGTGCCTTTCTATCTGTATTTCAGTTCCATCAATTCTGGCATGGCTAAATCGGTTGCCAACTTAAAAACACAAAGGAATTTTAGGGTTTTCTAAAAAGGAACTGTGCTTGAAATTTTGAATATATTTTCTAAGTGCTGTACAAACATACAGAATGCAAAGGAAACTCAGCAGGGTCTGGTAACATCAGTGTAGAGAAAAAGAGTTAACACTTCGAATCTGATATGAGATAGTAGGAAATGCCGTTGCTGGAGTCTGAGATAACAAGGTATAGAACTGGATGAACACAGCAGGCCAGGTAGCATCAGAGGAGCAGGAAACCTGACATTTCAGGCCTGGACCCTCCTTCAGAAAAGGGGGAGGGGAAGGGGTCTCTGAAATAAGTAGAGAGAGGGAGAGGCAATAATAGAAGGTGGACAGAAGACGGACAGGTCAAGGAGGGAGGGATGAAGCCAGTAAAGGTGAGTGTAGGTAGAGAGTTGGGATGGGGGTTGGTCAGTGAGGAGGGAGGGCGGGTGGTTGGGAGGGAAGACGGACAGATCAAGGAGGCAGGGATAAGGTGAGTAGGTAGGAAGTGGGGGTGGGGGTTTGGTCAGTGAGGTGGGAGGAGCGGATAGATTAGAGAAGAGGCAGACAGGTCAAGGAAGCGGGGGCGAGATCGGCTGGTCTTGGGATGAGGTCAGGGGTGGGGAGATTTTGAAGCTTGTAAAGTCCACATTGAGACCTGCAGGGTTCCCAGGCGGGATACGAGGTGCTGTTCCTCCAGCCTTCGGGTGGCGCTGTTGTGGCACTGGAGGAGGCCCAGGATGGACATGTTGTCCAAGGAGTGGGAGGGGGAGTTGAAATGGTTTGTGATTGGGAGGTGCTGTCATTTGTCGCGAACTGAGTGTAGGTGCTCCACAAAGCGGTCTCCAAGCCTCCGCTTGGTTTCCCCGATGTAGAGGAGGCCACATCGGGAACAGTAGACACAATATACCATACTAACAGATGTGCAGGTGAACATCTGTTTAATGTGGAAGGTTTTCTTGGGGCCTGGGATGGAGGTGAGGGGGAAGGTGGAGGGGCAGACTTAAGTGCCAGGGGTGGTGGGGCTAGTGGGGAGAGTGGACTGGACGAGGGAGTCGCGGAGAGAGCGGTCCCTCCGGAAGGCAGCTAAGGGTGGAGAGGAAAATATATCCTTGGTAGTGGGATCAGATTGCAAGTGGTGGAAGTGACAGAGAATGATGCGTTGGATCCGTTGGCTGATGGGGTGATACGTGAGGACAAGGAGAATTATGTTTTTGTTGTTATTGCGGGAGGGGGTGTGAGGGCTGAGGTGTGGGAAACACGAGAGATGCGGTCGAGGGCATTTTCGACCACTGTGGAGGGGAAATTGCGGTCCTTGAAAAATGAGGACATCAGGGAGTGGAACGCCTCATCTTGGGAGCAGATGCAGCAGAGGCAAAGGAATTGGGAACAGAGGATGGCATTCTTGCAGGAAGGCAGGTGAAAGGAGGTGTATTCTAGGTAGCTGTGGGAGTTGGTGGGCTTGAAATAGATATCAGTTTCCAAGTGGTTACCAGAGACGGAGGCAGATAGGTCCAGGAAGGAGAGAGAGGTAGACAGAGAATTCCAGGATATCTATTTCTGATAACTTCAGGGTTCGGCGTAACGCATGACACGATCTCAGTTCCAATAGTTAGTTAGTTATTCAGTTCAAAGATGCAGATTAGAGAAGGACAGTCTTGGAAACAAGGAAGGCAATGGTTTGGATCTTGCAACATTGCTTACCTCTAGCCTTAAGGAAAGCTGTTCACAAAGAACTTATGGCCTCAGAGGTACAGGCTTCCACTTTCCTGGTGGTAGCTTCTATCTGTCACCAAGCAAAGGCATCTCCAGAAATGTGGCAGCAATCATGTGAGCAAGCAAGTGAACAGCCAATCAAATTGAAACATTTGTATAGGTAGCAAATTGGGAAGTTAAGAGCATTTTAATTTGCAGGCAATTACATTGATATTTAAGATAGATAAAATATTTTGTTTTCTTTGCCTGCTGCAAAGTCCAGGCCACTGTGTCATAACTAATCCAGTGCACTCTCACCCAACTTCCACATCGCTCATTTGATGTATTGCTGAGGGCTGTTAGGGGTCACAGGGAGATCATCTTCCTCAACAAAGGAGAAAAAAAATCTGATGCTGCTACAAAGAAGGCAATACTGGCAGTGAGTCCGGACATCAACAGCAAGAGCATTGTGCCAAGCTCCTGGATCCAGAACAGGGAGCACTTTAATGGGCTAACCAGATCTGAAAAGGTGAGTACAGTGGCACATTCACTATGTCCTGTGTGTGCATCAAATTGTGTTGCAATATCATTCCAACTGAGTGATTATCACAGTTAATTGGCAACTGACTCCCCTGAGATGCTTGCGCACAACCAGCCTAACACATTTGATTTAATGGAAGAAGTTGTCAGCTTGGAATTGGCTTACTAGCATGCTCACATCTTAACTTTTACCCATGCCAAACATACAGGCTTCCTCCAGATTAAATCTTTCTCCTATTATTACAGATTACTTCTTGTTAATTCTTTGATAATTTGCTGTGTCTTTCAATGTACAATTCACAGTCTGGTATACCCTTATTCTGTTACTTCCCAAGTGTACAAGATGATGAGAGGCATAGATAGAGTAGATAGTCAGAGACATTTTCCCAGGGCTGAAATGACTATTATGAGGGGACATAATTTTAAGGTGATTGGAGGAAGGTATAGTGGAGATGTCAGAGGTAGGTTATTGACACAGAGAGTGGTGGGAGTGTGGGATGCCCTGCAGGTAGTGGAGTCAGATACTTTAGAGACTTTTAAGCAACTCTTGGATCAGCACGAGGAGGATAGTAAAATGTAGGGTATGCAGGGTAGTTTGATCTGAGTAGTATAATAGGTTGGCACAACATCATGGGCCAAAGGGCCTGTACTGTGCTGTACTGTTCGATGTTTAATGTTCTATGTTCAAGTACGAAAGAGATCATGAGTGAATGTGATATCACTGGCACACCAAAACAAACAGATCCAGATTCTATGCCTAATCTCTGGCCTCACCAAATATAAAATATGCCTGGATGACACAAAACAATCTCTACGCATATGGAATATTGAAGCATTGACAAGGGTAGCTGATAATGCTGATCCGAGAAAAACAGCGGAGCAGAAGAAAACACAAAATACACTGCGTGCTGTATCGGTTGACCACAGTCTGCCTGGAGGTTGGATTAGTTGATCATACATAGAATTGAAGTGCTAAAATCCATGACCCCAAGTTTAATCCAAATGTTTTGATTGGATGACAGCAATTTAACATTAGGGAAATCAACTATTCATTCCATTCCTCTTCAATGAACCAAATTTAAATTTCACTCTGCGGTTGATTAGCTTGTGGTTGGTTCGCTCGCCAAGCTGGTTTGTCAGTTTGCAGACGTTTCATTGCCCTGCTGGGTAACATCATCAGTGCAGCCTCCGATGAAGTACTGTTATGTTTTCCCACCTGGTACTTAAACTCTGGGTCTGTTGGAATTGGTTACCCCATTTCCGGTTTTTTAGATGTCATGGTAGAACGCAGGGCCAATGGGAATTTCTAACAAATGTACACAGGGAGGCCACGCACACGGATCAAGTCCTGAACTTCAACAACAACCATCCCAACACCCACAAACGGAGTTGCGTAAAAATACCATTTAAATGAGCGACAACACACTGCAGCAAACCGGAACTATGCCAAAACGAAGAAGAATACCTCTACCAAGCGCTTAATAACAACAGATACCTGAACAGCTGGGTCCAGCAATGCCTATCACACAAACAACAGCAGGAAGATACAGTAAGTCCTGACACACTCATCACATTACCATATACGAAGAACATATCCAAACTGACCACAAGACTCCTACGACCACTGGGCGTCAGAGTGGCACACAAACCTACGTCAACCCTATGCCAACTGCTAACTCGAACCAAAGACCCCTTACCCATTATGGACAGGACCAATGTGATATACAAGATCCCATGCAAAGACTGTGACAAACATCACTTTGGACAGACAGGAAGGAAACTGGCCACAAGAATACATGAACACCAACTAGCAACAAAAAGACATGACCAGTACTCACTAATCTCCATTCACACGGATAAGGAGAACCAGCAGTTCGATTGGGACAACATCAGGATCCTAGGACAGGCCAAACAGAGACAAGCATGGGAATTTCTAGAAGCTAAATTCTCCACCAAGAAGGTCATCAATAAACATGTAGAATTAAACACCGCTGCGAAAAAAAAACAGAAATGAGGTAACCAATTCCAACAGACCTCAGAGTTTAAATACCAGGCTGAAAAACACAACAGTGCTTCGTTGGAGGCTGCACTGATGATGTTACCCAGCAGGGTAATGAAACGTCTGTGAACTAACGAACCAGATCGTTAAGCGATAAAACCACAGCTTCCACAACCTGAGCTACAAATCTATTCAAGAGCGTTCGGTTGACTTTCTAAAGGTGTGGAAACTCGTGAATCAATAAGAAGATGACTACAAAGATGGTATATGAATTTCCACAAATTCAGAACTTATCAATAATTGATGAAAGAATGTTTGAAAAGCACATCTGAGAAATTGTATCATTTATCAAAGGATCATTTGTATCTTTTGTACCATTTGAGCTGGTGTCTGTACCAACAAGAATTTACAACATAGAAGCAATGTGACAGACAGAGACAAACAGCTGGAGAGCAGAGGTAGTCAGCAAACCAAGCAAAAGAGCTGGAAACCCAAGCAGCCAGAAAGCATGTTTCGGGCAGCTGCCATTATTTCTTTCGCTTCTGAGTGATTGAGTGGCCTGGGATTGGCCACACCATACGAAAGTAAAGGTGATTCTGGGAAATCCATAGTATTAAGGTCAGCAGCATCTAAGAGTTGAAAAGGTTCAGGTATGCTTCTTTCTAATTTTTTAAAAATGCCCTGACCTCCCCTGATTAACCAATCACTGGTTATCATGGAGGCAATGTTTGCTACATTCTAGTGAATGGACAAACAGTAGGATGAAGGGAAGCAGCAGCAACTGCAACCAGAAGTCTGTTAACAAACAGGAGGTGAGGGCACTGTTCATAGGAAGCCTTACCCAGCCCACGGGGTACATAGATCAAGGCTGAACATTCCCAAAAACTTCTGAGGAACAGTACAGGAGGAGGACAGCCATTTCACTGGACAGGTTATTATGCTGCATGTTGCAGTAGGACCTGCTACCTATTGAACCAGGAGATCATGGTTTGCTTGTGGATCTCGAAATCACAATCCACCTTAACTTTTTTTTTTAACCACAGGCAACTGAATATTATCTGAATGTTCCAGTGTACAACAACAACCACAGAGTCTTCAGCAATGTGCAAAATGGTAGCGATTTGTTCTTTGGTCTGTTGGAACTAGAATCAGGGAACTGTCGCTCTTCTTGAATGGGCAACTGACCCACATGAGGTAACATTTCTGGATTTAACATAAATTCAGAACCATGTGGTTAGGTTTTCTTCAAAATATGTTCCAAACGGTGGCTGACAAAACATTTCAATAGTTGGGTGAGGGAAAATATCCAAGACAGTGAGTACTTCAATTTATCATTCACTGGAACATCCTATTGTAAAAGTTTAACTTGAGCTTTACTGGCATCCTGCTTTATATCACGGATTCAGTGCTCATTTGCAAGCTTAGCTTTCATGGTATTTTACAAAACAAACCATAGCTTGTCAGAGATGAAAGACAATGTTAGTCTTACCTGCAAAATGGAAAATGAATCAGTCTGCAAATACTATTTGACAGGCTGTCTGGGAGGAAACATCTGAATATGATCCTGCGACCTCCGCTTTCACAATGCAGTCAAGCATTATCACTTTGCCAACAAATCCTTGCTAGGATTATGGGGGTTAAACTGTGTGGAGGACACTGCAAGGCTCCACAGATCCTCCTCACTGCTCCCAAGCATTTGAACCTCATCTTTAGTGGGGTAATTGTCTGCTCCATCATGGGCCTGGTTGAAAAATGAGCTGTATCATATTTGTGTCTATGCTCTGCCTCATTTGGGGGATTGTGTAATGGAGTTACCAGCTATAGTCAAAGGCTGTCCTTGTTTTCCAGTAACCATCTTTGACAGACATCTAAACCCTCAAATGCAGAAGGAACATGAGAATTTCCAAGGAAATACTATACATCATAGCAGTTTCCAGTATGGCTGGTGCAAACTTCTGAGAGGTTGAATTGATGGTCTGAGATGATTCGCACACTGATGAATGGAACCCTTTTCTATTGACGAAATCAACTATGTTACAATATGATGCTCTTGATGCAACATTAGCATGATCTTTCATGCCCTGTGCCTGGAAAGGCCAGTTATGTTGGCAAAGCGAAATGCCCAAGAGGCAACACTAACCTCATCATGGGGAAATGAGATGAACTGCTGTGACTGGCACAAATTATATTGGTAGCAGCTTTGATATTTTTGTGAGGCAAGGATTGAGAGATCCCACACAGCTTTCCAGTGGATCCATTGAAGGATCCGATTGCACAGATGTTCAACACAGCTGCCACAGGGATAGGATGACCCCACTCCTCAGGTCATAGGTTGCAAGTCACAGAAGCAGTTGGCTCAGTTCTAGGATGGTGTCTCAGAACATCCTCAGCCTGTCGCAGTACTACACCTCATTCATTTGGAGGAAATGAGAGGCTTTGGGCCTCTTGTACCTCCACCCTATCCTGGAGTGACCTTCAGTTGTGACCTCTGGACATGGAGGCTGTTCAGCTGGAAGTTGTTGCTGGTCCTGGGTAGCACAACACCAAAATTGGGGGTGTAGAGGACAGTTAAGAAGGTTATCTCCATGTCCAAAAGGATATTGAACTGGGAGGCCAATAGGCTGAGGAGCAGCAGACGATGTTTAGATCATAGAATCTCTCCATTGTAGAAACAGACCATTTGGCCCAACAAGTCCACACCAACTCTCTGAAGAGCATCCCACTCAAACTCGCCCTTTTAGCCTTTCCCTGTAACCCTGCATCTCACATGGCTAATCCACCTAACTTACACATCCCTGGACACTATGGGCAATTTAGCATGCTAATTCACCTAAGCTGAATATCTTTGTGACTGTGGGAGGAAACCGTAGCACCTGGAGGGAACCCATGCAGATACAGGGAGAATGGGCAAACTCCACACAGACAGTCGCCCAAGACTGGAATAGAATACAGGTCCCTTGCACTGTGAGGCAGCAGTGCTACCCACTGAACCACCATGCTGCCCTGCCACCATCTGCCATGGCAGGATTCGATCCCAGGTCCCCACAACATTACCTGGGTCTCTGGATTAACAATACAGTGATAACACCACTAGGCCATTGACTCCCCTCAATTTAGTTTAATTTAGATAAATGTGAGGTGTTGCATTTTAGTAAGGCAAACCAGGGTAGGACTTATATAGTTAATGGTAGGACTGTGGGGAGTGTTGTGGAACAGGGATCTAGGTGCGCAGATGTTTAGTTCCTTGAAAGTGGAGTTGCAAGTAGACAGGGTGGTGAAGAAGGCGTTTGGTACTCTTGCCTTCATTGGTCAGAACATTGAGTACAGGAGTTGGGATGACATGATGTGCCTGAATAGGACATTGGTAAGGCCACTTTTAGAATACTGCATTCAGTTCTGGTCTCCCTGCTATAGGAAAGATGTTGCTAAACTTGAAAGTGTTCAAGAAAGATTTATAAGGATGTTGCTGGAATGGGAGGGTGTGAACTATCAGGAGAGGCAGAATAGGCTGGTGTTTTTTTCCGCCTAGAACACCAAAGGCTGAGGGGTGACCTTATAGATGATTATAAAATCATAAGGCTCATGAATGGGGTGAATAGCCAAAGTCTTCCTCCCCGAGTACAGGAGTCCAAAGCTAGAGGGCATAGATATAAGCTGACAGGGAAAAGATTTAAAAGGGACCTGAGAGGCAACTTTCACACACAGAGGGTGGTGTGTGTATGGAATGAGCTGCCAGAGAAATTGGTGGAAGTGGGAACAATTACAACATTTAAAAGGCATCTGGATGGGTATATGAATAGGAAGGGTTTAGAGAGATATGGACCAAATGCTGGCAAATGGGACTCGATCAGTTTAAGATATCTGGTCAGAGTGAACGAGTCGAACCGAAGTGTCTGTTTCTGTGATGTATAACTCTATGACTCTATTTGTTCCTCCTTCATTTCCCTGTGTCTTGGTTAGCAATGAAATCTTGTGATGTGACTGGATCTGTTAGTCACATTAGCAATGAATCCGGGTGGGGAACATAAGAAACAGAACAGGTTCTCAGTAATATGAGCAGTCAACATTCGTATCATGTACAAATGATGGCTTAATATCCTCCTCCATACGGTGGGACATGAGGCATTCAGAATTTGGAAGGGCAAGAATGACTCAACCTGGCACTTTACTTTGGACCTTATTCCAACAAATGCAGCACCAGTCATGTGGCAAAGAGATAGCACAGTGTAAATGCTACATGAGCAATGAACCCTTCTCCTCCCATTTCCACAACACCCATAGTAGGCATCACTGCATATAAGAGAGTATTGCATCGTCCTTATAGTTTAGGTTGAGAGGGTGTCAGTTCCATGGCCCTTTGCGCCCTATGATATCTTACATCAGCTGTGTGCATTGTGGCTTGGAGATATCTCCTTTAAGGTCACCTAGGATTACTTCTGCTTCACAAAGTTGTCTATTTGAAATCTGCAATAACCGATGACATGATCAACATTGCTCGTGACCAGCATTTGCACCCTACACACTTGTAAACTTCTTGCTTTTAACATGCACGATGATGAGATTGCAAATGATTTCAACACGTACTCTGAAGTGCATGACTGACATAATTGCCCCTTGAAGGTCTCCCATAACTTAGAGGTGGAGCTGTCAGCAATAGACACTGACTGTGTGCACAGGAGTATGGTAGCAGCCATGTTGCATTCGTAGGCCACATTTAATAACCGAGAGAAATCTTGGAAGACAGTGCAGGTTGTGCTTGACATTGAGTGCTAGGCTCGGACAAGCCATCATGTCAGCTCCCCCACCCACCCTCCAGTTCCCATACACAATTTGAGTTATGACTCCAGCTCTAAACCTTACCCTTGACCCTGTCACTATAGTCTGGTCCTGCCCACCATTGAGCTGCCCAGTGTTTCCCTTGAGGTGATGCTGCTGGTGACTGCCTATCACCTGTTTTTCCAAGGCTACGCCTTCAGATGCTTCAGCCCAACACTCTGTAACTCGTAACAGCATCGACCTTCACTTTCCCTGCTCCTTGTCCTTGAACACACTTCTTAGTACATTAATACATGCCTTTTAGACAAAAGACATATTCAGTCAACCGGTCTTGATGTTAAAGGCACCCAGTCTCATCTCACCTCTGGAATTCAGCTCTTTACTCCATATCTTTCAAAGCAAAGCAATGCGTGGAACGGTGGTCAGTGGTCAGCGCAGCTGCCTCACAACACTCGGGTTTGACTCTACACTCAGCTTACTGTCCCTGTGGAGTTTGCATGTTCTCTCCATGTCTATGCTGGTTTTATCCAGAGGCTCCAGTTTCATCCCATAGTCCAGGGATGTGCAAACTAGGTGGATTAGCCACGGGAAATGCAGTTACAGGGATAAGGTAGGTCTTGGTGGGATGCTCTTTGGAGAGTTGGTATGGGCTGAATGGCCTGCCACCACACTATATGGATTCAGAGATTCAAGGCTAAAATGAGACCTGGAACAGACTATTGCTGGGCAAGTATCACTTTGTAGCCGAGTCAGTGACAGTGACACCTTCCATCGCTTTGCTGATGATTGTGGATAGATTGACAGGTGATAATTGGCTGGATTGGATTTGACTTGTTTATTTTTTTGTGAACAGGACATATTGGGGCATTACAAAAAAAATTCTAGGCAGGTTTCAGAAGTGTTGATATAACAAAACAGCTTGGCATGTGATACAGCTACTTCTGGAGAACAATTCAGCAATGCTGTCAGGACTCATTTGGGGTCTGTAGCATTTGCTGTACTGGGTGCATTCAGCTGTTTCTTGGTATCCCCTAGATACCAAGTTGAAGATTGAGTTTTGTAGCGGTGGGAGCCTTGGGAATAGGCTGTAGTGGGCAACTTGCTCCACATTACATCTTGAGGGTGGTTACATGCGATTCAGCCTTATTTCTTGCACTGATGTGATAAGCTTCGCTATCGTTGAAGGTGGGTATGTTCACAGAGACATGGCTTTCTCCCATTAATTTTTTTATTTATTCACCCATCATTCACAACTATACTACATCAGGACTGTGGAGTTTTTTTGGTTGCAGGGTTGATTAACGTTATCCAATGCTGCTTCCACGATTCAGCGTGCAGGTAGTCCTGTGTTGCAGGATCACTGAGGTGGCACATAAGTACAGAGGAAAATCGTGTCAAAATGGTGATATGACTGGACTTGTGATTCAGAGGCCTAGTTAGCTAAGGCTCTTGGGGATAGGTTTAAATTCCACCATAGTTGTCGGTGAAATTTATATTGATAAATCTGGAATATTAATATTGAAGATGGTGACCTTGACAGTCATCATTGATTGTTCTAAAACTCACCTGCTTCTCTACTTTTGTTTAGGCAAAGAAATTGTCTGGCCTACATGTGCCTCTCCACTCTTAACTGTCCTCTGCAAACACCAACAAGCCACTCAGTTCAAGGACAGTTGGGAATGTGCAAGAAATGTTGGCCTTGTCAGTGGTATCCACATCCCTTGATAGAATAAAAAAAAATATGCTTGATAATATTCCAGGCACCTCTTCTACTTCCCTCATTCTTGAATCAGGTTTAACCTCAATGAAGAAAAGGTAGGGAATATACTGTGACATGAAGTTATAGATGGTGGTGGCATATGATTCTGCTGCTGATTGTGATACACAGCATCTCATGGCTTCCCAATTTTGAGTTGCTGGATCTGTTTTGAAATTATAGCATTTACCCTGATGAGATTACCACACTGAGTTCGTCCTCAGTGTGAACTATGCCATGTTCCCTCCTACCAATAACTGAATCAAAAATCTAAAACAGGCAGATTTCTAAAGATGAGGCTGAGTAGGACTATTCCTTGTTTTCGTTCTCTTGAGGTGGAGAGGCTTGAGATCATCAAGTTCCTTGGAGTGACAATAAACAACAATCTGTCCTAGACTTCCCAAGTAGAAGCAATGGAAGGCACAAAAACACCCCTTCTTCCTCAGGTGGCTTAGGGAATTCAGCATGTTCATAAGGACCCTCACTAACATTTACAGACGCACCATAAAAAGCATACTATCCGGATGCATAACAGCCTGATACAGCAACTGCTCTACCCAGGATCATAAGAAACTACAAAAAGTTGTATGTACAGCCCAGACCATCACAAAGCCAACCTCCCATCCATGGACTCCATTTACGTTTCTCATTGCCATAGAAAGGCTGCCAACATCTTCAAAGACCCCTCCCACCCAGGTATATACTCCCTGCCAACCTCTTCAGGTAGAAGATACTGAAGCTTGAACACACGCACCAACAAATTCAAGAACAGCTTCTTTGCTGTTGTTATTGTACTGCTGAATGGAGCTCTATAATTTCAAATCTAAAGTTGATTCTGTTTTGTGCACTTCCTGGGTGGCTGTAATGTTGCATGCCTCACTCTGTCTGAGCAACCTATGATCTGAATGTCCTTGTTTGCTATGATCTGTCTATACTGCTCACAAAACAAAACTTTTCACTGTACTTAGGTACATGTGACAACAATAAATCAAATCAAGTCAAATCAATCCTAATCACCTGCCACAGAACCAAATCTGGCAGATATGTCCTTCAGGACTCAGTCTGCCCATGAATAGTGTTGATACAAAGCCACTCTTGATATGAACTGAAATGTTAATGCAAAGTATTAGAAGCCCTGCTAGAAACTATATAGATATATTTCGGGAGTTCCTAGTAATTCAGAACATCAACAGGTTTAGCTACAGTTGGTGAATGTAAGAGCTGCTAGATATCAATTTACGAACATCAGCTGAGACTAAAAATTAATCTAAGAAAGACTCATTGTTAGGAGTTGTTCAGACATCACAGATTTGGAATATTGGCAAAAAAACTTCTAATCATTAGAAAAAGCACAGAAGTTAGTGGAAAACTGTAAGAAGTCACAGAAAGTGAGCAATATAATGAAGACGGAAGGCATAATTATAAAAAGTCAGAGCTAGAGAAAAAAAAGCCAAATACTCAGAATCAAAAGAGAAATCCAGTCAGTCTGGAGTTTGAAACTGGAAAAGAAATTTAGATCAGCCAACAAAGACAGACATAATTTGTACAGCAGAATTGTTAAAGAGTGAGTGAAGCAATTAGCTCTTTGATTTTGAACAGTCAGAGGTTGAAGCTGATCACTTGTGAGCTGCAATGAAGAATCTGTTTGTCATCTTGGCAATTGGGTTAGTGTCGCCCTTTTCTATAGACTCTGCAAAGCCTCAGAGACTCAATCCGGATCAGAAATTCAAGAAACTCTGTGGCCGTGATTTTGCCATAACAGTACTCACAATCTGCAGGACTTTTGACCAGAGAAAGCTTCCTCTCCGCCCATATGGTCAGTATTAAACTCTCTTTGATTCACCAGGTTTGAGTAATAATCATTCATTTCTAACAAGGTGAGTGTTTAGCTCTCTATCATATTGATTTTATTCATCAATGGACCAGCAATATGGTGATCACATCAACATTATTAGAACATTTCCATTTACTGCAGCTATTCATATAAGGGTCCAGGAAAATTTCCTGAAGACTAAAGAATATAAAATGTTAAACTGAGAAATGGGACAATAAATCTGGCAAATCATTAAATCACACAGAGCAAAAGATTCCAGCTCCAATGTACAGTCAGCGCTGAGTTAGTTGATTTCAGCAAGGTGGTGAGATACAATTGGTCTCAGAAACCTTGGAAAAAGGAGGGAAATAAATCAGTAAGTTCCTATCCATGACTGTTGTCCAGTGAATGACTCCTGTTGAAAGTGAGCCTGAGTGTGTCTCATAGGTCATTCAATTCTTTTTGTCTCCAAGCCCTGTTCCCTCTAACACGAATGTGAGAAATGTATGATGTCATGTGCATTCGTGTAAAGTTAAAAGAGTGGGGATGAAGAACATTGGAGGCAAATGGAGATGTTGGAGGTTGGCGTTAGTTCTGAGAAAGGCATAGAAAGGTGGTGTGGACAGACTTTTGAGTGCAACTAGAGAGAGCACTCATGCTGATTTTTAAAGGGCAGTGTGGAGTTTGACAGAAGTTTGAAATTTATCAAGAATCACTCAACAATTTATCGAAAGGATAACTGTAAAAATATAACCTCAAGCTCCGGGTACGAGAAGAAAAGACTAATAATCAGTCCTGTTGTTACTGACATTCTAATATTTTAAAATGAACCAAAATATATGCCTTTCATTTTAAAGGATGCTACTTCCATAGGTTTGTTCCACCTCAGAGCTACATATCGCCATTAGTTGAACTATCTGTATCATTACTTGTCCTGAAATCAAATAATATTAAGTACATTTAGATAAATGCTAAGGTATGCTAATTGTACCTGTATTAGCATATGTAATCTCAATGACTGATTTCTGTGGTAACTAAGCTCACTCTGATTCATTACTTTTCCATTTTTAGCTAACGTATGATTTCTGCTGTGACAGGAGGCAGTACACGTTCAGATCGAGGGTAATTCTAAATAACTGCTAACACAATATTACTGAAACATACGTATGATAACTGTAACTTGTACAATTCAATGATTCTTACAGTTTACAGAAGGCACTGCTTGCTGATAGGAGGTGTCCAACATGAGAGAAAGAGTTCTTTCAGAAGCCCAAGTGTAATTAATATTTCCAGTAAACAGTACTAAGCACACACATTTTACAACAATGTCGGATAAGATGACAAGATTGTATTTAAATATTCAATATTCATTCAGCCTCAGACTCATGTAACATTGCCACATAGGCCCAAGAAGGCTGTACAAATGTAGAGTTGCTCAGAGATTGTGCACGACCCATCTCAGCAGGTTTACACGTTATATGTGGGAAAAGTCAAGCTGCAGATATTTAGGTATCAAGAGTGTTTTCTCGGACATTCATTATTAGAAGCATTCCGAATTTCAATTTTACAGAGTCATGGTGTCATAGAGTCTGGCAACATGGAACTGGACCCTTCAGTCCAACGCGTCCATGCCAGACAGGTTTCCCAAACCAAACTAGTCGCATTTGGCGCATATTACTCTAAAGCTTTTCTATTCATGTACCCATCCAAATGGCTTTTAAATGTTGTAACTGTATCTATATCTACCAATTCTTCTGGTAGTTCATTCTATACACACACCACCATGTGTCAAAAATTTGACCCGCACATGCCTATTAAATCTTTCATCTGTCACCTTAAAACTATACACTTTAGTTTTGAATTCCCCTACCCTTTGCTATTCATCTTATCTATGCTCTTCATGATTTTATAAACCTCTATAAGCTTATCCTTCAACCTCCAAGGAAAAGTTCCCAGCCTATCCAGCCTCTCCTTGTAACTCAAACCTTCTAGTTACTGTAACATTCTTGCAAATCATTTCTGCACCCTTTCCAATTTGCTAATATCCTATCTATTATATTTACATTAAAGGTAAAAGTTTCCCTAATAACAAAGTGTTGATATTCTCCACAACATTGGATATGTAAATCAATGGTTTAACAATGTGGCATGAGACTAGAATAAACCAGAAAAAATCTGTAATATGCTAGTTTAATTACTACAGCAGAATGAAAAGAGCAAATTGCTCCTGTAAATAAAAACCAACGATGATCAACAGTCCTGTCCAAGCTTTGTCAAAGCTAAGGCACGTATCGACAAAAGCAGCAAAACTGTCAGACTCAGGAAGAGAGAGAGATATCCAAAGAGAAAACTGTCATCTTAAGACACCAGTGAAGTGAATACGCATCTCCAACTATCAAACATGTAAGAATGCACAGAATTCTGCAGTGAGTCGCTTTCAGTAATCTATAACCAGCAAGAAATAAACTGTCAGCAAACATGCAAATTACATTGAAAACTTAAAAAACATAGGAACATTATGCTGTGGCCCCTGGTTCCAGACTCGTCCATGATCAGGAGCATCCTTCCTGCATTTACCCTCTCCGGCCCTATTAGATTTATATAGGTTTTTATGAGATTCCCCTCATTCTTCTAAACTCCAGTGAATATAGACCTAACTGATTCAGTTTCTGTTTATATATCATTCTTGCCATGCCAGGAGGCTGTTAAATCTTTGCTGCACCTCCTTCATCACCAAAATATCCTTCCTCGGATAACGAGAACACACATTACTCCAGGTGTGACCTCCCGAAGGCCCTGTAAAATTGCAAGAAGGCATCGCTGCTCCTGTACTCGAATCCTCTTGCTGTGATGGCCAACATACCATTTACCTTCTTCATCACCTGCATGTTTACCTTCAGTGAATGGTATATATGGGCCTCCTCTTTCCCAATCTATCATTGTTCACGTAATAATCTGCCTTCCTGTCTTTGCTACCAAATTGGATAACTTCACATTTATTCACATTATACTTCACTTGTCATGCATTTGCCCATTCATTCAACTTGTTCAAATCATACTGAAACAGTTCTGCATCCTCTACACAGCTCACCCTCCTGTCCAGCTTTGTGAAGTCTGCAAACTTGGAGATGTTACATTTAATTCCTTCATCAAAATCATTAGCACATAGTTTGAATAGATGGTGTCCAAGCACTGATCTCTACGGTACCCCACAAGTCACAACTCACCACTCAGAAAAAAACCCATTTATTCCCACTCTTGTTTCCTGCTTGCTAGCCAGTTCTCTATCCATGTCATTACATGACATCCAATCCTATGCACTTTAACTTTATGTGCTAATCTGTTGTGCAGGATCTTATCAAAAGCCTTCTGAAAGTCCAAATAAGCCACATCCACTGGCTCCCCCACGTCAAATTTACCAGTTACATTCTCCAAAATACCAGTCAATTTATCAAGCTTAATTTTTTTTTGTAAATCTATGCTGTTACTGTATATTCGTGTTACTGTTTCCTAAATGCTCTGTTATTAAATTACTTATAATGGACTCAAACATTTTCCCCACTACAAATGTCAGGCTAACTGGCCTACAATTCCCTGTTTTGTCTCTAATTCCTTGTTTAAATAGGGGCATTACATTAGCATGAACTGTTCTAGAATCTATAGAATCTTGAGAGATGTTCCCCAATGTACCTACTATTTCTAGGGTGACCTCCTTAAAAACACTGGGATGTAGATTATCAGGCCCAGGGGCTTTATCAACCTTTAGTCCTATCAATTTCCCCAACACCATAATCCTATTAATACTGATTTCCTTCAATTTCTCTTTCTCACTAGAATCTTTGGTTGCTTGTGGATTAGTTTGAGATATTCTGGCACTCCACAATGATCCACAACATTTCAGCGATATTATTTGTGTGTTCCTTTGTAAAGACAGAACCAAGATATGTTTTTAATTTGCCTGCCATCTCTGTTCTCTATTATAACTTCACCTGTTTCTGACTGTAAGACACCCACATTTGACTTCACTAATCATTTTCTCTTCATGTATCTATACAAGCCTTTTCAGTCAGTTTTGTATGTTGCCCACAAGGTTACTCTCATACTCTATTTTTCCCCTCTTAATCGGTCCCTTTGTCCTCCTTTGTTAACATCTAAACTTCGCACAATCCTCAGGTCTTCTGCTTTTTTTGGGATTATTTGAAGCGTCTTCCCTGGATTTAATACTGTTCTTAATTTCCCTTGTTTTGTCATGGCCAGACCACCACCCAACATTCCTCCTCCTCTTTCTCCTACTTTTATTTATTTGTTCATGGTATGTGGGCATTGTTGGTTGGGCCAAAATTTATTGCTCATCTGTGATTATATTTGAGAAGGTGGTTGTGAGTTGCTTTCTTGAACTGCTGTTGTTACTGGGGAGCAAGTACACCCAATCTACTATTAGGAAGTATCTCCTCTTCCTCTTGCTTCTCTTTCTTCCACTACTCTGAGGTGACCCCTAGATCCTGGTTGCAGTGGCTGTGCCCTCATGATTGTGGTCTTCTGGGGGCTCAAGCAGACAACCAGAAACCATGACAGTTCTTTTGGTATATACTGGAGGATGGACCCTGTACATCCCACGTATCACAAGCATTACTTGAGTGAGGTGATTAAGGGCCCATGATGGTTTTTGTTATGTACACATTGTCTTTGCTTGTTCAGGTTGCAGAGAGTAGTAATTGAGCCATGTTTACAGGGAGTGGCCTTTGTCTCTAGGATCCCATTTACCACTTCTTCATAGGGGCCAGTTGGTGTTGTGAATGCTCAGTTGTCTCAGAATGATAACAGTGTGGCTGCTGTCAAGAGGGCAATCATGTACCAGGCTAGAGAAGGTTTTTGGTTTCTGTACTGGGTTGAACATTTAATTGTTTCAACATATATGGGTTAACTAATTGTCATCATTGCCAACCATTTCTCCCTCTTACCCTGTACAATGACAGAAGTTGAAGTGCCATGTCTGAGCAGACATGAGGAGACCAGAACATCCCATTTTCTGAAATAGGAAGCAGCAGTTGATTGGAACCAATGGAAGTCACAGAATTTATCTCACTAAGTCTTCTGTAATTACAGGCAGAGTTTTATTTCTGTTCTAGATCACTCCAAGACTGCAGAAGATGAAGAATACTTCAAGGAGCTGGATGCAAAGAAGTTTCGAAGGATGTATAATGACAATGCGGTTCAGCAGACTGAGTCTGATTATGAAAAGCCACTCCCTTCCAATGACTCGAACCAGTATGGCCAGATTACTGATGATCTGAATCAGTTTAAGACTGAGGATGGAAACATGATGCAGGCAGCTCTTCCAAAATACTTCCACCGAGTAGAATTGAGCAAAAGGGAAAAATTAACTCAGATGGAGTGCTGCAAAACCAGCTGCACTGTAAGGGAGATTCGGCCACTCTGCTTCCGGCGAAGTAATGCCTAGTTTAATGTTGTTTTTTGAAAAAGTAAAATGTTCCATTTGCAGGAATTTTAAATCAGTCACATTCGAAGACAAGAGGGCTTATCTTACAAATTCAATCTGTTCACACAGCTTTAAACTGCCAACAGCCCATTTTGAAAATCAGGGTAGGGAGGTCAGCTGACCCTGGAGACCCTCTGTGCCAAAATGTCTGGAAAGGCCTGCATGTTGCGATGACCATTGTCCCTAGCTGATGAGCTGGTTGATCAGCTTTACTCTGTAACCTATTCAGAGGAATTCCAATGGGTTCCTGCCATTTCTATTCTTGAAGTGACAATGTAGTTCTAAAAATAGTTTAAATAAGTAGCAACTCCATGCATTATCTTTTTGAAGTCTTATGAAAATCCTTTTTCTTAAAAAAATATTTCTGGACGTCACTATTTCTTAAATAAAAGATTCTGTTGTCAAATTGGTGGAGAATCCATGAGTTCAAATTATGTTTACAAAGAGCATTCTGGAAAAATGACATCTCCAAATGTGTCACAGGAGTATATTAAAATGAATGAAAGAAGCATTAGCAGCGGTGATCAAAATCTTGATCCAAATAGTTTATTTCAATAGTATTGTCAAAATAAGAATGCTGATTGGAGTGTCAGGGATATTTAGGCAGTGAGTTTCAAGAACGGCTGATGTTGGCTTTTGTTGCTGTGTCCTTCAATGGAAGATTGCAGGGGAGGGAAATTGTGTAGAGGACTAGAATCAGTAGAAACAAATGGTTTGAAGAGGTTTGAGGGGTCATAATGTTCTAGGAAGTTACATAAATGAGGAGTAACAAGTCCATGAAACGTTTTTAACACAAATTTATACATTTTAACTTCGAGGTATGGATGAACCAGGAGTTTACATGTTTGAGTGAGAACGTGGACAAAGAGGAAATTGAATTAATATGGGATAGAAAGTAGGCCTCAGAATTACACATTGGGGATGAAAGATAGGAGGCTTCCTAAGGAGATAAAATATGTTTGTGAAATAGGTGAAATATATACGGAGGAATATTTCAGCAGATGTGAAATAAAAACAAAAACTTGCTTGCAAAATTCAACAGATCTGGCAGAGAAGAGAAAGTAGAGTTAACGTTTCGAGCCCGGTGACTCTTCATCAGCATTTAAGCAGATGTTCTGCGCCAGGGATAGCGGGAGGCAATGCTGTGCATCTGCAAGTTGTAATGGAGATTCATAACATAATATTGCTTGAGCACTTGGTTTCTAAAGTGGAGGATTAACATATAACTTTAAGTTTAGTTTGTCTGTCTACATTGTATGTGTTAAGAAATAATTTCATTGTAAATGCTTTCTGAGTAGTGGCTAGAGATTTGGTCTGTTCACATACATTTAAGCTTTTTTTATTACTCAAGAGATTAATAGTTTAGGAGGGGAAAAGTCCTGGCAGGTTGAGATTGAATAATTAATCTTGTTAAACTTGTGAGGTGTTTATGTACTTGGTGGTGAAGCAAGAGTACATGCTTAGCATTTACATGGACTTCCACATAAGAGAATATCGGCGAAAAGGAACGGGCATGAAACTGACAATAACAAAATAAGCAAGCGATGTATTAGGAGATAGGACAGAGACAGTAGGAATGATGGACATGTATTTCAATTGGCAGGATGTGAACCACCATGTCCATTGTGAATCTGCACTTGAGAATCTGTTTTATTTATCAATGTTTTGAGTTAAGGACTAAAGAGACATGCATCCAAATTTTTAGTCAGTTCAATATTAGGTGATGTATTACATCATGGTGAGTTGGGCCAGAAGTTTCAAGGTGAAAGTGAACTGAGATCAGTATTGAGCCATCCACTTGGGTATAAAAACAACTGTTTTTAATTGTTGAGCAGCAAAGGGAGATGTGTGACCATCAGTCAGAGCTTCCTAGGGCAATGCCTACATGTGGCAGAGAGGGAGGAGTCAGTTCAGGTCCTAAGCACTGTAATGTCTCAGGCATATGAGCACATAGAATTCCTCCATTGAACGAGTGACCAAAGTCATAAGAGTTATTTATGATATTGAATACATGTTGGAGTAGTGGACTGGCAGGAACAGATGGATGATGCATTTGAAAGCACTGCTAGCTCTATTATAATGATGGCACAGAGACACATGGACTGGCAGACAGCTGCTGTCTTGCTGTGGTCAGTGTGGGCTGCAGTTGGGCCATGATAGAGCTGAGCCAGACAGTGATGATGGAACTTGTGCCACTCTGAAGGGGGTCGCATCCTCTGATATTTTCTCTTTGGTTCTTCTGAAGGAGGCACATCCAATGACTCAAGGCCCTATGATTGAGATAACAAGAACTGCACATGCTGGAGTCGGAGTCAATACAGTGTGGAACTTGAAGAATACGGCAGGTCAGGCAGCATCAGAGAAGCAGGAAAGTCGGCGTTTTGGGTCGGGACTCTTCATCAGAGCTGAGGAGGGGGAGGAGAGCTGGGTATTAAATAGAGGGAGGAGGGAAAGCTGGGGGAAGGTAGGTGGTATGGTGATAGGTGGATGGAGGTAGAGGGTAGTGGGGAGTGGTCAGTGGGAACGGTGGGGTGTATAGGTGGGGAAGAAGGTGGGTGTGTTGGGGTTAGTGGGCAGTGTGGAGGGGATGAGGGAGTCACAGAGTGAGCCGTCCCTATGAGAGTCAGATAGGGGTGGGGAGGGAAATATCTCTTTGGTGGTGGGGTTGGACTGCAGGTGGCAGAGAATGATGCGCTGGACGTGGAGGCTGATGGGGTGGTATGTGAGGACCGGGGGGATTCTGTCTTTATTTTTGATGGGAGGTAGAGGTTTGAGGGCAGAAGTGCAGGAAATGCAAACGATGCGGTAGAGGGCATTTTCGATCAACGGAGAGGAGAAGGTACAATCCTAGTAGGAGGACATCTGGGATGTTTGGGAGTGAAACGTTGGGAGCAGATGCAGCGGAGGTGGAGAAATTGGGAGTAAGGGATCGCATTCTTGCAGGAGAGTGGGTGAGAGGAGGTTTAGTCAAGGTAGCTGTGGAAGTTGCTGGTTTTGAAATAGATGTCAGTGCTGAGATAGTTACTGGATGTGGAGACAATGAGTCCAGGAAGGGGAGGGAGGCATCAGAGAAGGCCCACTAGAATTTGAGGTTGGGGTGAGAGGTGTTGGTAAATTTGATGAAGTGTTCAAGCTCTTCATGGGAGCACGAGGCAGCACTGATACAGTCATCAATGTAGCAGAGGAAGAGGTGAGGGACGGTGCCAGTGTAACAGCCAATTGAGGACGTCTGTGCGCAGATTGCATTGACACAGCATGTAGTCATGGCAACCTACTTAAACCACAGGGGAGATGCCCTGTCTAATATGTCAGAAAAGATGAGCAAAGCAGCACTAGCATCACTTCTGGGTTCACATTGGTACAGCTCGTAACTGTCTGGTGGATCACAAGGATGCAGTTGGTATGAAACAGGCAGTTTTTGGATACGTAAATGTGTCATACCATTATTACTAGGACATTGCAACAATAACATAAATGTGGCCTGGGCATGAATAACAGGGACCACAGTGTAGATAATAGATATGGATTGCTTGATGACAACTGAGCACCAGGAGTCATCAATGTGGCTTTTTGGACTGTTAATCATTGAGGAGAATAATGTGAGAGAGGTCCATGTGGGAAGAAATCATGGCAGAGTGTGCTGACATCAGGATTGGTGTGACATTGGTATCTCTGACATCCTGGTCAATGTCATTGCGTCATAGAATCATACATCATGGAAACAGACTCTTTCAGCCAATGAGTCCACAGTGGCCATGCTCCCAATCTAAATTAGTCCCATCTGCCTGCATTTGGCCCATGTCCCTCCAAATCTTTCCTATGTACTTATCCAAATGTCTTTTAAACTTTGCAACTGTACCTGCATCTACCACTTTTTCTGGCAGTTCATTCTTCCCAAGAATGACCCAAGAACGATTGTATATAAACATTGCCCCTGAAGTCTTTTTTTAAACCATTCTCCTCTTACTTTAAAAATATGCTACCTAGTTTTGAACTCTCCCACACCAGGGAAAAGACCATTGTCTTTCAACTTATTTAGGCCCTTCATGATTTTATAAACCTCAATGTGGTGACCACTCAATTTCCTATGCTCCGGTGAAAAAATTCCCAGCGTTTCCAGTCTATTTTTATATATCAAAATCTCCATACCTGACAACATCCTGATAAAGCTTTTCTGAACCTTTTCCAGTTTATAAATATCTTTTTAATAACAGGATGATCAGAACTTTGCACAGTAGTCCAGAAGAGACCCCACCAATATTGTGTATAACCTTAACATGACATTGTAACTCCTGTACTCAAAGGTCTGAGCAATAAAGACGAGCATGCTAAATGCCTTCGTGACCACCTTGTCGACATATGATGCAAATTTCAAAGAATTATGTACTTGAACCCTTAGGTTTCTCTGTTCCATAACATTACCCAGAGCCTTACCATTAATTGTATAGATATTATCCTTGTTTGTATGACCAAAAAGCGCACCTCACATTTATCCAAATTAAACTCCATCTGCCACTCCTCAGCCCATTGACTCATTTGATCAAGTTCTTTTTGTGTGTTATATAGCCCTTTCCACAAGCTCTTTAAATCCTTGTAGTATACTTTTGATATCTTCAATAATATGCTCTGGTGAGTGGAAAGCTCTTCCATGTGGTCCTCCTTGACTTCCATCCCTCCTCTGCAGGATGATTTTGTACAGAGTGCAGTAGGCCAAAACAGTGCATGACACCCTTGTTAGGATATACTGAGGACAGCCCCAACTTGTGAACACACTATAACAGAGTCTACAGGAGGCTACTGGTGACTTGCTGGCTGCTATGGTGTGATGGCAGTGGTTGCAAAACTCTCATGCTTCATTTATGGGTTTGCAACCATCTCGTTAATTGGGGCTCCTTGTCATCCTGAGCTATCTACGCAAGCCATATGATACCATGAACAAGTATAGCATCTATGATAGCTTCAAGATTAATAGGTAGGATTATAGCACTTAGAAGCAGGAGTAGCCTATTCGGCCCTTTATACTTGTTCCGCCTATCAATAAGATCATGGATCAACTGTTTGTGATCTCAACTCCATTTTTCTGCCTGCATCCCATAAATCTTTATTCACTTATAAACCAAAATCTGGCTGTGACTGAAACTGCTTACCCTCCCCAATGTTTTAGCCTACCTATGAGCAGATAACCCCAACACCACCTGTCCAGTGTCTAGAGACTGTCTCTAACTACAGGACCTCAGCAATAAATGTCTATCCCACCCTTGAATCTCCAGGAATTAAAGATCATTCTCTAGAACACTCCCATGTACAACACTGGATAAAAGTCCAGGGACATTAAAACATGAAACAAAATCAGCAATTGCCGGGAAAACTCAGCAGGTCTGGAGGTATCTGTGGAGAAAAAGCAATGGTAACATTTCGGATCCAGTGATCCTTCCTTAGAGCTGATTATAGCTGGGACAAGGTTGGTATATACACTGAAGATGGAATTGGGGAAATGGGGAGGAGTAAATGATATGTGGAGATGAAACCTAGAGAGATAAAACAACAGTTGGACAAAGAAGTGGGTCAAGGTCAACCTGGGAGAATGAATACCTTGTAATTGGGACCATTAGTAGCTGATAATGAGTTGGTTGTGGTAGCAGCCCGTGTAATGACAAGGCCTGGTATGTGGGGGTTGGGATAAGGACATGGGACTAGGTGCTCGGGCCCTAAAATTCACTTGGTATTGAGTCCAGAATGTTGCAAGGTCCCCAAGTGGAAGATGAGGCTTGTTCTTCCAGCTTGTGTTGAGCTTTGCAGGAGTACTGTTCGCAAGTCCAAGACAGAAATGTTTGGCAGGGCACACAGTAGTGTGTTGAAATTGCAGGCAACCAGAAGCTCAGGGTCCTTTTTAGCAGATACAAAGTAGGTTTTTTGACATTAAAACGCAATTGTTTTTTAATGTCGTTTTCTTTGAAAATTGCTCATTGCCACGCACAGAACCTCGAAAATGGGGGAATAAAAATGATAATTTGGTTGGCAGTTGAGCATCATCAGATGGTGGAGATTGATCAGTCAGCGAATATGTTCAAGACTGAGATCAAAAGATTTCTGCATATTTAGAACATCAAAAGTTATGGAGGTAGTGCGAGAAAATAGTATTGCGATTGAAAATCAGCCATGATTTCATTGAATGGTAGAGCATTGAGGGGCTGAATGGCTTACTTCTGCATCTGTTTCCTACGTTTTTATCTTATGTATCACTTACCTGTGTTTAGTGCCTCCTTGGTCTGTCGCCTCTGCTATGCAGAGAACTGGCTGCAGCCACTGCCTTCTTGGTGGTGCTGCCGAGTTGAGAAGAACTGCCAGTCCCTGATGGTCCTATTCCCCAAGGGAAGGCTGCTAGCCTGCCAATTACCTGTCTTTTGGACAGGTAAACCTATGCCCTCTAGTTTGGATTCCCCCACCCTGGGGAAAAGATCTTGGCTATTTACCTTATGCATGCCCCTCATAATTTTATAAGGTCACCCCAGCCTCCAATGCTCCAGGGAAAATAGGCCCAGTCTATTCAGCCTCTCCCTCTAGCTTAAACCCTCTAAACCTGGCAACATCTTTGTAAGATAACAAGCATGGGACTGGATGAACACAGCAGGTCAAGCAGCATCATAGGAGCAGGAAAACTTGACGTTTCGGGCCTAAACCCTTCATCTTTGTAAGTCTTTTCTGAGCCCTTTCAAGTTTCACAACATCCCTCCTATAGCAGGGAGACCAGAACAGCAAGCAGTATTCCAGTAGTGGCCTAACCAATGTCCTGTACAGCCACAACATGACCTCCCAACTCCTATACTCAAAGCACTAACCATTAACGACAAACATTAAGGTAGATAAATCCCTCGGACCTAATGAACTATATCCTAGTACTTTGAGGGAGGCTAGGGAGGAAATTGCAGGGCCCTTAGTGGAGATATTTCTATCATTGACAGCTGAGGGTGAAGTGTCCGAAAATTGGAGGGTGGCTAATGTTGTGCCAATATTTAAGAAAGGCTGTAGGGAAATTTCCAGGGACTACAGACCGATGAGTCTAATGTCCATGATGGGTAAGTTGTTACAGGGGATTCTGAGAGACAGGACCTACAGGCATTTGCGGAGGCAAAGAGTCATTTGGGATAGTCAGCATGTCTTTTTGCGTGGGAAATTGCATCTCACAAATTTGATTGAGTTTTTTGAAGGACTGACCAAGAACATCGATGTGGGTAGTGTGGAGGACATTGTCTACATGGACTTCAGCAAGGACTTTGACGAGGTGTCGATGGTGGGTTGTTGAGTAAGGTTAAATCTGATGGAATCCAGGAAGAGTTAGCCAGTTGGGTACAAAATTGGCTTGAAGGTAGAAGACAGAGGATGGTGGTGGAGGATTGTTTTTCAAACTGGAAGCCTGTGATTAGTAGTGTGCCACGGGGATTGGTGCTGGGTCCATTGTAATTTATCACTTACAAATGATTTGGATGAGAATTCAGGAGGTATGGTTAGTAAGTTTGCAGATAGCATGAAGATTGACAGCGTAGTGGACAGTGGAGAAGGTTATCTGGGAATACAGCAAGATCTTGATTAACTGGGCAGGTGGACTGAGGAATGGCAGATGGAGTCTAATTTAGATAAATGCAAGGCATTGTATTTTGTTGGATCAAACCAGGCAGGACTTACACAATCAATGGTAGGGCCCTGGGCTGTGTTATCAAAGAAAGAGACCAAAGGGTACATGTTTATAGCTCTTTGAAAGTGGAGTCACGGGTAGATAGGGTAGTGAAGAAGGCTTTTGACATGCTTGCTTCCATTGGTCAGAGCTTTCAGTATAGGAGTTGTGGACGTCTTGTTGCAGCCGTACAAGATGTTGATAAGGCTACATTTGGAGGACTGCATGCAGTTCTGGTCACCCAGCTATAGAAAGGAGATCATTAACCTAGAAGGAGTGCAGTAAATATTTACTAGGATGCTACCTGGACTGGAAGATTTGAGTTATAAGGAGAAGCTGGATAGGCTGGGACGTTTTTCCCTGAAGTGTAGGAGACTGAAGGATGACCTTATAGAGTTCTATAAAACCGTGAGACACATAGATAAAGTAGATAGCCAAAAGCTTCTCCCCATGGAAGGAGAGTCTAAAACTAGAGGGCATCGATTTAAGGAGAGAAGGGAGAGGGTCACTTTTTTCACACAGAGAATGGTGAGTGCCTGGAACATGCTGCCTGAGGTAGTGGTGGCATGTACAATTTTGTCATCTAAGAAACATTTGGACAGGTGTATAGATATGATATGGTATGGAGGGATGTGGACCAAACAGATGCAAATGAGACCAGATTAAATGTGAAACTAGGCAGCATGGATAACTTGGGCTGAAGAACCTGTTTCCAGGCTGTAAACCTCAGTGACTCTAGGTTTTGAACAGGTCCAATTAGTTTTTGGCCTTGCCCAATGGTCTGGGAATTTGCTACCTGCATCATTCAGCTCTGTATGCTTCCTTTCTTTTTAAGGGTATTCTTAAAGTTACGTGTCTGACCTTATATTAGTCACTCCTCCCAATATCTCCCGCGTTGAGTTTGGTTAATTTTAGTTTTATCTCTGAAGTGTTGTGGGATTTTCTTTCTGATGTATCTGTGTTATTATAAATGTAAGTTCTGCAGGGGGCTCTTGTCCCTAACTCTGCGCCACAAGCCCAGGTTCAAGTGTCCCCTGCACCAGAGGTGTCTCGTAACATATTCGAACAGGTTAATTAGGAAATATCTATAAACTTAAGTTGTTGTTGAAGTGGATAATTTTTCATCTTTACACCTTTGATTCTTCAAATGATGCAAGAGATAGTGACATGCACCAACTTTTCTAAAAATAGATGGTCATCTTTCTTAATCAATGAAGCAGATTGCTCAGAAAATGGATTTTGTTCAAGAAAAGAAATGAAAGATCCTGAAACAACCAATGTTCTTTTTCACATTTTTAAGAACTTCATTCTGGCTACAAGTCAGCAAGTCTGCAACAGGGACTCTGGTTAAATCTTTTCTTGATTTGATAAGTTTGCCATGGGATGGAGCCAACATCCATTGTGGGAATATGCGAAGATAGATTGTCGAACAATATAGGATTTTCCCAATAGTACGGCAAGGAAATCCTGCAGGATCTACTGACCTCATGAGTCCTGATTTCCAAAATGGGCTGTGAGCAGATTAAAATCCACATCAGGAGGTTCAATACATGGAATTATCATCCTATCTTCAAAGTTAAACAATGGTAATTGTATGTTTATAGAATATTCTGCAAATACAGGGATACAGTTATTATCATTTCAGCCTCCACACGCTCTGAGGATGTCCCTCACTGTACAGCTGCTGAAGCAGCATAGTTTATGGAGCTGCAATGACTTTGATATTTTTTTGGGTAGCCTGGTTGGAACTGTAGGTTGCATCACACTGCCTGTCACAGTTTCAGAGAAAAATTCATTATAATCAGCTGCCTTCTCCTCATTCTGGTTGTTGTCATTGTAGAATGGTTTTTGCTTACAGGCCGACGTAAGCTGCTGAATGCTGCCTTTGCCAGGCACCGACTGATCCTTCTTCATGTTCAGCTTCTTTAAGTTATCATCGTCATGTGAGACCTGTGAAAGACCTGGAATATAATTAATACTCCATTTGTGATTTCTGGAGAGTTATTGTGATTGATTGTATTTTTTTTCCTTTGTTACATCTTTCTATTGTTAAGCAGTCCCTTGAACTCCCAAACTGTTACAAAGGAGAGGTTAAATGAAATGAAATCCTCTTCACTCACTCTATAATCAACAAGTAACAATTTATTCATCTAACTCTAACAGTGAATAAGTTAACAAACTACTAACAAACTGAACAATTCCCCCTTAACTAGTAACTATTCCCTAATAAAACAGAATTCTAATGGTATGCTGTTCCAATAAATACAAGTCCCACTTATAAACCAAAGTAATAAGAAAAAAATACATTGAAGCTTAGACTGTCAAAACTACAATCAGGGTGCATCTTCCGGAATGCTCTGCACCCTTTCTACTAATCCTCAGCTACGAATGCTTTACTCCATTGAATTCTAGGCAGGGTTGCCTACCCTGAAGAAGTTACCCTCCTCCCTCCGGACAAACCTCAGGGAATCTCTTTTCCACTGCGACTCTCTCATAACCTCTTCGGCCTTGAAACTGCTCGACCTGTCTGCCTCCTCTCCACCTATCCTCTCCTCTATCCATCCTCTATCCGCCTCCCCCTCTCTCCCTATTTATTTCAGAACCCTCTTCCCCTCCCCCATTTCTGATGAAGGGTTTAGGCCCGAAACGTCAAGTTTTCCTGCTCCTATGATGCTGCTTGACCTGCTGTGTTCATCCAGCCCCATGCTTGTTACCTTGAAACTAGGATTTAACAGTGGCTCGGGGATTAAATGAAACCACTTAGATCCTCCGTTCCAATGTAGGGTCACCATGAGTTGGAGGTGTCCCGCTCTTTCAGAGACACTCAGTACCATATTGAACACACATCAGGGTCAAGTGCCTCTTTCACAGTGGAAGATCCCACCCCACATCTTTTCTATTTTTAGGGCTAAGAACTGAAATGGAAATTACAGTTAGACCTGGAAGATGAGGAGAGTTTTGGAAAATGGAAAATTAATTATTGTGTATTGCTGAGCTGTACCATACAATTTTGCTTTTTTGAAGCAGCAAGAGGGAGAGTTTGAGACTGAGCAGCATGGAGAATCTTTTGAATTAGGGAAATTCTACCTGACATCAGCCCTCTTGTTGGTTGAGCTCTGGGTGTTAAAGAGCTATAAGTGTCACGGGCAGCAGAGGAAAAGAAACATCCAGAGCCTATTGACAGAAAGTGCCTACCTTTCTCTCTCTCTACTCTGTGGGGAAAGGGCAGAAAAACAATTAGAATCCTCTTTTTCCCACCCAAGATTATGTGACATCACCAGATGGGGTGTAGCCCAATGCTGTTACTAACATTAACCCATTGCAGAACCATTACCTCACAAAACAAGTTGGACCCCAGTTACTACAACTTAAATTCTCATACAAGAAAGTAAAATGTATTTATGAAAAAAGGTGGTCATTAAGGTCTACCTGCTGAATAGGACCTGATAGCTGATGAAGCATTGGTAACATGCCTTAACGTGAAGCAAGAAATTTTAATGTTGTGGCAAAATGGAATTTCTCTTTGAAACGATAATGTCAACAAAGTCTAAGATGCTGGTTCTTTTAAAACAAGAAGTCTCAAACATTTGAGCTCCAATAAAAGCTCTGAGCAGTTTAGAATGCTGTAAAGTAATTCGACGTCCTGGAACTTCTTGCTAAATATAATTTAAGATGAATTCTTTCACAGTTTGTGGTCAGTCCTGGCACGACCAGCATTTATTGCCCATCCCTAATAGCCCATGAACTGATTGGCTCTCTGATGTCATTTCAGAGGGTAGTTGGAGCCAATCACATTGCTGTGGATCTGGAGTCACTTGTAGACCAGACAGGACAAGAATGGTAGATTTCTTTCTGTAAAAGGCATTGGTGAATACACTGATAATTTTGTGTCCACCAGTTTGAGACCAGCTTTATATTCCAGGTATTTAAATCAGCCCAATTTTGTACTTTCAGCATTTTTGTTACATTTTTACTTCTCAGCCAACTATAGTATTCTCCTTTGCAGGAGTTTTAACATCTTGGGAGTGGTATCTACCAGCCAAACCAATCCCAACCTTGACCCATGTTCCAGCATCAGGGTTGATCTCAATGAATGGGTAGCTCCAGGCGGATTCTCACCTCCCAAGAGAGGAGCAGTAAATGTGATCACAAAATTCTGGGAGTGTCACAGGGTAACGGAAGTTGATAGCCAGCAAAGAAGGTGAATTGGAGGGAGACAAGGTTAATACAAGCTTTGCTTCTCAATTGTAGACCTAAGTATGGTTCCATTACAGCCCTAAGAATTGGCCAGAACTGGGACTGATGCTAAGAAAACCATCTGAGACATGCGGAGGCTCACTTCCAACATTGGTCAATGCTTGAACACATAAAGTTATTGAATTATTTCCATCTCTTTGCTGAGATTACTGAAACCAATCATGGAAATTTATATCAGACGTTTCAATACTTCAGCAAACCGAAAGGACTGTACAATGAGCAGGGGTGAGATTATAAAGAACACTAAGTGGGCAAAAATGTGGCATTAATAAGATTTGTAAGTAAAACTAAGGACAGCTTTCAAGGGCAAGAGAATAATTCAGGAGCATATAGGGCCAATAACCTATCAGTTACTAACAAGAGTTGATGCTGACATTAGCATTAGCACGGAGTGTATTATTCTGGATGACATGTATACACTGAAAGGATATTAACAGTCACTTGTTAGTACAGAGCTTGAATATTGCTGAGATGCAAGACATATTGCTGAATCTTCTTCATCAAAATTATTGTAAGAATTCCAAATTCCAAACAATCATGAGAATTTATGCTATTGGAGAAATGTATGGAATTCAATTTACAGCTCAAGGCTGATAGACTGAGACATTGCTATAGAGAAAGCAATGGGGACTAGTAAGCTTCTCAACTCACCATGTTATTCAAGAAAGTTTCTAGTCTGGAACATATACCCTTTGTTTGCAGAGAATAAGCCTCTGCGCGTGAAGGCATGTTGCTTCTGGCAAACATTACAGGCTTGACTGATTATCTGAATTTGTTTGGTTGTATAGCTATTAATGTACTGAGAATTGTTCAACAAATGCTGCCCAATCGCAGAATCATTTCTAATAGCAGACATTTTGTTTTGGGTTTTGCAAGCACCACCTTAATGAGTATGATCTGTACTCTGCCTATGCCTAGGAACATGCAGTTTAATTTAGCCAATTGCTGGGACATGCATCCACCTGACATCACAAACTGAAATTCATACGCAGCATTGTGCATTAGACAACATGTTTTCTTAGGCCAACAGTTACAGCCTATTAGTGGAAAATGCCACTGATGTCGCCACACATTGCTTAACCTGTTATTTTCTGAAATACCTTGTTTTTCCCATGGTAATTTGAGGTAAATCAAGCGTTACTTAGATCCAAATTTGACAGTCTTTTGCCCATTTGCACGAATGTGCCATACACAGTGAATAATGGATCAGGATAACCATTAAACTGCAGAATAGCTTTAATGTGCACAATATATTTGTCAAGTTTGGAAGGTAAGGTAATGGCTAGGGTCCTATTTACAAGATTGCTGTTTAGGCCAGTTTTATAGCATATGGATCTCAAGCTATATGAGTCTGAAGGTGTCTTGTGATTTTATTGGCCAGTGAAGTATGCCTCTGGTATAAATTTCTCCTGAAGTAAAAATGTATTGTGGTCGCTTGAAATTTGGTATTCTTGTGTTGTCCTGATGGGTGCAAGATGAAAAGCTTCAACACTACAGTTCTCTTTTCAGGAAAGAGAATGAAGAAGTTGAGCATCTTTGGAACTGCATTAATCATCAAGCCTGAACAAAATGTATCCCAGACTGCTAAGAGAAACAAGGGATGAAATAACAGGTACACTTACTGTCTGTTGTGGTGCCAGACAATTGGAGTTGCTCATGTTATACCATCGTTTAAAGAGGGAGGAAGGAATAGACCAAGTAATTTAGGACTAGTCAGTCAACTGTGAAGGTTAGTAAATTGCAGGAAAAATACTGTACTGTATTAAGTGGCCTTGAGGCACAGATTAGTCAAGGACAGTCATTGTTAGAAGTTGTTCTGAGGAAGGGTCACTGGACCCAAAACTTAACTCTGTTTTCTCCTTCACAGATGCTGCCAGACCTGCTGAGCTTTTCCAGCAACATGGTTATTGTTAAAAGAAGGTTGTGTCAGATTAACTTGACTAAATTTCTTTGCTGAGGTAATAAAAAAGGTAGATAAGGATCATGCACTTGATATTATCTATATTAATTTTACTAAGGCTTTAACAAGGTTCCACATGGCAAACTGGTCAGAAAAATAGAATCACTTGGAATCAAAGTGCAAGTGACAAACTGAATCCAAAATTGGCTTGTAGAAAGAAATAAAGAATAGTAGCCAACAGCTGTTTTTGTGACTAAATGGCCACTTCCAAATGGGGCTCCTCAGGATATAGTTATAGGTCCTTTGCTGCTTATGGCATCAATTGTTGATTTAGATTGAAATATACTCGGCTTGGTTAAGAAGTTTGAACACAATACAAAATTTGGCTATCAGGTGATAGTGAGAATGTTGCTGGGCCTGGAGAATTTTGAGTATGAAGAAAGATTGGATAGAGCAGCATTGTTTTCTTTGGATCAGAGGACACTCAGGAATATGCAATTCCTAAGTTCTTAGATAAAGTGAGTAACAGTTAATTTCATGATCAGAACAGTCAAAACCCATGACCAGGAATGGTAGGGTGGGCGATGGGATAGATTTAAAATGATCAGCACAAGGATTAGAGGGACATTTGAGAAGAAGTTGTTTCACCGAGAAGGTGGTGGGTGATGTGTGGGTAGAGGTGGAATCTGGAACAAGCTGGCTAAAATGGCTGTTGAAATGGAAAAGCAAATTACAGTTAAAAAGATATTGGAATATGCACTTGAAATATCGCAACCTACGAGGTTATGGGCTGAGAACTTTTGAGTGGGATTGGGCTTGTGAACTATTTTGTTAGCTCGCTTAGACATGACAGGCCATAAATTTTGATAGTTTCTCTGTTTCAATGGATAGTATTAAAATTACCTCCACAAGCACATACAATAGCAGACTTTTCAGAGAGCCTTCAGCTCAGTTGTTGAATTGGAAATGGAGTAAAGTTTTAAACATGTTCCAGTCAGTTGTGCTTTCAAGTTGGTCATAAGTTTCCTTGCTCCATTCCATCAAGTATTGGGTCAATTTCCTAATCTGAGTCAGTAGAAGAGATTTCAATACTCACCATGTCGATAGCGGTAGAGAGATTTCCAGGGCCAGTATCCACATACCTCGTGGATTTTTCCCATATAATCGAAGCCGCAGATTTTTGTGAATATAAGATCAAGGTTTCTTCCTTCCACAGAGAGTCGAAAATGGAGCAGCATCAGTCCAAATGTCAAAATTAAAGTCAGACACTTCATTGCAGTTCACAAATAGCCGCTTCACCCACTTTAACTTTGTACAGGAACCTAGAGGCAATTGCTCCACTCTTCAATGTTTCTACTGTCCAAGTTGTTTTACCACTTAATCTGAATTTCCTTTCTGGTCTCAAACTCCTGTCTGCCTGGATTTCTCTAATAATGCATGGTAATTTGTAATTTCTTCTCTGTCCCTGAATTTTATGATCGTCTGCTCTTTCTCCTCCCCTTATATAGCAGTTTTGCTGTCTTGTTGTGAATCATGATCACTGTTTTCCATTAACGTTTGCGCTTTTCTCTAATGACTTTTGAAATTTTTCCCAACATATCAAATCCATAATGTCCTAACAAAATGTAACTGCATTTCTTTCTTTGATTAATGTTTACTTCAACGAGTTAATGTTTGTAACCAATATCTAACCATTCTAACATAAGTCTATGAGGGGTGAATATGCTATTGTGTTGCATTACAATGTCATCACAAAAATCACTGTATTGTTGTTAGACCTTTTCAATACTTTGCATTAACAATTTGATTATGTTTGGAACATTTGCTGTTGGCTATGGCTTGCAATCAGGTTAAAGTGATTCCTTTGTTACAAAATTAAATTCAAAGTCAGATCGACAATTGGCATTTGTGCGCTAGCCATGGAGAAAACATCCTGCCTTGCAAGGATTCAAGTTAAGACTGTAGATCCCTGGGAAGGCAGATTTATTTTATGGTGTACAATAGAAATGTAATGAAAAAAACAATATAACTTGTGATTGAGACATTCTGGTCAAACTTGTGTACTTCAAAAATGGAGATCCAGTATGACCAATATGTTCATTTCCAAGTATGATTGGTTTTACAGTCTATGTTTCCAGGAAACATAGGCTGGGAGATGGGTTATTGATGCACTGTGGTAGAAGGGTAAAGGTTTGGATGAGAATGTCCAAAATTAGATGCCCAATGTGCTGTATTTTTCTAATTCCAGTGTGTATATACACCTTGGCCCTGGCAAGTTCCCCTTTTTTTTAAAGCTCAGCAGCCTTGAAAGGTT
Source organism: Ginglymostoma cirratum (assembly GCA_024137785.1). Lineage (NCBI taxonomy): Eukaryota > Metazoa > Chordata > Chondrichthyes > Orectolobiformes > Ginglymostomatidae > Ginglymostoma > Ginglymostoma cirratum. The sequence goes on from JAHRHZ010000024.1 coordinate 29,606,870, forward strand.
GTGTGCAGTCTGGAACAGGTGACAGACCCTGACTGATCAGTCCTGTCTGACCAATCGCTGACCTGGGATATCAACCAAACCTCAGAATGGCATTTACATTCAGTGGCTCCAATTCTGCATGAGGTGAGGGTAATGGGGTATCTGATTCTATATCTCAGGAGAGGAGTAGGAGGGTGATGCTACATGGAGTAAGTGGGGGGGGGTGGGGTTAGGAATGTTAGCCAATGTGGGGGGTGGGGGCAGAGGTCAAACACTTAGAGGGAATTTGGGGATCCAGCGCAATCGTGGATGAATAGCCATGCTGTGGAGTCACCACCCCCTCCCTGAAACCCAACCCACCTCAGTTCCATGAAATTCGACCAAGCCAGTGTTCAAATTGGAAATCAGGATTTATCAGGGGATACCAGTCATGCCTCCCTAGAACATGTTAGCTGCAAACCCCTCATCCGACCTCCGCAAAACCATGTGGTAGATGAGTTTGAGGTAGGTTGAGATCAGAGTTCGGTTGACCGTGATGGGGTCCTTCCAGATGATGATTTCCATTAATTCCGCTTCCAGGAAGTTATTAAGGCTCGGTGTTCAGGGACAGCTGAAACCACTTCTTTCACTCCTGCCAGAGAGAAGCAAGTAGAGTGAGGACACCATCCAACAGGACAGCAGACTTCGCTGTTGACTGTTCCTCTGGTCAGAACCACATATAACCGTAACAGCTCTCTTACCATTAGAAGAGACCCATTCTCCCAATGTTAAACCAGTGTGTTGCCCTACTAATTGCATCATTCAGGTCAATGGCCAGTCTTCTGGCAGTAGTCATGATGCCACAAGCCTGTGACAGTCTGATGTGCCATTAGAATTCCAGCCATCATGAGGAACCAGATGCTGGATACTGGATCACAAGATGCTGGATCAGGTACTAATATGACTGACATACATTAATCAACAGCATGCATGTGACCAGACTCGGGCTGCTTTGAGACATAGCATCAGGTAGACATTTATGGTGCCTTGTATGACTTGCCCGGTTTTTCAGGGTTTGTCTTGTTCTGATGCATCATGCATTCAAACATTGTCACCAGGTGAAGGAAGGAAGAGCAAGAAGAGGAAGTGGAGAAGGATAAAGAGGGAGGAAGGAGGTGCCCAACACAGATTCTTTCCAGTCAGACTGTTCCTGTTTGTAAGCAATTTGCTGATAATTGTATCAACATCAGTGATGGTGACTATGAAAAAGCCAGATCATTGTACAAACCCACCTGGCCCACTAATGTCCTTTAGGGATGGAAATCTATTATTCTTCGTGAGTGTGACCAATGTGTGACTCTCGACTTTCTTCAAAGTGGCTGAGTCTTAAGTGCTATCTGAAATAGCCTGATCAGTTGTGTTCAGCAAAGCTGGTCACCATTGCTTTCTGAATGGGAATTGAGGATGGACAACATGATCTTATTGAGTGGTCGAACATGGTATTGCCACCTCCTGACTCAATGGGAATAATATTGAGCCCTCTCTCAGAGGGACCTTAGAGGAAGAAAGGGGTATTTAATTAGGAGGGATGATGGCATGCCTGAAACCTGTCAATTTCCTCCCTCTGCCAAAATTAGAATAGAAACAGGAAGACAACCTAGAGCCATTGTGTCCTTGCTGCAGACAGAATCTCCATCCAGCCCCACCTCCACCCCCCCACATACCTCTACAGACCTGTGATCTGAGTTGCTCGCTCTGGAACTCTAGTGCCAGGTGTTCCAATGTCAGCCACTGCCTCCCAAGCCTCAAATTGGGCCAGTAGTTATCGGTATGTAGGCATTGTGCCCCAGGACCCTGAATTCATTGAAAGGCGTGCCCACTGGCCGCTCCTGACTGCCTCGTGGTTTGGCTGGCCTTCCTGGAAAGGGCAACGTGAGTCTCTAGCCAGCTGTCCAGCCAGCTGATGAGCTGGCTACTCGTGTGACTCGTGCCACAACTAGATGCTACCCATTCATTTCAATGCTTTTTTAAGACATCCTAATGCTTCACCCTCTTTGAAAATAAGTTCATGCAAACATTTTCAGCCCATATTCTATCCCAAGTTCCACTTGCCCATCACTCCTGGGCTTCATTGACACTTATTTGTTCCTGGTCAATGGATGCCTCCAATTTGAAATGTACATCTTTATGAAGAAATTGCCTTATGACATTATCCCTCCTTATTGTCTATGCAACATCCTGCAAACTCCTCCAATTTTGCCTAAATACACCAGTGTAAAGAGCTAGGGGATAGGAGACTTTGGTGCAATAAGTAGTATCCCTTCCTCCGAGTTAGATGCTCAGGGTTCAAGTTCCACACTAGGACTTGAAGGCCAAGGAAGACGTGTTCATATCCTGTCCAAGCAGATTAATTATCAACCTGCAAGTCCTTCCAAAACTCACCAATCACAGACTGTAAGATCAGGAGAGGTTCCTGGCCAGCCTTATGATGGAAAGAATGTTACAGCTTCTACATTTAGCATTCAAAACTGTAGATTATGTGCAAGTGCGTGTTGCCCCAGCAACTCAGACTCCCTGAGTGAACTGTACCATTATATCACCAAAGAACTATAAGATGATTTTTTCTATTTTAAACATTCTTGCAATGGATAACCTATTTCAATTGCTGATGTTAGATTCTCTAGGAAGTCCGGAATCTTTCTTTATCTCTGAAATTGTCTGTTTACAGAAATTATTGGGATAAGAAAATTGTAAAATGTGAACTATTGAGAGATTTTTTTTGTTCATATTTTGAGTTACAATTTGACTGCAAAATTAGAAACCCTTGGAGGGGAACTGTGCTAAAACTTTTTGGTACCAATTACAAAATAAATTCAATGCATTTTCTCTCCCACTACAGTGTATTTATTGCCAGCATCCATTGAGTGAATTTTGGATGGGAAAATCATCACATTGTACGGGATTTTTGATTATTATGGATAGAAAATCACAACAAAGAAGAAGCATAGGAGCAAGGGTACAAGTTAAACCTTTGCCGTATCAGTCTAGATCATGGCTGATCAGCTACCTCATCACTATCTCTATTTCTTTTGATATCATTAGTATGTAGAAATCTCTTGATCACCAATTAGCTGATCTTTGTTCTGTTTCTCCCTCTCTCTCTTTTTCTCCCTCGCTCTCTCTCTCTCTCTCTCTCTCTCTCTCTCCCTCTCATACACACACACAGTGATGCCTTCACTTGTTTCAGGTAATTAGTATAACCTAATTGTGGTGGTGCCCTCTGTGCTGGGTTCGTTGATGGAATAGAACATATTGTGAGAAATGGTACCCTAACTGAAGAACTGCATTGTTTTGTATTGTCCATGACCAGGAAGGCACGATGGGAGGCATTGGCCAAAGCATGGGATTTTTTCTAAAGTCTACGATATAACTTTTAAAATGTACTGGGGCTATGATGGAGCTGATGTTCATTGTTCTTGTGACTATAAATATCAGAGAGTTGGAGATAACATTCAAGGCAGTTGCATGTATTTCTTTAAGCATAACCTTGAAAAAGAGGCCCAGAGCAAGTACGTCTGGCTAGGGCTTCAAATAGGAGCATGATGTGATTAAAAGCCAATGAAGCAAGTCAAAAAACAGGTACTATCTTATATGAAGTAAAAGTATAACAAAAGTCTCTAAAATCAACGAGCTGCTTCAGCTGGTGGAGCAGTTTGTACACCTGTTCCAAAGACATGCCAGTGGATATGTGAATGGATTGCCCACTTGAGACAGACCGTGTTTCATGGGACTTCTAAGCAATCAGTGTCATTGTATGCATGTACTATTGCTGCATCGTTTGTTCAAGTAGCACATTAAATAGAACGGTATTCAAATTATTGTGTGCTATTAATATTTGGAATAGAGCCTGTGAACCAAATAATGGTTCCATTGAAATAAAATGGGCTCCTGGTAGTTTAAAGCCTGCTTCGGGAGATTCAGTTTCTAAAATTTAGCTTCTGTGTTCAAGGCTGATTGCCATTAAAACCACACGCAATTAATATTTTTAATCAACTTGCTCAGGCATGTTATGACACACCTCTGGAGCAGAAGGGGCTTGAACACAGGTTTTCTGTCTCTGAGGTAGGGACACTATAATTGCATCACAAGCGCCCTGGCTATGCATTAATTATAAAAGTAATTATATATATTTGGCATATACTTCTATTGTCCATTCATGTCACAGCTACTAGAGCAAAATTAGTCTAGAAGTAAACTGCATTTTCTGATCATTTTTGTGTGGGATGAAATGTTTTGAAAGAGTACTCGGTCTCAGAGTCATATTTAATATCATCATTGGCGTCTGCTCTTACTGGTTGTAAGCATTTCAAA
>JAHRHZ010000024.1:29616198-29665677 GCA_024137785.1 Ginglymostoma cirratum
CCAATGATGATATTATGCTGATACCTGATGATTACTGGAAATCTGCAGAGCTTGGAAAGATAGCTGGTTGTTTAATGCATTAAACTTTTTATTGAAAGTTCATCCATCGAAGAAATGTGATACTGGCAAATCCAACATTTATTGCCCATTTCTAAATGTCCTTGAGGATATGGTGATGAGCTGTCTTTGGGAATGCTGATCATTGCTGATCCAAAGATCGAAGAAAGATTCCTGGTTGTTCAACATCTTAAGATTTTTTTTCCTTACTTACTCATTCATAGCTGGAAATCATTGCTGGTAGTTATTGTCTGCTCCCTGTTTCCTTTTTTAAACTGGTGCCACCTTGCTTTATACAACTAAATGGCTTACTAGACCCACATAAGGATGGTAAATGTTCTCGCCTTAATAGAATCTAATTTATTTCTGTTCCGAATCGGTCATCTAATGATTCCACAGAGTGCAGTATCTGTAGCCCTATATCTGAAAGTTACTTATAAAAACCTTTACGGAAATGGTGAATACTCTGCATCCAAGCTGCTTAACATTGCTTTGAAGTTAGCCAAAGCGCAGAAAAACCTTAAGTCAAGTGATGAAGCTTCATGAACTGGATTTTTCTTTGCAGCGATCAGTAGTTTCATGTTCACCGTGATTAATCATTAAACTTTTTATTAACTAATTGGATTGCAGTTCTGCAGCTATCACATATGGATGTAAATTTAATTTCAGGGATCCTCATTCAGGCTCTGGATTACCAGGCTATTAACAAAATTCTATGCTGCCCTACGATAGTCAGATGTGAGATATTGTGTCATGATTCTCTTCAACAACTCACTCACAAGCAGTCAATGTTTACTATACTGCATTTCCTTTCATTCATTCATGACACTTTACTAACTCACTCACAAGAACCATATGTTTACTATACTGCATTTCTATTCGCTCATTCATAAAACTGTGTTTTTGTACTACATTTTATAAACTACATTAAATATCCCTCCTATCCCATTACTGTTTCTTTACACTTCTCAATTCTTATTGGCCATGCTGTAGGCAATGTTTAGACCCGTTTCTGTATCAAACGCTACCCCTGAATAAAGGTTAATACCATAACCTTCTCAGAACAATGCCATCCCCACCATTGTGTCTCCATAACCCACTCGAAACTGTGGAAAGATTATAATATTAATTAATCCCCATTAACTGTCTCTTGGCAGCTGAATAGATTGCAGAACATCAAACAGTTTCCTCCACAGTATGTCCTTTTTAAAGATGTATTAAATAGAGCTGCTATCCCCTTTAAGAAACTTACTATCAAAACAACGCTTCTGTGAAAATGCATGAATGGATGCGTAAGAACTGTCAAAACCAGCAATAGTAAATGAAATTTCACGACCCAGCTGTGGGAGATCAGTTTAATATCCTCCACAATTTTATTTAGTACATGTACAATTTCTCACTTATTTAGAAAATATAGGTCTAGTATTTTTACTATCATTACTAGCTTGAAAGACAAAAGGACTAACATCTCTTAATTACGCAAGCTCAGGCCAGACAGATATTCAAATCCCATCAAAAGTAACAGCGAGCATTTAGCAAGTGCTTAAACATCTCCTGTTTCCCCAGGACAGATGTCACACAGACATTCGTGGGCAATAGATACATTATGTGACACCATAATGCTAAAATTTTAATGTATGTAAAAACTGTGTATAAGAGAGACTACTGTAGGACTGTACTTTGGATTCCATCACTACCTCAAACTGTGCTACTTGTTTTTCCTTTTATTCATTCACAGGATGAGGGTGTCACTGGCTAGACCAGCATTTATTGCCCAGAGGGCAGTTAAGAGTCAATCACATTGCTGTGGGTCTGGAGTCACATGTAGGCCAGACCAGGTAAGGATGGTAGGTTCCTTCCCTAAAGGCCATTAGTGAACCAGATGGGGTTTTCCCCAACAACTGATTCACAGTTATCATTAGATTCTTAATCCCACCATCTGCTGTGGCAGGAGTCGAACCCAGGTCCCCAGAATGTTATCTGGGTCGCTCTGGATTAACAGTCCAGCAATAATACCACTAGGCCATCATCACCACTCTGTATTAAGGATACTGCAATCCTTAATAAAGAGGCTATCTTTGTCACTCACCAATCTCATTCATTATTGAAACACGATCCCACACAGACATAAGCTGCGCTGCCTGCTACTTTAAGCGAAGCATACTATCCCAAAACGTGTGGAGGAGCAAGTTTATTCATTAACAGCAAAGCTAATGAGGACAAAACTAATGCAGCAAATTCTATATTTTTCCGTTCAACAATACTAATAGCATTAGAGATGATACATTTCAGGGCTGGAGATATAGTCCATTGTCAGGATGGACATGTGTGGATTATTAAGATAGTGGTAATGATATAATATTGAGATAAATGAGTTGTTAGGTTACTGCAGAATAAAGAAGGGTTTTTTAATATCATAGCATGAGATAGTGTAGAAGTAGGAAAAGTGTTTTGCAGTACTGGTAAGGGAATGGATAAATTTTACTGCAGAGATTGCAGGAGAGAAATGTCATGAAATTTGGATGTGTAGCACTATTGATGATGGCTCCTTGGAAATTGGAGGTTCTCCAGGTGACTTGCATGTCACTACCACCAGCCAGACGATAGACTCCCCACTCCCCAATTCACCCAGACATACCTGTATGCTGTAGTAGCCACCCATTGGGTGTTCTGATGTTCTGCTGACTCGTAACCTATCTACAAACCTAGAGCATATGCATCCATTCAACACATCTGTTTGTCATTTCCCGGGGCACACGTACTGAGGTTCAGGAAGGGGCTGTGCACTTGAAACATCAGGTACCTACCTTGCAGGTAAATTAATTTAGGATAAGCTAGTGAATACAGTGTGGAGCTGCAGGAATACAGCCAGTCAGGCAGCATCAGAGGAGCAGAAATGTCAACATTTCGGATGGAGGCCATTCACCAGGACTGGGGAGAGGGAAGGCAGTAAGGAAACAGAGGGAGGAGGGGTGAGCTGGGGGGAGGTAAGTGGGATGGTGATAGGTGGATGCAGGTAGGGATAGTGGGGATTGTTCTGTGGGAAGGGTGGGGTGGAGAGGTGGAGAAAGAGAGATGGACAGAATGTGCCAGGTCAAGGGGGTGGGGATGAGAGGAGGGTTGGACATGGGATGAGATCGGGATTGGGGAGATTTTGAAACTGGTGCATTCTATGTTCAAGCCATTAGGCTGTAGACTCCTGAGGTGGAATATGAGGTGTTGCTCCTTCAGTTTGTGTTTGGCGTCATTGTGGCACTGGAGAAGGCCGGGATGGATACATTACGAAGGGAGTGGGAGGGGGAGTTAAAATGGTTAGCAACTGGAAGGTGTAGTTGATTATAGCGTACAGAGCACAGGTGCTCCAAAAGTCAGTCACTGTGTCTACGCTTCTTCTCAACAATGTAGAGGAGGCCACATCGGGAGCAACAGATACAGTAGATTAGGTTGGACAATGTACACGTGAACCCCTGTCTGATATGGAAAATTTATTTTGGGCCTTGGATGGAGGTGACGCGGAGGTATAGGGGCAGGTGTAGCACTTCCTGCGGTGGCAGGGAAAGGTGCCGGGCATGGTGGGGTTAGTGGACAGTGTGGAGCGGACGAGGGACCGTGGAGAGAGCGTTCCTTATGAAAGGCAGATAGGATTGGGGAGGGAAATATTTCTTTGGTGGTGGGGTCAGATTGTAGGTGGTGGAAGTGGTGGGGAATGACATGTGGGGTTGGTGGAGTGGTAAGTGCAGACCGGGGGACTCTGTTCATACTTTTGTTGGGGGGAGGGGGTTTGAGGGAAGAAGTGCGGGAAATGCAAGAGATGCGGTTGAGGGCATTTTTGATCAACGGAGGGGGAAAGGTGCAGTCTTTGAAATAGGAGCATATCTGAGATGTTCAGGAGTGGAACGCTCCATCTTAGGAGCAGACGCGGTGAAGATGGAGAAATTGTGGGTAGGCGATTGCATTCTTGCAGGACAGTGGGTGAGAGGAGTTTTAGTCAAGGTACCTATGGGAGTTGGTGGGTTTGAAATAGATGTCGGTACTGAGACTGCTACTGGAGTTGGAGGTGGAGAGATACAGGAAGGGGACGGAGGTATCAGGGATGGTCCAGGTGAATTTGACGGGGTGAAATGTGTTGGTAAAGTTGATGAACTGTTCAAGATCCTCGTGGGGCTATGAGGCAGTGCCGATACAGTCATCAATGTAGCAGAGGAAGAGGTGGGGGATGGTGCTGATGTAACAGTGGAAGAGGGGCTGTTCCGTGTATCTTATGAAGAAGCAGGCATAGCTCAGACCCATACAGGTGCCCATAAGTGTGCCCAAAGCCATCCCCTTAGTCTGTAGGAAGTAGGAGGAGTTAAAGGAAAAGCTGTTGAGGGTAAGGACAAGTTCCTTTAAACAGATGAGGGTATCGGTGGAGGGGGACTGGTTAAGTCTACAGGAAAGGAAAAAGTAGAGGGCTGTTAGGCCATCTACGTGAGGGATACAAGTGTATAGGAACTGGATGTTCATGTTGAAGATGAGGAGTTGGGGGCCAGGGAATTGGAAGTCTTGGAGGAGGTGGAGGGCATGGGTGGTGTCCCAAATATCGGTGGGTAATTCCTGGACCAGGACGGGGGAAAGGACAGAGTCAAGATAAGCAGAGATGAGTTCCGTGGGGCAGGATCAGGCAGAGACAATGAGTCAGCCGGGACAGCCAGGTGTGTGAATTTTGGGAAGGAGGTAGAAATAGGCAGTGCAGGGTTGGGGAACGACGAAGCAGGAGGCTGTGGGTGGAAGGTCACCTGAGGTGGTGAAGTTGTGAATGGTCAGAGAGACGATGGTTTGGTGATCAGGGGTGGAGTCATAATCAAAGAGGCGGTAGGAGGAGGTGTCAGAGAGTTGCTGCCTGGCCTCTGCGATGTACATGTCAGTGCGCCATACCACTACCGTACCCCCTCTTTATTTGCGGGTTTGATGGTGAGTTGGAGTTGGAACAGAGGGAGCGGAGGGCTGCATGTTCCGTAGGGGAGAGGGTGGAGTGAGTGAGAGGGGTGGAGAGATTAAGGCGATCGATGTCGCGACAGCAGTTGGAATTGAAGAGGTTGAGGGAGGGTAAGAGGGCATGGGGTGGTGTCCATGAGGATGGGGTGTGTTGGAGGCGGAAGAAGGGGTTTGCAGAGGATGGATTAGACACCCAGTCAAAGAAATAGGTGCGGAGATGCAGGTGGCAGAAGAAGAGTTCAACATCCAGTCGTGAACGGAATTCATCATTGTGTAGGCATAGGAGAATGAAGGTGAGTCCTTTGTTGAGGACTTACTGTTCATCTTCAGTGAGGGGGAGGTCTGGGGGATGGCGAATACCCTGCAGGGCTTGGGGCAGGGGCTAGGTGTAGAGCTGGAGCTGAGAGTGGGGGTGGAGCCTGTCTCAGGAGTGGTGTATGCATAGGGATGGGTAACATGGGTGGAAGCGGAAGTGACCTAAACCATAGACAAGGCAGATTGGTAGAAACAGTTCAGACACAGTTAATACCATAACATCATAGAAATAGGAACAGGAGAAGACTATCTGGCTCTGAAAGCCTGCTCTGCTATTCACTAGGATCATGGCTGCTTCAGCACTCCTCACTTCCACTTTCCTGCCCTTTCTCCATAATCCCTGATCCCCCATTGATTAAGGATCTATTTCAGTCTTAAATATACACCAGGACCCTGCCCACAGCTCTCTGTGGCAAAGAGATCCAAAGACACACACTCTCTGACAGAAGAAATTCCTCCTCATCTCGGTCTTAATTTGTGCCCCTTGATTCTGAGACTATGCCCTCTGGACCTAGCCTCTTCCATGAGGGAGAATATTCTCTCAGCATTTATTCTATCAAGTTCCTTAAGAATCCTATATTTTTCAATAACATCACCTTTCATTCTTCTTAATTCCAAAGAGTAGAGTCCCAATGGCATGTAGGTGTTATTGCTGGACTGTTAATTCAGAGACCCAGGTAATGTGATGGGGACCCAGGTTTGAATTCTGCCATAACAGATAGCGGAATTTGAATTAAATTTTTTTTTAAGAATTGAAAATCTGGAATTAAAAGACTAGTGATGACTATGAATCCATTGTCCATTGTTGGAAACACCTATCTGCTTCAGGGAAGGAAACCACTATTCTTACCTGTTCTGAACTACATGTTAATCCAGACCAACGACAGTGTGGTTGACTCTTAACTACCCTCTGGGATGAGCAATAAATGCTGGCCTAGCCAGCAACACCCTTAACCCATGAATGAATAAAAAGAGGGATTAACCTTTGTTCAGATGACAACCCTCCACACCAGGGATCATCCTAGTGAGCCTTCTTTGAACTTCCTGAAGAAGAGTCATACCAGACTCAAAACATTAACTGCATTCTTCACTACACAGTCCTGCTAAGTTTCTTCAGCATTCTCTGTATTTGTTTCAGTTTTTCAGCATTCTGCCTTTATTTTGGCAGTGAACATGGCTTGTTATAGATAAGCATTGAAGACTTCCCTGCCTTTTATCTTAACCTTGCCTGAGACTGACTTTTGACTCTGAAGCTGGTTTCTTCTGGGTCTTGAAAATCAACAGATGAAGGATGCAGGGTAATGTTCTGCAGCTATTTATATCAATCAAACTGTGTGTCTTGGGTCACAGAGATCATCCAATTAGTTCTTTTCAGACTCGGTTAAATGGAGTTAAGAGATGGCTTGTCAACAGCAATTTGCTTAAGTATGAACATTAATTGAATAATAGTAAAGAAGAAAAAAGAAGGGAATACTTATTAAGTAAATAAAAAGAATGAAAAAGGTAGGAATACAACAATAAGTCTCATGCCCTTCTGCCCGGCGGGGACCCTTCAATCAAGAGCTGGTCTGGGGGCTGAGGATGTTCCTGACACCGTTTGTGATCCTGGTCCGAGGTGAAGTCCAATGATTTGGAACGAAACTCTCTCTCTTATGCAGTGTAGCAAATAACCAGGCACAGAAAAACAATTACAGAAAAACACATTGGTTGTGTCATCTTTGGCACATACAGGAATGTTCACAAGACTCATTCAAGGTTATGCAACTGTTGAATATCATCAATAATTTTAGCTCATCCTTTACACTGTGTTTCTCCTGGGTTTCATTTGATTTAGGTATCACATCCATTGATTTTGCAACGCATTCTCGTTGCCTGTGGGCGGGCATCACGAGGACCTTGTTAAATGTTGATTATTGCCATTTCCCCATGCTCTCCCTGTTGCTGCTGCTGCAGTGCACTTTCAATTCCACACCCTCTCAGCTGAATGAGTTGAAAGGGCTTGCCCACTGTACCTGCTTGGGGACCCTGTCTGATTCAGAAAGTTAGTGGGCAGGTAGGGTGGAGTTCAGTGCTCCTCCCTAGAGCTGAAGGCCACGTCTGTCATGGTACTGTTTGTGCTCGTTGTTGGTATTTGCCCTTTGTGTTTCGATTGCTGGGCAGGCCTCAATCCCTCACCTGCTGCACTCTGTGGGCTGCTGGGCTTCTTTTTATTTGGGCTTTTTGTTGCTGCTTAATACCATTTATCTGGGTCTGCTCACTGCCATGTAGGAACATGTTAACAGCTTCTGGGAACTTGAAACAAAGAAAAGCTGAATATCAAGGCTGGTAAAGAACTGTTACCATTGTTAGCACTAGCCTTGGGTGATTGTCTAGGTGGTGTTTGCATTTTCTACCTGTGTCTGCATGGGTTTATGCTGGGTGTTCCAGTTTCCTCCCAGAGTCCAAAGTTATGCAGGTTAAGTGGATTGGCCATGGGAAATTGCCCTGTCATTTCCAGGGATATGTAATCTGAGTGGATTAGCCATGGTAAAGAGATAGTAGGAACTGCAGATGCTGGAGAATCTGAGATAACAACGTGTAGAGCTGGATGAGCACAGCAGGCCAAGCAGCATCAGAGGGGCAGGAAAGCTGACGTTTCCGGCCTAGACCCTTCTTCAGAAATGGTAAATAGCCACGGTAAATGCTGGTTACAGGGATAAGGCGGGGGAGGGGGGTGTCAGCTGGGTCTGGGTGGGATGAGGGTTTCGAAGGTCAGTGCAGATTCAAAGGGCCGGATGGTCTTTTTCGTCACAGTAGGGATTCTATGGCTTATTGCCTGTAAACTAGGTAGAGATGCACATTTGAGGGATTCACTCATGATTGTAATGAGGTCAGCCAGCTGGACATCACAGGATATCAGGTCCCTGATTTGGTCTGTTAATCTGGTCCAATCAGGGAGCCCCGACAGATAAAACAAGGACTATCAGAGATTCTGGTACTCTGGTGCTGACTCTGATGTGGCTGTGCCAGAGTCAAGGACTTTCTGCGTGTAAATAACGGGTGACTTGGTGACAGGATATCGGCTTCTTTCAAACATCATGATTAGACAGCTCCTTAAGCCCACAAATGTAACTATTGTGAAAATATTGATGTGTAGATTTGACCCTTTACTCCTTGGTCTCCATCTAGTGGCAAAAGCTGATCAGTGCATCTGGTCCTGGGACTTCATCCATCAGCAGTGTCCAACTGCTGCCACTAGATGGAGCCATTAAAACCTAACTGTGCTGCGCTGTGTAGTGTAACTTTCCAGGTCAGTGCAATTTTAAAAAACTATTTAGATTGTATTTCCGTTTTCTGCAAGCTATTTCACTTGGGACCGTACAGCATTGCACATGTTACGTTAGTTTCTTTACAATAATATCTGAAGGAACCAAGCTCTGGTTTCAACATTGACAGAACATAGAACATAGAACAGTACAGCACAGTACAAGCCCATTGGCCCACGATATTGTGCCGACCTATTATCCGACCCCAAGATCAAACTACCCTGTACACCCTACATTTTGCTATCATCCGTGTGCCTATCCAAGAGTCGCTTAAATGTTCCTAATGTATTTGACAGTGCATTCCACGCACCCAACACTCTCTATGTAAAAAATCTACCTCTGACATCTGCCCTATACCTTGCTCCAATCACCTTAAAATTATGCCCTCTCGTAAAAGTCATTTCAGCCCTGGGAAAAATGTGTGAAGTGATTCATTTTGGAAGGTTGAATTTGAATGCAGAATACAGGATTAATGGCAGGATTCTTGGCAGTGTAGAGGAACAGAGGGATCTTGGGGTCCATGTCCATAGATCCGTCAAAGTTGCTACCCAAGTTGACAGGGTTGTTACAAAGGCGTATGGTATGTTGACTTTCATTGGCAGGGGAATTGATTTTAAGACCCACGAGATTATGCTGCAACTCTATAAAACCCTGGTTAGACCACACTTAGAATAAAAACAAAGTTGTTGGAAAAGCTCAGCAGGTCTGGTAGCATCTGTGAAGGAGAAAACAGAGTTAACGTTTCGGGTCTGGTGATCCTTCCTTGGTACACTTAGAATATTGTGCTCAGTTCTGGTTACCTTATTTTAGGGAGGATGTGAAAGCTTTAGAGAGGGTGTCGAGGAGATTTACCAGGATGATGCCTGGACTGGAGGGCAGGTCTTATGAGGAAAGGTTGAGGAAGCTAGGGCTTTTCTCATTGGAGTGAAGAAGGGTGCGAGGTGATTTGATAGAGGTGTACAAGATGATGAGAGGCATAGATAGAATGGATAGCCAGAAACTTTTTTCCCAGGGCGGGAATGACTATTACAGGAGTGCTTTTCAAATGAGAAATCCTGTGCAATCACTAATCCCATAATGAGTTATGAGATCTTCAATCTCTTTTAGGATCACTGGCCACCACACTGCTAGCTGAGGCCTGCTGTACACCTCACAATGCCTATGTGTCTCTGATATATACTTCCCATTACATCTTTCCAAGGAGAAATAACCAGTTTTCTGTCACGTGTAAATCTACCAGGATTGTGAAATGCTGTTGGTGCTCAATTTGTCAGTTTCTTTTTGAAACATCAGGGCTATCTTTCAACACACATGGAAAGAGTAGTACTGTCTCAGTCACTTTTCCTGCTTTTGAATTTGGTTGAGTGCTTCTTGACTGGCAGTCCACTGTTTCTTCTTTGCTTTATTTTATGCCTTCATAGATAACCTTAACAGATTCTTTTTTGGATTTCACTCTGAGCGTAAGGCCTGAAGAAGTCTACTTATTGCCTTTTACTGGTTGACCAACCACAGTTTATTGCTGGACCAGGAATTCAGCAGAACAGAAATGTTGGCCTCGGAATATGGTGGTGTGTTGAAGTGACAGGCAAACAGAAGCTTGGGGTCCCTTTGCGAACAGAACATAGATATTCTGCACAGTGCTCATCCAGCCTGGATGTAGAGACCACATTATGAATAGCAACTATGGAGTGAGTGAGGTGAAGTGCAGGTGAACCACTGGTTCATCTGGAAGGTGTATCTGGGGTCTTGGATAGTGGGAAGGAAGGAGTTATACAGGCAAGTGTTGCACCTTCTGCAATCATATGGGAAGAAATAGTGAGGTGTGGGGAGGTGTTGGGAGTGAAGGAGTGGATCAGAGTGTTCCAGAGGGAACAGTTCCTGGAGAACGCTGACAAAGGAGTAGAGGGGAATATGTATTTGGTGGTGGCAGCCTACTGGTTGTGATGGAATTGGCAGCCTATGATTCTTTGGCTGCAGATATTGGTGAGGCAGAAAGTGAAAAGGGTAAAAAAGGAAAGAAAAAGGCATAGAATACTTTTTTCTGTCTGCCAACCAATCTTCTATCCATGCTCCTATGTTACTCACTCATCATTTGTTTATACTTTGCGCAATTTATGAGGTATCTTGTCAAATACCGTCAGTAAATCTAAGTACAATACATCAACAGGCTTTCCCTCAATGCTCATTACTTCTTCAAAGAAATTCAAGAAATTAGTTAAAAATGGTCTCCCTTTAACAAAACCATGCAGACTCTTCCCACTGAATTTTTCTACATGCCCAGCTTTAAATTCCTTTGTGATCAATTGATATTAAGTCAAAATGCTTGGGGCTGGTGCTGACCTGATGGGTTTAATGACCTCTTTCTATTGGAACAATTCCGATTTTGTTTTCCACTTTTTCTGGCAAATTAATAAGTCACGTCTTTTGATTTAATACAAAATTTAATTTCTTCTTGCCATGGTTGTTTCATAGTTCCTGATATATTTTTATGCCTTGGAGGAATATGTTATGGAGACTATACTTCTCCAAATCCTGGCTATTGTCTCTATAATATCAAACCTTCCAATGTATTTTCCAAAGCTATCATTGTCAGCATGTTGCCTCATAATTTCAGCTTTTTTTGTTTATATATAGGACCTTAGTTTCAGTTTGAACTCTAACACTTTCAAGCTTAATATAAATCTCTATCTCATTATGATCTATATTTTCCACTGGCTCATTTTGTAAAGCTACAATAATGAGTAGAGTGGGTTTTTTTGGGGGAGTGTGTGGGACCTGAGGAGATAGTGAGGAAAGAGATCAGTCTGAGTCTGGTACAAGGGCAAAAATCACATGACACCAGGTTATAGTCCAACAGGTTTGTTTGAAGACACAAGCTTTTGGAGCCTCACTCCTTCTTCAGATGGCAGTGACAAGACCGACAACACCCACTCCACATCATAAGACTGGTACAGTTGGTAAAAGGAGTAAGTCAAACAGACGGGGCAGGCAGGAACAAAGCAGAGAATAAGGTGAGATAATTGCATTTATTTCAATGCAAGAGGCCTAACAGGTAAGGTGGATGAATTCAGGGCATGTTTGAGAAAATGGTACTGGGATATCATAGCGATTACAGAGACGTGACTCAGGGATGGACAGGACTGGCAGCTTAATGTTCCAGGGTATATATATTACAGGAAGGATAGAAAAGGGGGAAAGAGAGGAGGGGGAGTGGAGTTTTTGATTAGGGATAACATTACGGCTGTACTTAGGGATGATATTCCTGGGAATATGTCCAGGGAAGTCATTTGGGTGGAACTGAGAAAGAAGAAAGGGATGATCACCTTATTGAGATTGTACTATAGACCCCTCAATAGTCAGTGGGAAATCGAGAAACAAATTTGTAAACAGATCTCAGTTATCTGTAAGAATAATAGTTTGGTAATGATAGGAGATTTTAACTTTCCAGAAAAAGACTGGGACTGTAATAGTATTAAGGGCTTGGATAGAGAGAAATTTGTTAAGTGCGTACAAGAAAACATTCTGATGCTGTATGTGGATATACGCACTAGAGAAGGTGCAATACTTGACCTACTCTTGGGAAATAAGGCAGTGCAGGTAACTGAGGTGTCAGTGGGGGAGAACTTTGGGGCGAGCGACCCTAATCCTATTAGTTTTAAAATAGTGATGGAAAAGGATAGACCGGATCTGAAAGTTAAAGGTCTGAATTGGAGGAAGGCCAATTTTGATGGTGTTAGGCAAGAACTTTCAAAAGTTGATTGGGGCTGATGTTTTCAGGTAAAGGGATAGTTGGAAAATGGGAAACTTTCAAAAAGGAGGTAACGAAAGTCCAGAGACAGTATGTTCCTGTTAGGGTGAAGAGCAGGCTGGTAGGTGTAGAGAATGCTGGATGACTAGAGAAGTTGAGGTTTTGGTCAAGAAAAAGCAGGAGGTATATGTCAGGTATAGACAGCAGAGATCCTTAGAAGAGTATAAAGACAGTAGGAGTATACTTAAGAGGGAGATCAGGAGAGCAAAAAGAGGACATGAAATAGCTTTGGCAAATAAGGTTAAGGAGAATCCAAAGAGATTCCATAAACATATTAAGGACAAAAAGGTAATTGGGTAAAGAATAGGACCACTTAAAGAACAGTAAGGCCACCTTTGTGTGGAACTGCAGGAGATGGGGGAGATACTAAACAAGGATTTTGCATCAGTGTTTACTGTGGAGAAGGATATTGAAGATATAAAACATCTTGAAAAATGGCTGTATTACAGAGGAGGAGGTGCTAGACATCTTAAAATGCATCAAGGTGGATAAATCCCCAGGGCTCGATCAGGTGTACCCTGGAACTCTGTGGGAAGCTAGGCAGGGGATTGCTGGGCCTCTTGCTGAGACATTTGTATCATCGATAGCCAGAAGTGAGGTGCTGGAAGACTGGAGGTTGGCTAACATCGTGCCACTATTTAAGAAAAGTTGTAAGGAAAAGCAAAGGAACAATAGGCCAGGGAGCCTGATATTGATGGTGGTCAGGTTGATGGAGGGAATCCTGAGGGACAGAATTTACATGTATTTGGAAAGGCAAGGGCTGATTAGGGATGGTCAACATGGCTTTGTGCATTCAAAATAGTGTCTCACTAAGTTGATTGAGTTTTTTAAAGAAGTAACAAAGATGATTGATGAGGGCAGAGCAATGGACATGATCTGTATGGACTTCAGTAAGGTGTTTGACAAGGTTCCTCACATTAGATTGGTCAGCAGGGTTAGATCACATGGAAAACAGGGAGAACTAGCCATTTGGTTACAGAACTGGCTCAAAGGTAGAAGACAGAGGGTGATGATGGAGGGTTGCTTTTCAGACTGGAGGCCTGTGACCTTTGGTGTGCCACATGGATCAGTGCTGGGTCCACTGCTTCTTGTCATTTATATAAATGATTTGGATGTGAACATAGGAGGTATGGTTAGTAAGTTTGCAGATGACAGCAAAATTGGATGTGTAGTGGACAGTGAAGAAGGTTACCTCAGAGTACAACGGGATCTTGAACAGATGATCCAATGGGCCAAGGAGTGGCAGAAGGAGTTCAATTTAGATAAATGTGAGGTGTTGCATTTTGGAAAGGCAAATCAGGGCAGGGCTTTTACAATTAATTGCAAGATCCTGGGGAGTGTTGCTGAACACAGAGACCTTGGAGTGCAGGTTCACAGTTTCTTGAAAGCGGATTTGTAGGTAAATAGGGTAGTGAAGAAGGCATTTGGTATGCTTGCCTTTAGTGGTCAGTACATTGAGTATAGGAGTTGGGAGGTCATGTTGCGGCTATACAGGACATTGGTTAGGCCACTTTTGGAGTATTATGTGCAATTCTAGTCTTCCTGCTATAGGAAGGATGTTGTGAAACTTGGAATGATTTACAAAGATATTGCCAGGATTGGAGGGTTTGAGCTTTAGGGAAAGGCTGATTAGTCAGAGGCTATTTTCCTTGGAGCTTCAGAGGCTGAAGGTGACCTTACAGAGGTTTATAAAATCATGAGGTGCATAGATAAGGTAGATAGATAAGATCTTTTCCCCAGGGTGGTGGAGTCAAAAACTAGAGGGCATAGGTTTATGGTGTCAGGGAAAGATTTAAAAGGGACCTGAGGGACAATTTTTTCACGCAGAGGGTGGTGCATGTATGGAAGTGGTGGAGGCAGGGACAATTACAACAATTAAAAAGCATCTGGTTGGGTATATGAATAAGAAGGATTTAGAGTGATAGGGGCGAAATGCAAGCAAATGGGACTAGATTTATCTAGGATATCTGGTTGGCATGGACGTGTTGAACCGAAGGGTCTATTTCTATACTATACATCTCTATGATTCTATTTACAGCAACCTTATTACTTAGTTCTATCAGAGTGAATTAGGCAGTTTGGTTTAAATGGAAAAAGTAATGAGCAGACTTCAATTAGTACGTCTTGTATTTGATGAGACTTGCGCGTACTCGAGGATAGTTTCAGCAAGAATCTATCAACAACAATTTTTTCTTTATTCATTCACAGGATGAGGGCGTTACTGGCTAGGCAGCATTTATTGCCCATTCCTAATTGCGCAGAAGGCAAAGTCAACCACTTTGCTGTGGGTCTAGAGTCACATGTAGGCCAGATCAGATAAGGATGGCAGTTTCCTTCTCTAAAGGGCATTTGCAATCCAAACATTCTAGGCAGGCTTTCAGGAGAGGTTGTGAGCTGAGAAGTGCCAAACACTGACAGGAAATGGGGAAACAAAAACATCTAGGATAAGGTTAATTGTTCCCTGACTGTGTGACGGAGAAGACATCAACAATGTTAACTGATGACCTGGAGTACAGTTGAGGACAGTTGAGCTGGAGGTGGGGGTTGTGTACAAATGGCAATTCAGCTGACAACATGTACTTTATTGGTCTGTGGACTACTCACCAGTTATTTATGGGCTGTGAACAGGATAGCAAGGAGCTATCAGACATATGCCAGGTCTGGAGCAAATGCCACTTTAAACCCGAAACAAACTTGTGCCTCCTGAAAACAGGTGAAAACGTCCAGAGAAGGAAGATTGAGAAGGACCTTTCTGGTTGGCACAGGAATCATCGCTACAACATTCCCACTATTTTACCATAACATCATGGTGTGTGTGTGTGTGTGTGTGTGTGAGTGAGTGAGTGAGTGAGAGGGGAAGTTTATAAGAAGTTAGACTTTTACCTATTCATGTTAAATGCAGATAGTTCATAATTGTTGGGCTGTACCTAGAATCTATTTACTTGTAATTCATTCTTGTTAAGTGCAGAAACATGGTCTGTGCTTTCTGCCAACCAGGATGTAAATGACAGGTAGAATGGGGGACTTCTGCATACTATTTAAAATCTTTAACTTCTGTGATTACTCTGAGAATAATGGAGCACACTTCCCAGTGAGGCATAAAAGTGTCAAATGCGGACCACAACTTCTGGCTGTTCACCCTTTCCAAAAATAATGCCCTGCTCTGTGACATTCTTGATTCTGGAAACAGGGAGGCAATGTAGCAGCTCGAAGTCACATATGCGACTGTAGAAATGCCTGTTGATTCCACTAACATTCAAATCCTCCAACACTATTAAACTTCTTCCACTCTGTTTTCTTATCCTGTGCAGCTGATTCACCTGTGGCGCCACAGATCCAGTTCTTGCACTTCTTATCTGAGGAGTCATTGTCCTTACCAGTATTGAAACTAGAAGGCTGGTTAACAAGCAAGATCAACATGGGGGAATTGTACTCCACATGCCTGGTTCTCCTAGAGCTCCTGATGGTTATCAGTTCCCTCTCTGCCTGTACATGCCTAACTTATGGTCTGATCATTTCTCTGATTGTACTATCTTGTTCTGCCACACAGATGTACCACAACAGATGTGGGCACCACTTAAGTTCCAAAACCCTGAACCCAGGCTTCTGATCTGGTCACATTTCCTTTATGTACTTGTCAAGTACTAATGTCATGTCTATGACTTCCTAAATGCCACATGAGGTTCACTCTACTTAGCCAACCTGCCCCATCATACCTTAACTTTATAAAATTATTTATTTTAAGTAGAATAACTTGCAAATTACTTATCTATAGCTTCTTCTCCTGCAATGACATGAGAGGCATATGCTAGAGGTTGCACAAATTAGAAAATAAATATACTGATCTACACCCCCCAGCTTTTTCACTCTCAAACTATTTTCACTCTCACTAGCGACAATCTGATATAATTGTTAAACTATTGTTTGATCCAGGAGTCCTGATTAGAAATGTAGGTGTGCAGCCACTCTAAGGAAATAGCATGTAATAGTTCTTAGTTTATGAAATGGATTGTTCAGAGAAATGATAGCAAAATTAAAACAGCACAATGTTTAGAGATGCAATCTCTCTATTTTCCAAAGTACTTGCTGATTACATGACTTCAAAGTCCTTATGGATATAAAATCCTGCTGTCCCCATGCACTGAATCCCAATAATGCTAATTTGGGATTAATGTCCTTGTTGGGAACTTTTAATTTGTCAAGTTTACTTGATTTAACATCTGACTGATCCTAAAATACAAGTACAGTATACTCTATGAACACAAATGTACAGTTCATGTTACATCATGGTTCGCATACTATAGAGAGCTCTCTAATGCTACAACCAAGCTTGCAGCATCTGTCTGAAAGTAACATGTTTCTTTTAATCAATTCCATATGTCTGGGTCCTTCAGCAACAGCAGGCTGCATCTTGCTGTCTTCCTTGCTGTCAGAGATATAATCATTAACATCATCTCGCTTCTGCTCATAGTGATCGTTATCATTGTAAATTGGTTGCTGGTCATAATTTGATATAAGTTGTTGGATTCCATTGTTGTCAGACGTCCTGTGAAAATTCTCAGTGTTCTCCTCCATGAAGTTGTCATTGTTGTCTGGTACCCCAGCAGGATCTGGAACTAAAAATAAAACTCTGATGGAGACCATTGAATAACTAAAGGGGTTGCTTGTCTGTTGTTTGCCTCAGTTCTAATTACACATCATTGCTCTCTATCTCAGAAAGTGGGATATATTTGATGCTTTATTGTATATGACTACACAGACAAAGCAGTTTGGTAACTATAATTATGCAGAGAAACCACTCATGGTTGAAGCCAATTTATGTGCAATATCTGGTAAAATATTTTAAGACTGGGTTTAAAATGAGATGTTCTACATTTCAGAAGTGGTTGAAATGTCAGTGAATGGATCAATAAGAATTTCAGCTTTATGCCATTATTTCTAGACTGGAATCTTCACATCAGACAGGGTCTACCTATTGCTACTGAAGGAAAGAACATTTTTAACATAGAATCTGACTATGCAAAATCAAGTTTTTAAACATTTTTGCTTCTGTTCTTGCTACAGAGGGAGTGCAGGAAAGTTTTACCATACTGATTCCTGGAATGGTAGGACTGACATTTAAGGAGAAGCTGAGTTGATTAGGACTATCTTCATTGAAGTTCAGAAGAGTAAATAAGAGAGGGATCCCATAGAAAGCTATAAAATTATAACAGGACTAGACAAATTTGATGCAGGAAATAGATTCCCAATGATGGGGGCATCCACATCATAGTTTAAGAATACAGGGTAAACCATTTAGGATTGAGATGAGGAGAAATTTCTTCACTTAGAGAGTGGTGAGTCTGAGGAATTCATCAGCACAGAAAACAGTCGAGGCCAACATACTGTATGATTTCGAGAAGGAGTTGGAAATTACTGTTGGGGCTAAAAGGATACAGGAGTAAAGCAAGAATGTGCTACTGAGTTTGATGATCAACCATGATCATAATGAATGGCAGAGTAGGCTGGAAAGGCTGAATGGCCTACTCCTGGTCTAATATTCTATGTATCTATCTTTTTATTAATAACAGATGCTGTGAATAAAGTGGAGCCTTTAGACTTGCTGTACTTGGATTTCCAGAAGACATTTGATAAGGTTCCACATAAAAGGTTATGTGCAAGTTAGGATCACACGCTGCTGAGATTAGTTATCAACCCAGATAAAAGGTTGACTAGTTTTCAAAAGACAGATTATGTGTGAAATGAATCTTTGTCTGATTGGTAGGATATGATGAGTCGAGTCTGGTAAATCATGTCAATGACTTAGATGGAAATACTGAAGGTATTGTTGCTAAATTTGCGGATGATACAATGATAGATATGGAAATATGGTGTGAAGAGAACATTAGGAGAATGCTGATCGATATAAATAGATTGAGTCCACAAAATTTGTCCGATCGTCTATAATGTGGGTAGATATGAAGCTATTCACTTTGCCAAGAAGAATAAAAGTCAAATGGAGAACAATGGAATAGTTGAGTAATCCCTCTGAGGTGAAGAGAGATCTAGATATTCTACTGCACGAGTCACAAAAAGTTAATGTTCAGATACAGCAAGTATTGAGAAGCCTAACAAACTGCTTTCCTTTGTTACAAGAGGAACATACGAACAGAATGTTATGCTGCAGCTATAAATGGCTTTGATGTGACCACACTTCTGATATGGTTTGCAGTTCTGATTTCCTTAATGAAGGAGTGATGTCAATGTATTAGAGACAATTTAGAGGTGGTTTACGAGACTGTGAACCAGAAAGAGCAGAATGTCTTACCTGGGTAGGTTGGAGAAACTGGGCTTGTATTTACTGGAGTTTAGAGAAGTAAGGTGTGATTTGATTGAAACTTGAAAGATCTTAACAAAGTGAAAGCGAAGATGTGTCCCATTTGGGTGAATCGAGAAGTAGGGTGTACTGTTTAAAAATTGGCTGGTCACCCTTTTAGGACAATGATGAGAAGAAATGATTTCTCTGAGTGTTTTATGACTTTGGAACTTCCTGTTTCAAAAAGTGATGGAGGTGAGGTCATTAAATATTGTTAAGGCAGAGGTCAATAGTCTTTTTGATAGGCAAGGGAGTCTAGGGTTATTGAGAGTAGATGGAATACTGCGACTCAAAAGACAAATTGATCAGTTGTAATCTTATTGAATAGCAGATAGGCTCAAGGAACTAACCTATGCTCTTAATTTGTATGTTCATATAGAGGAGAAATGATTTAAGATAACTACTTCAACTTGTTTACGGGAAGCCACATGTCATCAGCTAAGTGCTTAGACTTCTTGGAAGCTGCATGTATGAGTTTATGGCTCTCAAGAATCTTGGATAGTTGGTTTAGGTTTGATGTTCAGGGGTATACCTTAATGCCGACAGCCACAGATGGAAGATGTTCAGTTGTGATTGCATTCAATCTGGATTCAAGTGTTTGGAAATTGGGCACAACCCAGTCTCACAGGTTTTATAAGGTCATCGGAAATACTGGTACTTGAAAAATGCATCAGGTTCACATGAACTTCTAGTGAGACCAGAATTTCAGGAGAGAAATTTGCAATTTTCTGCATGTTTTCCTTACTGCCTCTGGAATATGTAAAAGACAATTATAGGACCATAAAGGTTTGCTAAGCATTAGAGCCCTCTTAGTCTTTTCAAAGCCAGGTTTTCTAATAATTAAGGCAATATATCTCTTACCTCCTTGAAAGGTTTGCTTGGCTGTTTTTTTTCCCAAAATCATTTGATCTTTCTGTAAATAGCAGATGATTTACAGTATACATTACACTATTGAAATTGATTAAACTCCCTGTTGAAACCCTGTCTAACCATGAAAATGTCCAAACTGTCCCAGGTCTTCCAAATTTTAAATACAAATATGTATTCTGAACATGACAATGGTCGGAGGAGAGCCCTGTAACTCTCTCGTCCCTCTAATCCACTGGTTATGACATACGTTTACATTGCTCTACATAGTTACCGATACAGCCAATTGTAAACCTTATCTACATTATGTTCAAAATAAAAAAAGTTTCTTCAATAAACATAACATTTTGAATTTATTATAAAATCAAGACTTATTTGAGAAAGATGAAAATCTTACTAACGTAGTTTTAAAATATGAAGGTGTAAATATTCATCTTTCTAAATAAGCCAACACATATATACACCAGTTAAAGAAGAAAAACGAAACATTTTCTTCAGAGATTAACTTTTTTGAAATGGGAAGTTCCAAGTCTAAAGATGTCAGCAATTCAATTTCAGGAAGCCCAGTGGGCTGTGAGAAGTCATCACATTCTACCCTTTGTTTCAAGATCATGGCTAACATGGGTTTCTTTATATCCTTTTGTCTTTTTTTCACAAAAGAAGATAATCACTGCAGAGACTTCCTTTTTGTGCCGTGATAGTGTGCCAGATATATGGATAAATAGGGACATAGTTTTAATGCTGGATCATTGCTTAGATTTCAATCAGAGTTTCACACTTGCTTTAGGAATAAGTTTTTTTGTTTATAATAAATTGGTCATTTTGGGTCAATTCGAGATCGGTTGAAGATCTTTTTTATTCTGGATAATAGTAAATAGAGAGGTAATTGGCCATTTTGATGGTTGAATCAAAACATTCATACCAATGGTATAACTGGTGGAGCAGTGGGGTTTGATTATCAGTGCATTCATCATGTCAAAGTCACAAGAGCTGTGTGTGGACCAGTTTCATTGCGGTTCTATTCAAATTGATTATTCATGTCCCAGCCACAGTAAGAATATGTACAAAATATTGATGAATGATAATGAAGCTAATATGATCCCTGTACTTTGGGCCCTCTGAACAATACTGTCACGTCATATTTAAATAGGAAATGCATCTAAACACAGATCAATGATTTCTAACAAGGTGTCTCTCAATTCCTGACAACAGCAGAAATTGCAATACTCACTGCCTGGAAGATGACTGCGAGTTCCCCAGATCCAACCTCCACAGGTTTCGATCACTTTGTCCAAGAAATCTTTACCACAAACTTTGATTTTGTCATCAATATCTTTTCCATCACGACTAACAGAGACTGCAAAAGACTTCAGCATCAGTCCATTCAGCAGGATGAACACCAGACACTTCATTGTAGCTCACAAGTGATCAGCTTCAGCCTCTTTGTCTCTGTGGAGGATCCTAGACCCAATTGCTTCATTCACTCTCAAATGAATCTATTGGACAAATGGAGCCTGTCCCATTGACTGATCTAAATTTGTCTTCCAGTTCCAAGTTCCAGCCTGAGTTGATTTCTCTGATTCTGAATATTTTGATATTTCTCCTCTCCCTAATGTTTATGTACATTTGTTCCTTCCCCCTTTTTTGTAGTCATTTTACTCTCATACTGCGATTCATGATTATCTTTCATTAACTTCGGTCCCTTCTCCAAATAGGTTGCAAAATTCTCTAACGCCTCAGGCTCATAATGTCCTAACCAAACCTATTTTAACAAATAATGTTTAGTCTAACCAGTTGATGTTTTTGTAATTATTATTTAACAGCTTTTGCACAGCCAAATAGTGGGTGAATCTGGTATTTGTCTTTTTTTTATGGGAAATGGCTGCCCCAAATGTTGGCATTTATTACCCATCTCTCAGTGCTCTTGGACCCTGCATTGCAGTGGATCTGGAGTCACATGTAAGCTAAGTCGGTTAAGAGTGTGAGATTTCATGGGATTTCATTCTCATGGGGTAGAATCGTATAGGGCCCCGAATGATGTGGGCAATAGCAAGAAACATGGCAGAATCACATGAGAGGTATATCTTGATTTTGGGAGCAACTAACTGCATATTTTAACTATGTCAGGCACTGAGGTTAGAATTTAGCTGGAAGCAGTAAGGTGCCTATCATGGGGGATCATTGTTTGTTTATTAAGTGCCCATCTCACTTTATTAATATGCAACTTCCTATTCTACTATCTGTTGTGAGCAAATTAGATGCTAAGAAATTCTTGATTCAGAGTCACTTGGTACCTTAATCAAAGAATCCTCTCAGTGCAGAAAGTGACCATTTGGCCCATTGAGTATGCACCAACCCTCCAAACAGCATCTTACACAGACCCACCATCCCGCACCCCACCCCCACCCTATCCCCATAACCTCTCATTTGCTAATCCCTCTAGCCTGCACATTAAGGACAACATAGCGTGGCCAATTCACCTAACCTGCACATTTTTGGACTGTGGTAGAAAACTGGAGCACCCGAAAGAAACTCATGCAGATACGGGGAGAGCATGCAAACACCTCACATACAATCGTCCGAGGCTGGAATCAAACATGGGTCCCAGGTGCTGTGAGGCAGTAGTGCTAACCACTGAGCCACCATGGTGTCCTTTCAGTTTGCTGCTAGCATTTTGGTTCACACTAAACAACATCTGAGTCCAATCCATGGGCACCAAAGACAGAGAACGCTGGAGAACTCAGCAGGCCTGGCAGCCTCTGCAGAGAGAAACAGTTAATGTTTTAAGTCTGGCATGACTCCTGCTCAGAACTCATTTGGTGGGACATGACTGCAGTGGCATCCCCATCTAGTCATCTCCTGCAAGGGACAGGATACTTTCCTTCAGTGGGTGAAGAGCTCGACTGAGTGTACTTTTTTAATCCTTACTATTCTACTGTGGGCTGTCTTCTCCTGGAATAGGAGAAAGAGGGAAATTTAATGAGATGAAAGTAGGTATCCCAGATGAATGAGTAGGCAGCACAGAAGACATGCAGGGTTATTGGTGTGGGAGGTTGAGGAGTAAACAAGAACAAATGAGGGGAAATGTTACATGGGATATTAAGAGTGATAGATCATGTGCCTTGGTGGGAGGTGGATGCAGTAGATAGTGTGAGTGTGAGGAAGCAGAGAGAGAAGAGTGTGACACTTAACTGGATGGAACAAGAAAGGTAATTGAAACTTTGCTTCCCTGCTGGCCATTTCTCTGCATTCTGAAGATGGTGCTGACCCAGGTGATGACCTCAGACCAGGCTGCCAGATTCTGGTGGGTGCAGCCTCATCTTCCAGTCTGCTGGGTAAAGGATACCCCACCTCTTCACCACCCAGTCCACCAGGACTGTCAAGGACTTAGGGACAGCTGTCAAAGATTTCTGGCTCCATTCTCTGGTGGGGAGCCTAGAACCAAGGGGCACAATTTAAAAAATAGATGCCATTTAGGTCCAAGATAAGAAATATGTTTTTAACTGGAGGGTTGTAAACCTTTTCTCTAACACAGTGGGCTGTGTAACCTTGGTTTTTGAGTCTGTTTAAGGTAGAGGTTGATAGATTTCTGATCACCAATGGCATACGATGTTATGGGGATGGGGTAGATGAAAGTGTTTGATCAGCTGGGCAAGCTTGATGGGCTGAATGGCCTACTCCTGCCATAAATTAAACAACTTTCATCACACCTCCTGCAAAAGAAGAATGAAAGTGTATCCTAAAGAAGCCACTAATTTACTATCATAATGTTATTTTTCTGTTACATTAACATAATATTCTATTTACATTAAATACAAAAAGAGCTTCCACCACCTTTTTGGGCAGATTCATCCAGACACGCGTAGGTTAAATGAGCAGAAAATGTTCCCAGTTGTGAAAGGGTTGAGATGGAGAAGACACAAATTTAAAGTAACTAGTTAAAGAAGCAAAAATGTTATCAGGATAAATATTTTCATACATTAAGTGCCTCAGATCTGAGATGCTTTGTCTTAAAGTAGTGGAGACAAGTTGAATTGAGGCATTCAAGAGGGAATAAGATGACGATTTGAAAATACATGTTATTAGAAGACAGGGAAATGGCATTAAGTCGAATGCTTGTTTAAAGAGTTGGCACAGACATGATGGGTTGAATAGCCTCCATCTGTGCTGGTAAAAATTATCTGATTCTGAGATGCCAACGACTGCCGAGTGCAAAAATAAATCTCATCTGGAGCATTTGCCAATGGTTTTAAAACATGACCTCTGGCTATTGATCCAACTGACAGAAGGACCAAAAACAAAAATCGCTGGAGAAACTCAGCAGGTCTGGCTGCATCTGTGCAGAGAAAACAGAGTTAACGTTTTGGGTCCAATGAACGTTTTTTCAGAAGAACTGTTTATTTTTAAAATACTATTTACTTCTATAATTGCTTGCTGCATCTGCAAACTTTCTGTGTTTCTTGTATGAGTGCAGTCAATTCTCTCAGAGCTTCAAAATTTAGAAATTTTACTTATCTTAAAAAAATACAAATTCTGCACTTGCAGGGGTAACATTCACACCTTGCTTTGTACTGGCAGCAAATTTGAACATACTTTTGTTCTTTTATTTTGCCCTTATTATTCCACGCTCAATTTCCTTTATAAACCCACCTTTGTCTAAATTACTGTGAATTTCGTCCTGCCTTATTGCTTGTCAAAGCTTTCTCACCAGCAAGTTTAAGCTGACAGGCCTATAGTTCCTGGGATTATCCTCAGGTAATTTTCAACAAGGATGCAATTTTCTTGTCGTTTTCCACTGTGCCAGTATATCAGGAGGATTGGAAAATTATGGCCAATCCCTGTACTATTTCTGTCTTTGCTTCTTCCAGAATCCTCAGTTACTCAAAAGAACCTGAATGTAGTTGCTAAACACAGTTCTCTTTCGTAAAACTGATTCAGACATATCTGATTACTGTATGATCTTCTAAGTGCATTGACATGATTTCCTTATTTTGTTCTGATGATTGTTATCAAACTTGACCTGCATTTATTATTTTTTCTGTCCTTCTTTGCTTTATATGACAATAACATTTAATAACTTTCTAATTCAATGGGACTATTTCAGAATCTAGGGAGTTTTGAAAATCATGGCTATAACATCCTTTATCTCTGCAGCTACCTCTTTTGAGCACTAAGATGTCAGATACTGGGAATTTGTCAGCTTTTAATTCTGTCAATTTCTTTAATTTTTTTTTACTTTGGTATTAGTTGTTACACCAGTGCGTTCTGTGCTTTTGTTCCCAGCAAGGTATTTGTTCTCAATGAAACAATACTTCTGTTATCTCTCATAATATAAAAACTAGATGTGAGTAACATTGTACATAGTAACATAGTACATAGCAACATAATAGTGATAGTAGCACTGCATGCAATTAGAGATTTGTTACATACGTGAGATGGTTTGGCATAGGCTGTTTGATGAAGCACTTGCTGGGGTGCATGTCTTTCAGGATGTGTAGTAGTAATATGTTGGCTTTAGCTCCTGTGTTGACTTTAGATTTTACGGTGTAATGACCTGTAATTTTGGCATAAATGATGTTAATATTTGTGAAAGCTTCTGACCACCTTATATCATTCAGATGGTATGTGAGGATAACAACATGAAAAACTTGGTCATCTTCCAAAATTTGCCATTTACTTTGTTGATTGTGAACTTTGTCAATGTGCTTGTGTTTGCACATATCCATAAGACTGTTTGCAGCCAGAATCATGGGGTGGTACTGTCTTATTGGTCACCCTTGCTTTGGTCAATTCAGATTTCCTCCATATGCATGATCAATGTCCTTTGTGACACATACTCTGCAGGTGTGAAGAAATACTGGACAGTGCTTAGGGCCGCATGATGACTGCATTATTGATAGATCTTGTTGGGTTGGTGCACTTTGTTGACCATAGCAATTGTGTTAGCTGCACCTAAAGCATGTCATAGTTATTGGCCTGACACTATGGTTTCATACTAGCATCCACCTTCAGGCAAAGCGCTAATGGTATGGCCCTTTTACTTCCTCAGAAGATCTTCCCAAAGGTTTTAATCAATGTAGAGGCAATTACTAACTTGATAAATGTCTCAGAGAATTCTTCTTCAGAAAGATCACAGTCATGCCCCTTTCAACTAAAGCATCGATGAACTCTTGAGGTTTCTGTCTGTACGTTGGAATCTGTTAATGCTCGCATTGGTTCATACTTTGAAGTAGCCTCTGACATCCCATTTGTTTTCTGGATCTTTCTAAATGTTCTTGGAAAGACTGGAGGCATTCATTCTGTGAAACCTCTCCTTACAGATAATTTTCAGTGATCTCTTCTTAGGATTACTTACCACTTGATTAACAAAATAAAGCTGCATGTATTGCTTGAATAACTATAATTCAACAAGTATATTATTCTGTCCCTAATCCATAATTAAATGGTTACCTCCAATTTCTTGTTAAAAGCCTGTCACTTTTTCCTTTTTGAAGTAAAGTGCATGACTGATCATTCCTTTCCTTGACATGTTGTTGACATTTTACTTTTCCTACTTTTATTTTACATAATTTTTCCCTTTTGCAACCACTGTGCAACTTTTTGATGACCTTCAGTCTAAGAAATGCGGGTCTGTGGTGGCAGATTTCAGCCCTTAGTTGAACTTTGCACCAAACAAGGAATGATGAGGTCACACGAGTTTCCCTCTGTTTTTGTGCTGAACTGGGGAAACAAATGATGGAACCAACTGACATCAGCACAAGGTTAAACTTTTTTAGAATAGAAATCCACTTCTTGGTGCTTAAAAAGTTGTTTTATTTCAATTAGGAAGACTCTGTATTGAAGCTGAGAGGTCCTACTCACTGACTCGGGAGTTTCAGGAAAAGAGAGAAAAGCATGGCGCTCAGCTCTGACAATACACTGACCATTGGATTCCTTCCTCTTGCACACAGCAGATAAATGTGGATGGTCTTTGTTTCTCCATTCTAATGAGGCAGACAGAAATCCACCCTTTATCATGGGCTGGTCCAATCTTTTCACACAGGGAGACTCCATTCACTCTTTCTCTTGCTTGGGATAGGGGCAAATTTCAGAAAGATGAGGCTGCTATAATTATGCATTTCAGAAAAAAAATCCAAAGCAATAAATTAATGTTTTGAATTTTAAAACAATGACCAAATTGACCACTAAAAACAGAGTCAAGCAGCAGAACTAAACTTTTGCATTTAGAGCTAAGAAGCAGAGTTAGACATAGGTATACCACTTGACCTAGTCACCAGAAAAGGAGATGGAGATGAGGGTTGAGCTAAGGATTTGGGTTTTATTAACACTGACCTCAATCTGGCGACGAACACTCCAAGCTGGTTTCGTCAGGACTCTCACTAAAGTGGGGATTGGAAGCAAATTGGCTTTCAGTCTGCATTTTACCCTTCTACCAGCCCGCTTTGCAGATAGGTTTCTAGATAGAAGAGCATGAGAAGAAAGGTACATGTGTGTAAATTTGTGTGTATCTGTGGGTGTGTCTACCTCACACTAATGTTCACACATTCCCCCTCTCTCCATTTCCAACTAATACTCAAACTTGTTCCCTCAGTCACAAACCCACTCCCTCATTCACACACAAACACAACACCCCTCTTATGCAGAATCTATCCTCATTCACCCTCCATCATTCAAACACTGCAGGCTGATCCTTACATTTTTAAAGTGTCAGTTTTGTTGAGTTTCCACAAGAGTTCCTCACTGTGAGACCTAACAAGATTTCTCATTATAGTATTATAAACTTGTCTTATTAACTACCTAACCCACCCCTATGGTGCCACTCTTTCCCCATTCTAGCCTCATCCTACCATCTGTTCCTAGAACATCTTGCCACGCAAAGTATATCTTTGACAAACTGACATTCCTTGTATCCATATTTAAAAGGCCACATTGTGCATCCAGACAAGCGTTAGTGTCCCTCACTGACAACATAATGGGCAGATCAGTCACAAAGCCATGCTGCTCATACAACATAGCCTGCATGGCCGACAGTCCCTCACACATACAGCTCATTTTCTCACTCAAGTCATTGTTCAAACACCACCGCACACTGTTTACCTGTCTGCAACTACATCCCATCGAAACACAATCTATATCACTGCTATTTGGCTGCCAGTGCTAACTGGAGACCTGCATCTTGTCATCATCCATACAGGCAAACATCATCATAGAATCCCTATAGTACAGAAGGAGACCATTTGGCCCATCCAGACCCAGCCTACCACCATATCCTGTAACCCCACATTTACCATAGCTACATATTTACCTAGTTGACACATCCCTGAGCACTATGGACAATTTCAGCATGGCCAATCCTCCCAACCTGCACTTCTTTGGACTATGGGAGGAAACCGGAGCACTTGGAGGAAAGCCACACCATCACAGGGAGAATGTGCAAACTCCACACAGACAGTCGCCCACGGGTGGAATTGAACCCAGGTCCCTGGCGCCGTGAGGCAGCAGTGCCAACCACTGAGTCACCGTGACACCAATCGAACAATTCCAAAGGTGAACTTTTATTTATAGTCTGCAAAGGAGTAAATAAACAAAACAAATTGAAGCAGTTCTTCCCACAACGCAAACCAAATTGTACTATTGCTTCACATAGCCCATGTAATTCAGGCCCTTATTGATTCCGCCCTCTTTCCTTTTCTCACTCATGCACTCTCACTCAAACTGTCTCACTCACTCTCTCCCTCAGGCACCCACTCCCTTCCTGTCACACACTCTGCAATGAAACACTCTCACTATCACACTCTCTGTCCGAGACCATCATCATCACTCACTGTCTCTCACACTATCTCTTTCACTAACATGCTCCTTTTCCATTTGCACAAACTCTTCATCACTCAATCATTCACTTCCCTTACCTGATTCTCTTTCTCATGCATGTTATTTCTTTGACACTGTCTCCATTGATACATCCTCTCTCACTCAGTCTTTCTCTCATGCATGTTCTCCATTACACACAAAATCTCCCTCTCACACTTGACTCCTCACTGTAATGCACTCGATGCCTTCCTCACACACTATCTGATGCTCACCTACAACTCATGTGTTCACCTTTTCTCTCACGAGTACTCTCTCTTACCCATGCTCTCACTCACACAGTCTCTCAAATGTTCTCCTCCCTCGTACTCTTTCTCTCACACTCTCACCTTCTCTACAAAATTTTGCCTTTATATCACTAGTTTATTCATTTGGGAATCTTCTCTGTTTTTGAGCGGTCAATTACTCCACTTGTGATAATACTTCTGGATTTACCTTTAAAATCATGCTGGACAAAGAAACTGAGGGCATTGTTGTAAAGTTTGCAGATGACACAAGTTGGGTGGAGTGACATAGTGTTGAGGAAGCAGGAAGGCTGCAGAAAGACTTGGAAATGCCAGAAGAGTGGGCAAAGAAGTGGCA
Organism: Ginglymostoma cirratum; assembly: GCA_024137785.1. NCBI lineage: Eukaryota > Metazoa > Chordata > Chondrichthyes > Orectolobiformes > Ginglymostomatidae > Ginglymostoma > Ginglymostoma cirratum. The sequence continues at coordinate 29,645,330 of JAHRHZ010000024.1, forward strand.
GATGGAATACAATATGGGAAGGCATAAGATTAAGCACTTTGATAGGAAGAATAGAGGTGAAGACTATTTTCTAAGTGGTGAAAGGCTTTAGAAATCTGAAGCACAAAGAGACTCGCGAGTTCGAGTTCTGGATTTTCTTGAGGTTGACATGCAGGTTCTATTGGCATTTAGGAAGGCAAATGCAATGCTAGCATTAGTTTCAAGAGGCCTCAAATAGCAAGAGCAGAAATAAACTGCTGAGGCTGTGTAAGGCTCTTGTCTGACCGCATTTGGAATATTATAAGCAGTTTTGGGCACTCTATATAAGGAAGGATGTGCTGGCATTGCAGGGGTCCAGGTAAGGTTTACAAGAATGATTCTGGGGATGAAGGCCTTGTTACCTGAAGAGCAGTTGAGGAATCTGAATCTGTACTCGATGGAGTTTAGAACGATGAGGAGAGATCTCATTGAAACTTACAGAATACCAAGAGGCCTTCATACAGTGCATGTGAAGAAAATGTTTCCACTAATAGGACAGATGAGAAACGAAGGCACGATCTCAGAGTGTGAGGACGACCCTTTAAAACTGAGATGAGGAGGAAATTTTTCAGCCAGAGGGTGGTGAATCTATGGAACTCATTGCCACAGAGGTATTTAAGGCAGAGATAGATAATTTCTTGAATGTAAGGGGATCGAGAGCCTCAAGAAGAAGGCAGGGGAATTGGAGTTGAGAAACACTTCAGCCATGATCGAATGATGGAGCAGACTTGATGGGCTGAATAACCTAATTCTGCTCCTATGTCTTATGGTCTTATGGTTTTCTTCAAAATATTCTCTAAAGCATCAAGAAAGACATCCGAGACAGTTAATACACAGACTGAGCATGCAATCAAAAATTCAACTGTTAAAGTTTTATTTGTTTTACTGATGCCCTGTTTTATATTGTGGGTGTAACGAAGATTGATAAACTCAGATTGTTTTTTTGGCATTTTACTAAACATAGAACTTACAGCTGTACAACACAGGAAAAGGCCCTTCAGCCTATGATGTTGCGCTGAACATGACTCTAAATGAAACTAATCCCTTCTGCCTGCCATTGGTCCATATCCCTCCATTTCTTGCATATTCATGTGTTTATTGAGAAGTACCTTAAATGCCCCTATTGTATCGGCCTCCACCACCACCCCAGGCAATGCGTTCCACACTCCTAACACTCTCTGTGTAAAAAAACTTGCCCCTCATGTCTCCTTTGAATTTTCTCCCTGTAACCTTAACTGCATGTCCGCTAGAATTAGACATTTCAATTCTGGGAAAAAGATTGTGACTGTAAACCCTATCTATGCATCTCATAATTTTATAGACTTCTATCAAGCCTCCCCTCAGCCTGTGCTGCTCAAGAGAAAAAAAAACCAGGTGTTTTTCCAGCCTCTCCTTATAGCTCACACACAATAATCCAGGCAGCATCCTGGAAAATCTCTTCTGCGCTCACTCAGAAACCTCCACATCCTTCCTGTAATGTGGCAACCAGAATTTAAAGCAATACTCTAAATGTGGCCTAACCAATGTCTTATAAAGCTGCAATTTAAAATCAAATTGCATTTTTGTGTTCTTTGAGCTTCTGAGTTACCGTGGTTACCATGGTTATATACAGTAGTACTGGAGGATGGTGCAGTGATCTGAAACTGAAATATAAGTGATTGCGTAGTTTAACCTTCGTCAACTTAATCTCCTTCTTGAATGGATTACAGACTAATATTGAATGGATTAGAGACATCCTTGTGAAGATCTTGGAGGAACGCTTGCCTGCCATGGTCATTGCCTTGGCTTTTGTACACAGGACGTGAATGTAATGATGAAATAATCTCATCAAAGTTATCAAAATAAGTATACCGTTCTGTTACATTCCCTTCACTCTCCTACTACTGCTGCATCAATCTGTGTTCCATCTGCTTCTTCTCTCACGTATACATTTACCAGTACAGCAAGCATTTACAGCAATGTGAGGTGTGGAGAAGTGAGAACTACTGCAATGGTGAGTTGTTCCTGTTGTCTACAGTCAGAATTGCCTGTCAGCCCTTTAATGTAGTAGGTTGGAATTTGACCTTCAAAATACAATCAGATGAACCATGATGTTATTGCAGATCAGAATGGCAGAACAGACTCAAGGTGCCGAATGGCTAACTTCTGCTCCTATTTTGTTTATCCTTATATTAAGAGATTTCAGTTGTCTTAAAGAAGTGTCAAAGATATGCAATTTTCTGCTATTATAATGACACATGCAGCCAAGAAATAACATGGGTAGCAATGGCTACATGTCAGAAATATTACACATAAGCAGCCAATTTCACATGTGGCTCAAGTTTTACGTTTTATTTAATTGAGTGATTTAATTCTGTGTTATATCATATAAATAAATTCATTGGTTTGCCTGAATTTAATAATCTGACTGTAGGTTATCTGCAGTTTCCAAAGTGGGAGAGATAATCTCGTGGGAGCCTTCCAAAGTGATGTATTTATGTTTAAGGGTAATTGTTAACCCTAGAGCATGCTTCAGGGACAGGTATCTGTCTCTGGACAATTTGAATATGGAAATCATATTTATGCAGTGACTGCAGGGAAAGAATTTGAAAGATATGTCAACTATAACAATCATCCTGGGAAACCTTATGTGCAATATTGTTTTCGTTCTGACTGTGTCCATTGTGTTCTATTACTTTCTGTACTAAGCACAGAATGAACATTTGGGAGTCCGTTAGCACACTGTGTCACTTTACAATTGTTTTGAAACTAATGCAATAGAACAGTGAAGAACATTATGTTCGTTTCTCAGTGGACCTGAAGCTAGGCTGAGAAGCCATGTGCCCACCTCCCACTTCCAATTAAAAAAAACACAGATTGTAGCCATCATTGCACACAATCAACTGACTGGAAAATATAAATCTGTGGGGCTAGAGATGCAGTCACAGCATTGATACAAATTCACAGTGCAGCTGCAACACTGGCATCAACCTGACAATATGGAAAATTGTTCAGGTGTGTCCTAACCACAAAAAGATGGAAAAGTCTAACTCACCCTTTTAACCCTCATCTGTCTACTCTCAATCATTAGCCAAGTGATAGATGGGGTCATTGACAGTACTATCAAGTGGCAGTTACACAGTGATAACCTGCTTGCTAATGTACAGTTTGTGTTTCACCAAGGCCAATCAGCTCCTGACCTCAGTTAAAATGTTTTTCTCCAAATAATGACTAAAGAATGGACCTTAAGAGGTGAGGTGAAAGTGAATGGATAGCATTATTTGACTAAGTCGTAGTGAAACTGAAGTTTAGCAGAAATTGGGGAAAAACAGTCGGAGTCACATACAACCTAAAGTAAGATGAATGCAGCTGTTTGAAGCCAATCATTTCGGAACCAGGATATCACTACAGGAGTTCCCACAATAGCTTCTCTGGCTCAATCATTTTAAGTTTATTCATCAAAATCTTTCCTATGTCATAAGGTGTTAACTTTGGATGTTTGATTCAAAACTCCTCACACAGTCAAGCAGCATGTGCACGTATACAACAAGAACTGGACAATATTCAGGTTTAGTGTGAAAAATGGCAATTCCCATTCATGCCACAAAAGTGTGACTGTATCCAACTAGAGAGAATCTTGGTGGTACTAAAGTTGTGTATTGCCGTACCACAGAAAAACATCCTATTTAAAGTTTTCATCTTGCACTCAATCAAGAACTGCACCAATACCAAATTTCAAAGTATCTGCAGTTCATGCTGTTTGATAAAAGAATGCTATTTTGTTGGTATGTGGCACTTGATTTCTTGAGGTTTTGCCATAGAGAATGCAGCGAACAACAGTTATTCCCAAGCTTAGGTTTAAATTCAAAATAAGCAACCGTTTGAGATATTATCGTGAGCAATGCCATTGGAAAAAGAAATAGGAGTAAGCCGTTCAACCCATCAAGCTTGCCTTGTCATCCAACAGTATCTCATGGCTGATCCAACACTTTTCACGTCTACTTTTCTACCCTTTTTCCATAAATGTTGATTTCGCTACTGATCAAGAATCAATCTCAGCCTTAAATATACACAAGGAGCTCTGGCCCCACAGCTGTCTGCAGCAAGGAAATGTCCTAGGAAAATGTTGTCAACCAATTGATGTTAGTTTAATTCTGAGCACACTAGTGATTATGAAGTAAATTTTACTTAGTCACAGGATCATAGCCCTTTTTGAACCCTGTGTTCTCAGCTTTGTAAACATGGGTTGGTTGATGATGGTCCATACAATGTTTGTTGCAAACAGCCAAGGGAACATGGTATTCAATACAATCTACCAATTATTGAGATGAACAGCCGATAAACCAGGGATCATAATAACAGTGAATAAAGAAGTCCAGCCGTTGCACTTTTTTCAACTAAATAAGAGCTCAAAGAACAACATTTTCCACCACAATATCTCAACCAATTAGAGCCCACTTGTCCACAAATTGGCGTACCATTTTCTTGTGATATAAACTGTTGTTCTGTTTGAAATTTGTCATTCTTGCAATTCTGTCTGGATGAGTTCAAGACAAAAAGATTCAACTGCGTGTTTATCCAAAGTTATAAGTGCTTTATAAGAAAATAAAACTTGAGATAGCATCCAGTAGCCTTTTTACCCTTTATTCCCTCAGTCAGAGAAACCAAGCTCATATTATTGCTGTCTTGCAATGCAATTTAGCACAGATTCAAAGCTAGCAAGTTTGACCTAATTGTCAGCAGGTCTCAGACAAGTGTGATCATAAGATCATAAGAAATAGGAATAAGAGTTGACTATTTGGCTTAAGCCTGGCCTGAACAAGCACAGGGTGTGAAGGTGCGATTAAGTCCAGGGCAGGAAAGGTTACAGTTGATCTTTCTGATCCAAGTCTAATTGAGGTCCTTACATACCGAGTGGTAGCTTGTAGTTTACAAATTGTGGGGAGGGAAGGACCATACCCTGGTTGCCTTCCTGAAGGCTCAGTCATAAGGAATCCTTCCTAACTGGACACTGTGTGCTCCACATAAGACCACCCAGTGACAAGGACTGCAGTCAATGCAGTGAGTCTACTCAGCTCTACTGGAAAGTTTTTTGACCTATCCTCATTATGCATTTTGGCCAAAAGCCTAGATACATAAAATGATTTTCCAAGCAATGAGTTATTTTTTGACAGCTACAGAGAACAATTCATTTCCTTGATCTTTAAGTGGTTATAATTTGCTTTTTAGGTGATCTATTTTGCCCACGATCAATGTTTATCTTCACTGTGTTAGAAAGTATGAAGTATTTGAAAACTATGTTGCTGATGACCTGTCAGATTCCCATTATTATGGATTCATTGGAACAACAGTCTTTCTTTCCAAAAGAACAACATCTGCATGGATTTCTTTTATGAGCAGCTCCCCACACACCATTATTATATGGTTCTTTGATTCCTTATATAGTGTGTACTGGGTAAATAGCCATGGGGTGGCAATGAGCTTGCATGGAGATTATGAAGGAGTGTGGGAGGTGGGTGAGAGTATGGATGGATGTAAAGGGACAAGGAAGAGAGCTTGGGGGCCTGGGGTAAGATGTATTAAATTGATCTTTTAAAAGGTTTCCAAATCCAGACTTTAGTCTGGCAGCTCTTTTGATGTGTTCTGAAACGGAGAAAAGTAAGAGATGATGTGACTCCTTGAAAACTATCAGGCGGCTTTGGGAATGGGTGGGGGCGGGGCTGGGGTGGTGGGACGATAGTGGGGAAGGAGATGCCAACCCTAACAATGGATACAGCCAGGTCTGAAGGTCAGGATGGCAGGTTCATCATCCTACCATTATCTCCCATCATCAAAAATTGGAGTGCTGGCAATCAGGACAGGAATCTTGGAATGAGGTCCCGTCAGGCATGTTAAAGAATCATTCCAGTTCCATCATTATCCAGAGTGTAAAATTATGAGTGAATGGTGTAGGAGGAACACAGGGAGGAAGAATTTTTATGACAGAAAGAATAGTAATGACCAGGAAATCACTGACTACAAAGGTGCAAGAAACAAGCAAACGATAATTAAAAAAGAAACTGGATAGTCACTTGAGGAAAATAAACCTTTGGGATTGGAAGGAAAGAACAGGGAAATAGGATAGGCTGGTTTTCTCTGCAGCCAGCTAGCATAGAGTCGATGAGTGAAAGGCTTTCTCTCCGACATATTGGGTGAGAATGAATGCCTCTGCCCAAAAGCTCTGGGAACAGGCTGATAGTGGAGTTATTCTTGTTGCAGGATAAATGCTACCCAGGGACAGGTCAAGAGGGTGTTGATTAGCTCAGATGGCTGCACGGCTGATTTGTGACGCAAGGTGACGCCAACAGCATGGCTTCAATTCCTGTACTATCTAAGGTTGCTAAGAAGGTCCTGGTTCTCAACTTTGCCCTTTGCCTGGGATGTGGTGGGTCTCAGTTTAAACCACCACCAATAATCTCTGTCTCTCATGAGAGAGTGGGACAATTGTGACTTTACGTTTACTATTGCTCAAGACCCTTCACTTTAATCGGTCCTGAGGGGCAGTATGCAAAATGAGGTTCTGCTTTCAACTGGATATACTCCGCCATTTCCACCACATCCTGTGAAACCTCTATGAATCTCAAGGCTGGGAATAAAGAATGTGCACTTTTCTTATTCATGTCGGAGCTGAATCATCTCAATGAAAAGAAGGAGTGAACCGACCCTCTAGGCTCACAAATGCAATCAGAACCGCAAATTGCGATCCTCGTATGAAACTCAAATCAATTTGTTTAAACACTTCTGGTGCATTCCATGTAAAGTACCCAGTTCATAAGGACACAAGTGCAGAGTAAATGGGTCATGAGCTCAAACTGTCTCTGAAGCTAACTTTACACACAAACAGCCATTTTTGAACTGCTACAGGTCCTGTTATTCTTGTTCAGCTGGTCAAGGGATCAGACAACCAGTGTTATTTCAAGTGATCTAAACTTCAGCGAGAGGTGGTTTTCTGCTGCGTGCACATACTTTCCTGATTAACCTGTTCAAAGATGTTATCACACACGTCTGGAGCAGGTGGGACTTGAATGCAAACTGTCTGGCTCCGAGGTAGGGGCGCTACCACTGCACCACAAGAGTCCTTTTTCTGATGCAGTATAGTTATTGGAAGTACTGCAGTGTGACTGGGGGAGTTTGGCCAACTTTCTGGATTTGCAGCTGTAATGTGATGTTGGTTCCCGACAAAGGTGCCAGAGATATTTGAAGGCCCACTGGGTAAATGTCTGCCTCAGTACAGGAGGACTGTAGTTGCAGTCTTGCTAAACCTAATGGGCTACAGGATGGCTTTCTGCAGAGAATGGAAGCTATGCACAGACACTGGAAGTGGAAAACTCTTGATAGAAGGCCTGACCCACCAACGATCAGCCAGCAGCTGAGTCTGAGGGCAAGGTGATGTCAATTGAACTGTATACCTCCTGACCTGTAGGCTGGAGACTGGTCAGCCCTGCTGGGCAGTGCAAAAATCACCACTGTGCTAAATTTCTACACCATTGGATTCTTCTAGGGGCAATTGTGAACCATAACAACAATGCACCATCTATTCAGGGTAAGTGTCTTTAAGTTAGTGAGTGCTTAGATTGCGAGGTCAATGAAAAATCCCACAGTAAAAGTTTAACTTAAGATTTTTCTGTATCCTGTTTGGCATTATGGATGCAGCTACCATTATCTCAGACTGCTTTTGTGATGCTCACTGAACAGACTAGAGATTCAGAAGATGAAGACAAATTGGTTTATCAAATAATTATAAAACAAAACTGGCTGTGAATGTGATTAGATTGTACGACCTTAAGAAACATGAACGGGAGTAGGCCAATCAGCTCCTTGAGCCTGTTCCACCATTCAATAGGATCATGGCTGATCCGACATTGCTCACGTCCACTTCTCTGCACTTTACGCTTAACCCCTGATTGCCCCACTGATCAAGAATCTACCTATCTCAGCATTAAATAAACAAAAGGACACTACGCCCATAGCTCACTGTGGCAAGGAGTTCCAAAGACTTATAACCTACTGAGAGAAGAAATTCCTCCTCACTTCAGTCTTAAATTGGCATCCATTTATCCAGAGACTTTGCACTCTGGTGCTATGCTCCCCATGAGGGGAAACCTTTTCTGAATGGCCTCTAATGAAATTATATCTTTCCTTCAATAAGGGAACCAGAACTGCTCACAGTATTCCAGGTATGGTTTCATCAGCACCTTGCGTAGTTGCAGTAAGACGTCCCTACACTTATACTGGTAGACTGCACCGGTTCAAGAAGGCAACTCACCACCACCTTCTCAAGGGGAACTAGGGACGGGCAATAAATGCTGGCCAGCCAGCGATGCCCACATCCCACAAATGAATAAATAACAAAAACTCCAACTCCCTTGAAATAAGGGCCAACATTCCATTAGCCTTCCTGATTACTTCTGCGCCTGTGTACGAGCTTTCTGTATTTTATGCATAAGAACCCCCAAGTCTGATGGTGTTGCAACTTTCTGCAGTTTCTGTCCATTTAAATAACACTCTTCTTTTGTTCTGCTTTCCAAAATGAACATTCAGCAGCTGGTCATAGCGGAAAACTCCAAATCTAAATGTATGACCACTGCATTCAATATCTTCAGCTCCAATACCAGAAGTCTTCCAATCAGCTCCCAATCTTCTACTCCCAGCAACTGTTCAATGATGAAATTTAGCAGGACATTGTGCGCCCATAATAATGCTTCAAGGTATCAGGTGTTTCATGCTGACATACTTGAGTGTTGGCAATTTGCTTCTACAGCACTTGATTTTCAAGAGGTTGAAAATTGGGATAATGCCCCAGAGGAAGATCAAGATAGAGGCTTTATGTTTGGGGAGTGGTGGAGGTTTGGGGGCAGTGAAAGAGGAGGGTAGAGATTCAGGAGGAAGATTAACAATACCAGGAATCTCGGTTTGGGGCACTGGCGGGGATAGGATGCAATGACTGGATGTTAAGCAGGGTTGGGAAAGGGGATGGGGGGGGTTTAGGTTTGAATAAAGGGCTGAAGAGTGAGCTGAAGACTTTGGGCAGACTTTGAGTTGCTCGGTAGCGAAAGTCAAAGGAGGCCTGAGGTTTCACAGCAAGGCCTGGAATAACAGACTGAAAAAAAGACAGAAATTGCTATAGAACCCCAGCAGGTGTGGCATCATCCTGGGGAGAAAATAGAGTTAATGTTTCAGATCCAGTGACCCTTCTTCAGAGTTATAGGGAGGATATTATTAAGGTGGAGAGGGTTCAAAAAAGATAGGCCAGGTATGTTGCCAGGAACGGAGGGTTTGAATCATAGGGAGAGGCTGGATATGCTGGGATATTTTCCACTGGAGTGTAGATGGTTGAGGAGTGACCTTATAGAAGTTTATAAAGTAATAAAGAGTGTAGATAAGGTGAATTGCAGGTGTCTTTTACCTAGGGTGGGGGTTTCAAGTTTAGGGAGCATATGTTTAAGTTGAGAGGAGAAAGATTTAAAAAAAGACATGAGGGGTAACTTTTTTACAGAGAGAGTAGTTTGTTTGTGGAATTAACTTCCAGAGAAAGTAGTGGATGTGGCTACAGTTACAAAATTTTAAAGACATTTGGATAAGTACATGCATAATAAATGTTTGGAGGGGTATGGGCCACGTGCATGCAGGTAGGGCTAGTTTGGTTTGAGATTATAGTCAACATGGACTAGTTGGACTGAAGGGTGTGTATCCATCCTGTATGACTCTATAACTGATTGTAGCTAAGAAAATGTGGTTTTATGCTGAAGATCAGGGAGGGGAGGGGATGGAGGGGGAGAAGAAGGGACTGAACAATAGATGGAGGTGGTCCCCTGAGAGACAATGGCAGTGGGCAGGAAAAGGAATGGATAATGGTGAGCCGGGGGAAAGAAAATCTGCTAATGGACACCATTGTTGGGTAAAAATGGGTTGGCTGCACTGAAAGCAGCCTGTGTCATGACAAGGTCTATTGTGTGTGAATAGGTAAAAGACATGGAGAAGGTGTTCAGGCTCTAAAGTTATTGAACTTGATATTGAGTACTGAAGGCTGCAGGGTCCCCAAGTGGAAAATAAGATGCTGTTTTTCAAGCTTGCACTGAACCTCAGTGAACCACTGCAGCAGACCTGAGACAGGAATGCTGGCGTGGGAACACTGTGGTGTCAGGCAACTGGAAGATGGAGTCATTTCTCTGGAGAGGACGTACGTATTTCACAGTGTATTGGCCCAGTCTGCATTTTGTCTCCCCATTGCAGACAAGCCCACATTGTGAGCAGCAAATGCAGTAAACTTGTAAAAAGCCTGTAAAATTATCATTATTTCCCTGTAAGCATGCTGCAATACCTGCCTACTATCTTCATACACTCCTGCACCTGCTCAGTTGGCTCCCTTTAGGAATATTCCCCACAAGTGCAAATACTACTTGAGTTTACTGACAGCCATTCTGTCAGCAGAACTGGGATACTGAAATTCCATGATCAGCCATTATTATATTGAATGGTGATGCAGACTCGAAGGGCCAAATAGCCTACTCCTGCACTTATTTTCCATGTTTAATCTCAAGTGAATTTTATGATTCAGTCATCCCTGATTAAGGCTGGCATGGAGGCTCAGTGGTTAGCACTGCTGCCTCACAGCACCAGGAACCTGGGTTTGATCCCAACCTCAGATGACTGTGGAGTTTGCATGTTCTTCCCATGTCTGCGTGGGTTTCCTCCGGGTGCTCCAGTTTCCTCCCACAGTCCAAAGATGTGCAGGCTATGTGGATTGGCTGTGCTGAAATTGCCCATAGTTTTCAGGGATGTGTAGGTTAGGTGGGTTATGGGGATGGGTCTGGGTGGGATGCTTTGAGGATTGGAGTGGACTTGTTGGGCTGAAGGACCTGTTTCCACCCTGTAGCGAGTCTATGATTTGAATATTGCATGATTAATCTGAGCAAGACTTTGAAGCATTGGGGGTAAAAACGTAATGGTTAATCACATCATCAATGCTGTGACAACAGAGCCAAATTAGGTAGTTTTCTTTTCTTACAATTATTCTTGAATAGCAGTTATAAACGGATTCATTTTACAGTTTCATAGAGTGATACAGAAAGGAAAGGTGTTTTGGCATATTGTGTGAAGCTGTGCTGGTACTGTGAAAGAGTTATTCAATTAATATCCCATTCCTCTGTCTTTATCCAGTCCCCTTTTGAACATCATTACTCAATCTGCTTCCATGACCAGCACATTTGAAATCATGACAGCTCAATAGCATGGCCCTCTGGCTCTTTGGTCAGTCACAGTAATGATATATCCTCTAGCTACCAGTTCTTCTGTCACTGGAGAAATTTATTCCTTCTTCATTCTACCAAAATACTTCAGGATTTTGAACAACTTGATCAAATCACCTCTTAAGCTTCTTTGCCCTAACAATAACAACCACAGTATGTCTGGTCCATCCATAAATCTGAAAACAGTTAATCCCTGCTGCAACCTCCTCAAGGTGTTTATATCTTATCCGAAAAATGTGCTACTCAGGGTTGGACACTCTCTTCTGCAGTTATCTAACCAATGTTTAGAAAGTTGAAACAACACTTCCTTAATTTTGTGTACTATGTCTCCATTAACAAAGGCAATCATTCTACGTTCTTCCTGAAAGACATCTCATTTGCTCTTTCAGCTTTAAAAGGTGTATGCACGTGATTCACAGATCTTGCTGTCCCTGAATTCCCCTTTTGTCTATCATCATTCTTCACCCACAATACAAAGATAAAGTTGCCATAGTCCTGCTAGACCATACTGTTGTTCTCTCGTTAAAGGCGACTGGTGGTGATTTAATCTGAGGATCACCAACCTCAGATGAGAGCAGCCCTTTGGCCTGGTAGGACTATGGCAACACACAATATATCAGTGTGCACGAGTCTGCACTGAATTTAATCTGCTATGCTCAAACGACATGTCTATCCGAGTCCTCCTGCTCTCTATTACTATGCTCCCTGTTGTTTACAAATTTTCTGAGTTCCCGATTACTCCTATATATCAAAAAGATCAGTGATCCTATGTTAGCTTTTGAGAAGTTACACTGCTTACTTTGTTCATGTAAAACAAACATTGACTTTCCTAATTGAATCTCTGATCTATTTATTATAAAATGCCATAAAAGCACAGCTTGAGCTTGTTAATAGTTTCTACATCTGTGATACAAAACAGGAAGCAGGTAAACCTCAAATTAAACTAGTACACTTGGATTTTCAGTCACTGATAGTCAGAACACTTATTGCCTTGGATATTTTCCCCAAATAGTTTATTTAAATCTATTGCCAGCAAAACTCTGGAGAATATTTTGAAGAAAAATTCTTGGTAGTGTCGTATAGAACTACATTAGATCCAGATGCCTTACAACAGATGGAATAATAGTTCATTTAGACACAGGAACTGCTTCTTTGTACAAAAGCAAAATATAGTCATACTGGAAATCTGAAACAAACACAGAATGCTGGAGAAACTCAGCAGGTCTGGCAGCATCTGAGGAGAGAGAAAAACAGAGTTAACATTTGGAGTCCTGTATGGTTCTTCTTCAGAACTGTTTCCTTGTCCCAGTTCATAACCCATGTTGAAGTGAATGAGTGTCCGGATGTTTCTCCCTTTCTGAAGCCTCTCCATCTGTAACTTTAAAGTGACATTCAGATTTGGACTGATAGGGGGCAAGTAGCATTTGGTTAAAACAAGTACCAGATAATGACCATCTCCAACAAGAGAGAAACTAACCATCACCTCTTGACATTCAATGTTGTTATCATTGTTCAATTCCCCACTATCAACCTTCTAGAATTTACCGTTGACCAAAAAGTGAACCAATGCATAACGCAGTAGATAAATACTATGGTTACAAGAGTGGGTTGGAGGCTGGGAATTCTGTGGCAAGTGAACCACCTCATGTGTTCCAAAGCTTGTCCACAAGGCTCTAGTCAGGAGAATGATGGAATACTCCCCACCTGGCTGGATGAGTGCAGCCCCAACAACACTCAAGGAGCTTGGCATCATCTAGGACAAAGCAGACTGTTTGATTGGGTACCCATCACCACCTTTAACAATCACTCCCTCCACTATCAACACTCATTAGCACCAGTGTATTTGAATTACAAGATGGACTGCAGAATCTCCTATGAAGATACCTTTCAAACCCATGACCTCTACCATTGAGAAGAACAAGGACAACAGACAGATGTTAACATCATTGCCCTCGGATCCCCTGCCTGACTTGGAACTATTATGCCATTCTTTCATTGTTACTGGTCAAAACCCTGGAATTTCCTCCTTCACAGCACTGGGATGTTCCTATATCCACATGGACTACAGCAGTTCAAGAAGGCAGCTCACCATCATCTTCTCCAAGACTGTATGGAATTGGCAATGGGCATAGGCTTGGTCACTAAAACCCACGTCAATGAATGAATTAAAAAACATACACTTGCAGTGTCAGAATACAATAACATCTGACAAAGAGTATGAAAATGGACAGCTCCATTATATCTGTGTAGACCATACGGGAGATTTTCCACTTTCTTCTGCAGAATTGGCATTCCCTTATGTTCAAGGAAGGGATGAAAATATGGCCAAACACAACAAACTGCAGATGTTTGAAATCTGAAAACAAAAACTGAAAAATGATGGAAATACTCAGCAGGTCAGTCAGTATTTTGGGCAGCATGGTGGCTCAGTGATTAGCACTGCTGCCTCACAGTGCCAGGGACCTGGGTTTGATTCCACCCTCGGGGGACTGTCTGTGTGGAGTTTGCTCATTCACCCCGTATCTGCATGGGTTTCCTCTGGGTGCTCTGGTTTCCTCCCACAGTCCAAATATGTGCAGGCTAGGTGGATTGGCCATGCTAAATTGCCTGTAGTGTTCAGTGATGTGTAGATTAGGTGGGTTATAGGGGGATGGGTCTAGGTGAGATGCTCTGAGGGTCAGTGTGGACTTGTTGGGGCAAAGTACCTGTTTCCACACAGTAGGGATTCTATTATTCTAGTATCTGTAGACAAAAACAGAGTTAACACTTCAGCTTGAAGAATATTTCATTAGATCTTGGACACAACAATATAGAAGTTTCATTCCCTGAGGGCTGTGAACATAAAATTGACTTGTATTCTGAAGGAGGTCTGGGAGCAGAGGAATTAGCTTTGGTCTGTACCATCTCGTAGAAGCAGTAGTGGTAGTAAAGTTTCTTTTAAAGATGTCTCAGTGTATTGTTCACTTGGATGATTAGAGTGAATTTAAGGAAAAGAAAATGTTTTGCCCAGAAGGTAATCGGTGTTGGGAATTCAATGCCTGTAAGGTTTTAAGTACCATCACAACATTTAAAAAATATTTCAATGAATACTTGGAAAACCATGGCATATAAGGCTATGGGTTAAGTGCTGGAAATGGGATTACAGTAGCTAGCTGCTTGATGACTGAGTCATACTGAAAGGCTGAAGGGCCTCTTTTTCTGGTGTAACAATCTATGATTCTATGACAGAATATTACATTGCAGTATTGTGTTTGAGATTAAAATCATCGCCTTTCCTATTTTTTTAAACAGTGGCCTACCATTTCTTGTGATGATTGCTTCATGGTTTGTATTGCAAGTAGAGAGGGTCACTTTGAGAGCAGGATATGGTTACTGCATAGATCAGCACCAATTAACTGTGATGCCTGCCTGGTGCCAGGCTTAAGGACATCTCCCTGTGGCTGGAACATGAAGTGTGAAAGGAGGGATCCAGTAGTGTTATTCAAGTTGATAGCGACCACATTAATAGGACAGGAAAGGAGGGTCTGATGAAAGATTTAGAACAGTTAGGGGCTAAATTAGAAAGCAGAACCTCCAATGTAGTAATCGCTGGATTACTGAGCCAAAGGAAAACTGGCAAGTCAAGAAGCTAAATGTGTGGTTTAAAGAGTGGCGCAAATGGAATGGTTTCAATTCATCAGGCTCTGGCACTGTTACTGGGGTGAAAGGGAGCTCTTCTGGTGGGATGGATTTCATTTGAACCATGTTGGGACCAATATCCTGAATGGAATAATTAGAGCTGTAGGGAGGAATTTAAATTAATGAGAGGTGAGGTTTCAGGCGGTATACTAAACGAAAGGATAAGACAGCATTGCAGGGCAACAAGCATGGAACAGGGACGGACAACAGTAAGTAATGTCAAGGTAGAAAAAAATTGATAAAAAGGCAAAACTAATGGTTCTTATGTGTGCAGTTTTTGGAGCAAAATAATATGCAAGCACAAATAAAAATTAGAATTAGATTTATTGTCATGTGTACTCAAGTACAGAACTATAGGAGTACAGTGAAAAGTTTACCACGTACCTAGGTACAAATCTTAGATACAAAACAGAGAAATAAAGGGGAAAAAAAATTACATTATCTTATATAGAATATGTCAGAAAATAAGAGATAAAGTTAAAATATAAACATTGCAGCCATATAAACAGTTTACAGATAAATATTACATTGCAGTGGATCAGTACAGGGGGCTTCCACACGTGGTCTGACTGGGCTCAAAAGTCACTGACCTTGCGCACTGGTCCCCAGTCCAACAACCATCCCCACTCAGCTCCAGCCTTCAGGTGTTCTGCTCCTCAGAGGTTAATAGGTATAGAGATATGGTCACGTGGAGATCGAAGCTGAGAACTGAGTATTCAGTATTAACAATCTCATTATTAAAGATGAGATTGCGGTGTACTTGAAAGTGCATAGTAAAATAGGGCTGAGTCATCACACCTTCATCAAAGGGAGGTCATGCCTGAAAAATCTGTTGCAATTCCTTGAGGTGATATCGAGCAAATTAGACAGAGGAGAGCCAGTGGACATGATCCATTTGAATTTCCAGAAGGCCTTTGACAAGGCGCTGCACAGGAGGCTGCTAAATAAGAGCCCATGGTGTTAGGGGTAAGATACCGGCATGGATAGAAAATTGGATGACTGCCTGGCAGCGAGTAGGAACAAAAGAGTCTTTTTCAGGATGGCAGCCAGTGACTAGTGGAGTTCCATAGAGGTCAGTATTGGGACCACAACTATCCAAGTTATACATTAACAACCTGGACAAAGGAAGTGAGGGCATTGTTGTTAGGTTTGTAGATAAACAAAGATAGATGGAGGGACATGTAAGTGTTGAGGAAGTGGGGAGACTGCCGAGGGACTTGAACAGGCTATGAAAGTGGGCAATCAAGTGGCAGATGGAATACAATGTGAGCAAGTGTCTGCCGTTATTCCTCAACCATCTTTACTGCGAAACATCTTTCCCAATTAACTCCAGCCAACTTTACCCTTATCCCTATGTAATTACTTTTATTTACATTTAGCACAATTGTTTCTGAAACAAGTGTCTCACTCTAAAACTGAAGGCTAAATTATACCATGTACTGGTATATTTGTATTTGTATATAGTATTGATCACTACTCTGAAACTGATCTTTTACTCTTAGAGGGGAAATAGTAAAGGGGAATTTGCAAATGGCGGAGGATCGATCTTTGCATCTATCTTCATGCTAGATGAAATGAATAACATTTCAAAAATGCAAAATAATAGAGGGCTAAAGGACATGGGAGTAGGGTTGGGGAGGGCAGGGGGAAGAATAAACTCAATAAATATCACATCCCTTGAGAAAAAGTACTAGGGAAACAAATAGAACAAAAGGCCAATACATCTCCTGAATCTGATTAGTTGCAGCCTTGGATTTTAAAGGAAGTAGTTACAGAGATGATTGACACCTGCCAAAGTAACACTGTTATTCAAAAAGGGAAGGAGACAAACAAAACAGGTACCTACATGCCAATTACCTTAACATCTGTGATTGGGAAGATATTAGAGTCCCTTATTAAGGATGTAATCGCAGCGTCTTTGAAATACATAATATGATTTAGTAGATTTAACATGACTTCATCAAGGGGAAATCATATCTGACAAATTTAATAGAGTTCTTCAAAGAGGTAAGAAGCAGGATAGATAAAGAAGAATCAATATATTTGAATTTCCAAAAAGTGTTTGATGACTTACTATGTATAAGGCTTCTGAATAACATTGAAGCTATGATGTTGGAGGTAGTAAATTGGCATGGATAGAAGATTGATAAAAATAGAGGGTAAAGTTAAAGGATGGGGTGAGAATTGGAGGAGATGAACACTATAAGGGTGGGATAAGTAGTTAATAAGGCAAGCTTAGTGAGAAAAGGCAAGAAAATTCGCTAAGCCATGTGACAGAACAGCCCTCCAAAAACCTCAAAGCACCAGGCACTTAGCCAAAATAAGTAAGATTCAGCCATGTTCACTGAGAAAATAAAAGTGCAGACAGAGCTGGTTAATGGTTGTTACATGTGTGATTCGAAACAGGATGCGGATCTGTCACAAATTAAATTTTTACAATGGATTTTCATGTAAGTGATGAATTTGAACACGTACTGTCTCAGATATACTTTCACAAACAGGACATTTAAACTTGCTGCCAGCTATACTTTGGAGAACATTTTGAAGTGAACTTGACCACAAGTGGGGCAAAGTGTTTTCCTAGTTAAACTAGGCCTAGTTTAAGCAAATAGGATGACTTGCATAAATTTCTAGGCCTTTGTTTCTTACTTAAGCATCTCCCTTGTTTCTTTTCAAGATTAATCGGCAGTGTCAAGACACTATACATTATGAGTGGGTGTGAAAAGGGGTAACCTTGTCTGTCAATTCATTAACAATAAAAAGAAAGGAGAAGAACAACATGAGGCAGGGTATCTCTTCTCTGCAATTGAAAATTGACATTTCCCATGGACAGAGCAGAGGAATAGGGTGAAGAATGTTATTCACGACTATCGCCCAGCCTCTCTGATATTTCCAGAGGTCCCAGAGTCACAGCAAGCTGACCTGTCCTGTAGATCAAACGTTCAGGTGGCTGTCAAGTTAACAGAAATCACATAAACTCCAAGATAATCCAAAACAGAGGACATTTGGCCCAGCTGCCAGAAACTTACAGCACAGACCAGACCTGAGAGTTATGGTTCCAATTTTATCTGGTGTATAGGCACATTGCTGCCTCTGAAGCTCACACAGAGTTGCATCATCCTTTGTAATAATCACAGACTAATCGATGAGAACCCCCATTGTTGACTTATCTTCTAGCGTCCTAAGAACTAAATGACGGCCGTCTGGCCCACTGATTTTTACCTTGCGGAGGCTCAATGCCAGCTCTCGGACACCTCTTTCTACCTCCTCCTGGACCATGACCCCACATCCGAACATCAAACCTTTCTTGCCAGGACAGTAACTGACCTCATTATTTCTGGAGATCTTCCTCCCACTGCTTCAAACCCTACAGTTTCCCAACCCTGGACAGCCACTTCTACCTCCTTCCAAAAATCCACAAACCAGACTGGCCCAGTAGGCCCATCATATCAGTCTGTTCCTACTCCAGCAAGCTCATTTCCTCCTGCCTTGACTCCATCCTCTCTTCACTTGTCCAGACCCTGCCAACCTACATTTGTAATTCCTCTGATGCCCTCTACCATATTGACAATTTTCAGTTCCCTGGCCCTAATTACCTCCTGTTCACCATGTATGTCCAACCCCTTTTTACCTCCGTTCCCCACTAGGATGGTCGGAGAGCTCTTAGCTTCTTCCTCAACCAGAGGCCTGAACAATCCCCATCCACCACCACTAACCTTTGCTTGGCTGAACTTGTTCTCTCATTGAACAATTTCTCCTTTAATTCATCTCACTTCTGCCAAGTCAAAGGAGTGGATATGGGCACCTGCATGGGTCCCAGTTATGCCTATCTCTTTATGGGGTATGTGAATCAATTTTGTTCCAATCCTTCTCTGGTTCCCTCCCACAACTCTTCCATCAGTATATTGAAGACTGTTTTGGTGCTGCTTCATGCTCCAGCCTGAGCCTTCAAAAATTTGTTCATTTTGCCTTCAATTTCCACCTTTCTATAACTTTCATATTGCCCATCTCCAACACTTCTCTTCCTTTCCTTGACCTCTCTGTCTCCATTTCAGGGAATAAACTGTCCACTGCCATCCACTACAAAGTCACTGACTCCCAAGCTACCTTCACGACAGCTCTTCCCACCCCATGTTCTGCAAGGATTCCATCCTATTCTCCTGGTTCCTTTGCCTACGTTGTCTCTGTTTGGACAATGCCACCTTCCAAAGCCGTGCTGCTGACATGGCTTCCTTCTTCAATAACTGTGGTTTCCCGCCCACTGTGGTTGACAGGGCTCTCAACTGCATCTGACCTACCATACATGCTTCAGCCCTTGTCCCTTCCCATCACTCATAGCAGCATGATCAGGTTCCCTTTGTTCTCACTTTTCATCCCAACAGCCTCCGCATTCAAAGGATCATTGTCTACCACTTCAGATAACTGCAGCAGAATGCTAACACCAAACACTTCTTCCCCTCACTCCCCTGTCTGCATTGAACAGAGATCATTCCCTTTGAGCCCCATAGTCCACTCCTCAACCACCAACATTACCCACACTTCCCATGGCACCTTCCCATGTAATCACAGAAGGCATAACACCTGCCCCGTCACCTCCACCCTGCTCACCATCCAAGGGCCTAAACAGTCTTTCCAGGTGAAGCAGCATTTCACCTGTACATCCTCCAATTTTGTTGATTGTATTCTCTGCACCCAATGTGACCAGCTGTACAATGGAGAAACCAAATGCAGACTGGGTGACCACTTTGCAGAACACCTCCGATCTGTGTGTAATCATGACCCTGACTTTCCTGTGGCCAATCATTTTAACACAGTGTCCTGCTCGCAAGCCCTCTTGTCTGTCCTCAGCATGCTGCAGTGTTCCAGCGAATCGAAGCGCAAACTGGAGGAGTAACATCTCATCTTCAAACTAGGCAGTTTACAACCTTCTAGGATCAATATTGAGTTCAACACCTTTAAACTGTGAACCCATCCCTTCCCTTTCTGTTAGCTTTGTTTGTTACATTATCTGTCACACTATCTCCTTTTCCCTCACCACAGTGGGACTGTCTGTTCTTTCTAGTCTGGCAGTTAGACACACCATTGTTCTGCTGTTCTCACATTCTGATCACTAAATCTGAACTATCAACATCTTTTCTCCCCAGCACTCCACCCACTCCCACACGACCTACCCCCCACCAACCTAAGGCACAATACTGTCCCCTCCACACTTCACTTCAGCTCTGATGAAGAGTCATCTAGACTCGAAGCGTCAGAGGTAGTAGGAACTGCAGATGTTGGAGAATCTGAGATAACAAGGTGTAGAGCTGGATGAACACAGCAGGCCAAGCAGCATCAGAGGAGCAGGAAAGCTGAGGTTTCGGGCCTAGACCCTTCTTCAGAAAA
>JAHRHZ010000024.1:29666077-29697355 GCA_024137785.1 Ginglymostoma cirratum
CCTATTTATTTCAGAACCCCCTTCCCCGCCCCCATTTCTGATGAAGGATCTAGGCCCGAAACGTCAGATTTCCTGCTCCTCTGATGCTGCTTGGCCTGCTGTGTTCATCCAGATCTACACCTTGTTATCTCGAAGCATTAGCTTGCTTTCTTTCCACTGATGCTGCCTGACCCCTTGTGAGCTCCAGCACTTTTTGTTTTGAGTTTAGATTCCATCATCTGCAGTAAATTGCTCCTGTGGCCTGGACACTGGGATGGATAAACACACTGCAAATCTAGTCAGGCTGCTGAACATATCACGAAGGGGATTGTATTGCTCACTTTGGCAAAGAGGGCATTGATGAGAGCTTGGGACAGCTGTGCATCACACTCAGAAACTTGTTGGCAGTATCCTCAGTTGCAGCCTGCAAGGAACCTATGGTGAACGTGTTAAGGGTGTTGGTTCTTCTGTGATCCTTAACTTCCCTGGTTTACCATGCTTGGGTTATCCCCTTCCTAGAATCCTTCTTCCTCATTACAATACTGTATACCTTTACTGTGGGCATTTAAATGTCTGCCAATTTTCCTCAGTTGACAGCTGCTAAACTTCTTTCTTAGTCTACTCCAATCAGGTCTATCCTTATTTCTTTGTAATTGCTTCTACTCCGCTTAGCATGTTTATTTCCAACCCAAGTTCCTGCCTCTCAAGCTGCGTGCTAAATTCTGTCATGTTATGGTCACTGGTTCCTTGGGAACTTTTATTCTGACATCATTTATTAAACTTCCCTAATTAAATACCACTAGATACAAAATAACCTGTTCCCTGTTTGGATCCACCACATATTGAGGTGAAACTGTCCTGAAAATACTCTATGAATTCTTCAAGGCCACTACTGCCAATCTGACATTGTCAATTTACACGAAGACTAATGCCACCCATGATTAATGTACTACCTTTCTTCACTTAGGCTCATTATCCCCTGATTTATTCTCTGTCCTATAGAATAACTGCTGTTGGGGGAGGGGGGTGTGGTTTAAAGCTTTTTTCCTACCAATGCCTTTTTATTTTTATTTCTTACCTCCAACCACATGGATTGTAAATTGTTCGATACAGGATCATTTCTTGCTGTTGTGCTTATTCCATCCCATTCTAGCAATGCAATGCCACCTGCCTTTCCTTCCTGCCTGTGCTTTCAAAAGTCACATACCCCTGAATATTTAGTTCCTGGCATCTTTGTTACCATGTCTCTTTAACATAAGATCATACAATATAAGTCTGTAAGATCAAAACCATTCATTTCCATTTGGGCCCTAAGTTCACTTATTTTGTTCAGAATACTACATGCATTCAAGTAAACAGCCATTAATTTTGCCTTTTTATGATTTGTTTTTCCCCATTGTGACCAGCACTTCCTCTAATTTTCTTTTGGGCTGGTGGGTCTCTGAGGTCTGAATGTCAGCGAAGCGTGCAACTGGAAGTCAGTGCCGTAATGGACAAATCTGACGGTGATCAGTGCATGCAGAGCCTTGCAGTGGCTAAGCAAGGGCAGCTGTGCAGCTTAAAGGGAAGGTTGATGATGACTGTATATACAGCTATTTATCAATGTTTTGACATTCTATCACGTATTGTTCCATGCTGGGTACCAATACCCAAATAGCTGCCTTGCAATGTAGCCATTTCCTTTTCCTTTGTAAGCGTACGTTTCCCCTGTCCTAAATCTTTACTCCCTCTAATTCATTTAAAGCGCTCTCTACAGCCTTAGTTATTCAACCCACCATGATACTAGTCTCAGCAAATGAAGTCCATCCCACTGGCATGACAGGCCCACCACAGGTCACAGCCCTGAAGTATATGGCAGAGAGAGTCACCATGGGAATGGTCACACAACATTGACTCTGGACCCCATGACATTTCCTGCTGACCATCACCTGCTGCACTCCCTTGCCCCCCTCTGGCTGATGCATCGGATGGTAAGGTGCCATGCGGACAAGGTGCCAGGTAAGTGATAGAATTCTGAGGTCGGTCAGGGTCAGGGAGGGGAGGGATGTCAGAACCAGCAGAGGGGTGTGTCGGGGATAGAAAGGCTGGGAGCGGGTGCAGGCCTGATGCCAGGGAAGGGTGGTGTCACAGCCAGTGGGGGTGTGTTGGGGTTGCTGGGGCTGTCAGATCTGTAAAGATCGGGGGAGGGACTGTTAGGTCCAGCAGGGGCAGAAGGATGTTGTTTGGACTGGCAAGGGGAGAATTGCTGGAGACTGTCTGAAGCAGTGGCTGGCATGAGAATACTGTCACCTGCAATTTCCTCTCCAGGCCACTCACCATCCTGATTTCAAAGACTGTCACTGCTTCTTCACTGTGACTGGATCAAAATGCTGGAACTCCCTACCTAATAACACCGTGGTGTACCTATTATCAATGGGCTGCCTCTTAACACTACCACCTTAAGGGTAATTAGTATGGTCAATAATGCAGGCCTACCCATCAACGTCCACATCTTCCGAAAGAATAAATAAAAATAGCAATGTTCAAAAAGTATTTAAAAGTTCATGTAGATGTAATATAATTACAATCTTGGTCTCCACATCTGTGAGAGAGTATAGTTATATTGAAGGCAGCACAGCAAAGTTTCAAGAAATTGGTCCACTGGGATGAAGGGGTTTGATGAAAGGCTGAGTAACTTGCGTCCATCTTCTGTGGAATTTTGAATAATGAGACACCATTTTATTGAAACACATAGGAACCTGAAGGGATTGATAGCCACAGACGCTGAGTGATTACTTCCACTAGTCAGGGTGCTAAGACATTGTAACACAATCCGGAAATGATCATTAAAAGATGAAGGAAGTGGATGCTCAAATAATAACATTTATGGTTGGGATAGACATATTTTTGGTCCTCATGGAACTGAAGGAAATAGTGAGTGGGAAGAAAAGTGGAACTTGAAGCCCAGAATGAGCCACAATTGTACTGAATGGCTGAGCAGGCTCAATAAAGAGCATGGTTGACTTTTGTTCCTATTTATTGCGCTTTTGTACGAAGTATTGGAAAATTTTAAACAATATAGAGGCCTTTCAGTCATGACCAGTACACATGAACATACATATTGTGAGCAGGAATAGATTGCTAGGCCCCATCAAGCCTGTTCCAACAATCACTAAGACTATGGGTGGTCTGATTGTAACCTCAAATCCACACTCCCACCTGCATCTGATAATCTTACAGCCCCGTGCTTATCAAGAATCTATCTTTACCTTAATAATATTGAAGAAATCTGATTCTGTTGTCATAGAGTTGTACACAGGAGATCATGCCTGACAAATCTTTTAGAGCTCTTTGAGGATGTAATGAGCAGGTTAGACCAAGGAGAGACAATGGATGTTATCTACGTGGACTTCAAGAAGGCCTTTGACAAGGTGCCACACAGGAGGCTGCTGAGTAAGATAAGGGCCCATGGTGTTAGAGGCAAGGTAGGAGCATGGATAGAAGATTGGCTCTCTGGCAGAAAGCAGAGAGTGGGGATAAAAGGGTCCTTCTCTTGATGGCGGCTCGTGACAAGTGGCATTCCACAAGAGTCCCTGTTGGGGCCACAACTTTTCACTTTTTACATTAATAATCTAGATGAAGGAACTGAGGGCATTCTGGCTAAGTTTGCAGATGATACAAAGATAGAGAGTGGGACAGGGAGTAATGAGGATGCGGGGAGGTTGCAGAAGGACTTGGACAGATTAGAAGAGTGGGCAAAGAAGTGGAGATGGAGTACAACATGGGAAAATGTGAGGTCATGCACTTTGGTAAGAAGAATAGAAGCATGGACTATTTTCTAAATGAGGAGAAAATTCAGAAGACTGAAGTACAAAGAGACTTAGGAGTTCTAGTTCAGGATTCTCTCAAAGTAAACTTGCAGATTGAGTCAGTAGTTAGGAAGGCAAATGCAACTTTGGCATTTATTTTGAGAGGACTTGAATACAAATGCAGAGATGTACTTCTGAGGCTCTATAAGGCTCTGGTCAAGCCACATTTTGAGTATTGTGTGCAGTTTTGGGCCCCATATCTCAGGAAAGATATACTGGCCCTGGAGTGAATTCAGAGGAGGTTCACGAGACTGGTCCCTAGAATGAAAAGCTTAACATATGAGGAACACATGAGGACTCTAGGTCTATGCTCGATGGAGTTTAGAAGGATGATGGCGGATCTAATTGAAACTTACAGAGTAATGTTGGAAAGATGTTTCTATCGGTATGAGAGACTAGGACCCGAGTGCACAACCTTAGAGTAAAGGGAAGTCCTTTTAGAATGGAGATAAGGAGAAATGTCTACAGCCAGAGAGTGGTGGTCTATGGAATTCACTGCCACAGAAGGCTGTGGAGGCCAGATCATTGAGTATATTTAAGGTGGAGATAGATAGGTTCTTGATTGTCAAGGAGTTCAAGGGTTATGAGGAGAATGGAGTTGAGAAACTTATCAGCCATGATTGAATGGCAGAGCAGACGCAATGGGCTGAATGGTCTATTTTCTGTTGATATGTCTTATGGTCTTATGGTGTTATGAAACAGACCCTTTGGTCCAACTTATCCATGCCAACTAGAAATCCTAAATTAATCTCATCCCATTTGCCAGCATTTGGCCCATATCCCTCTAAATCCTTCCTATTCATATACCCATCCAGATGCCTTTTAAATATTGTAATTTTACCAACTTCCACCACTTCCTCTGGCAACTCATTCCAGACATGTGTCACTTACTGCCTGAAAATGTTGCCTCTGAGGTCCCTTTTAAATCTTTCCCTTCTCACTTTAAACCTATGCCATCTGGTTTTGGACTCCTTTAATCTGGGAAAAAGACCTTGGCCATTTACCCTATCCATGCCCCTCATGATTTTATAAGGTCTTTATAAGGTGAAACCTCAGCCTCCAACGCTCCAGGGAAAATAGCCCCAGCCTATTCAGCTTCTCTCTATGGCTCAAACCCTCCAACCCCAACAACATCCTCATAAATCTTTTCTACACCCTTTCAAGTTTAACAAAATCTTGCCTAAAGCAGGTAGACCAGAACTCCGCACAGTATTCCAAAAGTGGCCTAACCAATGTCCTATACAGCCACAACATGACCTCTCAACTCGTATACCAATGCACTGACCAATAAAGGCAAGTGCACCAAATGTCTACATGTGATGCAAATTTCAAAGAATTATGCCCTTGAACCCCTAGGCCTCTACCCATGGCCCTACTGTTAATTGTATAAGCCCTACCCTAGTTTGTTTCACCAAAATGCAATACCTCGCATTTATCCAAATTAATCTCCATCTGCCACTCCTCAGCCCATTGACTGAATTGATCAATATCTCTTTCTAATCTTAGATAACCTTCTTCAGTGCCCACTGTACCACCAATTTTGATGTCATCCGCAAACTTACTAACCAGGCCTCCTACATTCCCATTCAAATTGTTTATATAAATGACTAACAAAAGTGAATCCAGTACCGCTCCCTATGGAACACTGCTGTTCACAGGCCTCCAGTCTGAAAAAGAACACACTTTCTTCCACTGTCAAGCCAATTTTGTATCCAATTAACAAACTCTCACTGAATCCCATGTGATCTAACTTTATTAATTAGGCTACCATATGGAACCTTGTTAAAGGCTTTATTAAAGTCCATGTAAACAACGTCTACCACTCTGCCCCCATCAATCTTTTTAGTTACTTCCTTAAAAGACTCAATCAAGTTTGTGAGACATGATTTTCCTTGCACAAAGTCATTCTGACTATTCTTAATCAGTCCTTGCCTCTCCAAGTGTGTGTAAATCCTTCCTTTCAGAATCACACTCAACAACTTAGCCACCAGCAACGTCAGACTCATAGGTCTATAGTTCTAAGGCTTCTTCCTACAGCCTTTCTAAAATAAAGGCACAACATTAGCCATCCTTCAGTCCTCCAGTACCTCACCCGCAGTTATAGATGATCCAAATATCCCTGCTAGGGGCCCCGCAATTTCTTCCCTAACTCCTCGCAATGTAAGTATGTTTTCCACATCCGTCCTGTCAAAATCCTTCTGGATTGTATAAGTTATCTCTTACTCTTGGAAACTCCAGCAGGTGCAAACCTAGCCTGTTTAGCCTTTCCTCATAAAATAATCCATCAATTCCTGGTGTTATTCCAATCAGTCCCCTCTTGAACTGCTTCCAATACACTTATATTCATTAAGCCAGGAAGAGTAATACTCTACACGATATTGCAGTTGTTGTCTCATGACTGACATAAACAACTGGAACATGTCCTCTCTACTTTTGTATTCAACTTTCCTCATAATAAACAATAACGTTGTATTAATTTTCTCAATTACTTGCTGTACCAGTATATAAAACATTTGTGATTCATGCACTAGAACGTCCTGATCACTCTGCATTGGACGTAGCTCTGCAATCTTTCTGCATTTAGATAATACATTTTCCCTTTATTCTTCCTGCGAAATGGACATATTCTCATTTTCCCACTTTTGCCAGATCTTTGCCCACTCGTTTAGCCTGTTTCTATCCCTTTGTAGCCTCATATCCTCTTCACAACTTACTTTTGACATATCTTAATGTCACCATAAAATTTATCAACCATTCCATTCATTCCTTCACCCAAGTGATTTCAGTAAATTGCAGAATGTTGAGGCTCCAAAATATTGATTAATTATAATTTCTTTTTCACAAAACCACATTGACTCCGCCCAATTACCTTGAGCTTCCTAACTGCTGTGCATGACTTATTAATGAATATCTTACAATATCTTTATTGACAGAGATGAAGCTAATTGGCCTATATTTTCCATCACTCTCACTGTTTGGCCTACATAAAAACTTCTAGATTTCAGTTATAAACAACTAGACCTAATATTAAAGCTAGCATTAATAAAATAAATCAGAAAGGAGATGAGGTGATATTTGATTGGGCATTATGGATTTACGATGTTGGACAAATGTCCACATCACTAGAAGGTGCAAAAGTTAATGAAAGACAGTGATGAATCATAGGTGACAGAACAAAACCTGAATAAAAAGGCAAAGCAGTGGCTATTCCATGAAAGCCAAGGAAAAGAATAACCATCAAAGTACTGAGAATCAATTGAGAAATCCAGTTTAGTGGGATTTTGAGACCAAAGAAGAAGCTTAGATCAGTCAATAAAAGTAAGTATAATCTGCACAGGAGAACCATTACAGATCGAGCAGAGCAATTGGCTCTAGAATAGTCCACAGAATCAGAGAAGCTGAAACTGATCACTTGTGAGCTACAATGAAGCACTTGGTGGTCATCCTGGCAATTGGGCTGCTGCTCTGTTGCATAGTCTCTACTTCACCGAGGCAAGTAACAAAACATTGTAGGATGCAAGTTATACGTTTGTTGCTCACAAAGTGTGGAACAGGAGCTTTCAATCCAAACCTTCACCATCGTCCTGAAATTAATGGTGAGTATTGAAATCCATTCTGTTGACCAGGATTGAGAAATGGTAATTTCTCTCTAATAATGAGTCATGATGTCATTCTATTAGGACATAGGCAATTTTTATTGATCAGGAGTAGATATTAGATAAATTCCAGTTGGCGAATCTACCACTCATGCATTTGAACACTGGTTCATGAATAGTCAGCTGGAATCTCATTATGTTTTGGCACACTTTTAGGAATGCTCAAGTTTCTACAAATAGCTTTAACCAGGTTAAATGGGTTTGACTTTTAAAAATTAACGTACATAAACAAATTTTAAAGTTGCAATAAACTTATAAATGTGTTTAAACACCTCAAGACAAATTACCACCCTGAACTTTATTTTTTTACTCAAAATTTATTATCTCCACTGTTTTCTACAGTGTTGCCACTAGAGTTTGATTACACATTTTGTCCAAATTTGCCTAATTTTCTTCAATAACTTTAGCTGACAAAAAATAACAATTAGTCTCTGTTTTATACTCAAAAATTGATTTATCGTCACTTTCTGTTAGCAGAAGAGATTTCTATCTAAACTCCTGACACCCTTCGCATGAAGAAGAGTTTCCAAATTTCACTCCCAACAGGACTGGATCTACTTTACTTATAACAAAGCCACCCTTGCCTTTAACTTCCTAACTATTGGAAACATTATCCCAAGCTATCCTATCTGTTCACATTAATATCTTGCAATTTTTCATTCAACCACCTTTTAGCCTTCCAAATTCCATGGAATACAACTTTTAGTTTAATTTACTCCTCCTACTAGCTTAACCTAGCTTACAGTCTTGGTTCATAGACTCAGAATTATAAAATGGTTGCAGCACAGAAAAAGTCTGTTAAATTTCTGGGCTGTTAAAGTTATTTTAAGTGTTTAAACATATTTAGAAATTTATAATAATTTAAAAAAATGTTCTTATACATGTTATTTTAGAAAAAAAAACTTATAGTGTTTACAAGTATTTGAAAGTATTCTCAAATGCAAATACCCAAATCATATCTGCATGAACACTTCAGGTTCTGGACAAAATGCCTTCTTTGTAGAGAAGTTTGTAATATTACTGGGCCAGTAAGCTAGAATACTTGGGTATGGTTTTAAATTCTTCCATGGCAGATGGAGACATTTGAAATCAATAAAAATTTAACCAAGTGTTAACCATATAACCACTAGCAATTATAAACCCGCCTTGAAGTTAAGATGCTGTCTTTCTCTGTCTAGCCTACACATGACTCCAGATCCAATATAATGTGGTTAAATCTTCATTTAGGGATGGGCAACAAATGGTAGAATGACCATTGACATCCACATCCAATGAATACTTCACCCTCAAGGGGTGTGTCTTTAGCTCACGCATTTGTGGCTATGTGGTTGTGTGTCTGTGGCAGCTCTCTGCAAATACAACTCAGCTATCACCATAGCTCTGCCTTCTTCCTGTAGCTCTGCAAATATTTCCTCTTCAGATGATAATCCAATTCTCTGTTGAAAGTCATGATTGAATCTACCTCCACAACAATGTCAGGCATCACATTCCAGATGGTAACCACTCACTATTTATAACAAACCAGTTCCTCGTGTTGCCTTTGTTTCTTTTACCAACTACCTTTAATAAATGCCCTCTGGTTCCAGTTTACTCCACTCATGGACCTATTCTGTTAAGAGCCTTTTGATTGTGAACACTTCTATCATATTGGCCACTGAACGTCGTAGTAGAGGGTGTGGATATTTGTGGCTGTGTATATTTATTTATGTATTATGTATATATTTATATCATTCATATCTATTTCTATTCATGCTATTATTTTATCTGTTTTGAGTTGAATGCTGTGTGCTTTCAGACATAGAGCCTTTAGTTTCGTCCTTTTATTATCTTTGGTACATCTTTTCATTTACTCTTAGATTTGTATAACAGTGTTTGAGCCATGCACGCTATAGAGCAGAGAGCCTGTGGCCTGTGACTATATGATATCTTAAGGGACATCATTCCAAAGCTGAAGAAACAAAAATCACCACGCAGATCCTCTTTTTTTGTCCTGCCTCTGATATTAGTACCTACATGGACCATGGTGTTTGGATCCTCCAGCTCTCACTGCTCCAGATCTCAAAGTTTGTCTTCAACCTCGGCATTGGGTAGTCTCTCTAGCCTTCTGGACACTTGCACTTTGCTGCAGTGAAGAGTGTCAATCTCATCACTATACTTAGCCCTTCATGCCTGCTCTGGCACTCAATAAGATCATGGCTAATTAGATTTTAACCTCAACTCTATATTCCTACATATTCCTGATAATCCTCCATCCCCATGGCAATCAAGAATCTACCTACTACTGCCTTAAAAATATTTAAAGATTCTGCATGCACTGCTATTTGAGAAAGGGAATTCCAAATACTCACAACCTTCTGAGAGAAAAATTTCTTCCTCTCCTCTGTCTTGACCGAATGACCCTTTAGTTTTAAACTGTGACCTGGTTCTAGGTTCTCCCATGTGCGGAAGCATTCTCTCGATATTCACCCCACCAAGTCCCTCTTTATATGCTTCAATTAAGTCATCTCTGACTCTTCTAAACTCCAGAGAACACAGACCTGGTCTGTTAGCCTTTCCTCATAAGGCAATCAGCTCAATCCAGGCGTTAATCTAGTAAACTTTCTCTGAACTATTTCCAAAACAGTACTATCCACAGCATTCCCGATGCAGTGTCACCAATGTGCTACATAACTGAAGCGTAACCTCCTTACTCTTCCATTTAATTCCGCTCACAATAAAACATAACTTTCTGTTAGTTTACCCACTACAGTGCCATGGTCAGTTAGCTCAGCTAGCTTTCAGCACTTACTCTCATATAGGCAATCCAATAGAACCTCAGACCTATTGGACAATCACAAAATCTAAGGATCCTGAACTCTGTCTTCTGGGTCCCCTTACTTGCCTATTTTGCAGTCATGTCTTTCTTTTCCTGATCAGTGACCGAATTCCAAGGTATGTGACCCCATCCCCTCTTGGAATCAAGAGTACAGGCAATGTGCCCCTCTCTGATGTTTGTAATTCAGCCTCCAGCTCATAAATTCTGAGCAAAACCTCTTGAGCTGCAAAGACTTTCTAAGTCAAGGAACATTATAGAAAGGCACAAACTACAATGAACTGGTTATGAAGCTGATTGGAAGGCACTCTGGTCTTGTTGTGGAATATGATATGGATTATTATGTACAAGAAGTTAGAGGTGGGAGACATTTACAGTCACTGTGACATCCCTGTCAAACCGATCATGGCCACAATGTTCCCATTGTAGCCAGAGATCCAGCATTTTAGCTTGAGATATTCAGATTGGTGCTAGAAGATCCAATCTTTGAGTTTTATTGAGTTGATACAACATATTTATATCACTGAATGTTTGTATTTCACCTACAGAAAACATGTGTGATGAGATATTGATTGAACTTACACCGCTTTACCAATGTTTAGCAGTTTTATGAGTTCTATGTCTGTTCCAGGTAATTTTGAGGCTTCAGATGACACAGGTTTTAGAAAGAAGATGGAACTGTTTCAGCAAAGAATTTATGATGATAAGCAAGATATGGAAGATGATGATGACCCCATGACAGATCATATAAACCCCATCTCCAAAAAGCCATACAGTAAATATGAAGCAATAGTATTATATGAATGTTGTGAACTTGGCTGCAAAGTTCAGGATGCCGCTAGTGCAATATGCAAAGAATAAAGCCATGCTACCTCTATCTCTGTGTTGATGGAATATTCTACCTGCATGGCTTCAGAGTTACTCAAATTTGAAGATAGATAAATTTTATGAAATCAAATCATGTCAAGAACCTTGCCATCGCGCATTTTGGGAATTGTGGAATAATGTGAGCACATCCTGCAGGATAGATATTTTCTGATTAACTTGTTCAAAGAATGTCATTGCACACTTCTGAAATTGAGCATGGGTCTTCTAACTCAGAAGTACGGACACTACCATTGCACCACAAGTGTCTTAGATCCTGTAGGATGTTCTATCCATAATGATTGGGAATTCCTGCACTGCTTAATGATTTTAGTCCTCCAAATTCCCACAATGGGTCTTGGTAGAAGTTCTATTGCAGGAGAACAAATTAATCAAACATAATCTGTAAATCTATGTAGAAAAACTCTAATCTAGATCCTGCTGAGGAATTGAAACTATGTTGTCATACCATCATTCTGAATCTATGAATAAATGCAACTCTGTTTCAATGTTTTTTAAATCAAAATTATTTTGTGATCAATACACTTCATTGATTAGAAAGATCACTGCCAACTGATTTGGAGAGTCTGCACACCATAATTTCCAACGTCATCAGAAGTGAAGAAATGCTGGAGATCCTTAGCAGGTTTGAGAGAAATAAAATTTCAATTCGATGATCTTTAATCAGACTTCCATCAGCCTCTATAATCAAGGGACCATCCATTGTCATTTCCATCAACTCAGCATGAAACCACCACCAAACATACCTTCCCCTTCCCATTTTGGAATTCCCAAGGAATTGTTTCCTCCACAACAGCCAGATACACTCTTCAACTGCCCCCAACACTCATTTGCCTTTCAATGGCATCTTTCCAAGCAAGTGCAAGGAATGTAACCCTAGTCCTTTTATGACCTCTCACTTCACCATCCAAGACCCTAAACATCATTTACAAAAGTAACAAATATTTGCGTACTTATTTAAATTTAATTTTTTGTATTTTTCACTTCTCAAACAGCCTGCACAACATGAGGGAGACCAAAGGTAGATTGGATGATCACTGTGTAGAATACATTCTTTCAGCCCACAAGCATGACTCTGATGCTTTTTGCATGTGATTCAGTTCTCCACTTCGCTCCCCTACTGATCCACCTGACCTTAGCCTGCTGTCCTGTTCCATGAGGCTCAATGCAAACTTAAAGAACAGCACCTCATCTTTTGATGAGGCATTTTATAGACTTTTGGATTTAACATTGAGTTCATCAGTTTCATACTGGAAGTTCTACTGCAAGGAAATCAACTAGGCTTAATATTAAGATAATTAAGTGGTCTGTTTACTTCACCATACTGTGTTTAAGCTTCCTCTGAGTAGCTGAAATTGTTGCAAAAAGAGAGGTCATTAAGTCAATCCCTAATATTCAGTATTTTGTTGAAAATGGAGAAGAAACAATGAAGAGCTGATAACTCCCCCCAGTCCTCTGAGGGTCTTGAACTGTCATATTGGGAGCGACGAAAGAGCAAGAGGGTGGGATGGGATATTGAATTTGTGCTTAACAAAGGTGTTACATTCAAGAAGCCAGCTATACCCAGAATTGGGCGGGCACCTGTAGTGATAAGGAACAAAATCTTGAGTAGAGCAGACAGTCTCCTGGTGCAGAGAATGCAGAGGGTCCAGGAGAGGGGCAGGAGAGACCAGAAAGTGATAGTAGCTTACTTGACTGTTGCCCAAGAGATTACCTGCAGCATATGGCAGAACTGCAGTGTAGCCAATGTCCGCAAATGGTGGAGCAGGTGGCAGCTGATCCATTCATGTTGCTGGGGGATAAACCTTAAACTGCAAATCTCGGGTGGGATGGGGGTGGATTGCTGAGGAGAGAGACATCCCCTGGTATTAGCTGTCAAGGTGACAATGACCTGGTCCTTTCTAGACTCGGGCTCCTGTCAGGGCTGGTCAACAGACTTCTGCAGGATCATGCAGCCAGGAGGCTCAGCTGCTGTGGGAGACATTACCTGAGCGGGCATTGGACTTTACCACCTATAGCACAGATGTGGCTTGTCAGGTACAGAGAGGGATGGGCCATGCCCTGGGGGTAGGATGCTTATAGGTGCAGGAGGTGACCAATTGCATTCGTGTGGCCATCTTAACCCCACTCAGTCAGGCAAAGGCATTGATCAACAGGAGGTGGTTCCTCTTCTTAAATATTTAGTGAATGTGCCTGCTTAATGGGGGCCTCTGACGGCAACAGCCACAGTGCCAACATCAGGCCCTCTCCCAGCTGTTTTAATATAGCTGGGAATATAAATCACATGTATTCTGATGAAGAGTCACCGGACAGAAAACATTAACTCTGCTTTCCGTCTGCAGATGCTTCCAGGCCTGCTGAGTTTCACCAGCAACTTCTGTTTTTGTTTCAGATCTCCAGCATCTGCAGTTCTTTGTTTTACATTAGTATAAATCACGATTTTACGTACACAGCAAACTTTGTTTTAACCGGCACCTAATGAACTGGCACTCTCGATAAACCAGCAAAAATTGTATACCTCAAATACCGCCAAATTTACTGTATTACCATGATCGCTGCAATGTCTGCGTAGACAGTGGAGAGTTAAGTGAGAAATATCTCAGTTTTATTGAAGGCAAAGTTGCACTGTCATTTAAGTGATTTATGCTGTGAACAAAGTATAACAATGATGTATATGCCCCCTGTATTACATTTCCGTTATTTAGTTTGTGTTTTTACATTAATTACATGGACCTCATGATAAACTGGAATATTGATCACATGGCACACTTTTGATCCCATAGGAGACAGTTAATAAAAACGTTTGCTGTATAATCATCCATGGGATATTGGCATTGCGGGCTAGGCCAGAATTTATGCCCAGAGGGCAGTTAGGTGTCAACCACATTGCTGTAGGTCTGAAAATACATGTAGGCCAGTTACCTTCCCTAAAGTGCATGAGTCAACCACGTGATAACACAGTGTGGAGCTGGAGGAACACAGCAGGCCAGGCAGCATCAGAGGAGCAGGAAAGCTGACGTTTCGGGTCGGGACCCTTCTTCAGACCCTTTTTCTATGGAAGAGTCCTGACCCAAAACATCAGCTTTCCTGCTCCTCTGATGCTGCCTGGCCTGATGTCTTTCTTCAACTCCACACTATCGTCTCGGACTCCAGCATCCAGTTCTTACTATCTCTGATTGAGTCAACCATGTGTTTTTTTTTAAAATTTTGAATGATTTTTATTGTCATCTGTCTTCTACAGTGAGAAATACAATGAAATACAGTGAAAAGCTTTTTGACAATCGACAACAGCTTCATGGTCACCATTAGACTCTCAATTCCATATTTTTATTGGATTCAAATTTGACCATCTCCCATGACAGGATTCAAACCCAGGTCCCCAGAGCATTACCTGGGTTGTTTAGTAATAAAGCACTAAGCTATCATCTCTCCTTATTAATGTTCACACAGCCAGACCAATTTACAAGGCTGAATTTACTAGCCACAGCAATGGACCAATCCATTGGATGGAAAATCAATGTGACACAGTCTTCCTTGGGTGCCCTGATGCAATTCAAAACTGCTTAGCACCTATCCGACAGTATTAGTGTGCCTGGGTCAAAGACCTGCCAGCCAATCAGAGTGCAGCAGCTCTTGAGCATCAGAGTTGTCATCAGGAGAAGTGGCAAGGTCTGCTGATACTGCTTTGTTCCCAGAGGAGGGACAGTGGTAAAGGAGCTGGAATCCAGGTGAGTGAGAACCTCAGCTGAGACCCATCAGGCAGGCTGCAGCAAATGGAGAGCCGGATGTTGGTACAAATAGGTGGGGTGAAGAGGGGTGGAGTTTTCACAAGGTGCCCAAGCAGAAGGGACCCTCAAATGTTGCAGGACATATGATGTCACCCTGTATGGAATGGTACCTCCAGTGCTTAGAGGCATGTATTGACCACTTAAGGACCTCAATTGGACTAGGGCAAAGGAGCTCCTACTCAAGTTTCTTGCCTCTGAACTCATTTTGGAGGTGTTAGAATGGAATCTCTGCCCAACATCTTTCTACCCCACCAGATGGCCCCCTGCCTTGCAATGCCTCTGTGATGAGGTAGACCTAGTAAACACCAGTGCAACACAGTAAGGAGAAATTCCTAAATAACAGTAAAGTATTCTCTCTCTCCTTGTACATGGTGGGTGTCGATTCCAGCGCATAGAAAAATAAAAATCTACATTGTGGTCTTTTGCCCTTCCATTTATTGCAGACTCTGTTACCAACAGGTCTTCCCTTTATCAATCATATTCAATACATATTACGTTCTGTCACCACCGATGAAAATATAGAATCGTAGAATGGCTGCACCACAGAAGGAGGCCAGTCAGGCCATCAAGCTATTGCTCACTCTCTGCAAAAGCAATTCACCTATATCTATGCCCCGACCTTTTCCCTATAACTCTGCAAAATTTTCCTTTTCAAATAATCATTCAATTCCCTATCAAAAACCATGTTGGAATCTGCATCCACCACACTGTCAGCCAGCACATTCTGGATCCCAACAGTTCACTGTGCAAAAAAAAAGCTTTCCTCATGTTGTTACTGTTTCGTTGGCTAATTACCTCAAATGTTCCCTCTCAGGCTCCTGATCTTTCCACCTGAGCAGTCTCCTCATGGTTTTAAACACATTTATCAAATTTCCTTTGAACCTTCTCTTCTTCAAGGAGGACAATCTCACCTTCCCAATCTGTCCATGACATTGAAGATCTAGATTTCTGAAATCATTCTTGTGAATATTTTCTGCACCTTCTCTAACACCTTCAGCTCCTTCATGGAGAGCTCCACATGGAGCTAGGCATAATACTCCACATGAGGCCAAACCAGTTTTGATAAAAAATTAATCATAACTTCTTTGCTTTTGTACTACTTCTATTTTTGAAGCCCAGTTTACTGTAAGCTCTATTAACCACTTTCCTAATCTGTCCTGCCCACCTTCAATCATATGTGCACACATATCTGTACCTCCAGGTTTCTCAGCTCCTACTCTCTTTTTCCTTTATTTTATATTATCCGTCTACATTATTCTTACCAAAATTAATCACATCACATATTTTCTGCATTAAATTTCATTGACCACCCATTTCAACAAATTGTCTGTGTCCTTTGAACTTCTGCACTATGTCATCATATTTCATAATACTTTCAAGTTTGGTGTCATAACAAATGTTGAATTTTTGCCCTGTACACCAAAAGTTAGGGCAATGACATATCTCAGGAGAATCAAGGGTCTGAAGCTGGAGCAGAAGGGATCTGGGAAACTCCTTCAATCTGAGTAAAACAACGATTCACTGCCTCTATATTGAAACAAAAAAAAGCGCAGATGGTGGAAATCTGAAACAAAAACAGAAATTGCTGGAGAAACTTAGCAGATCTGGCAGCATCTTTGGAGAGAAAGCAGAGTCAATGTTTCGGGTCCAGGGACCCTTCTTCAGAACAATTATGGACTTGACAAGATTCTGAAGAAAGGTCCGTGGACTCAAAACATTAACTCAGCAGGTCTGGAAGTTAACTCTGCTTTCTTTCACAGATGTTTCCATATCTGCAACAATTTGCTACTGTCCCTTTTATTTCGTGAGGTTCAAATTTGCTGGTAACACTGACATAAAGTACTTTATCAAGCAGCTCTTTGAAGACCAGGTACGCAATATCAAGAGCATTTTGTCAACCCTCTCTGTTATCTCAGCAAAAAAAAAACTCAAGCCAGTTCATTAAATATGATTTTCCCTTAACAAATCCATGCTGACTTTCCTTAATTACATCACATTTGAGTTCGGAGCCAGCATAACACTCTTATTATTAATTCCCTTTGACAATGTGGGATACATTACCTCTCTATTCAGACCATAAAAGGTATCTTAGGTAGACAAACAGGAGGCTGGAAAAACAGACCAGGCCAGGCAGCATCTGGAGGAAAGGAGCAGTCAATGTTTCAGGTATAACCCTTCTTCAGGACTGGATGTGGGGAAAGGGGAGCTACAAATAAAGGGTGGGGGGTAGAAGGGTTGGAGGCAGAATTGTTTTTTCAGGGGGGAGGGGTGGAAGCAGATTGGTGGTGATAGGTGAACAAGGTGGTAGGAACGACCTGGTTGGTTAATGGGAGGGATGAATCTGGTTGGTGGCTGGAAGAGAAGGTCAGAAGGTAGAATAGAGGGGTAGGTGGGGGATGGGTCTCGAAGGGGAGGCAGGGAATGGGTGGTAAGGTTATTTGAAATTGCAGAACTCAAATGTTGAGACCCCTGGGCTGTAGGGTGCCCAGGCAGAATGTAAGACTTTGCATTCCAAGTCACTGCGACACTAGAGGAGGCCGAGGATGGGCATGCCGGAAGGGGAGTGGGATGAGGAGATGAAATGTGCGGTGACCGGGAGGTTAGGTTGGCTGTTACGGGTGAGGCAGAGATGCTCAGTGAAATGGTCACTTAGCCTACATTAGGTCTCACTGACGTAGAGAAGACCACATCAGAACCGCTGGATGCAATTGACTAGGCTGGAGGAGATCCAAGTCGAGTTCTGTCTCACTTGGAAGGGTTGTTTAGGGCATTGAACGGAGGTGAGAGAGGTGGTGTGTGGGCAGTTGTTGCATCTTCTACAGTTACTAGGGAAGGTACTGGGTGATTTGGAGTAGTTGGTGGGGAGTGTGGCGCAAACTAAGGAGTGGCGAAGGGAATGGTCCTTGAGGAAGGCAGAGAGGGGTGGGGAGTGGAAGAAGTAGTGGGGTCTAATTGGAGTTAGCAGAAATGTTTGAGGATGATACTTTGGATGCGGAGGCTGATGGGGTAGAAAGCGAAGACAAGGGGGACCCCATCTTTATTATGTTTGGTGGGGAGGTGGTTAAGAGCTGTGGAGCGGGGAATGGAGGAGGCACGGTGGAGGGTTGTTTGGATGGCAGAGGGGTGAAAAGAGTGTTGTTTGAAAAAAATGGACATCCGGGATGCTTGGGAGTGGAATAGCTCTTCTTCAGAGCAGATGCAATGGAGACGGAGGAATTCGGAAAATGGGATGGAGTTTTTTCAGGATAAAGGGTGAGAGCAGATGTAGTCTAAGTAGCTACAGGAGTCTATGGGTTTATAGTAAATGTTGTTACGTAAGCTGTTGCCAGAAATGAAAATGGAGAGGTCAAGAAAGGGGAGGGAGGTGTCTGAGACAGACAAAGTGAATTTGAGGGCAGGGTGGAAGTTGTTAGCGAAGTTGATGAACCGCTCCAGTTCAGCTCGGGTACAGGATGCAGCATCGATGCAGTCATTGATGTAACAGTGGGAGAGTTGGGGAACAATACCGGTGTACGTACTGAAGAGGGACTGTTCGATATAACCGACTAACAGACAGGCGTAGCTGGAGCCCACACAAGTGCCCATTGCAACCCCCTGGATTTGGAGAAAATGGGAAGAATTGAAGGAAAAGTTATTGAAGATGCGGACTAGTTCAGCAAGGCGGAGGAGGGTGTTGGTGGGTGTGGAGCTTAATGGGCTTGTTGGAGAGCAAAAAACTGAGGGACTGTAGGCCATCCTCGTGGCGTATGGATGTATATAGGGTTTGCACTGGAGGCCAGGGAACTGGAAGTTTCCAAAGAGGTGGAGGGTGTGGTTAGGGTCCTGGATGTAGTTGTGAGTCCCTGGACCAAGTGGGAGAGGATAGAGACCAGGAAGGAAGAGATGTGTTCAGTGGAGCAGAAGCATGCGGAAATGATGGGTCGGCCGGACTGACTGGGCTTGTGCACCTTGGGGAGCAAGTTTCCATTTCTCGTGACAGCCAACATTTACTCTAAACCCACAGATTCCCATAGCTACCTAGACTACTTCTTCTCCCACCCTGTATCCTGCAAAAATCTCCATCCCATTTTCCCAATTCCTCCGTCTCCGTCGCATCTGCTCTGACAAGGAGACGTTCCACTCCCAAGCATCCCAGATGCCTACCTTTGTCAAACAATGCTCTTTCCCCACCTCTGTCATCCAGACAGCCTTCCACCGCGCCTCCTCCATTTCCTGCTCCGCAGCTCTTAACCACCACACCCTCAAACATAATAAAGATAGGGTCCCCTTTGTCCTCACTTTTCACCCCACCAGCCTCTGCATTCAATGTATCATCCTCAAACACTTCCGCCAACTCTAATTAGACCCTGCCACCTGGAACATCTTCCACTTCCCATCCCTCTCTCCTTCTGCAAGGACGATTCCCTTTGCCACTTCTTAGTTCGCACCACATTCCCCACCGACCACTCCAACCCGCCCGGTACCTTCCCCTGTAACTGTAAAAGATGCAACACCTGCCCACACACTACCTCCCTCACCTCCACCTAGGGACTTAAACAGGCCTTCCAAGTGAGACAGAGCATCACCTGCATCTCCTCCAAACCTGATGTGGTCTTCTCTACATTGACGAGAGCAAGAGTAGACTAGGTAACTATTTTGCTGAGCATCTTCACCTGGCCCATAATGGCCAACCTATCCTCTCAGTCACTGCCCATTTCAACTTCCTGTCCTACTCCCCCTCCACATGTCCACCCTCGGCCTCCTCCAGTGTTGCAGCGACTTGGAACGTGAATTTGAAGAACAACATCTTATCTTCCGCCTGGGCACCCTACAGCCCAGAGGACTCAACGCTGAGTTCTCCAATTTCAAATAACCTTCCCACCCATCTTCCAGCTCCCTTTTCAGCCCCACCTCCTCCCTTCCATTCCACCTTCTGACCTTCCCTTCCAGCCACCAACTGGATTCATCCCTTCCTTCAACCGACCAGGTCGTACCTACCACCGGCGTCCACCTATCACCACCATTCCGCCTCCACCCCTTCACACCCCAAAAAAGATTCCGTCTCCACCCGTTCCCCCAACATCTTTATCTGCAGCTCCGGCTACTGCCACATCCAGTCCTGAAGAAGGGTAATACCTGAAACATTGACTGTTCCTTTTCTCCAGATGCTGCCTGACCTGCTCTGTTCTCACAGCTTCCTGTTTGTCTACCTTGGATTCCAGCATCTGCAGTCCTTTTGTCTCTAACTTATGTAGGTTATCTTCCTCAAATCAGGGTTTCTGAGGCTCAGGAAATATCTGTACTGTCCAGAAAACCCTCTTTAGCTTCCGGCTCTTGTGGATCTGCTTTGATGTTACTCTTTAATTCTCAAGACACTGAGAGCAGCTTTGGGTTGCTCTATTCATGTTTCATGCAGCCACCCTACTCTATAGCTCAGTATTCAAAGCCCCATCTTCTTCTGACTGCTGCAGCTTGTCAGTGTCAAACTGATTTTCAACAAAAAGCTGATGGGTGTTAATTAGTTAATTCACAGCAGTATGCCATAACATGTTTGAACAGGTCAATAAGTATATAAAAAGGGGATTTGTATAACTGGAAGATCCAAGCTCTAGTCCTACTGAGAATGGGTGTTTTTCATAAACATGTCCAAGCACTCTTACTAAAAATGAAATATAAAAGGAGAAGTGAGCAATTATGGGTGGTGGTGCTGTCTTGACCTCATGGCTATAAGGTCCAGGTTAGAGTCACAATATAACACCTAAGCTGATAATAAAATCTTTTAAGAACAGGTCAGATTAGTTCTTGTGGCATAGTGGAAGTGCTGGACCAGAAGGTTTGAGTTCAAATCCAGTGTTATAACATGTCCAAACAGATTGACTTCAAATAAGCAATCTTCTATAAGGAGGAGATAGAGAGGTGCAGATGGTACAGTAGTAGTGTCCCTATGTCTGGGCCAGAAGATCAGGGTTCAAATCCCTCCTCAGTGTGTGATGGT
The DNA here is from genome assembly GCA_024137785.1 of Ginglymostoma cirratum. Lineage (NCBI taxonomy): Eukaryota > Metazoa > Chordata > Chondrichthyes > Orectolobiformes > Ginglymostomatidae > Ginglymostoma > Ginglymostoma cirratum. Next base: position 29,687,020 of record JAHRHZ010000024.1, read on the forward strand.
CACAAAGGTGTGGCATAACATGTCCAAGTAGGCTGATATGGAAAACAAAAAATTAGGGACTCTTGTGGCATAAAATAGGGTCCCTGTCTCTAGGCCAGAAACTCAGTGTTCAACTCCCACCTACTCCAGCCTTAAGTCATAACATGTATGAGTTTAAGTAAGTGTCTGAGTTGATTAAAAATACATAAGAAGGGAGCTGTTGTGGTGTCATCTTTTCTGCTGGTCAGAAGGTCTGGTTTCAATTTTCATCTGCCTCAGAGGTGTGTCATAGCATGTCCAAACAGGCTGATAACATTTTAAGGATGGGACAAATGCTCATTAAAACAGCGTAAATCTTAATTGTTAAATAGAGACATAATGTTGAAGTTTTTGATCTTGTACTCATTGAGACTAGGACAGTTAACCTTCTATCCATGCTAATATGTTAGCCCTTTAGTCATGAACATCTATTTTCCACAATAACATTTGACGTGGAACCTCATCAAATGCCTTCTGGAAACCTCAATACAGTATGTCTATTGATATCCCTTTAACAACAGGATGTGTTGCTTCATAAGTGAGCTCCAATGAATTGGTTAAAAGGATTGACTCCACGAACTGGCACCAACACAAATTGCTGCTAATATAGCCCCATTGATTCTTGTTAACTGTCAAGGCCTTTACTAAACCAATGAATATGAATATCATGACCCCCTAACATTTCTTCATTCTCCGTCATACTCTTTTCCTCATCTTCCTGCAGTCCACTCTGGCTTGACAATGTCTTTCTGTTCAGTTGTAATTATCCTGTTTCTCTGAGCAACCTGCCAGTTCAATGTAAACAAGACCCATGGACAAATATTGAGGGTACTTCATTCCTTACCATTTAGGCCAAACAATAATTCCTGTTCTCGTGCTTCCAAAATAGAGAGAGATGCGTTAATTGAAATAATGAATTATACATCTCTCAGTCAATTCCTCATAGGAGCTATACTTCAGAAAAGAAGCTGCAGGATGAAAGTTTAAATATTTATCCAAAACAACACAACTGACATGAAATTGAATCTTACCTTGGTTCAATAAAAAGTAAAATGGTATCTTCATTACTCATGTTTGAATTTTCATTTGTTGGTCTGCTTGTAACTACTTGTTTGTAAGAAAAAAATTGCTTTAACTCAACTATATACCAATGTCAACAAGGTAACATTCCAATGTAACTAAAATGCTGGTGTAACGCATTAAAGATGAATAGTGAGAAATTAATCTTTTAGGAGTTCTCTATAATGCACTGTAACAGCAAATTCACCTGTTAGTGAACTCATAAGAGCCTTTAGATATCAATGGCAAACAACTACTTATTGAACCAAGCATTAAAGAAAACAGTTATGTTTGTTTAGGACATTATGGAATTGAGGAAACATTTCAAATCACTAGGAACAAAAGTTAATGAGAAACAATGCTAATGAGTCAAGGGAGCACAACTGCTATAAATAGAAGGAACAGAAGAACATAAAAGTAAAGGACGTAAATGAACTTCAGATCAACCAAAAAAGGCAAATACAATTTGCATAATAGAATCATTAGGGAGTGAGTGGAGCAATTGGCATTAGTTTCTTCAACAGAATCAGAGTGGCCTAAGCTGATCACTTGGGAGCCGCAATGAAGAATCTGGCATTGGTGCTGATAATTGGGCAATTGCTACCCTCCTTTATAAGCTCTGAAAATCCTGATGGGACAGAGCTGAATAAGGAATTTACAGAGCTGTGTGGTCATGATTATGTAAAGAAAGTCCACGAGATTTGTGGACGTTCAGTCTTGCGAGCTCTCAAACCCCAACAATTTGGTAAGTATTGAAATCCACTCTTGACCAGGGTTGAGAAAAAGTTATTGATCTCTAACAAGTGAAGAGCTTAGATGTTATTGCTATTAAAATGTGATTTTATTTTATTTATCAATGGAATGGACTGGGAATATATTTATTGTATTAAAGATGAATAGCAACAGATTAATTTTTTTAGGAGTTCTCAATAATGCACTCTAGCGGTAAGTTTCATTGGCCAGCTAATCCAAGAAAAGCCAACTGGACTTTAATGCATACAAAATCCTAGAACTGAAAGAATGGATTATCAACATTCCCCATGGCAACTAAAAACAAGAGACTTGCATTTTGTAAAACAGTTTTCATGACAGTAATTAAGTAGCTTTGAAGTATATTCACTGCTGCAATTTCGAAATGAAGCAGCCGAATTGTGAATTACAAGAGCTCACAGGCATGTAAGTATGACCAGTCAATCTGGGTTTCTACTCTTCATTGAGTGATAAATATTGGTCAGCATATTACAGTTAAGTCAAACCATAAATTAAAAAGATAATACTCGATGCACAGCATCAGGCTGAAATTACAAGGAGAAAGCATGTTTTAATTTGTTTTAATGTTTTACTTTACTCTTCTCCTTACAAAGAAGTCCTCTTTCTGGAATGCACAAGCTTACTTGTGTTATTTGGGTCAGATCAAATTGGACTTTGCACTGAGAGTGCAAAGAGCATGTTGGAAGTTAGTCTGCAATAAGCTGCACCCAGTATCCAAGAATTTCTTTGGATTTGGTCTCATTCCATGACTAAAACATTACCAGTAATGCAGTGGAATCCTGGGAGTCGATTTTCCAGCAAAAGTAAGATGGTGGGACAATTTGCAACTTTGAGAATGTTCCCATTCCAGTCATTTCTGTTTAAAGAGACCACTGCACCCTGAAAACTATAATATATACAATCACTGATTAAACGATGCAAATTAGAAACAGTTTATTTCTGTTCACATTAAATACTGTATATACTGCATTACGTCTGGTCAGTGGGTTGTTTTGTGCAATTTAAACATATGGGACAGTGGTAGCAGGGTGATAGTGAAGGAAAGCTAACTCTTGGAGGTATACATTATTTATAGCTAAAGTTATAATGTTTAACTTGAGAACCCCTATCGCTTTTACTGACTCACTGGTCTTCTAATCTTCTTGCAGCATTTACTGGACTTCAGTGGCTGTAATCCCTGATTTTAAAAGCCTAACACAGTTCACAGATTTTGTGGTATGTCCCCATCCTCTTTAATAGAATTATTTGTTGTGCCCAACTTTTAACAGAATTGACTTCATATTATTACTGGACAGAATCAACACAACGAGCAGAACCTTATAGGTGACTGAGTGACGTGGGCTATGGTGAGATTTGTGGCAGAATCAAGTGAGAACTCTGGTGAGGCCTATCTTGACCAAGGAAGCATCGCATTCCACATTTTAGCCTGCTTGTTCCAAAGGACTCCCATGTTGCTCAGCACTAAACAACACATCAGGACATATTCCCCAACTGCTCATTCACCTACATTGACATCTGGAATTTGCAAACCCCTCATGACTATCGAAGCAACTCTCTGAGCCAGTTGCAGGCCACTTAGGGAGCACTTTACTTGCATTGCTGCATGCACTGACAACTAGCATTGAAAGACTGCATGAAAGACCGTAAGTCCATAAGACATAGGAGCAGAATTAGGCCATTTGGCGCATCGAGTTGGCTCCACCGTTCAATCATGGTTGATATGTTTCTCAACATCATTCTCCAGCCTTCTCCTGTAACCCTTGATCCCCTTAGCAATCAAGATACTATCTATGTCTGTCTTAAATGTGTTAAATGACTTGGCCTCCTTAGCCCTCTGATGCAGAGCACCAGAGACTAACTACGCTTTGGATGAAGAAATTCCACCTCCTCTCCATTCTACAGGGCGTTGCCTCAATTCTGATACCATACCCTTGGCTCCCAATGGAAATATCTTCTCCAAGTCCACGCTATCCATGCCTTTCAGTATTATGTAAGTTTCAATCAGATCCCCCCTTTGTCCTTCTAACCTCCATCAAGTACAGACCTGGAGTCCTCAACTTCTCCTCGTATGACAAGCCTTTCATCATTGGAATCATTCTTGCAAACCTCCTCTGGACCTCCTCCAAGGCAGCACATCGTTCCCTAGACATGAAGCCCAAAACTGCTCACGATATTCCAAATACAGTCCAACCAGAGCCTTATACAACTTCAGCGGTATATCCCTGCTCTTGTATTCTAGCGATCTCAAAATGAATCCTAACATTACATTTGTTATCCAAATGGCCAACTAAACTTACATGCTATCCTTAAGAGAATTCTGAACTGGGACTCACAAGTCCCTTTGTACTTCAGATTTTTGAAGCTTTTCCCCATTCAGAAAACTGTCCACATCTCTGTTCTTCCCATTAATGAGCACAACCTCACACTTTCCCTCATTGTATTCCATCTGCTACTTTTTTGTCCACTTGTCTAGCATGTCCAAGTCCTTCTGCAACCTCCCTGCTTCCTCATCACTAACTGCTCCTCCACCTCTCTTTGTGTCATTTGCAAATCTAACAGTGAAGGGTCTAGGCCCGAAACGTCAAGTTTTCCTGCTCCTATGATGCTGCTTGACCTGCTGTGTTCATCCACCCCCAGTGCATTTGTTCAGTTTGTTAACAAATAATGTGAATAGTTGTAGTCCCAGCACATACCTCTGTGAAATTCCACTAGTCACTAGCTGAAAAAGACCGCTTTATCCCCACTCTGTGCCTTCTGCAAGCCAATCAATCCTCTACCGTGCCTGTACCTTGCCCTTACACCATGGGTTCATATGTTATTTAGCAGTCTCTTGTGCAGCTTGTTGTCAAAGGCCTTCTGGAAATCCAAAAAGATCGGGTCCGCTGGCTCTCCTTTGTCTAACTTGCTCATTACTTCCTCAAAGAATTCTAACAGATTTGTCAGGGGTGATCTCCCCTTGATGAAACTGTATTGACTCAACCCTATTTTACCATGCAATTCCAAGTACTCCACAACCTTATCCTTAATAGTGGACTCTAAAATCTTACAAATGACTGAGTTCAGACTAACTACCCTATAATTTCTTGATTTCTGCATCCCTCCCTGTTACACAGGGTGTTACATTAGCCATTTTCCAGTCCTCTGGGACCCTCCCTGACTCCAGTGATTTTTGAAAGATGACCACCAATGCCTCTACAATCTTTTCAGCTATCTCCTTCAGAATCCTCGGATGTTGTCCATCTGGTCTGTTTGATGCTGCTGATGTCTTCTGCTGTGAGAACTGATGCAAAATATTGATTTAGTTCCTCATCATTTCTTTGTTCCCCATTACTACTTTGCCAGCCTCAATTTCCAGCAGTCCAATGTCCACTCTTGTCTTTGTCTTACATTTTATGCATTTTAAAAAACTCTTGCATTCTCCCTTTACATTATGATCTAGCTTACTCTTGTATTTCATTTTCATCTCCCTTATTGCTTTTTTAACTTATTAACTGCTGGATTTTAAAGGCTTCCCAATCCTCTGGCTTCCAACTAAGCTTTACCAGATTGTATGCTTTTTCCTTTGCTTCTGTGCTGTCTTGGACTTTCATTGTCAGCCATAGTTGCCTCTTTCACTTCTTAGTATGTTTCTTCTTACTTGTGCCTCTCGAATTGCTGACAGAAACTTCTGCCATTGCTCCTCCACTGTCTTCCCTGCTGGGCTCCCCTTCCAATCAGTTCTGGCCAGCTTCTTCCTCATGCCTTTGTAGTTACCTTTACTCAGTTGTATTACTGTTACATCTGATTCAATCTTCTCCCCTTCATACTGCAGGGTGAATTCTATCATATTACGATCACTGCCCCCTAAGGATTCCTTCACTTTATAGTGCTTCATCAAGTCTGCCTCATTACATTTCAGTAAATCCTGAATTGCCTGTTCCCTAGTGGGCTCTAACACAAGCTGCTAAAAAAAACACATCTTGTAGACATTCCACAAATTTATTTTCATGAAATTGCTAGTAACCTGATTTTCCCAGTCCAGGGTCTTTTTACCTTTGCAGTTCCTCAACTCCACCCACATAGATTCTATGCCTGCCAACTCTATATCACTTCTTCCTGTTGATTTAATTTCATTCCTTACTTACAAGGCAATCTCCCCTCCTCTTCCCATTTGATCCCCTTGGAGCTACATGTCTGTAATATCCACAACATCATACCTGCCAATTTCAATCTGCACTATAAGTTCATTCACCTCGCTTCATATACTGCACGCATTTAAGCATATCTCCCTCAATCCTGAGTTGACTGCCCCCTTCTCATAGTTGTCCCCTTATCTACTCTGCCTGAAGTTAGATCCTGACCCTTTCTGTACCTCTCTATCCTATTACTTATTCTGGAAACTTTAATATCTGCTGAGTTCTCCCCTTGCCCTTTAACTTTTTCCATAATTTTCCATGCAACTAACCTTATCTCTCACTATATAATTCAAAGCCTTATCTACAGCCCTAGTTATTTGCAAGAACTTTGGTCATAGCATGGTTCAGCTCGAGCCTGTCAGATCGGAACAGCTCCCTCCTTCTCCAGCACTGATGCCAATGTCCCATGAATTTGAACCTGTTTCTCCTACACCAATGTTTGCGGCATGAGCTTGACTCTTTAATCTTGTTTACCGTCCACCAATTTGATTGTGGCTCATGTACTACTCCAGAGATTAATGCCTTTTTTGTTCTGCCTTCCAATTTAGGTCCTAGCTGCTCATATTCTTTCTTCTTTCTACCGAGGTTGGTGGCATGTACACAGAACATGAAAACTGGATGTTTTTTCTTCCATCCCAAGTTCCTCTGCTGCCCAAATGAGATGTCCTGAACCCGGACACCAGGGAGGCAACACGGTCTTCGGATTCTTGATCCTGGCCACAGAGAACAGTGTCAATACCCCTGAATATACCATCCCTGATTATAAATACATTTCTCTTTCCTCCCTTATTTTTGATTGGCTTCCTGTACCACAGTACTATGGTCAATTTGCTTAGCCTCCATACAGCCCTTGTTCTTGTCCTCACAGAAAGCAAGAATATCAAACCCATTAGACAAGTTCAAGGGCTCAGGTTCCTTCAGCACTATCTCCTGGATCCCTCCACCTGCCTCACTTGTAGTCACACCCTCCTGTCCCTGACTACTGATCAAATTCAAGGCATTTCATCTTAGGGGTGTGACTACCTCATGAAACATAGCATTTAGGTAATTCTCCCTCTCCCTGAAGTGTTAGTGTTCGAAGCTCAGCCTCCAGCTCATCAACTCTCAAGCAACCAACCCTTGCTACAAATATGGTCACTATGAACCACAATGGGATTTACCAATTCCCACATCATGCAAGTACAACACATCACTTGGTCCGACATTTCTATTTTAATTACTTAGTTCTTACTTTGATTTTTAAAAGTTTCTTGCTAGTCTTTTAGTTTGTAGCCTGCAAATACTTCTCCAATTTACTTTCAATGTGAAAATAATCTATAATAGAACGTCAAATTAATAGCTATTATCAATCAATGAGCTTACGGTTTACCTGTGATGTTACTCTTTTGTGCTGGGCCCTGATCTTGGGCTTCAATTTATCCTGTACAAAGACCTTAGAAACTTTGAGGCAAAAAAAAGCAGCGAAAAAGCCTTCCTTTCTACATTAAATTCCTACTTTGCCTCCAAATTCCCCAAACTATATATTCTAATCCAGCTCTATCTCACTCTGAATAGGATCTCTTTTTCCTGACCGTACAACGGTTAATAATCATTTGTTTTCAACAGGCCCTTTCTTAAATAGAGGCACTTCATTTGCACAGCAGGTACCCAGTTCATGGATTGAATCAGGCTACAAAACAGGGTTCAGAGATAATAAGAACTGCCGATGCTATCAGAGATAACACAGTGTGAAGCCGGAGGCATGGCAGCAACTTTCCTACTGTTCTGATGCTGCCTGGGCTGCTGTGCTCCTCCACTCCACACTGTGTTATCTCTGAATCCAGCATCAGCAGTTCTTACTATCTCTGAGTGAGTTATAACCCCACTGCGAACTGTCCTACTCCTCTGATGCTGCCTGGCCTGCTCTGTTCCTCCAGCTCCACACCTAGTTATGTAAAACAGGGTTGCTTGTTTTCTCAGTAATCACTTACGTAGTGTCTACTTGAATGCTTGCAGAATTCCTGCATTACTTTCTCTTACTTGCAATTGCGTGTCTGTCAGCACTTTGGTGCTTCCGCCAGAGCCAAAGGCTGTCAGTAGTGCTGTACAGTATTAACAAGCTCTTTTGCATAGACATACAGACAGGTTGCTTGTCATTAGGAATATGTACAGAGGAGGGAACATCTTGCTGTATATCACAGTGAGACATCAATCTGACACCTACTGTAGGTGCCAAATGCCTGCGCAGCTATATAAATTGTACATTTTTGCAATCAAATCGCCATGTGGAAAAGTGGTGTTGGATAATCCTCAGTAAAGTCAAGCAGGGGTCTGCTATTGCTGAGGGTGTCCCAAGGCTATCAGATGGGGGAGCAGTCCACACAGAGTCCAGGAATTTAGCCACATTCAGTCATCCAACTGAAAACTCAGTGAGTGGGAGAGTTGAGGTGGGTGCCCACAAAGCAGAAGCACCTATGGAGCTGGGAACATGAATGGTGATGGTTATATGGGGTGCTGGAGGTATTGTAGGCTACAGGAAGTGGAGTTATTGGCAGTAAGCAACACCTTAGCCTACACAGAAGAAACATAAAGTAACAGGTTGACATCATAAAGGAACAACTTTGGAGTTCAGGGTGCATGAGGAAAAGCTAGATGAAAAGTTCAGTGTGGTGAGTCTCTACTTAGGGGCTGAATAGGTGGCAATGGGCTATCAGGATTGTGCAAGGTAAAAGGAAACATGGAGGATCTGGTGAGTGGGCAATCTATCGACCAGGTGGAGCCCAGTGGTGACAGTGTCCATTGTGACCTGCATTCATTGCCATCAGTTACAGTTCTCTAGATGCAAAATTTAACTGGAAATGGCTGAGACAAGGCCCAAAATGGACGCAGTCAGTCACTTAGTTGGGTGAAAGGATGGATCCGCATTTGCTGGACACTAGGACTTTGAAGAGGTACACATATGAAGCATAGATTTACAAACTCCAGCTACATTTCAATTCCTTAATTGGCTTTTCAAGCATGTGCAATGCATGCAGAGTGAAGTTGCTTACATGCCAAAAGCACCGAAAGTTGTGGCACACTGCTGGTCACAGGCCTCCAGTCTGAAAAACAGCTCTCCACCACCACACACTGTCTTCTACCCTTGAGCTAGTTCTGTATCCAAATGGCTGGTTCTCCCTGTATTGTTAATGAGTCTGCCATGAGGAACCTTGTTTTAATGAAGTCCACATTGATGACGTCCGCTGCTCTGTCTTTATCAACCCTTGTCTAAGAAGTTGATAATAACGCCAAACTTTATGTAATTGTCATTGCTTATCTTCACTTCTGACATTCCATTGGAGTGCATTTCATTGATGAAACAATTGAAAATGTCTGGCCCCTGTTGTTTAGATGCCAGTGGTGTAGCTGTACTGGAGCAGCTTGGCTAAAGTTGCAGTTTGTTCTGGGGCAAAAGTTTTCAGTCCTTTTATTAGAATGTTGTCAGCGTTATCTTTTGCACTAATTTTCTGAGCGTGACCCATCATTGAGGGTTTGGATATTTGTGAAGGTCTTTCTCACTGTTAGTTATTCAGTTGTCCATCATCATTCACTATTAGATATAGCAGGACTGCAGAGTTTAGGTCGGATCATTGATTTTAGGATTACATAGACCTATGTTTTGTGAATTGCTGCTGCTGCTCTTTGACATGCAAGTGGTCCAGTGTTGTAACTTTGCCAGGCAGACACCTCATTTTCAGGCAAACCTGGCATTACTCCCAGTATACCCTTCTGTAGCCTTCTTTTAGCCAGGGTTGTAATTGTAGAGTGTGGAACATAGTGAACCAGAAAGGTTCAGATTGTGGTCGAATACCATTGTGCTGCTGCTGATGTGCTAAAATGCCTCATGGGTACCCAATTCTGTTTTGCTGTATCTGTTAAAAATCTATCCTACTTAGTATGGCAGGAGTGCCACACAACACAATGGAGGGTATTCCCAATGTGAACTTGAGACTTTGTCTCCATAAAGACTGTCCAGTGATCACTCTTATGAGACTGTCATGCATAGCTGCATTTGTAACATGTAGATTGGTGAGGACAAGTTCAAGTAAGTTTTTCCCTCTCCATCTGCCACAGATTCAGTCTAACAGCTATGTTTTTAGAGACTCAGACAGCTTGTTCAGTCGTGTTGTTACCAAGCCACTCTTGATAATTAGTTTAAAAACCAAGATAATTGCGGATGCTGTAAATCAGGAACAAAAACAGAGTTGCTGGAAAAGCTCAGCAGGTCTGGCAGCATCTGTGAAGGAAAAAACAGAGTTAACATTTCGGGTCCGGTGACCCTTCCTCAGAATTGA
>JAHRHZ010000024.1:29697755-29733898 GCA_024137785.1 Ginglymostoma cirratum
TAACTCTGTTTGCTCCTTCACAGATGCTGCCAGACCTGCTGAGCTTTTCCAGCAACTCTGTTTTTGTTCTTGGTAATTAGTTTCCCTGTTTGCTTTTAAAAAACTCAACTTTCAGCTGCAGAAAACAAATATTATCAGGTAGCCATTTACATGAGTCAACAAGTATTTTTAATGTGAATTTAAAAGAAATGCCAAGTTTTTGAATGCTACTTGATTAAGTTGCTTCATAATAATATTGTGTCTCAAGTTTCAAGCCAAATGAAGGAATGACAAAAGAAGCCTTGAGTCAAATCACAAAAGCTTAATACTGAAAAAGTCCCTGGCGAGTTTGCAAATAAATGAATTAAAAAGTACACTACAGAGAAATAGTAATGCCATTGGCCTAACAATTAAGAGGCTCAGCCATTGGGCTGGAGATATGGATTCAAACCCCCACTATGGCTGCTGATGGAATTTATATGCAATTGATAAACCTAGAATACAAAGCTAGTATCAGGATTGGTGCCAACAAACTAACATTAATATGTGACTCCAGGTCCACAGTAATGTATTTGACTCTTAGTTGCTTTCTGAAATGACTGAGCAAGCCACTCAATTCAAGGGGAGTTTGGGATGGGCACAAATGTTGCCTGTGCCAGTAATGCCCATGTCCTATGAAAGAATAGTAACGAGAGGCCATTTGGAAACACAGAGTAAGAAAATCAAAGAATACACCAATATTTTACATAAGCCACCTAAAAAAAGTAAGATAATAACTAAAGAAAGAGTACGGCTAATTAGAAAGAGAAAAGTTAATCTGTGTGTGCAAGAAATGGACATGGCTCTCAAGAAATGCATAAAGCCTCACTTCTCAAATGAAATGGCACTGCAGATATTATAGTTGAGGAGGAAAGCAGTGCAGTATAGGATGGCATAAACATGGTGGGCTGAATTTTACAGTGGGTCTGGATCCTTGACATAACTAACAGTGGGGTCTGCTTAGTCAGCTGGCCCCACAGCCACTCTCTAGCCAGGCCTTTAATTGGTTTCAGGCAGTTCTTCTGGCCCCGTCTGAGAGAAAGCACAAATAGTTACATGGGTACAGCACCATCTGAAAGCCCCTCTCTGACTCACTCACCATTCCTGCCACGCAAAAAGAACGCTTATTCTTCAGTGTTGCTGGGTCAAAATCTTGGAACTCCCTCCCTAACAGCATTGTGAGTCATCCCACACCACAAGTACTGCAACAGCTCAAGAAGGCAACTCACCACCACCCTTACAAGAGAAAAATTAGGAATGAGCAACTAATAGTGGCCTTCACATCCCATGAAAGAAGAATAAAATTGCAGTTCTACGTGTGTTATCAGTTACTATGTGGACCATAGGATCTAGGTCCTTCCTTTCAACTCTAGCAGTAAGATCTTTTTAATCCCAGCACTGGGAGGGCTTTAAGAGCACCCAGTTGTAACTGCAGGGAACTATATCTATATCCTTATTGTTCTGTCTCAGTTCACATTCCACTCCTACCTGAATGACATTCTAAATAATAGTGAAACAGTTGGTTTGCTTACACACCCCGCAGTCCTTGCTCTGCAAGAATCTCATGCCTGTTGATTAACGTCAAAGACCAAAGCCCTTCCATTACTACATATCAGTTCCCAAGCATACCTGACTTATAGTCATATATTTCTGTCCCTGAAAATTCACCAAAGTTTTTTTTAAAAATTGCTCATGGGATATTGGCGTCACTCTGAATTTGCCCCTTCTGCCCTTATAACAGAGGGAAGGACATTTACTGTAATGCACTATAAACTTCAGGGGTAAGACTGCCCCTGCAGCAAAATGCCCATGTAATTTTGCCTCCTCTCTTGATGCCCTGCAATGTCTGAAACTCAGACTCCGGCTCAAAACCGATTGCACAGGTAATTGTCACGAATCTGGCTGTCCAGGATCGTAACACTTTCCACAAACTTCCAAATTTTGCCCCTTTGCCTACACACCTTCTTTCTGTGCTTGTCCCATCCATGTCTTTCCAAAATCTATTACATCTCCTATTTCTCCCATTTCTGCTACAGGGTCGCAGGCGCGAAACATTAATTCTGTTTCCCTCTCCACAGAAATGCTGCCTAATCTACTGAGCTTTTCTCTATCATATTCTATTTTGTTTCTACAATCTTGCACTTGAGTCTACAGCGCACAGCCCAGAAGTGAATTCCCAGTTAGTGAAGGGCGGAGCACTGGAATTGGGAAAGAGGCATTGGCAGAACATTTTTTTCCCGTGGGACAGAAGATTCCAGAAACACTGCAATTTTGAATTTAATTCTATTTGTTAAAAAGTAAAAGCAGAACGAAACATTCCCTTCAACAGACAGACACGTGAATAAATTTGATCTGATGTGAATGTTGAAATTTGGCTTCATGTCAGAAGTTCAAATACCAATCCAAAGGCTATATTTGCACCACATCTTTTGCCAGTTTTACAATGTAGTGTAAGCCATTGTTTATGTTGAATGTTCATGTCTTTTACAATGATGTAGATCCGTTTAATGGAATAGATTGTCTCTTCCCCTGTACAATAGTACATTTGCCTCTGAACAGTCACCATTACCAATGAAGGAGCCAGAATATTCCACTTATCAGATCAATTCCAGACATCCTAAAGTGTTCATCAATAATCTTTTCCTTCTGTTCCAGATCTCTCCCAGGGCTCAGGTGATAACGATGACTCTCAGGAGACAAACATGCGAGCTGGTCAACAATCTGAATCAAATTCTAGAAAGCAACTGCTGGAGCAAAGTGCACTCAGGCAGATGACCGATGATTCGATTGCAATTGTTTCTCAAGCTGAGAACGAAAGAGACAGAAAGACACAGATTGATCTTCCAACAGCCAACAATCACACAAAATTGACCGCAAGCCCTATCTCGACAAAGTGCTGCATGAAAAGTTGTACCATAAAAGATATTCGTCAAAATTGCTGAGAGGGAAAGCATGCTGACTGTAAATCTGTGTTCATTGACTATCCTACACATGGAAATTCAAAATCACTCATATACTAAACACAAGGGTAAATTTTATGAATTCAAGCTCCTGGACAGGAAGCATTTTAATCGTCTGACAGCTCATTTTGGAAATCTGGGCATATTAGCACAGGAATTAGGAATAGCAGTGAACCATTCGCCCCCTCAAGCCTGTACCACCGTTCAATAAAATCATAGCTGAACTTGTTGTGGCCTCCAACACCACAATCCTACCTACCCCAGTAAATATTAATTTCACTGTTAGTCAAGAGTCTAGTTACTTCTTCCCTACAAACATTCAAAGGTGCACTGTCTAGGAAAGAGGAAAAAAGCCTCTGGAGAGCAATATTCCACCTCATCTCTATCTTAAATAGGAGATCTGTTACTTTTAAGCTATTTTGCCTTTATTTGTCTCCCTTACAAGGGAAACATCCTTTCAGCATTCATTCTGTGATATGCACAGAGGAACCAAGGGCAGGCGAAGACCATTCAGCCCTTCAAACCAGCTGCGCCATTCAATAAAATCATGGCCAATCCGATTATGGCTTCAACTCCACATTCTCACCTACCCTTAGAACCTTTTATTTACCTCTACCTTATATATATTCAATGATTCGGCCTCCACGACTTTCTGGAAGAGAACATCAGAACCTTCCTGACCCACTGAGTAGGAAATTCTTCGTCATGTCCATTTCAAAGACTAAACCTCTTTATCCTAATTTGTGTTGTCTAATCTTATTGTCTCTTCAAAGGAAAGCATTCCTTCAAAATTCACCTTGTCAGGTCCTTTCAGGATCTTATACGTCTCAATGAGGTAACCTCTCATTCCTCTAAACTCCAATGGATACAGTTTCTGTCTGCTTAACCTTTTCTCATAAGGTAACACACCTCATACCAGGTATCAGTCAAATTAAACATCTCTGAACTGTTTTAATACAATTATGTCTTTTTTCAAATAAGGACACCAAAAGTGTGCGCAATGCTCCAGCTGTGATCACTGCAAGGCCCTGTTAGGCATTCGTACTTTTTTTTCTCACTCCCTTTGCAATAAACAGGTAAATTCCATTTACCTTCCTAATCACTTGTGGCAATTGCACTTTAACTGTTTGTAATTCACGCAAAACCCTCTGTACATCAGAATTCTGTAAACTCTATCAATTTAAATAACATATTGGTTTTCCAGTCTTCCTGCAAAAGTGAACAAATTCTCATTTTCCTACATTATACTCTAGCAGCCAATTTTTTTGCCCTTTCGCTATATCACTATCACTTTTCAGACCTTTTAAGTCTTCTTCACAATTGTGTTCCTACATATTTTCGCGTCACAAACAGATTTAGCTGAATACATTTGGTCATTTTATCCAAATCAATGAGAAATTGTAAACGGTTGAGGCCCCAGCACTGATCTCTGTGACACACCAAAACATCCTGCCAATCTGAAAATGGCCAATTTTTGATTACAATCTGTCCCTTGTTAGCCAACTAATCCTCCATCTAAAATGAAAGTGTAAATTTCTGGTGAAACCTGTAGTGTCTTGCCTTTTGCCCCCGTTTTTCTTAAAGAGAGGTGCTAAATTTGCTATTTTCTAATCTGATTCAACTTTTTCAGAATCAAGGAAATTTTGGAAACTTATGACTAATGGATCTATTATTTCAACAGCCATTTGCTTTAAGAGCCTAAGATTAAGTCCATCAGGAGCTAGGAATTGATCGATTTTTAGTTCTAATGATTTTCCAGGACCTTTTTCTGGAGAATGTATAGCTTTAAGTTCCTCACTTTCAACTCATGATGCACAATTATTTCTGGATTGCTGTTTGTATCCTCTATAGTGAAGGCAGATGCAAATATGTGTTCTGTTCATCTGCCATTTCCTTATTTCCTCATTTTCCATTATTAATTTCACTGACTCACTTGCTAGAGAACCAACAGTCACTTTATTTACCTTTTTTCCTGTGTTAATATCTGTTGAAACTCTTACTATTTGTTCTTACCTTTCCAGCTGGCTTTCTGTCATCCTCTGAATTCTCCCTCTTTTTCATTCCTTTAGTTATTCCTTGGTCAGTTTACCAATCCAATCATCTGACCTGCCATTACTTTTACAGAATTGTATACTTTTTTTTCAATTTTTAAACTAATTTTGATGATAGAACCCAGCAGTCAGAAAAACCTGCAGGATTTTTGAACCTCAGTGGTGGAAAAGTCTTACAAACTTTAATGATTTGTGCCGTCAAAGTCCCAAATGGGTGCTGGGATAACAAATTTACAACATTTAATCTATCTTCTGTATAGAAATTAAAACTATTATGTTGCCCCTGTCAAGGATCAATTCTCCTGTAGTTGTATAGAAATCTGAAAAAATGAACAAAATGACAATCTAATTTCTTCAGTTTTGTTTTATTACATCAATATTTTTGTAAGCAATGCATTACATTTATGAAGAAAGATCACAGTCTATTTTCTTCATGCGTCCTTATATCACCGTTTCTAATGTGCTGAATTATTATTCAGATTATTCAGTTGATTGTCAACTATAATCACAAACTTCTTTAAAATAGATAAAAGCTTCAATATGCCTGAAAAATGAATGAAAGTGGATATTCAAGGGAAAAAAGAAAAATAATGAGGTGGGGTTAACCAGATTTGGTCAGAAAGTATGTTTTGAGCAAATTGTCCAACTAGGAATAAGAAATGAAAGCAGTGGGATTTAAAAAAGCAGTTCCAGA
This sequence comes from Ginglymostoma cirratum, assembly GCA_024137785.1. Lineage (NCBI taxonomy): Eukaryota > Metazoa > Chordata > Chondrichthyes > Orectolobiformes > Ginglymostomatidae > Ginglymostoma > Ginglymostoma cirratum. Next base: position 29,703,479 of record JAHRHZ010000024.1, read on the forward strand.
GAATGTGGCTTCGGAAGGGGAGGCATGGACTTCATCCGGAAATTGCAGCTAAGGCCAGAGTCAGAGGGACAAAGGTTTCTAAGAGAATGTTCTTACAAGGCTACAGGAGGTTATTGAGCTAGGGAGACTAATAGTTTTGTACATTTAAGCACATGGTTGAAAATGTTAAATGGAAACATAAAATGATGGAAATGGTGAACACATCTGGCAATATATGTAGTGAAGAGAACGACATTAAAGTTTCAGTTCTGCGGCTTTTCATTGGAAATGGGAAAAATTAGATAGGTAATCATTTTTCAATAAGTGAAAGGTGAGGGGAGGTTTGAAAGGAAGAAGATCAAGATTGATCTTCGATAGGGTGAAGGACAGGAAAGATTATATTATCAAATGTTTCATGGCACAAAAGCCAATGGTTAGCTGGCAAAGCTAAAAAAAAAAGTGCATTCAGGCGTGATGTAACTGGCAGGATTTCCTTGAAGAGAAGTTTCTGAAATCATGAGGTTCTGGATGGAGTAGACAGGGAGAAACTTACCACTTATCAAAGAATGAGAAGGCACAGATTTAAACTAAGTAGCTAAAGAAGCAAATGCAAACTGAGAATAAACTTATCCATCTAAAAAGCAGCTGGGATCTGGAAAGCATTGCTCAGAAATGTGTTGGAGACAGGTACAATTGAGGTTTCCAAGAGGGCATCAGATTATTTAAACAGAAACAATGTAAAGTTGTTATGAGAAAAAAGCAGGAGAATACCACTAAGGATATTACCCAGACAGAGATCCAGTTCAGGTATGCTGGATTAAATGGCCTCCTTTGTCCCATAATAGATCTCTGCTTCAATGATTCTGAATAGCTAGCATTTAAAAGCTAAACAAAGGAATTAAAAAGAAAAAAAAGTGTGGAAAGAGCCCTGTGCATTAATACATCTAGCTTCCAATATTCAGAACATTGAGCCCAACTAATGATCCTAACTTGGTTTTCGGCATAATCCTTCATGATCAGAATTATTTAGCAAATGTTTTCCAATCGCAGAATTCCATCTAAAGCACATGTTCTATGCATTCTACCTTTTTAACATGTTCATGAAATTCCAAGCCATTTAAATACATTTTAAATTATTGTTAATTCACTTTGACAAGCTATTCAATATAATTGCTTCCTCTCCAAAATCCTCTTAAATTAGCATTGAAAAGCTCTCAAAACAATCCCTCTACTTAACAACTTTTATTGGAGTGGAAAGAATACAAAATCTGTGATGCTATATAGACATAAATAACAACCTTTTAAAATTTTGTGGTCATTTGGGGATCATAAAAATCCAATTTAAAATTTCAAATCCAGCAGCTGTTTCCTGAGTATTTGCATATATATGATTGTGCTCCAATGGTGACCCAATCAGAATATCTGGGCCAATATGGCTAGGAAGATTTAATTTCAGTAATAGGCTAAGTAAAACAAAGAATTAGACACTGTAGAGAAAACAATGCTTGACATACGGAGTACATTCCAAATTAGAAGTAGAAGTAAAATAAAGTAGAAGACGAACAAGTAAATACATATATTTTCTGAGCTAAATGTCTTGTCAGTTGAATATTGATAAAAATGTCAATCTGCTATTAGAGTTTTTGGATAACGTCTACAAAGATGATCTATTTAGTGTCCATAATGCATGGCCAGGACTTGATAGATTTGGAAAAACAAATGGTTATGTCAGAACAGATTATAACATTGAAAGAAATGGTATAAATAATTGATGAAATTCAATCTGGTGACCCCCGAATTAACATTAGTTTTGAAATTGCTAGCATGTTCTTAGGCATTTCATCAACAGGTCACTGCATCTATCTTGTACTTAATAATTGGAGAGAAAGTTCCTGTTGGACCAGATATTTATTTCCTTCTAAATGAATCCTGGGGAGGCAGTAATTTCCTTCGGCCTCAGGGAACAATGAGATATGTTGCTCTAACACACACAACACACACAAAGCTCAACTGGTGCTGAGTTTTGAACTAGTCTAGGCTATCCAATGGAACAATTAAAGGTAGGTGAAATGAGAATGAAAATATATTTAGTGGATCTGGCAAACAGTGGAGTTTATGTTTAGCAGGTCAGATTGGAAAAAAACATGAGGATAATGTTAAATATGTTTAGAACCTTAGAAAGGCATTTAGTTATAGAGTCATACAACACAGAAACATACTCTTTGATCCAAGCGGTCCATGCTCAACATAATCCCAAACTAAACTAGTCCCACCTGCCTGTTCCTGGCCCATATGCCTGCAAACCTTTCCTATTCATCTACTTATCTAAGTATCTTTTAAATGTTGCAACTGTGCCTGGTCAACCACTTCCTCCAGAAGTTCATTTTACATGTGAATCACCCTCGGTGTAAAAAATTTGCTCATCGTGTCTTTTTTTAAATCTCTCTCCTCTCATTAAAGAAATGCCCCCTAGTCTTGAAATCCCCCATATTAGGGAAAAGATACCTATCTTTAACCTTATCTATACACTTCATGATTTTATAAGCCTCTATAAGGTCACCCCGTTAAACTTCCCCACCAGTGTCCTGTACAACCTCATCATGACTTCCCAACACTTCTAGTCATAATAGACAAAGGAGATAGAGATACTGGAAAATCTGCCGAAAGGATTTGCAGAAACAGGTGGCAGTCTAGTAAACTGTCTCTGTGTCAGGAGAGACTGGACAGAATATGGTTTCCTTTCTTTGTGAAGAAGTCTGATGATCTAAAGGCTTTTAAAATTATGAAGGAATTTGAGAGTATTGATGTAGAAAAGGTGTTTCTACTGAGGCTAGAGTGCAGAACTAAGGGCCATCATTACTAAGCAGTCACTAATTAATCAAATAAGGAAATCAGAATTCCTGGTTTGCCCAAAGGGAGTTGAAAAATAAGGTTCAATACCAAGTGCATAGTTAAAGCAAATAGCATAGATATCTTCAAGGAGAAATCAAGATGACCGTATGTCAGAGAAAGGAAGAGATACATACTGCAGATAATGTCCAATGAAGTAGGCTCAGAGCAGGCATATATGGAGCATAAACCCTGGCATAAACTGGATATTTTTGTGCAGGAATTTGACACAATGTTAGCTATCATCATGGACATAACTGACAATGTAGTCCACCTGCAGAGCTAATAGACCTAAGAGATGTTCAGTGAGGCTTGATTCTGGCTGTGTGAGACCTTGTGTAAAGCAGAAAGCGTTCATTTTGCTCCCCTTTTCATCAACTGCCCTACGATTGAGATGGGGTGAGGATGAGGAAGATGGACATGAGGTAGTGAAGCAAGGGGGAGGGGGACTGGTGATGAAGGGAGGGAGTAGATGAGTGACTATGAGACTGATGGGATTTTGAAGGAGGGAAAAATGGGGTAGCTGGTGAAGGGAGCGAAAAATCCGTATCGTGAAAGGTAAGGGAGTTGGCGGTTGGTTGTGAAGGGAGGGTTAGATGTGGTGGTGAGGGGAGGGGATGGTGGTGGTGGTGATGAAGGGAGGAGGGATGGGGTTTAGTAGAGCAGAAAGGAGGGATGTGTTATGGTGAGGGGATGTGGAGATGGAGGATTGATTGGGAGATGGGAGGAGAGTGATGTTGTAAGAGGGAAAGATGAGCTTGTTGGTGAAGGCTGCAGAAATGAGGAGGGGTGATGAAAGAAAGAGGAGATGGGAGACGCGATCAACATTTTTCAAACACATTGTTCAAACTGAAGTTCCTTCAAAACTCACAAATTTTCAACCAGGGTCACACTAAGTACGAAGCACAGAATAAAAACTGAGAGCTACTGGCTTTGAAGGTTTAAAGAATGTTATGGGAGTTAGGTGGGAAGTAATTTTCAGTGGAACCTGTGCCACAGTCTTTTCCCCTTGTACAATCTGCATTTATAAGTACATTTACAGAATAATCATCACACCCCACAACTTCTATCCCTTTATTTCATCTCACCCGTGCCTATCACCTAAACCCAGCTCCCATATCACCACCCCAATTCGGTCTCTCCACCCACATTCATTGGCCCCAATCCCCCATAGCTTCTGATTATTCACCTGCTGTAAAGTACAGAGCTAAAATCAGGGCCAAAATCTTTGTGCTGCATTCCTTACAAACACAACTGCTCTTAAGTAACCACGTTCCATGGTTATCGATGCGGCCACTGCCTCCTGCGGGTTAATTTCCACCTTCAGTGTCTGGATGGTAAATTAGGAATGGATGGATGAAATATACCTCAAGGATTCTCCCAAGCATGCATCCTTTGCCGCTCTATCTTCCTTGTCTACATGTGACCCATTGGCAACATTATTTTCTGTGGCTTGCTGATTATGTCCAGCTCTACCTTTCCAGCTCCTATTCTGTATCTTAATGTTGGCTCCAAGAACATAGACTTCTTGTTTGACACTTACTTACTGGGTTCCAAATCTTTCAGATTGAAACATTACTCCTCGCTAAAGTTGCCATCAACAACCTTAATCACGCACCATGTCTGCTTCCAGCTCCTTTGCAGTTACTGTCTCAGGAAAGCATTGAAACCTTGACCATGTCACCAGCACAGATTCATATGGTATCCATCATAGGTTCCCTATTATCCACTGTGTAGCATTGCTTGCCTGTGCTCCCACTTTAGCCCAATTGTTTGCATCTTTATGCAGGCTATTTCCACCATTTGACAGTTCCATCACATTCCAGGATGCATCTCATTCTCTTCCCTCTGTGAAACTCATTTTACCCAAAACCACGCTGCCTGTACTGTACCATACATACACACGAAGGTCTCAAATTGCCCAGCATGCCCAGATAGCCTGGGAATACAGAGTCTTACCCAACCTTTGGCCAGACCTATTTCATGGCTGGCAGGCTGATGCAGGGAACTTGACAACAGGAAGTGACAGATGGAGAATGATAGGAACAGGTACTCACTGGGCAAAGGCTGTGAGTTGGCTGAGGGAGATTGTGGATGGATGGAGTTGATTGGGGATCAGGTGGGGAAGAGAAATGATTCACTGGATGAACAAAGGGCTGATTCAGGAATTTAGTCCAGAGACGAGAAGGGCTGTGAAAAGATTCTGCATGGGGCATTTGGGGAGATCCTCTGCTCCAACTGCCACACAAGGAATTGTTATGACAGAAACAATCTTACACAATGTAACAACCTCTTCTCACCCATCAAGGCCTCCTCCCAGGGCTCTACTGTCAGGTGTTCCACAGTACGGCACAACTCTGTGATGTAAATTCAGATCATGTTTGGTGTTGATGGTAGTACCCAATTGGAAAAGCAGCTCCCTATCTCCCTGTAGATAAGGTACAGTTTGGCAATAACAGTGCGAGGCACGGCCGGTAATTCAATGTGACCTAATTTTAACTGTTGCTATGCATCTTTTACATCAAACACAGAACTGCAAGTGCTGGCGATCTGAGATAAAAACAGAAGTTCCTAGAGAAACTATGCAGGTCTAGCCAGTATCTGTGGGGAAAAAGCAGAGTAAATCATTCAAGTCCAGTGACTCTTCATCAGACCGTACCATTAACTCTGCTTTCTTTCCACAATGCTGCCAGACCTGCTCAGTTTCTCCAGCAATTTCTGTTTTCGTTGGCTATGCATCATTTCTCATTTGACAAGTTGTTGATTACCCTACCTGCTATTGCCATCTTTGATCCTTGGTGTATTTCTGGATCAATTATGCCTCTGAAGAATCTTGAGAGGTTGCTTTCTACCTTGAATGCAGTACGTAAGTGCAAGTTGTTGTTGCAACTCATAACCTCTCTTTTTGAGTCTCTCTTGACAATGGAAATGCTGGTGTGTAGAAAATCTAAAAGAATAATCGACAATTTTTTTACAATTGATTATGTGGATTGCTGAGAAAGATGATTTTGAGACACTATGGAAGGACAATGAAGTAATCAAAGTTGTCTTTATTCATATTGTTAGAGTTTCAGTTTGACTGTCAGTCCTGAGGAAGAACCACAACACAATTTCTCTATAAAAAGTGAAGCACATGACAACATAGCGTTTCTCATGGCCAACACCCATTGTGGGATGTTAGCATATAGACTATCAAACTGTGCAGGAGATTCCAATGATGATGAGTGAAGAATCCTGCAGGATGTGCCAGCCTTGAATTCCAAAATAGGCTGTCAACAGATTACTCTTTTTGTAAGGAGTTTGAATTTGTTTAATTTACTTCTTCGTTTTAAAATCTGACTGATTCTGAGATTCAGATATATACATATCAAGTATTCCTGAGCAACAGATCTACAGTCGCCATCATTTCACATTTAACACAATTGTGAAATGAGCTTCCAAATATTACAACCCAACACACAACATCTTTCTATTAGTGGGATTTCTCCCAATTGGAATTGCCTGCGGATGATTCTGCGTGAAGGAGCAGCCTGAACCATATTGTTTCTTTCAGTCTCAGAACCAAAAATATCTGACATTTGATCATCTTGCTTGTAGTCATTGTTAAACGGTTCATGTCCATAATTCAGTTCAAGCTGTCGAATCTTATTGTTGTTGTTCATTCTCTGAATTGTCTTCATGTTTATTTTCTTGGCGTGGTCATTTCCGCTGGTGGCTTGGGCATAACCTGGAAGAGAAACCAAATTCCAGCAGTGAAATGGGAGTATTATGGATTTAATCCTCCCAACTGTTTGGAGTGCAGCAGGGAGACAGGTGGGCTGGTAAATGGTGGAAGAAAGCATCAGGAGGGAACATTAAATCTGCTAAGCACCGGACGTTGAAACAGTAGTTAGATTCAACTCAGGCCTATTTCAATTTATACATCGCAAAACTCCAACTTGCAGATTACTTATTCTCCGGATATACATAAAGCCAGTCTTTGCCCAATTATCCCTGAAAAAACACATAACTATGACCTGTTCTCCAGTTCCATTTAGTCTCAGTATTCTTGATAGACCATTTTGCATGAAAATAATGGGCTTCCATGAAGGGAAACTACCAAAGACACAGCACACCCTAGCCCAACGCCCCTAATCCTGATCAATGGGGTCTGCCTTCTCGGCTTCCCCAATAAAAAGCCTCAGTGATCTTTGAAGACATGTCAACTTTGAGATTTCCAAACTGCAGGGCGTCTGATTGAGTCAACAGCTCTGGGAGGCGGGCTACCATCCTCCAGTGGGAGGCAAGATGTTGCACCATTGGTGAGGTGTTGGTTCCTATTTTTTAGCCACAGTGGCAGAACTTGGTCCTTTCTGACCTATTATTTAGACTGTTTTGATGCTCTTTTCCTCTGAACCAATTATCCCACCGCTATAGATGCGTTATCATACTTTGCAGTTTTTTTGTGACTGAGTAATTAAAGTTGCTTTGGGCAGGGAGTGAGCTGCCATTTGATCCATGCCATGTGACTGAACAGTGAGGCCCAAGTGCTCCTCACTATTGAACTCCCAGCTTTAATAAAATAAAACCAGTATATCCAAGCAGGCAAACTGGGGGAGCCAAGGTCAGGCTGCATGCTAACATTGCAGTTCCCTTTAGGTAAGTAATGTTAGGGAGGAGGACAAGTCGGACGTACAGCAAACGGGGATAGGTTGAGAGGACGACGCATGTCGTGATGGAGACCACTTTGCAACCTTCAGTGGTAGAAGCGCAGTGTGGCCAACCTTCTATAATACAGTTCTCCAGCTCCTTCTGACTCCACACTCAGATGAGTAAATGTCAAAAACTTCCTTTTTATTGACCGACAAACCTGCGATTTGGTTTAATGGAGTGCAGCCCTGGCCGGAATAAATTACCTCAAGGCAAAGCACTCTTCAAGAGGCCTTAAACTGGCATTAAGCCTCTAATTTGTATGCACTTTGGCCCAGTTTTTTTCTGAATATGATGGATGACACATCTTCAGTAGAAAATGTGTGCACTCTACCTGGCACCACAGTGGATGCTTAAGAGTTAAATTATTTCAAGTAGCTAAATTCAAAGGGATAATAATCAAACAGATCACTTCAAGATGTATCAATATATCAATAAAGGGATATTAATAATTGCCAACTATGTCATAGGTTGACCACACTTAACTAGGCGATTACAGCCAGAAGATTTCCAGCAGTGGCCTCTCTTCTAGAACAAACACCGTTACATTTGGAATATTCCAAGAATTTATCCTTGGCTCTCCTTCATTTGTCATCTGTAAGATACACCTCTGAAAGTTATCTGCTGACAGGAAGTAGTTTTCACATGTATGCTGGAGATGTATTACTCAACCTTTTCACTACATTTCCTCATCACTCCTTTAACATGGACGTTTGCCTAACATACATTGTTCATTCCTCCAGCTGAACAAAAGCCATTATGATTTCTGTATACTTGTCACTAATTCCAGCCTCTCTACACACTCTATCTGAGGCTGCCTTAGTCTGTCCATAACCTTGCAGTTCAATTTGACTCTGAGATGAGCTTCTGTCCCATTTCTTCTCTCGCACGAAATGAGCCACATTGCTCCTGTGTAACATAGTCTGACTGAACATATTCAAAGATGCATTTTCAAGCAATATTTTGAAATGGCAAATGTAAATTTCCCTCCACTTTAATTTTAATCCTTTCAAAATATTAGTGATAACTCATTTATCAAGCATGTGCAATTGCGGAACACATCTATGAATTTATGTTAACAAAGTTCAGGTAGCATCTTGCCCTCAATTTGACCAGATGAGTGAGGAATTGTAGTATACTTTAATGTACAGACAGTGCATTAAGGATTAGATTTATTGTTCAAATGAGGAATGTACTGGACATCAGCTGAATAAAAGCAGCTGGTAGAAGACAATAGTATGGTCAGATCAAAGGTCAGTTGGCTGGATGGGAGGCTGTACTACAAAGTGGTGTTAATAGTGGAGGTTTTCCCGCACTGACTGAGGTTTCTACGAAGGATTTTACTGCCTTAACATTGCCTGAGGCATGGTCAAACTCAGGTTATAACCACCACCAGTTCTGTGTGTCTGTCTGTAGTATGACAGCAGCCCTATGGTCTGGTCAGACTATGGTTACTTTAATAACGCATCATTTATCTTAACTTTGGATACTGTTTATGCAAAATCAAATTCAGATTCTGGAAAGGAGAGTAAAGTAGCCAGAGATGAAAAGGGAATCTGAAAACAGGGTAAGTGGCAGATACATGATAGAGATTGGTGCAAGTTATAAATAATGAAAAGCTGGACAGGAAAGCACAGGGAGAAACTATTAGGAATGTGATAGAGTCCCTGCAGTTTCAGATCACAGGAAGTAAAAATTGTCAGTGTTCAGCACAAGGAGAACTCCAGGAATTTAGATGACATGGGTGCAGCTGAGGGGCAGTTAATTGATTGATTTGATTGATTGATTTTATTGTTACACGTACCAAAATACAGTGAAAAGCTTTGTTTACGAGCAGTACAGACAGACCAGAGCAAGCAAAGGATGTGCAGATCAAAAAGACTTAGAGGCATACAGGTCAAATTGCAGGTTACATTATTTGAAGCTAGAGTCCATTCAACAGTCTGATAATGGCCAGAAAGAAACTGTTCCTGAACCTGCTTGTGCATGTGTTCAGTCCTCTGTATCTTCTGCCTGATGGAAGAGGTTGTAGGAGGTCATTACCAGGATGCGATGGATCCTTGACAATGTTGGCCACCTTTGGGCGGCAGTGAGCTGTGTAAATAGAGTCTATGGATGGAATGTTGGCTACCATGATGGTCTGGGCTGTGCACACCACCTTCTGTAGTTTCTTACAGCCCTGGGCAGAGCAGTTGCCATACCAGGCCGTTATGCACCCGGACAGTATGCTTCCAATGGTGCATATATAGAAGCTGGTGAGGGACCTTATGGACATGCTAAATTTCCTGAGCCATCTGAGGAAGAAGAGGTGTTGTTGTGCCTTCTTGACTGTTGCAGCTACATGGGAAGTCCAGGACAGGTCATCGGTTATTGTCACTCTGAGGAACTTGATGCTCTTCACCTTCTCAACCTCAGTCCCGTTGATGCAGGTTGGGGGGGGGGGGGGAGCGGGGAACATGTTGTCCTTTCTCCTTTCTGAAGTTGATAATCAGTTCTTTAGTTTTGCTGACGTTGAGAGACAGATTGTTTTTATTGCACCATGTCACGAAGCCCTCTATCTCCCTTCTGTATTTTGACTCGTCGTTGTTAGATAACCAAACCACTATGGTCATGTCATCAGTGAACCTGTAGATGGCGTGCATTCGGAATTTGGCAACACAGTCCTAGGTGTACAGGGAGTACAGTAGGGTGCTAAGGATATTGAGGTGGAATATAGGGTAGCTCCAGAATTGGGTCATGAAGAAGTGGCCTTGTAAGAAAATTTATATGGTATCCCTGGCATTATTTGGGGTCAGGGGCATGCCTTGTTTTATGACGGCAGGGAAAGTTGGGGTCTACCGAGATGAGGAAGGGAAAGAACACAATGACAGGATCTAGTACAATGATTGCTGGTTGACTCCCCAGACACTACAACCATCGAGACAGATGTGGCCTATAAAACAGAAAAAGGTTTGGTCCATCCCCAGCAGAAAGATCCAGGACCATTGCAAAGTGATTTTTTTACTCCCCATTGGTGATCAATTACAGGAAATGCTGGCCATTGTGTTGAAAAGTGAAGGGCTGCATCTGTCTATTTTGCTAGCACAGGACTGACATTGGGGAAGTAATAACTATGATGAGAACAAAATGAAAAAAACTAACCCTTTCTCAGTAGATGGGAAGCTGTATCAGAGCATGTTAGCAGTCATTAAATTGGGAGGAGGCACCACAGGTGGGTTGCAGGATTGAACTTTAGTGATGTTAGGACATAACCAGGACAGCACATTCTTCAAGATTGTGCATACTAGACAGCTAGCAGGCAAGATGCTGCATGCATTTTCAGATAAGTTACGACCATATCTCTGAAAGTACTGGAGGAGAATCTAGCCCATGCCCAGTTAATAAGGGCTTTCAGGAATCATTGGTTGAGGACCCTAGTAGCTAACAGTTTGCCATAGACTAGGATGAGAGCAGAATCATGATTTGACCCTGAGAACGTGACAGACAGGGGGTTGGGGGTCGGGGTGTAGTTGTTTTGAAGAATCTATATCTGGCTGATAAATTGGACTGCGGAAAATAATTAATAAAAGGGAACAAGATGAAGGCAAGTGTGGGTGTTCAAAACAAATGGAAACAAGAAAGACAGATACAAGCCATGTTTTATTTGTAAATGATCAGGACATGGGAGAAGAGACAGTGCAAGTTCCCAAAAGGGGGGAAGTAGAATATGGATTCGCCCAGGGTCAGTACCATTGGTAGTAGGGGCAGAGATAGAGCAGGTGGAAAACACAGTAAAACGTCTAGTGCCTCCATTACAGCAGAGTATCAGAGAAAACTCGATACTGCTATGCACAACAAGAGACCAGTGCATCCACATTTTCTCAATGACTAGGCCGTGCCCAGCGCAAGTATCAGTGCTAATATGAAAACAGAAAGTGCTGAAGAAACTCACCACACTTTCAGACCCAAACCTATGTGAGAAGTCCTTTTTCTCACTATATATACTTCTCTTACAATTCACTTTAAATCTCTGCCCTCTCGATCATGATCCTTTGATGAACAGGGACTATTTCAGTTCTAAGGAAGGGTCACTCAACCCGAAACATTCATTCCAATTTCTGTCCACAGATGCTGCCAGACCTGCTGAGCTTCTCCAGCAGATGGTATACCAGTTCCACGAGTACACAACTTGTCAACAGCCCACAGGAGAGCCTGGGCAAACTCATATAGTCCCAGTAGATCACTCCTCAGCAGGCTCTGCAGATCATGCTAAAGTTTGATAAAGCAATCAACAATGCCTTAGGCCAGAGAGTTCAGAACCGAGTCAACTTCAGATGCTTTTTGAATATGTGCAAATTCTGTGATAATGGTTGGACATTTGCCCTAAATTAGGTCAAATTTTGAGGGGTCACTGATTTAATTAAAATAAGCAAAGTGAAGATTGTAGCATGTGATGCCAAAAATACTCGTTTAAATGCTCAAGATTAATCTCCAAGTGGATAAAGATCTTTCAGTGAAACAGCATCCACACCAGACGTATTGTGAACAATTTTGATTATTAGATATCAGCTTCCTGATCTGTATCTGCTTCAACACAGCACAAGTAGTGGGGGTTAAATGTATCCCAATATGTTCAATGTCCATGGGAATAATATTTTATAAATTCAACATCTGGCTTTTTTAATGTTTGAAATATAACCCTGTAATAAAGCTTTTCTTAAATATGAAAGAAAAGAAGTGTGTTAAACAGGATTTTTCCTTATGAAGACCGTGCTGGCTGTCCCTAATTAGGTCATTTTGGTGATATGACTTTTAATCCTAACTCGGATTATTGTTTCTAGAAGTTTTTCTCTGCCAAAGTTGAACTGACTTCTCTGTAATTTTTGAATGTATCCTTACAACATTTTTTTCAAACAATGGTGTAATGTTTGCAATTCTCCAGTTCTCTGGCATCAGGGAAAACTGAAAGATCGTGGTAATGCCTCTGCAATTTCCACACTGAATTCCATCAATGTTCTTGGATGCATGTCATCTGATCCTGGTATCCTGTCAACTCTAAGTACCAACAGGTTGTAAAATACCTTCTCCTTACCAATTTCCAACACATCTAGTGAAGGAGGTTCCTCCTCTGTCACCATGTCTTGGCAAACATTTGTTCCTTCAGTAAAAATAAATGCAAAACATTCAGTCGCTATTGCAGCTGTGACCCCTATTTCCATGCACAGATCTTCTTTCAGTCCTAATTTGGTCATACTCCTCCATTTATTATTTATTATTATTATTTATTACTTATTATTTACATACATAAGGATGACTTCAGGATACGCCATTACATTAGTGTGGTCAGTTAGCTCAGTTGGTTGAACAGCTGGAGGGTAATGCCAATAGAGTGGGTTTAATTCCTATGCTGACTGACATTACAGTAAAGGTCCTGTGTCCTCAACCTTTCCCTTTGTTTGAGGTGTGGTGACCCTCAGATTAAACTTGCCACCAATTCTTTCTCTCTCTCTTTCTCTCTCTATCTCACTAATGAGAAAGTGGGCCTTTGCTACTTAATAGTTACCAGCATTTTTTCATATTCCAGCTTCTCACCTCTTATTTTGTTTTATCAATTTTCACCTTGTTTCTCAATTGTAATTTTGACCTAACACCTGTAATAAAAAGTTTATTTTTTCTGCTTTATCCTAATTTCCATCTCCTTTAAATCCAAGGATCGCTGGGTTTATTCGCCCTACCTTTTCCTATTGAGGCATTATAAATTGACTGTGTCCAAATTATCTCTCCATTGAAGGTAGTCTATTATTCAGCTACAGCTTTTCCTGTCAATAATTAGCTTGAGTTGATCTGGCTTAATCTGTTCTTGCCTCAATAATGTCAACTTCCATGTTGATAATCATTGCTACTCTGGATTGTCCATTTTCAGTTTCCACCTTCATCCTAAACCTTCTGATACAATGATTACTGTTTCTCTGCCGGGACTTGATTTATTCGGCTACCTCATTCCCAAGAGCCAGGTGTATCACTGCCTCCTTTTTTGTTGGACTGAACACAGAGTGCTGTAGAAAATTCTCCAGAACATAATCTAAGAATGTTCACCTGTCTCTCCCCTGAACAGTACCACTATCTCATTCTATATTTGGGAAATTAACATCCCTCCATTGTAACTATTCTATGTCAATGTGCCACTCTGTACTTTCCTTGAAGATTTATTCCTCTACATCCTTCCTACTGGTGGTACAATAAATACACTGAGCAATGTCATTGCTCTCCTCTTCTTCTTCCTTAGCTCTGGTTAAATCAATTTTGTCCTTGAGTCCTCATGATATCCTCTTTCTTCAGTTCTGTAACACTCTCCTTATCAATACTACCACCCTTCCTCCATTTCTTCCTATCCTACCATTTCTGAACTGCCTGTATACAAGGATATTTAATAACCCTTCCTGCTCTTCCTTCAGTCACATGACAATCTGTGTCTGCAATTCACCATTCCTATTAACAATTCTTCATGTACATTCAATACAATCCTGATTTAGAATGTTTCAATTTCTCCCTTGCTCTAATTCACCTATTTGCTTTCAATTCTCTGTGCTTGTGCTATCTATCTCTCCCAATATTTTTAGCCCATTAGCGCGACTCGCTAATATTCTCTCCTGGTTCCTGTAACCCCTCACAGTCAACTTAAAGCCTCCCAAAAGCTCTGTCAAAATGCCCCACAAGGAACTTAGCCCAGTTCCGTTCAGATATAATCCATCCAGTTTGCACAGGTGCCATAATCCCCAGTGAAAGTCCTGCCATCCCAAGAATGTTTTATTTATATGAAGAGTTAGCATTTGTTTTCATGTAAAGACTTGTGCCAATACAATATAAAGATAAATTCAATATAAATTTGCTCTGTCAAACCAATTGGCTGGACTGCTGGTGCGGTTGCTATAAAGGCTGCGGTTACTTGAAGGACTCTCCCTCAACTGTGGCGTTCTGCCCCTCAGATCACACCATTATCAGTCATCTCCCAAATATGAGAGAGTGGTTCTATGGTCTGTTAGGACCACTGCAGCTTTACCTTTTCTCTCAATGATTATCTCTCCATGATTGTTCTTTGGTATATGCAGGGAGCCACATACGCGGTGAATGAAGGGGAACAAACATTTCACCAGAGATTCTCTGTAAAGTACTTCACAGAGCTAGGTAATATTCCTCTGGCTAAATCCTTCTGTGTACAGCAAATCTTCATGCTATGTACAGGGAATAGCATCACTTGATTCTGCTATTCGAGCCTGCATGAATATAGAAATTTCTGTTCTCATTTACTCATAATCAATTACAACAAAATAATTATTCAGAACACATGGTGTTGCTAAATTTTGCAGACCCTTTTTGTCAGGAAGGATGTGTTAGCAGATAACATAAAAAGGGAGTGCAAAACAATCTTATATTACGATACAGTTCATAAAAAGGATCTTTTTGTTGAGCCTGAGATCATGAAATATTTACAAATATCTTCTATTTATCTTCATTAAATTTAAAGAAGATATCATAGTGTTAGGAAAGGAGGGGTTAGAAAAATTAGATTGGATAATTGCAGATAAGCAAGAGGAACTTAAAAGGTTGGCTTGAAGTAGGATGCTACTCAGCCCAGACAGGGAAAATACTGAGGGATATAAAGATGGAAATTGTGGAATCTTTGGTTGCAATCGATAGAGTTTCCTGAAAGTGCAAATAGCTGCCAGAGGATTTTAGCACCTCTGGGAATGTCCCCCAATTAAGATGGAGATGAGGAGGAATTTATTCCTCTTACAGGGTTTTTATCATTGCAATTCTCTACAGCCTGAGTCATTGAAAATATTTAAGACTGAGTTCAACTAAGTTTTAATCTGTAGGGCTAAAGTGTTATGGAAGACCAGGCAAGAAAGTGGAGTTAAGGACATAGTCAAATGGGAGAGGTGGTGATGCAATGATAATTTGACTGGACTAATAATCCAGAAATTGAGACTAATACTCTGGGGGCTTCTGTTAAAATCTCACATGGCAACTGGTGGAATTTCAGCTCAACTTATGCCAAAATCTGATTTGACAGGTATTTACTGTGATGATGCAGTGAAACTATTGCTTGTTGTGGAAAAACCCATCTGGTTCACTCATTCCTTTAGTCTTACATGCTTTCCTTTGTGTATTTATTATTGAAAAGCTTATGTGCTCAAAGCAAAGGCCTTGCATTGCACTGGTAGTGTTCCAACCTCTTGGCTAGAAAGTCTGCACTCAAGTCCCACCTGTCTTAGATAACACAGCATGGAGCTGGAGGAACATAGCAGGCCAGGCAGCATCAGAGGAGCAGGAAAGCTGACGTTTCGGATTCGGACACTTCTTCGGAAAGAAAGGTTTCTGAAGAAGGGTCCTGACCTGAAACGTCAGCTTTCCTGCTCCTCTGATGTTGCCTGGCCTGCTGTGCTCTTCCAGCTCCACACTGTGTTATGTCAGACTCCAGCATCGGCAGTTCTTACTATCTCCAGCTGATTAACTGATTGGTTAAAAAAAAATCATAAGCTCAAAATATCCTTGTTGCATTGATCAATAAAATGACCTCGACTTTGAAAAATAATGGTGTCTACACATTCACTTGCTAATGATTAATCACTGTTCAGTAGAAGAGTTTCAATACTCACCATATGGATGAGGACGGAGAAGTCTCCATGATGGCAATCCACAGACATTGGATATTTTTTTAACCAATTGTTCACGGCACATCCTTGCCATACGTTGGTTTAAAGGCTTTGCAGAAACTATTAAAGAAGTTAACAATAATCTGATCGCCAGGATGCAAACCAGACACTTCATTGCAGTTCCCAAATGATCAGGTTCAGCCTCGTTCACTCTAAAGCCAACTTCTCCACTCGCAATCTAATAATCTATTGTACCAATTAGACTTGCCTTTATAGGCTGATCTAAATTTGTCTTCCTGTCTGAACCTCTGGTCGGACTGTATTTCTCGACAGCTTCAAAGTATTTTGTTATTTCCTCTCTGTCTTTAACGTTCATATGTTTCTTCTCACTTTTATACCAACTTTAATCCCTTATTGTGACTCATCACTGTTTTTAATTAACTTTTGTCCTTTTTCTAATCCCTTTGATTCCTTTTCAGTTACTCAAATCTGCAACATTGTGACAGACATAACTGCAACTTTTTAATTAACGTTTAGTTTAACCAGTTTGTATTAACATTGATAGCTAACAGCTCTGATGCAAATATTGGTTGAGATCACTATTGGATTGCATTATTAAAGATTCCTGAACTGTCACTGTATTGTTGCTAGTAGCTTTGAGTTCTTTATGTCTGCATTTCCTTAATATTTGACACATTTCCTTATTGGTTGCAGTGGGCAGTCAGATTAAAGAGACACATTTCTAAATAGCATCTTTAAAGTGGACAAATCATAGAATCCCTATACTGTATAAAGAGGCTGACTTGCCCATCAAATCTGCGCTGACTGTCTGCAGAGCATTCCACCCAAACACAGTCCCCTACCCTAGCCCTGTAACTCTGCATTTACTGTGGTTAATCCACCTAGCCTGCACACTACAGACAATTTAGCATGGCCTATCCGCCTAAGCTGCACATCTTATGACTGTGGAAGGAAACCAGACCACCCAATGGAAACATACGCAGACCTGGGGAGAATGTGCAAACTCCACACAGGCAGTCACCCGAGGCTGGAATTGAACCCAGGTCTCAGGTGCTGTGAGGCAGCAGTGCTAACCACTGAGCTGCTCTGGTCTGGATCAGTTGTATCCCATGAAGCTGTGGGAGGCAAGGGAGGATATTACAGTGGTTCTGATCCAAATTTTAAATCCCTCTCTGGGTATGTAGATGAGGGTAGTGGAGTTGGTACTGTTTATATGGATTTCAGAAAAGATTTTGACAAGGTCTCGCATGGGAGACCGATAAAAAAAAGATAAAAACACACGAGATCCAGGTTAACCTGGCAGGTTGGACCCAAAATTGGCTTGGTGGTAGAAGATGGAGGGTGGTGATAGATGGCTATTTGTGTGACTCGGGGCTAGTCAGAGGGATCAGTGCTGGGTGCTTTATTGTTTGTGATATACGTGAACAATATAGAAGAGAGTTTTGGAGAGATGATAAGTAAGTTGGCACATGACATGAAGATTGGTTGAGTGGTTGACAGCAGGTTCATAGTTCCTTGAAGGCGGAGTCACAGGTAGACAGGGTAGTGAAGAACCTGTTTAGTACACTCGCTTTTATTGATCAGTGCATTGAGTATAGGAATTGGAATGTCATGTTGTGGCTGTATAGGACATTGTACCCCAATCAGTGTCATTGACCTACAGTACACAGATGATGCATGTGTATGTGCAAACTCAGAGAATGTACTCCGGCACCTTTACAAATGCATATGACAGCCTGATTGTCAGTCTGAACATCTGCAGGATGAAGGTCCTCCACCAATCTGGCCTGGCATTATGGAGCAAACCTCAGACCACCAATGTTCACGGGGAGGCCTTAGAGAACATTGACCAATTCCAATACTTCAGGAATGTCCTGTTGGCCAAGGCAGCTATTGACAAAGAGAATAAGCATTGCCCTGAGTGTGCTAGCACAGTCTTCAGCTGTCTGAGGAAAAGAGTGTTCAAGAACAACAACATCAGATCTGACACTAACATCATGGTTTACAGGGCTGTTGTTGTTCCTGCCCTCCCATAGGACTGTGTGACATGGCCTGTCTACAGTAGACACTTCAAGGCACTGGAGCAGTACCAGCAATATTGCCTGTACAAGATCCTGCAAATCCACTGGGAAGAAAGACGCACCAACATCAGTGTCCTTGACCAGGCCAACATCCCCAGCATCAAGGCACTGTTAGGTTCCTACTAAGACCGGCAAACAGGAAAGAGGCGGAGACTGGGTAGAAGTCTCAAAAGGTTGCCTTTATTGAAAGCAACTCTTAGCACATCTTTGAGCTTAAGCTATTACATTGAGTAGACATGCCCTTATTATACAGTATTGTAATAGATACTTGTGTGTGAAGGTTGTTTACACAGCATTTTTACAATTATCAGTTCCTTGATGTGATAAACAGATATTTTCTTCACAGAGTACTCACTTATACTGGCTCTCTTACATGGCTAGCATTTATTTCTCTTACGTGGTTTCTGTAGTTTGTTCTGTTTGGGTGTAACAGTGCTTGTTTTTATTCTATTAGGACAATTTCTATAGTAAAATACTTAAAGTTGACCTGTAAAGCACTTAAAACTGATCTTGCAGTTAATCGCGATTGTTCAGTGAAGTGCTTTTACATCACCCGAAACTGATCTGCGGTTACACCCTGTCGTGTGCCTAAGTGCTTTACTATGTTAAAACGTCATGCATTCCCGATATCATTAGTTCCCCTTTTGCGAAGCAAAACCACTAGTGTTGCCATGTAAGTAGCCTTTAAAAACTTAACCCTGATTTTATTAAGTTTCCCTGATCTAATTAAGCCCCCTACATCCCTTTCTTGCTCTGTGGGTGTCCACTGAACCCCACAGTACTGACCACCCTTGATCAACTATGATGAGCCGGGCACATCGTCCGCATAGCTGACAGAAGACTCGTCGAACCAGTGCTCAACTCCCAGCTTCGAAAGGGCAGGTCAACTCGACATGGGCAGAGTAGCACTTCAGTGACACCTTCAAGGCCTCACTGGCGAAGCCTGGCATTCCCACAGGCACCTGGGAATCAAGCACCCAAGAACATCTAAAGTGGAGGAGGACCATCTGGGAAGGCATCGAGCACCTTGAGACTTGCTGTTTGGAAAATGCGGAAGATAGGCGAAAACAGCAGAAGGAGAATGCTGCCACACCAACACCCTACATGCCCCTTCCAGTGACCAGATTCTACCCCAAGGTACAACAATGTCTGTGGAAGCCACATCGGCCTGTACAGCCACCTACAGACTCACCCTGAGAGTGGAACAGAGTCATCCTCTTTTGTGAGAGACCGCCAATGAATGAATTAATGAATCAAAGACATTGGTTAGGCCACTTTTGGAATACTGTGTTCAATTCTGATCTCCCTGCTATAGGAAAGATGTTGTGAAATTTGCAACGGTGCGGAACAGATTTACAAGGATGTTGCCAGGCTTGAAGAGTTTGAGCTATTGGGAATGATTAAAAACACTGGGGCCATTTTCCCTGGAGTGTCGGAGGCTGAGGGGTGACCATATTGAAGTTTATAAAATCATGAGGGCATGATTAGGGTAAATAGCCCAGGTCTTTTTCCCAGAGTAGTAAAATCCAAAACTAGACAGCATGGATTTAAGTTGAGAGGGCAAAGATACAAAAGAGGCCTGAGGGATAACTTTTTCATGCAGATGGTGGTGCATGTATAGAATGAGCTTCCAGAGGAAATGGTGGAGGCTGATACAATAACATTAAAAGGCATCTGGATGGGTATATGAATAGGAAGGGTCAGCATAGACTTGATTGGCCAAAGAGCCTCTTCTGTGCTGTATGACTCTGTGACTCTATAACCTTACATTGAGCTGATATGTCATCAAGTGTAACAAGTCCCTCAAAGTGTTGCCATGAATGAAGACAAGAACACAGCTAGGTCTCAGTAGGCTTCAAAAGTCACAAAAATTGGATGACAGATAATGGGTAGAATACCACAATTGTGAGACATTGTGGACACTTGCTAAAAGGTAGTGAATCCTG
This sequence comes from Ginglymostoma cirratum, assembly GCA_024137785.1. Taxonomy (NCBI): domain Eukaryota; kingdom Metazoa; phylum Chordata; class Chondrichthyes; order Orectolobiformes; family Ginglymostomatidae; genus Ginglymostoma; species Ginglymostoma cirratum. Next base: position 29,723,720 of record JAHRHZ010000024.1, read on the forward strand.
ACACTTGCTAAAAGGTAGTGGATCCTGTGGGGATGGGATGTGGAAAGCAGTCATGATGGCAATAAGAGAGAAATAGCACAGGAGATACAATAGGATGAGGGGTTGGAAAGGATAATTGTCAAGCGACTAGCAATAGGTCTATTGCTACATTGTATTGTTGAGTAAATGGATTATGCCAAGCTCGGTGTTCAGGAAAGAAATATTAAAGGAGGACCTTTCAACATGGAGCCACGAATGGGATTGGATACATGAGATAGAGTTACATTACCAAATACTGGAAAGGGACCAGGAAGCCAAATACAAACTGATAACTTTGAACATGTACTTCAGGCAGGACAAAGATTGTGTAGTTAAAGCCTTCCTTGGCATCAGGAGCAGTTGACTGAAGGAAAGACCAATCTTCAGGAAAAGAAGGAGTCTTACCAGCACTTTTATTGCTCTATCCTGACCCCTAAGCTGCACCAAATTTAGAATCTCCCCTCTGTCCTTCCTGAGGGTATAACTCTGCTTGAAACTTGAGGATTACAAAGGCTCCATGTTCCAGGATCAGACCCTACAACTCAGTTAGATCCCGAACCTGTCTCCCAGGACCTGATGTCCCAAGAAGACAGGACTCAGAACTGACCCTCAAACAATTCCATGGTGTAAGATAGAATATAGTTCAAAAGATTACGATGCATGTTACAAGGTTAATGCAATGATCATAGGTGACTAAACTCTCAGGAGCACAAGAGCTCATCCTTTGTTATTGTCCAATAAGTTTGAGATTTTTTTCAACTTGTCTGAAGGAAGGCAGTGGCTGCAGAGTGATGGGTTACCTAATTGTGGTACCATTGTACAGGAAGACATTCAAGTGAACGACTGAAAAAAAAATTCATAGCGGAAGTAGGAGACGGCACAGTCGGAAGGATTAGCACTGTTCTCTGCAGCAAAGAACATGAGTGTAGGTGCTACCTGCCCAGTGCCAGGGTTCAAAATATCTGCTGGATGGCAACTAGTAGTGGAAGGGGATGGGTCCAGTTGTCATGGTTCACATTGATACCAACCACATAGGCAGGAAAAAAGAGATTGTGCTTAGGCAATATGAGGCAGTAGGTACCAAAGTAAGAACCAGATTTTAAAAGTCATTATTGCTGGATTATTACTTGAGTCAAATGCGAATTGGGAGAGGAGAAATTAGAGACATCAATTGTGGCTGAAAAACTGGTGTTGAAGAAGAGAGTTCTGGTTTCTGGGAAACTGACATCAATACTGAGGAAAGTAAAATTGTGAATCAATGAAAGCAAAGCTGGCTAAAGTGAAATGTCAAATTACGTTAAAGGTTATATCAATGGAGACACAGTGGTAAACGTTTGAAGAACTTATCAAAATGTACAGAATGGATACATTCCAATAGCAAAAACATAATTTCAAGGTGCACACCCAGCATCCATGGTTAATAATCAAATTAAAAATAATATATATCAGATAGAAAAAGTACATAATTTCACAAAGATGAGGGCCAACCAGAAGATGTAGATAGAATATTAAAAATGGCAAAGATGGCTAAAAGTGTAAAAAGGAGGGGAAAAATTAGAGTATGAGAAAAAACTAGCTAGAAGTATAGGAAGTTTAAGAAAATGAAGCTGGGTTTGGGAAATAAATAGCCAAAGATAAGGGTATGGCAAATGAGTTGATCAGTTATCTTGCATCTGCGTTATAGAGGACATAAATAACATTTCAGATATAAATTGAGAAACGGAAGGGAGGAAGTAACTAAGGAAAATTACAATCACCACAAAAGAGGTACTGAATAAGTTCTTGGAATTGCAGAGAGACAAGTGGCCAGGTACTAATTGACTTGATTGCGGGCTCTTAAAAGAGGTGGCTAGTTAGATAGTTTATGGGTTGGTTGTAATTTTCCAGAAACTCTCTTGATTTGGTAAAGGTTACATGAGCAAATTTAACTTCTTTATTCAAAGAGAGAGGGAGACAGAAAGTAGGAAATGCCAGGCCAGTTAGCTTAAAATCTATTGTAGGGAATATTTTAGAAGCTATTATTAAAAAAAAAGTCATAGCAGCACACTTGCATAAGTTTGTAGTATTCAGGCAGCAGCAACATGGTTTTGTGATGGAGAAATCATGTTGAAACAATTTACTGGAGTACCTCGAATAAGTAACATGTGGCAACCAGATGGAATTAACGTACCTAGAGTTCCAGAAAGTGTTTGATAAACTGTCACATCCAAGGCTTTGCAAAAAATAAAAGCTCACCATGCAGAGAGTAACAAGTTGGCTCAGGTAGAAGATTAGCTGGCTACCAGGATGCAGACAGTAGGCAAAAATGAGCATTTTCAAGTTCACAAGATGTAAGACAAATGGTACACATAGGGTTCAATCTTGAAAACTCACTTGTTGAAAATTCATGAATTGTTTAAATGAAAAGTATGGCTGCCAACTTTGCTGATCACACAAAGATAGTTAGGAAAGTAAGTTGTGCAGAGGACATAAGGAGTCAGTAATATATAGACATAGTAAGTGAACGAGCAATGATCGGGCAGATTGATGAAAATTTGGGAAAATGTGAAATTATCCATTTTGGAATGTCATATTAAAAAAAGAAGTATATAATTGTGATATATAATAGATACAATAGATAATAGATAATATAATATAATAGATAATAGATTAAAATAGTGAGAGACTGTAGACCTCTGAAATGCAGACGGATCTGGGTGTCATAGTGTATGAATTGAAAAGGTTACCATGCAGATGCAGCAGGTAATTGGGAATGTTAATTGAATGTTATCATTTTTATGAGGTGAATTGGATACAAAAACTTATCCTTCAGTTATACAAGGCATTCATAAAACCATTTCTTGAGTACAGTGTACAGTATTGGTCATCTTATTTAAGTAAGGATGGTAAATGCATTCAAACAGTTCAGTAAAGGTTTAACCATTATCTAGAATGGGTGGGTTGTCTCATGAGGAAAACCTGACCAAGCTATCCATTCCAGTTTAAAATAATAAGAGATGACTTCTTTGAAACATATATGATCTTGAGGGGTTTTGATGGGTGGGATGTGGATCAGATGTTTCTTCTTGTAGAAGAATCTAGAACTAGGGCTCACTATTTGAAAATCAGGGATCACCCATTGAAAGCAGACATTAGCCAGTTTTTGTTTCTTTCATAGCAGGTCATGGGTCTTTGGAACTGTTTTCCTAAAATAGGGGTGGAAACACCCTGAATATTTTTAAGGAAGTGATGGATAGATTGTTGCAAAGCAAGGGGATGAATGGTCATCAGGTGTAGGCAGGAATGTGGTTTTGGGGTAACAATCATTTCAGTGATGATATTATTAAATGGTGGTATTGGCTTGAGGATTCAGATGGCCTATTCCCGTTCCTTATACATACGTTCATAAGAAAACAAAATTGGACACCCTTGGGATAACAATTCATTCGCGGGGTCCAAACATGGATTCAGGATTTCTGCAAGGTCCCCACTCACAAGCCTTATTGAATTCTTTGAGGATGTGACAAAACCCATCAATGAAGGTAGACTAGTGGATATGGTGTATATGGATTTAGCAAGGCATTTGATAAGGTTCCAGACGGTAGGCTCATTCAGAAAGTAAGGAGGTATGGGGAATTTGGCTGTCTGGATACAAAACTGGCTGTCCAATAGAAGACAGAGGGTGGTAATAGATGGAAAGTATTCAGCCTGGAGCTCGGTGATCAGCAGTGTTCCGCAAGGACCTGTTCTGGGATCTCTGCTCTTTGTAATCTTTATAAATGCCTTGGATGAGGAAGTGGAAGGGTGGGTTAGTAAGTTTGCTGATGACGCGAAGGTTGGTCAAGTTGTAGACAGCATGGAAGGCTGTTGTGGGTTGCAATGGGACAATGACAGGATGCAGAGCTGGGCAAAGAAGTGGCAGATGGAATTCAACCCAGAGTGAAGTGATTCATTTTGGAAAGTCAAATTTAAATGCAGAATACAGGGTTAATGGCAGGATTCTCGGCAGTGTGGAGGAACAGAGGGACCTTGGGGTCCAGGTCCATAGATCCCTCAAAGTTGCTATCCAAGTTGATAGGGTTGTAAAGGAGGCATATGGTGTGTTGGCTTTCATTGGCAGGGGAATTGAGTTTAAGAGCTGTGAGATTATGCTGCAGCTCTATAAAACTCTGGTTAGACCACACTTGGAATATTGTGTTCAGTTATGGTCACCTCATTATAAGAAGGATGTGGAAGCTTTAGAGAGGGTGCAGAGGGGAATTACAGGATTCTACCTGGACTGGAGGACACGTCATATGAGAAAAGGTTGAGGGAGTTAGGACTCTTCTCATTGGAGCGAAGAAGGATGAGAGGTGATTTGATAGAAGTGTACAAGATGATGAGAGGCATAGATAGAGTGAATAGTCAGAGACGTTTTTCCTGGGCGGAAATGACTAATACAAGGGGGCATAATTTTAAGGTGATTGGAGGAAGGTATAGGGGAGATGTCAGAGGTAGGTTCTTCACACAGAGAGTGGTGGGCATGTGGATTGCTCTGCCGGCAGTGGTAGTGGAGTCAGATACTTTAGAGGCTTTTAAGCTACTCTTGGATAGGCACATGGAGGATATTAAAATGTGGGGTATGCAGGGTAGATTGATCTTAGTAGGATAATAGGTCAGTACAAAATCGTGGGCTGAAGGGCCTGTACTGTGCTGTGCTGTTGAATGTTCTATGTTCTACATGCAAATTGCCTGGGAAGTTTGAACTTCTGATAAGACATTTCCCTGCTCCCAGTGACCTTCCATGATAATATCTGACTCTTAGCTACAGTCTGAGATTTGGGTCAGATCTGATATACTTAGATAAATTGATATAAAGGAAATTATTATCCTAGTTCTGGATAACTGTACAACTGATGGCGGGCATGGTGGCTCAGTGGTTAGCTCTGCTGCTTCACAGCACCAGGATTGATTTCAGTCTCGAGCAACTCTCTGTGTGGAGTTCGTACATTTTGCCCATGTCTGGGTTTCCTTCAGGTGTGCTGGTTTTCTCCCACAGTCCAAAAATGTGCAGGCTAGCTGGATTGCCCGTGTTAAATTATTCATTGTGCCCAGGAATGTGCAGGCTAGCTGGATTAGCCATGGAAAATGCAGGGTTACAGGGGTCGGATGGGCGGTGTGGGTCTTTTCGATGGTCAGTGTGAACTCGATTGGCTGAATGGCCTACTTCCACACTGTGGGGATGCTATGATGATCCACCCATGGATTCACTCCATCATTGGGACTACAGACAGTTCCTCTTATCCCCAAATAAACCCACAGAGCATCTCCTACCTTCTGATTCACTGACACATTACTCTCCAACTGACTGAGTTGGCTGACTACCAAATTACAAGCCCTCTACATCAACTATGTCCATCAGTCTTCCACTTACACTGGACCAAACCTCTTATCCCCACCTCAACCCAAGTACCACTACTGACAATGCCAGCTCTCACCATTTGACTTTCTTCCGTGACCAGATTTAATTACCACACGATCCAACAAATGCTCATGTGACACCAGTTGACTAGCCCCACCCTGGCCAATTCTCCTACCCTGACCACACCCTGACCCCCCCCCCACCACCACCACCACCCCCCCTCCCCCCGCCACTCAGGTATCCACCTCACTCACTTATTACTTTACACATTTACCACCCCACCCATTTCATACCCGACTTCACTTGCCAACTTCACCTGCCTGCCACTTTACCTACCTGAAGCCTATCAACCAACCCAACCATTTAACCATTCATTTATTCATTCACTCCTGGAATCCTTCGCTCAAACAAAAAAAAAACTCACTTCCCCACCCCCAACTCCCCAAACACAGCTTCCTTTCCTCAAGACTATCAGTTTCCCATATACCCACTGACTGCATGAAAGCCTGCAAGCTGGTTGAAGTCAATTGTACTACAGCTTACTCACCCAATCCACAATAACCTGCTCTACCCACATTCTGCCTTGCCTTCCTTCTCAGTGCCCTATGTGCCGCAAGCTCACTGAGCAGGATCTACCTGTGGAAATCCGCCTGATCAAGGAATAAGAAATATACGAAGTCATCAACAAGTCCCTTGTGACAAATCCGGTCAGTCAAAAGGCAAGCTTTGAACTTCCACAGCGAGAGAGGTATTTTGGTGAACAGGTTTAGGACAAGCCAGGCCCCTGCGCAGCCAACTTCTATCGCAGGGACCTCAGTACAAACCTGTCATGCACTTATGAAGAGACACAGACAGCATTTCATTTTTGGAACATAGGAATGTAAGTGGATCATTCAGCCCCTGAAGCCTGTTCTGCCAATCAAAGAGATCATAACTGATCTGTGGCCTAACTCAATATATGTCCTATTGGCCCATATTCCTTAATGCCTTTACTTAACAAAATTTCATCTATCTCAGATTTAAAATTAACAACTGATCTAGCATTAACTACCATTTGCGGTAGACAGTTTCAAACATCTACCATTCTTTGTGTGTAAAAGTGCTTCCTAGCATGTTTACTGTACAATCTGGCCTAGTTTTTAGATTATATCCCCTAGCTGTACAAGATCCAACCAATGGGAAAAACTTATCTTTATCCACTCTGCCTTTCATTGATAATATCTTAAAGACTTTAATCAGATCACCCATTAACCTTCTAAATTCTGGAGAAAATAGGCCTAATTTGTATAATATCTCCTCATAATTAAACACGTAAAGTCCAGATATAATTTGTGCAAACATATATCGTAATTTCCTCCAAGGCTGGTACATCCTTCCTAAGGTGTGGTGCCCAGATCTGCTCACAGTAAATCATGGCATCTAACCAGGGTTTTATATAACTGCAGCGTAACTTCTGCATCCTTATACTCCAGTCCTCTAGATGTAAAGGATAGCATTCCATTAGTCTTCTCGATTATTTTCCACACTCCACAGTTTGTGACAGTTTAAAGATCTGTGCACCTGAACTCCCAAGTCTCTTTTGACATCCACTGTATTAAACCCCATACCATCTAGAAAGTACCCTGATCTACCCTTTTTCAGTCCAAAATAGATTACCTTACACCTACTTACATTGAATTTCATCTGCCACAGCTTTGTCCCTTAACCTTGTCTATCAGTATCCCTTTATAATTTTATGCTATTGTCTACACTGCCTACAATTCCACTTAACTTTGTGTCATCAGCAAAGTTGGATATACATGTTCTCTGCCATTATCCAAGTCATTAATAAATAATGTGAATAATTGATGCCCTGACACTGATCCTTGTGGAAAACACTAATCACATCCTACCAATTTGAGTACCTACCCATCATCCCTACTTTCTGTCATCTGCCTGTCAAGTAATTTCCCAGCCTGTTAGCAATTTTCCCTCAACTACATAGGCTTCTGATATAGAACTTTATCAAAGGCCTTCTGGAAGGCCATCTTCTCATTTATTTATTTACTTATACTCATTCACAGAATGTTGGCTTTACTGGCTGTGCTAGCATTTACTGCCCTTGATATAATGGTGGTGAGCTGCCTTCTTGAATCACTGTCGTTGATTAGGGTAGGTAGCACAAAACTATTAGAGAGGGGTTTCACAATTTTAATCCAGAGACACTGAAGAAATGATGATATATTTCCAAATGAGGATGGAGAAAATTTTGAAAGACATGATGCTCTCATGAAGCTGCTGCCCTTGTCCATCTGGGTGATAGGGCTTGTGAATTTGGAAGGTGCTGATGATGAGGGTTGATGAATGCTGCATATGAGGAAGAAGTGCCCCCTCTTTGGAGAAGCAGGCAGGCTAATCAAGCTAAACTCAATAACTGAGAATGAAATTGATTTGCGCCAGGGATTTGCAATTGTTAACTAAATAAATACTTACTCCACTCACCCATTCAATAGCATTCACACTGCACCTTTAAATTTACCATATGATAACTAATGCCGTAAAAAAGGGGCTTATTATGTTTTCTGCTCCCAAACACTCAAACTCTGCAATGTTGTGACAGTGTCCCATTGATCACTGCACTCCATATTTCTGGAACACCTGGATGGGAGTAGCCAGTAAGAAGTACAGAGCACCATTGAGATGGGAAGATGTTTTAATGGAGCAGTAATCTGCTGATGATTGCTTCTCTATGGAAGATCTTGGTATAGAATAACAAGACAGTCAAATTTCTTATCTTAAAATACTCCATAATAATGTATATGTAAAGGTTGGGAATTTGATAAACTCAAATTGTCAACACAATTTCAAATAGACTTTAATACAAAATCCAGAGTGCAGTAGAGCTTTCTTTATTATTCTTTTAATTAAGGGGACCTTACATCTTGCAAAATGTTATATTTATGTTTATACTCAAAATTTTTCACATTTTAAATTCTATTCCACTTTAAACATTGACTGAGTTGTTATAAATGTCTTACTTGTATCATGACAATTTGGTGTCTCTTACCATGATGATTTCTCAATAAATGGTCATCCATCTAAACTTTGCCAGCTATCAGAACCCAATTATACTCAGATTATCTGCAGCAGAAGGGGAATCCATGGACGCTGTTCTGAAATAATCTATTGTGGGAGTGTTGCACAGCAGCAGTGGGATGAGGGGGAGTGCTCAGAAGAGGAAGCAAGAGGAAGGGTATAAGGGGTGAAGAAAGGTGAGTCTTATCTACCAGAAATGTTGTTGGAAGATACTGGAGCTATTTGCACACTAAAGACAAACAGTTCTCTGGAAAGTAGCTGATCCATCACCAGAAGCACATTCTCCTATCATCATCTCTGAACCATGAAATAAAACATGGGGAAATGTGTCACACTGAACAAAACACTTTGGTCCTGAGAATCAGCTCTTAAACATTAACAAATGAAACTGTCTTCCAGAAGATAATGCTTGTGGTAACATTCTTTACTGTTCAACAATCATTGAACAGTCTCTAACTCTAGAATCTGCATACACAATCCATTCCCTTCCACTCTGCCAACTAATCTACAGTTTCTTTTCAGTAAAATTCCCAGGTTGTTGTTAGATAGTGACACTCCTTATTTGGTATATTTTGAGTTCCTTCAAGGTCTTGAGAATGTCTTCATTTTCGCCCGAAAAATATTTTATTGTGTAATGTTTCAGTCTCCATTACAAAGGAAGGACATACTTGCCTTTGGGGGTTACAACAGAAGTTTGCTGGACTGATTTAGAAAGAGGTACAAGAAATAGGCCTTGCCCGTATACTCTGCAGTGTAGAGAAAGGGAAGGGAAATTCAATGAAATATAAGAGTCATACCAGCCTTGAAAGGTTAACTCTGTTGCTTACATCACAGGTGCTGCCGGACTGGCTGACATTTTCCAGTACTTTTTTGTTTTTAATGTCAAAAATACTTACAGAGTTAGAGAGAGAGGATGCTGGGTAAATGTTAACTCTTGTCAGGGAGTCTAGAAATGAGGTCTCAATCTCAGAATAAGTGGTTGGTCTTCTTCATAGGCGAATATTTCTTCACTCAGAAGGTTGTGAATCAGACTTTTCTATTCCAGAAAGCTGCAGATGCTCCGTAAACTTTCAGGGAGAGACAGCAATAGAATTTCAGATATTAAGAGAATTAAAGGATAATGTACAGTTCCAGAAGATAAATTGAGATGGAAGATCAGCCATGAATGGGGAAGGAGTTTCAGTGCACTAAATTCTCAGTTCCAGCTCTTACTTATTATGTTTGCTTGTTCCTAGTTAAGACCACAATAGAGATTTTTAGACTAGAAGATTGGGAGAGGGCAATGTTAAGAGAAAGCTGGAAATTTAAAGAGATTATTTAAAACAATAGAGCAATGTAGAAGTTTGGGTAAAGAAAAGTAAAGTGGGCGGTGATGCACTGGGTAGCATTCCCTGTCTCTCACCCGCCAACTCGAGAGCTTGATGACCAAGGAAGGTGCATTTATAAACGTGGCCAAATGGGTTGCATATCAACTTCCAAATCCATCTAATGTACACCAAAGTCAGGCAGTAGATTAAGTGAGATTCCTTGTCAACCACGCGAAGGAAAGAAGATTGGAGTTTTTACCATCATTATCCATTGGTCCAGGCTACAGTGTGAAAAAGGAAGTGTACATTGTCACAGTAATTCAGTCTCATTCAGGTTTGCCGATTGACTCAATTGCTGGATGACTAATGTGGAACAGTTTAAAGATATAGGCAGATAAC
>JAHRHZ010000024.1:29734298-29759287 GCA_024137785.1 Ginglymostoma cirratum
GTTATCTCAGATTCTCCTGCATCTGCAGTTCCTACTATCTTTAAAGATACCGGCACTTGGTTTGATTCCTCAGGACTTGCGACTCTGCCCTTTCTGTCATGGAGGTGCTGCGGGTTAGAGCTGCCTTTGGACAGCGAACTCAAGAAAAAAAGCAGAGTAGGACAGGAAAAGTCAGAGAGTTTGACGGCTACAGTTCATCAGCAAATAAACTCCACACAAGGAATAGTAGTTAAACTAATTAAGGAACATCTAAATGCTCATTAATTCATTAAAAGTTAGACAAATTAATAGCACAAATAGAGATAAATAAATTTGCTTTTAATTCCAGTAGAAAACGATGACAAAGACTGGAAAATAGACTGTGCAATAGCTTGAAAGGGTGCACAGAAGGAAAGGAAGTAGAATTGATAATTTGTTATGCTGAAAGAGCAATAATGTGAAGGGGTCTTTGCTCAGAATATCAGGAAATAGAATCAGTGCAGGCTAAGATTAGGAAGAATAAGGGTGGGTGACCATGGGAGTGAAAGTTTACAGGCATCCTGCTAGTAATTATATTGGTGGGGAGAAAATTAAACACAAAATAATCAGCGATTGAGACAAAGGCAAAAATGTTATCACAGAAAATTTTAATTTTATAGATTGGATAAATTAGATTGTCAAAGGTGTGACAGAAAGTGATTTTGAAGGAGAGTTTTCTGACAGCTTCCATGAAAACTATATAATGGAATCAACTGGGAAAGCAACTATTTTTGATCTAGTATTGTAATAAAGAAATATTGTAAAAAGAAATAAACTGGACTTAATTAATCATCCTATGGTAAAATATCCTCTTATAAAAATAATTATAACAAAATTTAATTCTATGTTGAATTTCAGATTGGCAGACTTGAATGCAAAATAAGTTTCATAGGTACAATGGAAAGTTGGCTGAGGTTGATTAGGTATTATATTAAAGGCAGCATTGTAAATAAACAGTAGGAGCAATTTAAATGAATTACTCATAAATTTTAACAAAACATGTTCAATTCAATCACAAAATTTCAGTTAACAAAATCTATCAATGATTTGCTAAGTGTTTTTAAAAGTAAACAGAAAGGACAAGATTAATGGAAGTGTACGTTTATCCCTTGGAAATAGTGACATGCAACATTATTATGGAAGATGAGAAAGTGCTTGATATCGCTATCAAAAATGTTTAGACTATCATCACAAGAGGGGAAATAAAGCCAAGTGAAGGGTCTAATAAGAATGAAGAAATTAAAGTTGATATCAACAAAGAAGAAAGTATTGTGGAAACTCAAGAAACTAAGAGCTAATAAATCCCCAGGACTTAATGGCCAAATATCTTAACATTCTTAAAGAAGGAGCTGAAAAGATAATGGATGCACTGGTTATGATTTTCCAAAATTTTCTATGCTCTGAAATGACGAAGTAGATTGGAAAGAGAACTGATTTGACAGTTTCCTTTCAAAGTTGAATTGGAGCATAGGATGGAACATATTAAAACATTGAAATAGAATGTTATAATTTATTGTGAGGAAAATTGAGTCTGGAGTAGGGAGGTTGTGCATTAAAAGTATAGATCATTGGCGAGACTACATCTGGAGTATTGTATAAAGATGTAAGTGCATTGGAAATAGTTCAGAGAAGGTTTATAAGTACATAAGAAGTAGGAGCAGGAGTAGGCCATCCGGCCTCTTGAGCCTGCTCCGCCATTCAATAAGATCATGGCTGATCTTTTTCCTGGACTCAGCTCCACTTAACCGCCAGCTCACCTTAACCCTTAATTCCTTTACTATTCAAAAATCTATCTTTGCCTTAAAAACATTCAATGTAAACTTAATTGATTTGCAATCCTTTGTGGAGAAGAAGTTCCTCCTCAGTTCAGTCTGGTCTGGATTCAGTTCACTTGACTAATAGCTGGAATGGATGGATTGACTTTGGAAGAAAGTACAGACAGGCAAGGCTCTATCTGCTGGAGTTGTTAAGAGTAAGAGTTAACATGATTGAATTGTAAGATCTTGATTGTCTTGACAGTGTGCATGCTCATCTTGAAGGAATCTAGAACTAGGGGTCACTGTTTTGTAGCCAAATGAACATAGGCCCAAAAGTGGACATTCTAAATTGACCCGCAACAGGACAATCAGGCCTGACGTAAAATTGGCCAAACCAAATTAAACAGCAGCTAACAGCTATCAGCTACAGAGAACAGTGGAAACCAAGGTCAAAGAGATCATAAAGGCTTAGCAAGGACCAGTTACAACCTGCATGAGGGTTGCGTATTGGAAAAGTTTTGAGCATATGTTCTGGCACCTGAATTCCAACCAGTGCCTGAGGATGTGCATTTTACACCCCCCTGACATGGCGACAGTGAAGGGTGTTTGCATATTCCCACTGGATGCTTTGAGTCCCACTCATGACCCCACTGGCCAAAGACCACAGAACATTCACAAAAGTCCAGAATGAGTGGTGATAAAAACACACATGTGGAAGCCGCCCCCTCAGTGAAGATTCACAGCAAGACTTATGGCTGAAAATTTGAGGTAAACCAAGAAGACCCGGGAGAGGATCTGTCCTGACCTGGGAGACTCACCATAGTAGACGACAGCCAGAAGGGAAGGAAATTCTTATGGACCACCTGAAGCGCACAGATTGTTGTTGGTAATATTCTTCCTCAGATGGCTAGAGCTAGATGTAGAACAAATATTATGGGAATTTGGGATATGCTCACATGGTGTTTTTAACAAGGAATTCTTTTTTAATAAAATCGAGCAGAACCACAAACCAAATTCAGTATCTCTTTGGCCACCTCATCGACAAGAGTGCTTGGGTAAAGTGATTTTAATACATAAACGGGTTAAAAGTGTCCAAATCAACTAATTAAGTCAGAGATAAGGAGAATCATTCTTTCTTACACAACATTGTGAGACTTTGGAACTCTTTTCCTCAAAAAAAGGTGAATGCAGAGTCTTTGAATGTTTTTAAGGCAGGGGTATCTAGACGGTTTTTAAACAAAGGGGTGAAAGTATATACTAAAATGTGGAATAATAAGAACAACCATGATCTGAATGTATGGTGGAGCAAGCTCTAGGGGGCAAGTGGTCTACTCCTGCTTCTACTTCCTATGTATGGATGCGAACTATTGTACAGAAAGTCACTGAGAATGCAGATGGACTCATAGTAGGTTTGTCCGTCAGAATGTTGATGACCATACTCTTTTACTCAGATTGGACAAAATAGCTGCACCTTTTGGAAAGCAAACATTGATTCCTGGTGACAGATTGCTGGCCACTGAGGAGCCGAGATATGCAAAGTAATCAACAACCTCCAGTGTCACATGATTAGTCTCGATTGATGATGGTGTGGTAACTGGACTGTGACACCTTTCTGACGCTGATGGTCAAACCAAAATGTTTACAGTCTGCCCATTTGCTTTTAGAGGTGCTCCTCGATATGGAATTTTAGTGTGGCATCTTTGCCACAGAGCAACTCCCACATGAGGACATGATGCCCTTTTATCTCAGATCCTTGACAGGAAAAGGTGACCAGCTTTCCCTCAGTTCTGGCATGTAAACAGACTACCTTTATAAAACTGAAAACCATTTTGCCATTCCCACCTGTTTGAATGTGTTGACATCATGGCGGACTAAACATAGAATCTAGAAGATAGGAGCAGGAAGAGGCCATTTGACCCTTTGAGCCACGATCATGGCTGATGTCCAGCTCAATAGCCTAATCCTGCTTTCTCCCCATAACCTTTGATCCCATTCGCCCCAAGTGCTATATCTAGCCACCTCTTGACTACATTCAATACATTCAATGTTTTGGCAATCAGAAGAACGCACATTCAAGCAGAAAAAGATTTCTGAGGTTTTCCAGAGCTAACTCCCAAATTTTTTCAAACTTTTGACAGTGCAAAGCAAGATATATGATGTGAGCAAATTGGATAATTTAAAGTTTTTGAGAAGATTTGTAGCTCGGGTTGTGGATGAGTATGCGGAGTTGCTCACCGAGTCGATGGGTTTGGTTGCAAATATTTCATCACCCTGCTAGGTAACATCATTAGTGCACCTCTGGTGAAGCGTCAATGTTCTGTCCTGCTAGTTATTTGTATGCCTCGGTTTTCTGGGGTGGTTGATATCACTTCCGATTTTGTTTCTCAGTGATTTGTACATAGGGTGTAATTCAATGTGTTTGTTGATGGAGTTCTGGTTAGAATACCAGGCCTCCAGGAATTCCCTGGCATGTCTCTGTTTGGCTTGCACGATTATGGATGTGTTGCCCCAGTCAAATTCGTGTCCCTTGTTGTCTGTGTGTAGTGAGACAAGTGAGAATTGATCATGTCTCTTGGTGGCTGGCTGGTATTCATGTATCCGTATAGGCAGTTTTCTTCCAGTTTGGCCTATGTAGTGTTTCTCACAGTCCTTGCATGATATTTTGTATATTACTCCAGTTTTGCCGGTTTTGGGTATGGGATCCTTTAATTTCGTCAGTAGCTGTCGTAGAGTGGTTGTCCGTTTGTGGGCTACTCTGATAACCTAGGGGTCTGATGAGTCTTGTGGTCATCTCTGAAATGTCCTTGATGTATGGTAGTGTGATAAGTAATTCTGGTCATGTTGTGTCTTCTGTTGTTCTCTGTCTTGGAGGTAATGGCAGACTGTGCTTTTCAGGTATCCATTTGTTCCTGTTTTGCTTTGCATAGTTCAGGGTTGCTGCAATGTGTAGTGGCTCATTTAAAAAGTGTCCTGATGCAGCCAACATCAGACTATCAGACTGGCAACCACCCCAATGCCCACAAACAGAGCTGATCAGGACACTATTTAAACGAATGGGACAGAACACCAATGCTTCACCAGAGGCATACTGACGATGTTACCTCACAGGGTGATGAAACGTTTGCAATCAAACCCACTGGCTCAGCGAGCATGTCTACACCCTCAAAGTGGATAATAAATATACTTTTCACGTATTTATGTGTGTGACCTTGTCACCATTTTTGTTTGATATACGGTGTGCTTTTAGAAAAATCAGGTTATGTAGTGCTTCCTCGGCTACCTTGTAGCTCCAGATGACATGAATTTGCGTGTTGGCCCCCTACAGTTTTACTGTACACTTGCTCGTATATTTTGAGAATGCAGTATTGCACATGGTGCTGTGAAAGTTTGTTTTATTTCACTTTCAAACTCTGCGTGGGAATGCTGGAAACTACCTTTTCAGTCAATTAAGGAAGAATTTAAAAACCGAAAGAACTGTGGATGCTGTAAATCAGGAACAAAAACAGAAGTTGCTGAAAAAGCTCAGCAGGTCTGGCAGCATCTGTGTAGAAAAGAAATCAGAGTTAACATTTCGGGTCCGGTGACCCTTCCTCAGAAGGGTTTGAGGAAGAGTCACCGGACCTGAAACGTTAACTTTGATTTTTTTTTTCACAGATGCTGCCAACCTGCTGAGCTTTTCCAGCAACTTCTGTTTTTGTTCTTGTATAGAGCTATTTGCCCTTATCTAAGCAGGCAGTACACTAACATTGATAAAAGTTTAGCTCTTCCAGGATTGCATCCCAACCATGATGCTAGATGATTGCGTGCAGTCGTGGGTGCTACTAGCTCAATTGTATGGATGACAAGTGAGTGATGCCAATGATGTGGGCTCAATTCCCATACCGACTGAAGTCATCATGAAGGTCGCACTTTCTCAATCTTGGCACTTGCTTGAGTTGTGGAGGTCCTCAGGTTAATCTTATCACCAGCTGTCTCTGTAATGAGAGAGCAGAGCTTTGGTCCTCTAGGACCTTGGGAAATATACTTTATTCTACAAAAGATGTGAAAGTGTTGGAAAGAGTTCAGAAGTGGTTTACAATAAAGGCCCCAGGAATTAGAAACTTCAGTTGTAAGGATAAATCGAAGAAGTTAAGACTATTCTCCTTGGAGAAAACTAGACTGAGAGGGAACTTAAAAGAAGTTTTCAAAATCATAAGCAGGTGTGATTGAATCAATAGGCAGAAGTTGTTCCCGCACATAAAATGAACAAGAATAAGAGCGTAAATTAAAGTGATCTGCAAAAAAAGCAAGCATGATGTGAGAGAAACTTTTTCACACAGAAAGCAGTTAGGGTATGGAATGCACTGCCTGGAAATATGGTGGAGGCAGACTCAATTCAGGTGTTCAAGAAGGCATTGGGTGTTTATTTGGATAGAAATGATGTGCAGGAGTATGGGGGAAAGGCAGGACATTTGGCTCGAGGTAATAGACTTAAGGCAGTGCCAATGGGCTGAGTGGCCTCTTTCTACACCATAACTATTCTATGATTCTATGGAATTCAAATAATCTCCCTCCTTTTTCATTTATCTTTGTTATCTATGTCAAGGTGGAACCTAGCAATCTCCACGTGGCTGTTGCCAACCAGCTACAAGTTTATCTGTCAGTACTCCCAAGGTCCTGATGTACTAATTTACAAATTGAAGAAATGGTACATTTAATCTTTTCATTTGCTTGTCTGCCTGAAGCACTGCAAGTGATTTGCTGTACAAAGCCTCTAAGCTCCAATCTTCCCATGAAATAGGCAGACATCAATGGGTCAGCACTTTAATTTTTGAGGGTCTAGCTTCTAATGGTCAGCGGTTGACCAGTGGGAATGCTGATAGTTCCCACTGTAAGAGACATTCCACAACATCCATTTATTATGCCACTTGAATTGAGTTTATCATTTGCAATTATTGCTTCCCACATTATGTATCCAACAAGTTGGTTTGATATGTCTAGTGTGTGGCTAAAGACAGCTAGTTTCTTACTGCCATTGTGCTAACTTGCTTTTCATTTTCAACCTACACCACTGCTTGCATGACATGAAAAAAAGGGTCAAATGGGTCTCTCCCGGAGAGTACATAGTCTCTCCATCCCCAAGTTGTGTCTCCCTACGTGGCAACACACGGAAAGTGGTTTCCTTGCAGTCCATGATAAAGCTTCAGAGGATCTCAGGGAGATTTTTCCTCCAAGCGTTCAGTGCGTGAGCGCATTCTGGAGCTCAGGGAAAAATATTCCCAGCAATGGCAAATAGCTGCATAGGACAGATAAAGCTGACAGGAGTAAACCTGACAAAAACGATCTAGAGTGGAGACCAAAAGCAGATTGATGCCTAAATAATCCTGCATTTTTTGCAGCCAGATTAGCACCAGGGTACTCCACATCCCCTTGGACCCACCTACTGAGGTTGAGAGGGACAATTCTGCACAACTCAGGCACACAGTAAACTTTGTCCATTCTTACAATCTGAATAGGACACACCAGTTTTGCTGCAGAGCGATATCACAACATGGGAAAACTGAAAAAAGTCACATCTATTGATGGTGCATTGAAGCATGTCATACCCATTTTGTATTTGGCGATTTGATTAAGTCCAATGCCCAAATAACAAAACCTTAAAGCATAATTCATGCGTGCAGCCAGAGGGCAGCGAGGAACATGGACCACAAAACATGATCATGAACAGGCTACATCCATCAAAAAGCTGTTCTTATTAAGTTAGGACATTGTGGATTAATAGTCTTGGACAAATTTCAAAACTCATTCAGAGAAGGAACAAAAGTTAATGTAAAACGTGATGATCAATCAGAGTAAGGAAACAATACCATAAGAGGATGGAGTATCAGATAAATAAAGAAGTCGGGGCAGAAGAAATAAGATATTCAGATTTAATAGAAATATCCAGTCAAGTAGGAGTTTGAGACCAGAAATATATTTAGATCAGTCAATGAAAGCAGGTCCCATTTTTACAGAAGAATCATTAGAGAGTGAGTGAATCAATTGGCTCTAGGTTCGTGAACAGTCAGGGAGGCTGAAGCTGATCACTTGTGAGCTGCAATGAAGTATTTGGTGTCCTTCCTGGCAACTGTCCTGCTACTGTCTTTCTTTACAAATTCCATAAAGGCTGAAGAAGAGTATGAGATGAAGAAGCTGTGTGGTCGAGACTTTGTAGAAAAACTTCTTCAACTCTGTGTGAGCATGAGAGCTCGCATTTACCATCCCTATGGTGAGTATTGACCTCTCTTGACTATATCAATCAGGTATATTTTTGAATTTCACTCCTAATGAAGCGTACCATGATTTTATTGATCGATGGGGCAGCAAAACACTGATCACTTTACTTCCATGACTACTCATTTTGCCTAAATGAGGAGGGTGATCACTCGCTGGCCTCCTCTCCCTCACCATAGCATCAATTCATTTAAAACCAAGTAAAACCAAGAAACAATACAAATCCAACTTCTATCCACAGCATTTATCCATTTCTTTTGCATGATCTGTACACTTATCGTTCTTGCCTTGTCAATACACTCCCTGTGCAAAAGAAACACAGAAAGTAAGTGCAGACATGGGCCATTTGGCCCTTTAAGCCTGCTCCATCATTTAGTAAGATTATGGCTGAGCATCCAACTCAGTAACCTGTTCCCACTATCTCCAATCATAAAATAATTCCATAGAAGCTGTTTGGGTAACTCAGGCTGTCATATGTAATACCTTACATAGCAATAATAATTTGCATAGAAATGTGCTTCCACTCACCAATACTTTTGCTCCATTGAAGTCATACTTAGATTTCCTCATAAGCAGTCAGTGGCTCCCCCTTCATGAATAATCAATACTCCTCTTTAATTAGGAGCCAGTATATCTGTATTCACAAGGGACTTTGGTCACAATAATTTGCTGGAATTCCTGTCCCATATGTAGATTGCAATTCATTGTCCCCAAGATTTTTTTGTCAATCCAATCCCCATTAATCCTCAGTCAAAGATGGGCCTGGATATTACAATGTGTCAATTGCTAATGATGAAGGCACCATACTAAACTTGCACTGCCTACTGGTTTGCTTGATAGCTGTGTGTTGTCAGTTGAATGCACTCCTTAATGTCTGAATGTTTCAGCAGGAGGTCCAAATTTGTTTAAACTGGTTGAAGAAAGTCTGATCTAGAAAAACAATGAATGAAGTTCCAACATTGCAGAAAGCAAGCTCCAGGTTTCCCTGATGCTGCAGAGATACCCTGGTGGAAGTGGTGGACAAAAGGACTACTTTTCATTGCACCCAGTGATCCTGAATCCTCTTCAGCCAAATTCTGTGAAGGCAGCAAAATAAGCAGCTGGTTGGTGATAGCCAGCAGTCGAAACCCAAGAATCTGAATGAGCGCACGAATGTTCCAGGTCAGGTAATCCACCTGAGGAACATAAAGACATAAAAACAGAAGTAAACCATTTAATCTCTCTGTTATTTAACAGTAAAGTAGTTGATCTGTGACATACGTCCATATTCCTGCCTTTGCCGCAGATCCTCTAATACTTTTAGTTTGCAATAATTTATTGAGATCAGTTTTAAAATTAAAACTTGAAATTGTATCAATTGCAGTCTGCAAAGGGGAATTACAAATTCCCATCACCCTTCACTGAAAGATTTACTTGCTGATTGTGCTGCTAAAATGTCTGGGTTCGGTTTTTTGACAATGTCCCCTAGGCCCAGACTTTCAAATTATGGAGATTGGGTGAAACTATCTAATCCCTTTAATATAACGAAAACTGAACAAATCCTTCCTTAAGTTTCTAAATTCTATTGATTACAGTTTCAGTTAGTTTAATTTCTCCTGTGACTTAAACTTTATAGTTTGTGTATTATTTTGATAAATCTATTCTGCACTCCCTCTAAGTTCAATGTATCCATCCTAAGGGCTAGTTTCCAGAAATGCTCACAGTGCTCCAGGTGCGTTCAAACTGGGGCCTTGTACAGCTAAAAAAATAACTTTTACTCTATTCGTATGCTAATTTTCTAGATACATATGCCACAATAGAAGATGCATTTATCCTTTTGAAAATTACCGAAAATAAACCAAAAAAATGAATGATATTGTGGCTGAAGTGGTGGCAGATAACTGAGCCTTTTTTGGATATCTCAACATCTCATTGTAATTTTGCACTTCCATTTACACTAGTTAAAGTGCTACCTAGGCACAGTGAATAGTTGAGGTCCCAAAACAGATCCATGCAGGACACCACTATCACATTTTGCTAATCAGAATATCTGCTCAAGATTCTTAATTGCTGTATCCTATCACTCAATCGATTTGCTAAACAGGTTAATATTTTGCCTTCAATTCCATGAGTTTCAATTTTAATTGAATGTCTGTCATAGGAGCATTATTAAATACCTTCAAAATATTCATACAAATAACATCAAAAGACATTCCCCTGTCCACTATTTAAGTCACTTCTTCAAAAATATTCAAATATAAGGTACCATTTATAAATTCCTGCTGGCTTTCTCTGATCAACTGGAATAGTGAAACAGACAAACAAAGGTTGGACATTTGAAACAAACACATAAAATGCTGGAGAAACTCAGCTGGTCTGACAGCAGCTTTCGAGAGTGAAGCAGAGTTGTTTTGAATATATACCCACTGGAGTTCAGAAGAATGAGAAGTTTTCTTATCAGGACATATTCCTGAGGGAATTGAAAAAGCCTATACCTAGAGGGTGCTTCCTCTTGTAGCACAGACTAACAACAGAAAATATGGTTCAAAAGTAAGAGGTCTCTCTTTTAAGAAAGAAATGAGAAGTATTTTTGATATCTCACGGGATCATTCAACTGTGGACTTCCCCTCTCCAGAATGCTGCAGAAGATGAATCATTGAATTCATTCAAGATTGAGATAGCTAGATTTTCAACAGACAGGAAGATGAAGTTTATACCACAAATAGATCGGCCACGATCTTATTGAATAGCTGTGCAGGCTTGAAGGGCAGAATGGCCTACTCCTACTACTATCATGTTGATTTACACTGGAAAATTCTAGGAACAACATAAAATTCCACCTGCAACACCCTGGCCAACTGTTGTCTAGATGGAAATATTGCAGGAGCTTGTGGGTCTCTTCTCAACACCCTTCCATATGATGATTATTATTTTTTTTTCCTTCTTTTAAACAGTGAAGGCATATTTCCTTTACTCCCTCTCTTGATGGGTAATCACTTTTCAAGAACCATGACACTCTGGTGAATCTAAGAAACAGAAGTTAATGCTCTACAATCTCAAAATGCTACATTCAAAACAGCTGATAGTTTCAATACCGTGGGAGTCATGTGACCAAGCCTCCTTAAAGAGGAGAAGCAGTTATTCCTGAGACAAAGGCTGGCATTGCAGGTAGCCAACTGTCCATGGCCCATTGCAGGGTTAAGTAAAAGTCATCAACACATTTTCTAAGATGGATGTAACTTGTAATTCTATAGTAGAATGGTTTCTCATGCAGATGGGCGTTTCTATAGCAGATTATAGCAGAATAGTAATCATCTCAGACACATCAGCATATACCTGAGTGTTGATTTTCATTTTTCATTTCACATTTCATTTTCAACTTACTTTGAGAGGGTTCAATAACATTACAGCTGACATCCTTTTAGCCTTTCTACTGTTCTTTTAAAGCAGTCACTAAATTTACATATATAGATATGTATTAAAAACTATTTTCAGTCACTCTGATAATGACAGAATTGTTATTGTTTTCTTGCTTGTTTTAGTTTTGTTGACTCCCTAACCCTGAAGCATTAATTATTTCCTTGAGATTTCTGACATGCTGAACTCTTCCACTTGTGTAGATGCTGACACAAATTAACTGTTTTACATTTCAGCTCTTTCCTTATTTTCATTGAGAAGAAAGTCATTCTTAGCTACCAAATAGGCCACATTGCTTCTGGCCATTCTTAACGCAATTGTAAAAGTTTTCTGAAATCCCCGGCAAATTTTTTTTTGAACATGTTTTTGGAGGCCTTACTGTCTGTTTTGTTGTCCTTTGCTGTTCTTTGTCTCATTTCTATAGTTGAGAATCTATGTTCTGACTGGCAATTTAATTTTTTCTTTCATTTAGTTTGATTGTATCTTCTACTCTTTAGCTGACCATGTTTGCTTTTTAATATATAGAGCTCAAACCCTTAAGGTGTAAAATGGTTTTGTTTCAAATTATTCTTTTGAACACTTTGCACTGATCTTCTACAGTTTTAAACATTAAGCATTGCTCAGTTTACCTTGGGATATCCCTGTTTCATCACCGATATCAGCCTAAACTAACCTAATCTTTAGCAACTGTTTCTCCCTTTCAAACTCTACATTAAGCACTATGGCATCTGGTAGATAATTGTTTTATTGAAAAACCATTATGGCACAAGTGCCAAATTTTAATGATACAAATAAAACAAGTCATAAATTTACAGCAAAATTGTAGACCATTGTTAAAATAAAAATAAGGTACAAAGTAATAAATAACAAAAGAATTGTTTTCAAACCTGAATCTTCACCCCTCTTGCACTGCCCCACATCATCTACCAAGATTACTTGTTTAAAATTCATTAAATTGCACCATCTATCCTTTTCACTCAAATTCTGAGGGAATATCAAAAATGAGATAACTTTTAAAATGTGATAATTAGACTTCCTTTTCCTGACATCAAGAAACTAATTTCTTTTCATTCTCACAATATTCTCCCAACATTCTTACCATTGTTCATACCATTCAGAGGCTGGAAAAATTCCACCCCTTCATTAAAATGAAGCTGACTCCTCAGTAGGCCTGCTACCTGAGAAGAAACCTTTTGGTCTTTAAAAACACCTTTAATTATGCATGTCCGAATCCTTGCCTCAGTCTGCTACAAACGCAAACTGCTGTTTAAGATCTCATTCTGCTAAGAGTTTAGCTGGTGGAATCACAACCAGACTCCAGGCTGGACTAACCTTAAGAAACTCATCTCTTTTGAAACCTAATTTTAGAAGAGACCTTTTAATTTGTCCAAAATATGAACAAAGTCCATGCATCAACGTCACCTAGCTGAGCTTTCATCAAATTCAAAAGCAATGTGTGTGAGTAGGTTCTCGCTTAAGGAGATTATGTTCCTTGTAGGTGTAAGAGACAAAAGGGAGAAAGTGATGTGACAAGGGGTAGAAGGTTGAGCACATTACATATCCATTTTTGGTGGGATAACGGGAGATCAGGACAACAAGAGACAATGATTCTTATTTGCTTGTCGGGATATGGACGTTTCAGTATCATCACAGGAACTGCAACAGTCCATGCCAGTGAGGGTCAGGATCTTTCCTCTCCATAACGGTGAGCAGTTGAATCTTGGGTGACCCAAAACGTGTGTAGGCTCATTCAACCCATTATGCAACTTTATAACCTTGGATGTGGCTGGCAGGGTCTGGTGTTGTTGCCACCTCCTGCGGTGCTGGGGGAAGAGGATGGTCCTCCTTCTGCACCACTTCCAGGTCCCTGTCCACAAAAACACGATACTGATGTTCTTTTATCTGATATGCCTTGGCAAATCTCAGAAACGGTGTAATGGCTGGTATCTTGGGTATTGTAAACAGCCAAATGCGTCTTGTGACAAGTAACTCACCTCTTCACTGCTGTAAGCCTGTCCATCATACATAAGGAACAATCCAGGAGCGTGATACTCCTGACTTGCCTGGATGAGCACAACTCCAACAACACTCAAGAAGTTCAATCATCAGGACTTCTAAAAGAAACAAAAAGTTAGGTGAATTGGTCATGCTAAATTGCCCATAGTTTTCAGGGATGTGTAGAATAGGTGGGTTACAGGGGAATGGGTCTGGATGGGATGCTCTGAGGTTCAGTGTGTACTCGTGGGGCCAAAGGGTTTCCACACTGTAGTGATGCTATGATCTTCCTGCTTGTTTCACACTGCGCCACAAACATTTGTTGAAACATTTGGTGCCTCTATCATTATTTCACCTTCTATATTGACTTAAATCTGTGGTCTTATCCACCATTGGCACCTTGTGTTATCAACCACTTCCACCAGCATTTTGTTCAGAATAACTGTTATTTCAGATAGTGCACTGTCACCAAGACTCCTTTATTTGTGCTTTATCAGTGGTAGATAGTACACCATCATTGAGTTTTGCTCGCAGAAAAGGCACTGCTGTTAACCAACAAGGTAGTTCATTGCATCATAGCAATAAATACAACTATGTTACAAGTCAGGCATAATTACAAATACTAACTCAAGCTGTACTGAATATATATGCTCCTGCAAAGTCTAGAGCAGAACTCACTTTCTCCATCCACAGACTGTGTGTGTGTGAGTGACATCGGCAGAATGGAGATTAATATACCCTGAATGTTAATTCCTTCAGGGCCATTATTTTATACAATAGAACCTTTCTTTATTCTTTCCCAACCCTTTGACCTCATAAATTAGTAAAATCCACTATTGGTCTAGCTGCTTGTTAAATCCTAGATGACCATTGCCCTCACCATGCTGTTATCAACTGGCAAGTTAAAAAGGAAAACCTCAAAGCACATACACTATGGAGTGCAGTCTTCCGAGTAGGACTCATCATTTGAACGAAATGGATTTTTATGAGGATAGCAGAAATGATTAAACTTACCTCCATATTTATTTATCACAACATATCACTTCAGCCACGTATCTCTTGCACCTCAAGATATAAGCTATACAGTGTGTAATATAGCACAATTACTCGGTGCAGTTATTATATATAATGTTACAAGGAACCTAATGCAAACCATCAACAACATTAGAATTATTTAATATTCCAATGAGCAATCGATGCTTGCAGAGATAATTGGTTTGTGTTTTTAGGCAGTAATGTCGTAACTGTATTTCTGCCTCAACTTCCTGTGAGTGAAGCAACCTTGAAGAAAAGACAAGATATAACATTGTGACTACTTTGACAGGTTTAACGATGGTTTTGCCTTGTGAATGTAGTTGTTACCATTTTGAAGGATGCTGATAGTTTGTTCAGAAAGCAGACACATTCAAAATGAAAATGTATACTTTCCAAGAGTTACTTGCCACCCTCTTGCTCAGTCACTAATGGATTGATGGAAACTGTGTGTGTGCAATTATTGCTAGTTGGCACTTGAAAGATGCAATGCAATGCAAACATTTACTGTTGGTCCAGCCTGTTGACACCTAAATGGTCATAAACACTGAACAGTGTATTGTTCCTTGGTTGATCCAATAGCGTATTGCATATGGTCATTTCTAATGCTGACTCTTGCCTGAATATGACGAAGAGTCCAGAACATATCTACTTTCTGACAGGCAGATCAGAAGCTAACAGTTGTGAGCAAGGGAAAGAATGTAATACAGCATCAACAATCCATCAATGTAAACAAATGGAGTATTATTTCTGTTGCAGATCCTTTCCAGCCCTCAGCTGATAATTCCGTCTTCAAGGAGAGGATATCCAACAGAAGCAACACTGACCAGCTTGGATCAAATTATGGACAGCATCCTTTTTTTAGAGGCCGCGACCAGTATGAGCGGACACCAGATGATTTCAATAAGTTTAGCTTTCATCCTGATGGATACAGAAATATGCATCCTGCCCTTCCACGTATGTCACACCATTCAAAATTGAAGGGAAGACAACTGGAAATTAAATGCTGCAAAATTGGCTGTACCACAAATGAAATACTTCAGAGGTGCAAACCATGAAATAATGTAAACCATATCTCTGTATTTCTAGAAAATTCTGTACACATGCATTCAAATCCATTAGATGTTAAGACAGATAGGGTACATTTTGGGAATTTAAGCTCCTAACAAGATCCTAAATCTATCGACAGTTGGAGTAGGAAATTAGCCTACAGGAGTCAGCAGACACTGCAGGATTTTCTATTCGTAATGATTGGAAAGATCTGCACAGTTTGACGATCTCACAATAGTTGCTGAAGGGGAAGTTCTATGCAGGGGGCACAATTCATAAAATTCATTCTGAGCTCCATACAAAATAATTCACAAGCATGGTCACTGCCAAGCACTTGTAGTCACACATAATCTTAAAAAATAAGAAGAAAAATCCAACTATGAATGTTTTATTGTCATCCTGTGTTTTATCAAAATCAATTCTGTTAACAGTTTATTTGATGGAACGTAATCACTGTTTGCTTAGAATGTCTGGACATTTCTCTCTGACATCAGCTGAAGAGATTCAAGGGTCAGAAAAGGGAGGTTGTCCACTACAACTTGTCTTTTATGGTGAATTTAAACTGGAAACAAAAGTGTTCCAAGGCATTTCTGGAACAAGAATTGTTCCTGAGTGGTATATGGAAATACTGGGAGGGGTCAGTAATAACTTATCAAACAAGTTGGTTTTAGGAATACTTTTTACAGAAGAAATGGAAACAGAGAAGTAGAGTGACTCTGTGTGTGAGTGTTGGTTTGGCTGTTTTGAAGGTACATTGCCATGAATGAGGAAAAGGAGAGGTGAGAAAGAGGCTTGAGACAGAGGAATAGAGAGCTTGGAGATGATGGGGTTTGTAGGGTTGGAGGGCACTACAGGTGATAGAGAGTGGCAAGAACATGAAGACATTCTACAAAGAGGAGAGTTATAAATTGGAAGTGTTGGGGGACCAGGACCCAAATTAGTTCAGTGAGATACAGGGTCAATGGACTGACTGGATTAGGCAGCGATTCCTATCTCCTTATCCAGTAAAGTGGGAACATGGGAAAAATGAAGACTTGGCAAGTCGATTTAGTTGGCAAATATTTGCATGTCTTATGGTTCTTGAAACTGCAGAAACTACAATTTATGAGGGATAATTCAGGATATGGTTATCTAAAACAATGTTTGATTCCAGAATCCAAAAAGTGCTGGAAGACTTGGGTGAACTGCATCATGTTGAGTGGGGGATTTTCAATTTATATCCATTGTGACAGTATAGAGCATTATCTATCCTCTTTTGAAGGAATTAATTTGGAGCCATTTTGGCCAGAAAGTTTTAGAAAGTTGCCAACTTTTTTTGCAGAATCTATAGAAGCAAGGATTTTAAACATGGGAAGTTTTTTTGGCTCAAAACCCCCAAGTAAGACTTGCAAAATTTGTATTTCCCTTTAATAAAAACAGAAAGTGCTGAAGACACTTAGCAGGTCTGGCAGCATCTGTAGAGAGAGAAACAGAGGTAAGGTTCAGATCCATAGGCTTTTCTTTGGAACTGGGTTCTAACTGTGAAGGAGTACATGGCACTGAAAACATTTACTTGACTTCTCCCTCCAAAGATGGTGCTTGACCTGAAGCGTTTCTGTAATATTTTCTGTTTTTATTTTTGTTCTCCTCTCTGCAGCATTTTGCTTTTATTTGCATCTCCCATTCCCTGACTGTAGCTGCAGATTACAAGCAGGGAGGCACAAAATAAAACCTGTAAATGTTGGTTGGATGCAGGAACACAGCAGAAAGGAAACAAAGTGGCAGCTGTGAACACATCATCTGACCTTAATTACTATATAACCAGAGAACTCCTGTTGAAGATATGTCTGAAAACCAGAACAGGCTGGAGCAAACTGATAGATTAGCACCTCCACCTATTAATGAAAGCAAAATACTGTGAATGCTGGAAATCTGAAACAAATACAGAAAATGCTGGAGAAACTCAACAGATCTGGCAGAATCTGTAGAGAGAGAAGTAGACTTAATGTTCAGAGTCCAGGATTCAAAACCTCCACTCATTAGTTTATATTGGTTCAAGCAGCACTGATGAAATTAAAATCAACACTTGAGAGGCCAGAAAACACATATTTTTGAAATGATTCTCCTATTCTTCTTCACTGAAGTATTTCCTACATATGCCTGAGTAATACAGCTCAGAATGGCCTTTGGAGCAGTCATGGTGCCAGTTATCAGGATTAAGATGTTACAATTTGCAACAATTAGTTCCAGACAGTAATATGGGTAGGCTTTCCACCAGGTTCTCCTGTTCTCTTAATGTTACTTGACCGACAAACAATAATGTTCTGTAAACATATCGGGATTGCTGAAGATAACAGCCTTTGTGCTATCAGTCAGGATCTGATTAAAAGCAGCCCAGAAATTTACAATAAAGGGCTTAAATCTCACTGGTCTACTTGCCAAAGCTGTTGCTAACATTTGTGCAGTTTTCCACATATGACAATTAAGGTAATACATTCAAAGGCATTGATAGTCATGTTATCACGTGAACTAAACTAAGGCCGTACTTTAAGAACTAATTAAGGCATATCTGAGCATGACTTCAAATAACTTTGCAGGTACCAGCAATCCAAGCGTGAGTTGATCATTACTGATTAAAACAGGGATAAAGTGTGCTCAAAAAGAACTGAGTATTAAATGAACGTTTCAGATAGCCCAGATGGTACAAGATATCACATTGAATAGGTTAATTACTTTAATAAAGCATCACTCTACAAATGTTTCTATCTTGTGCTATAAGTGTCATTAGTCAATACGTGTATAATCATGAGATTTCACTTTAATTGTAATTAGTTCAATCATCATGTCAATACATGGAACATATTGGGTTTGGACGCAAAATCAGTCTCCCCAAAATATGTCTACCAATGGGATTATAATTCAAATCATTAAAAGAACAAAGCCGTTCAGAGCCAATGAAAGGGCATGTGTGTTATTTTTTTAAAAGGTATCTATTGTCTCAACATCAGGAAAGTTAAGATAATTGCCTTTGATAATCGGTCTATGAATAGAAAAATACATTTATAGGCCAAAATTTGTGGAGAGGTGTGAAGATTGAGTTGGGAAACTTCCTGACCAGGCAGACCCATTTCCTTTTATGAGGACTTCTGCTCACCATATTTTCATCTTGTTGAGAGACAGGGGCAAAGGCAGGAGGGAATTGAGCCTGCTACTGCCTAAAGTAGGCCTAATATAACATCAGAGCCAGGGAAGAATGCTTACATCTGTTTACTCTGATCTGGCTCAGTGTTATTGAATAATGTCAAACCCTCAAACCCTCACCATTTTCCTCCATCCACTTCATTATTCCTCTCAAGCCCCCATGGCATCTCCATGCTCGTGATAAAGGTGAAGTCCCCACAGTTTGAGCAGACTATTGGGCTGCTCTCTCACCACAACTGTTGGTGGTTTAACTTGAGGGTCACCATGCCACAGGCAAGGACGAGGATAGAAACAAAAACCTTTCATTGGAATCTGTTTTGTGCGGGAATTGAAGCCATGCTATTGGTCTCACTCTACATTGCAAACCAGCCATTCAGCCAACTGAGCAAACCAACTCCATAATACCTGTATGACAGCTCAATTTCCCTCATTTTGCTCATTGCGCACTTTCCATAGCTATTCACTTGATATCCACTAGGGGCAGATATCATGCTATCTTAGAAGTGGATATTAGTAGCAAATAAGCTTCTTAAAATCTAATGGAGCTACCACTTTCAAAAAGACTTCATACTTAAAAAAAGTCCTATCCCTGCAGTCCATCTAAAAACAGTAAATCTTCTGAAGTGTTGATCTGTTATAAGACAAACGCCACTTCCAGCATCGAAGGTTTTTAGCTGCTGAAAACTATTTATCGAATTGTGAACACAGCCCTACCCCTCTTGTTGAGGTAAATGGGTTTGAACTACTTGAAACTCGGCAAAACAGAAATTCACCAGAGATTATTAGACAGCACTTTCCAAACCCACAACCACTTCCATTCAGAAGGACAAGGGTATTAGATACATGGGAACATCACCATGTGCAAGCTCCGCCCTGATGAAAACTACTCACCATCCTGACTTGGGAATATATTGCCACTCCTTCACTGTTGCTGGGTCAAAATCCTGGAATTCCCACCTTAAGGGCTTTGAGGGTCAACCTACAGCACATGGACTGCAGTATTTGAAGAAGACAGCCCGTCACTACTTTCTCAAGGTCAGCTAGTCACGGGCAATAAATGTTGGCTAGCCAGAGACACCCATGTCTCATGAATGTATTAAAATAACATAGTAGCTTCAGATATTAGCATAAAGCCTACCAAGTGTCAAAAATAGCATCCATTGAAACTGAAATGCCAGATAGCCTTATTTGTAAGTGACAGCAACTATTTGCATCTCCAAGAGGTTTGATGCCACCTGGGACAGAATAGCAAAAAGCATCCACAAGCATCCAACTATTCTACCACCAGAGCTCAGGGGCAGCAGTGCGTATTATTTGCAAGATGCTCTGCAGAAATTCACCAAAGTCCCTGAGACAGCACCTTCCAAACACAAGGCCACTTCCATGTAAAAGGACTAGGTAGATTGGAACACCACTACCTGCAAGTTCCACTCCAAGCCACTCACCATCCTAACTTGCAGTTTGGGAAATTAATGATGGAAAATAAGGAAATGGAGAATGAATTGCAAAGATATTTTGCCTTCTGCTGTAGAAGATAAAAATAACATTGCAGAAATAATTAAAAATTAAGAGACGAAAGAAAGTCACAGTGGCTCAGTGGTTAGCAGGTTGCCTCACAGAGCAGGGACCTGGATTCAATTCCAGCCTTAGGTGATTGTCTGTGTGATGTTTGCATGTTCTCCTTATTTCTGCTGGGTACCCCAGTTTACTCCCACAGTGCAAAGGTAGCAGGTTAGGTGCATTAGCCATGCTAAATTGCTCATAGTGTCCACTGATGCGTAGGTGAGGTAGGTTAACCATGGTA
Organism: Ginglymostoma cirratum; assembly: GCA_024137785.1. Lineage (NCBI taxonomy): Eukaryota > Metazoa > Chordata > Chondrichthyes > Orectolobiformes > Ginglymostomatidae > Ginglymostoma > Ginglymostoma cirratum. The sequence continues at coordinate 29,754,783 of JAHRHZ010000024.1, forward strand.
AAGGTAGGTTTATGGGGTTAGTGCAAGGGGCCGGTTCTGGGTGAGATGCTGTTCGATGGTTGGTGCACATTTGATGCCAATCAACCTTCTCCTGTACTGCAGGGATTTTAAATGATGGAGGATCATAAAACAATTATAATCACCAGGGAAAAAATATTGAGGAAATTATTAAAATTAAAAGTTGACAAGCCCTCAAATCCTGCTAATAGATGCATTGGTCTCAATTTTTCAAAATTCCCTAGATTCCTGAATGATACCAACCATTGCTCTTTGTTCAATTTTAGAGTCAACTTGTACTTGTGAAAGGGAAATCATGTTAACTACTTAATTAGAGTTCTTCGAGTTGCGACAAGCAACATTGATAAACGGTAACCTATGGATGTTCTATAATTTGATTTTCTGAAGGCATTAGGTAAGTGTTACGTCAAAGATACTAAAACTATATAAGAGCTCATTGGCAAGGAGCAACACATTGGAAGGATTGAGGATTGGTTAGCTAACATGAAACAGGGAGTAGGCATAAATTGGCATATTTTGAGGTTGGCAAGATGCAATGCATGCAATGCTACAGACATTAGGCCTCAACTATTTACAATCTTTATCAATTATTTGGATGAAGGGTTCAAATATATATTTGGTGAATTTGCTGATGTCACAAAAATGGGTAGGAAAGCAAATTAGACAGAGGACATAAGGAGACTGCAAAGGAAATATAAATGGTTTAAGTAAGTGAAAAATTATTGACTATAATGTGGGAAATTGAGAGCGTATCCACTTTGGCAGGAAGAATACGATAATGGAATATTCTTATTATCTGGGGGGCCTCCACAAATATCCCCATTCTTAATGAGAAGATAGCACAACAGAACAGTACAAAGGGAAAACTGAAGAATTTAAAAACAATTTTCAACCAGAAGTGCTGAGTATTTGCTACATCTCAACCTCCTCTGAAGATCCCCAATATCATAGATGCCAGTCTTCAGCCAATTTGATTCACTCCACATGATATGATATCAAAAATGACTGACAATACTGGGTAATGCAAACAGATGGGTCCTGACAATATTTTGATGAAAGGTGTTATTGATAGTGTTATCAAACAGTGCTTGCTTAGCAATCATCTGTTCACTCATTCTCTGTTTGGGTTCCGCCAATACTACTTGGCTCCTGACCTCATTGCAGCCTTTGCCTAAACGTGGAAGAAAGAACAGGACTCTAGACATGATGTGATAATAACTGCTCTTGATATTTTTTGGCCAAGAGTTACATGAAGGAGCCCTACAAAAAACTCGAGTCAAACGGAAATTAGAAAAGCTCCCGGCTGGTTGGGTATCTGGTACACAGGAAGATGGTTGTGATTGTCAGAGGTCAGTCGCCTCATCTCTAGGACATCATTTCAGGAATTCCTGAGGGTAGCGTCCTAGGCCCAATCATTTTCAGCTGCTTTATCAATGATCTTCCTCACTTCATAACATCAAGAAATGATGATGTTGTCTGATTATTGCACAATTTTCAGCACTATTCAAGACTTCTCAGATACTGGAGCAACCCAAATACAAAGCTTGGGCTGATAATCAGCAAGTAGCATTCATGTCACACAATTGCAAGGTTCTGACCGTCTTCAACAAGAGATAATCATTTGAAATTCAGTGAGTCTCCCATCACTTAATTTTCCCATTATAAACATCCTTGGAGTTACTATTATTGAGAAATTTAACTGGACTCACCATACAAATGCAGCGATTACAAGAACAGGTGAGAGGCGAGGAATACTGCAGCAGTTAACTCATCTCCTGACTCCCCAGAGAAAGTCCATCATCTACAAGGCACAAGTCAGAATGTAATGGAATATTCTACACCTGCTTCTCCAATGGCACTCAAGAAGCTTGACAACCATCCGGAAAAGAAGCTGCGTGATTGGCACCATTTTAACAAACATTTACTTCCTCTACCACTGATGCACAGTTGCAGCAGTGCGCATCAACTACAAGATGCACTGTAGAAATTCACTAAGGCTCCTTAGGTAGTACCTTTCAAACTCACAACCACTACCATTTAGAAGGACAAGGGCCGAAGATGCATGGGGATAACACCACTTGCAAGTACATCTCCAAGCCACTGTCCCTCCTGGACCTCACTTTCTAACACCATCGTGGGTCTCCCTACACCAAATGGACTAAAGCAGTTCAAGAAGTAAGTTCACCATCATTTCCTTCAGGGCAATTAATGCTGGACAATAAATGCTCGCCCAGAAGGTGAAGCCCACATCCACTGGAAATATATAAAGGTCAAGAGTTTTCAGAATGCAATGCTGTAGTGGGATCTGGATGTCCTGGTACATGAATCACAAAAGGGTAGTACGCAGATACTACACATGGTTAGGAAGGGAAATGTAATATTGCCATAATTTCAAGGAGAGTGAAATATAAACATAAGGATATTTCAGTACTGCTATACAGTGCATTGGTGACACCATATTTGGAGTACTATCTATAGTTTTGGCCTCTTTATTTAAGACAGGGCTACTTAGGAGCAGTTCAGAGTATGTTCACTCAACTCATTCCTGAGAGAGAGTTGTCTTATGAGGGAAGTTTGATTGGGCTGGGTACGAGGAATCAGAGGTGATCTTATTGAAACATACAAGATCCTGAAGTATCTTGAAAGGGTGGATGCTGAAAAGATGCTTCACCAAATGGAGAGAGGTAACACTGGGGAATATAGTTTAAAAGAAAGCAGTCTCCCATTTAAGATAAAGATGAGTTTTATTTTCTCTTAGAGGGTCACCAGTTTGTAGAACTCTGCCCAGAGAATGATGCAGGCTGAGTCATTAAATATTTTAAGGCTAAGTGTTCTGACCTCAACAGACAGGAGTCTGTCAGAATGTATTCTTTATTGTAATGTCAGAAATATGGCTTCCTGCAGTTTGTGTGCCTCATGGTAGAAATTACATACCTTCAGCAGATCACAGAAGTCATTTGTACATGATTGCATTTCAAAGCAAATATTCCTCTTCTTATGCAAAGAAAGGAAGAAATCGTATGCTTTATCATCTACATGTTTAATTACCCAGTTTATCGAATACATAAATGGTACTGTTTTCATACATGAACTGTTTGTTATTCTTATCAGACTCTGCAAATGCATTACATAAATAAGGTTTCAATCACGCTGGTTTCTTAATGGCATGCACACAATTATTCACGTTGTGTAGTTGTCGTTCATATTGGTGACGCTCCTTTACTGGAGAGTGTCATTCCCATGTAATTTGTTGTTTCTGAGTAACCATTGCTTTTCCACTTCCGATATTAGGGTTGTTGTAGACCTCTGAGTCTAATGGTTGACTTGTAGACTATGCAGGTGATGAGTTCACATCTTCCCAATCAGTTGCCCAGAGATGAAGGGTATCTTCTCCAGTTGTGTGCATGTATCTGCAGTTGTGATGGCATATCAGGGTCACTAGTTTATGGAACTGCTTTCCCAGAGAGTGGTGGAGGCCAAGTCACTTTCACAATGTACAATTGAGGTGCTTTATGCGGGCTCCAAGTTGGAGAGCCTTATTTTTTCTGATATATGTTAATGCTCTAGACCTTGGTGTGCAGGTGACAATTTCAAAATTTGCAGATGACACAATACTTGGAAGAATTGTAAACTGAGGAGGAAGGTATAGAACTCCAAAAGGTCATTGGTAAGTTGGATGAATGGGTCAGATAAGGTTCAATGTAGAGAATTATGAAGTGATACATTCTGTAAGAAAGGATTGAAGACCACATAAAAAAAAAATACAAATCCAAAGATGGTGCAGGAGCAGAGGAACTTGGGCACATATGTGTACAGATTATTGAAGGTGGTATAACAGAAACGGCAGTTAATAATACATTTAGCTTTATTGTTAGGGATATAGAGTAGAAGAGTAAGGAGGTGATTTTGAACTTGTATAAGACGCTTGATAGACCTCAGTTGGTGTATTATGTACAGCCCTGAGTGCCACATTATAGGCACATTTGAACACATTGGAGACATTGGAGAAGAAATTTGTAAGAATAGTGCCAGGGATAAGGAACTTTAGTTAAGGGGATATGTTGAAGAAATTCAAACTGTCCTCTTTGGAGAAACAAAGACTAAAAGGAGATTTGATATCGTTGTTCAAATCATGAGTGAATCAGGTCAAGTAGATAGTGAGCAACTGTTTTGTACGTAAAAGGAACAAGAATGAATGGGCATAGATCCATAGTGATTTGCAAAAGAAGCAAATATGATGTGGGAAAAAAAATCACTTAGCATGTCGTTACGATATGGAATGCACTGCCTGGAAGTGTAGTGGAGGTAGGTCCAATTGAGATAGTCAAGAATGCGTTGAACAATTAATTTGGACAAATAATGTGCAATAGTATTGGGAAATACAGGAGATTGGCACAAGGTAATGATGATCATTTGAAGAGCTTATGCAGCTGATGTGATGTGAAGATGTCATTGTTGGACAGGGGTGAACAAAGCCAGAAGTCACA
>JAHRHZ010000024.1:29759297-29828225 GCA_024137785.1 Ginglymostoma cirratum
GTGAAGATGTCATTGTTGGACAGGGGTGAACAAAGCCAGAAGTCACACACACCAGGTTATGGTACAACAGGTTTATTTGAAATCACATGCTTTCAAAGCTCTGCTCTTTTGTCGGGTGAAGTGTGAAAAACTGAAGAAGGAGCCGTGCTCTAAAAGTTTGTAATTTCAAGTAAACCTGTTGGACCATAACCTGGTGTTGTGTGACTTCTGACATAGCTGATCTGGTTATGGAGATGGCAGCTGCTGTCAGTGATGTTGCCGCTCCTAGTTCAGTTGGTGTGTAAGTATTGGTATTTCGCTTGGCGCTGCTGCTACAGATGTAGCTATTCTTGTTGCGACACATCAGAGGTAAGATTACAGCTGCATAGATTAATGACTACCATCATGAGGTTCAAGGTAATTGAAAAGATTTCCAAACAGTGGAAATTGAATATCTGATTCCGGAATGAATCTTTCAAACACAATCCTTTCCCTGAGGCTGACTCCAAGCTTTGCGATTTCACTATTAGCTTCCAACACACCCATTTCACTAAATCTCCTCTCCTAACTGGGATCGCACCTTGTTCTCCCTGTTGAAATGCAGAGAGCTTGAGAAAGCTGCACATTCACTGTTAAAGCCAGAAAACATGATTAAAGTTAAAGTTAATTCCCTGCTCGGGTTAAAATAATGACTTTCCCAACACCTTGTCTGAAGTTCCCCATTAGCTTGCAAAGGCAAGTCTGGGTCAATACTGCAAATGAGGCAAATCATGGCAGTGTCCTTACCTCACGGTATTTTTCAGGGATTTACTCCTAAGCTCGCCTCTCTTTAAATGTTAAAATCCAACTCATAAACTGTGTTTCTCAGTTCACAGAAGTTGCCTGACCTGGTGAGTGTTTCCACGTTCTTTTTTGACTTCTGATTTCTAACATCTCCAGTGTTTTGACTTTGTATTTGTCCCAGCTGTTGAGGTTGTAACAATACTGATGCATTGTATCATGTCTAAGATGTTTTATATCAATTTCCCAACTGAATAACAAGGCCAGAGTCCCAGTAAAGGGTCTAGAAGCCTGACCTGACCCACGACCTTCAATCCCCACACACCCCCCAAACAACCTTCCAACAACAGGCAATGGGACCCTGGGATTGCAGATAGTCTGCAGCAGCCAATAAGCAGCCCATAACATTTTGGTATGAGTTTCGACCAGGCATTCTTGCCAAGTGGATTTTGAGGAGACAGGTCTGGACAACAGCTTATGTGTGACACTGCCACTCTGCAATTTTTAGCCCTGAAAATTGTTTCGATTGTTGGTTATATTAAGCATCAAAAACTTATATTTTGTTTTCAGTTTAAAGTGAATTAGAGGTTATTTATTTTCAGATTGTTTTATCATGCCTGCCTGTGCCTACAAATACTGCTTGAGCTTCTAACGCAGTTCAGAGGCTTTTAAAAGCTCGGAAGACCTGAGGTTACTAACATGTGTGAAGAAAGCTGATCTTAGGGCTGCAGACATTCAAACTTGTGTATTTAACAAAAGATTCAGTTTTGTAGTTTCACAGAGAGACAGAGTTCTATAAAATTGGGTAGGAACAATTAGCTCTACTTGAAGTAGGAGATAGTAAGACCTGCAGATACTGGAGTCACAGATAACACAGTGTGGAGCTGGAGGATCTGAAAAATAGTCCTGACCTGAAACATCAACTTGAAATAGGTTTTTTTAAAATTATTTTTCTAATCAACCTGCTCAGATGTTATTATACACCTTTGGAACAGGTGGAACTTGAACTGAGGCTTCCAGGTCAATGGGTAGGGACATTATCATTGTGCCACAAGAGGGCCTTATCAGGAGTTCTTTTTTTAAATTAAACCTATTCTTGTAATCAACCTGTTCAAAGATAGCATTACACACCTCTTGCAACAGGTTGGACTTAAACTTGGTCCTCCCAGTCCAGGGATAGGGAAGCTACCACTGCACCACAGGAAGGTTCCACCAGGAGGTTATATTAATAGGGATAGACCATTGGCTTCAGTTGTGCCCTGTGCAGTCAGACCCAGAATAAAAAGGAACTGCCTTTTAGCATCCGAGTATTTTTAGAAAGCTATTGGAATGGAATTCACAGTAAAAAAAAGGTGAGTCAAATCTGTGGGGTTGAATTTAAGTAGAAGTGTGTGTTGTTTAGATTCATTGCCTATTTGTTGAATATACTTATTTAGCCATTGTTGCTTGTGTTTCTTTTGATCAAGTGTGTATAGGAAAGATTCGTTTGGTATTTCAATTTAATCCTGGAGTTCAGTTATTTATTTTCTTACCCTTGGTTCTTCTGCGCATTATCTTATTTAAATTAGTATGGTCTATCAAGCTAGATCCTAAAAATTATAATATTTGTCCATTATTCTCACTACTGGGATTGTAATACTTGTTTTCAGAAATATTGTTTCTCATCCACAATGTCAGGGCTTTTTAAAGGAATTATCAACTAATTTCAGATCGGTTGTTGATTGATTTCTACTGGTTTTGTATGACTATGTAGAAGCACAGCCTGTGGAGTTGGTTACACTTGGTGAAGTTGACAAGAAGAGATACTGTATGTGGAGAAGATCTCAGTTAATGACTTCAAGGATTCTGGTCAGACCAATTATACTATGACTGCTGTATTACCATCCCTAACTTGGTCTGCTACATGAAAGCAAGATGGAGCAAAGGCAGCAAAGAAGGGGAGAAGCAGATTGCAAAGGGATGAGGAAGAGGAATGAAATAAGAGTTCTCAGCAAGGTGTATTATGTTCCATGCCATTTCCTCTAACCTCAACACAAATCAGTGACAGTTTCTGTATCCTTTGTGCCACATGAAGACAGCTGTGCATGAAAAGGACAATCGATTCCATACCTGGCTCATGTTTCCCACTTTCAACTTACTCTAAACTTCTGAAATATTCTCATTTCCCTTCTTTTCTTACTCATTACCTGCAAGAAATTTGGTATGTTTCATAAATGTTCATACAGGACATATCTGAAGCCTGTAACCTTCTGGATGACCATTTATAATGATAAAAGATTGTTGACAATTCAATTTGGATGCCTACACTGGAACCTTGAAACTGGGCAGTAACAATTATCCATGTACTGCAAAAGGAGACCAGGCAGAAGACCCAAATAGAACAGGCAACAGAATGTCTTCAAAATATGCTACAAAAAGTTAAAATCTTGATTTTACCTATTTATTTGATTTATGTAGAAAAAAATCTTAAGTTATAGGAAACGTTATTCAATGCAAGCATAATTACACCTCAGTGTGTGATGGTGGTGATGCATGGAAACTGGATGGGTCACTAATCAAGTGGGAGCAGTGGTCTCTCAGTCTCTTGTGATAAGGGATGCAGGTCTTGATGGAGTCACTGGCTGTAAAGAGGATGATGGCCATGAATTGTTTAATGTGTGTAAAGTAGCACCTGAAGAGTTACAGATTTTTTTGGATATAGAGACTTGGCAAAGGAAGTGAGAGATAAGCTGCATGGCACAGGAACAGGCTGAAACTGTCAGTCCTGTTTGTGGGACTTGTGGAGGAGATGGAATGAGCCTCTTTGGTTCGGGAGCAATGATGGTTCAGAGGCTTTGGAGGAAGATCTCCAAGAATAAGTTATAGATGATGTAGGAGATGATTTTGTCAAACAAAGAACCCACTGTAGCTGTTGGAAATCTGAAACAAAAACATGGAGGTGCTGGAGAAACACAGTAGATTTTGTAGCATCTGCAAAGAGGGAAACAGAGTTAATATTTCAAATCCAATGAGACACTTCTTCAGAACATCGAACGATGGATTGCTGTTCAGTGATCAGATTATGTTCAGGGGAAATTGACTCAGAAAATCCTTGTGAAACCCAGCAGGTCTGGCAGCATCAGTGGAGAGAGAAGCAGAGTTAGTGTTTTGAGTCCAATATGACTCTTCTTCACTGAGTTCTGAAGAAGAGTCTTATCGGATTTAGATGTAAACTCCATTTCTCACTGCACAGATGCTGACAGACTTGCTGAGTTTCTAGACCAAAGGACATAGAACATAGAACAGTACAGCACAGTACAGGCCCTTCAGCCCATGATGTTGTGCCGAACTTTTACCCGAAACCTAAGGTCTATCTAACCTCCACCGCTACCTTATGCTATCACTCATATGTCTATCTAATAGCCGCTTAAATGCCCCTAAAGAGGCCGACTCCACTACCCTCGCCGGCAATGCATTCCATGCCCCTACCACTCTCTGAGTGAAGAATCTACTTCTGACGTCTCCCCGACATCTACCTCCTTTCACTTTAAAACTATATCCCCTCGTAAAAGTTACCTCCGCCCTAGGAAAAAGTCTCTGGCTGTCTACTCTACCTATACCTCTGATTATTTTGTACACCTCTATCAAGTCACCTCTCATCCTTCAACGTTCTAAAGAGAAAAGCCCTAGCTCTCTCAACCTTTCCTCGTAAGACCTTCCCTCCATTCCAGGCAACATCCTGGTAAATCTCCTCTGCACCTTTTCCAACACTTCCACATCTTTCCTGTAATGACGTGACCAGAACTGGACACAATACTCCAGATGTGGCCAAACCAGGCTTTTGTATAGCTGGAGCACAACTTCACGGCTCTTGAACTCAGTCCCTCTATTAATGAAAGCTAACACACCATACGCCTTCTTAACAACTCTATCCACCTGGGTGGCAGCTTTCAGGGAACTGTGAACATGAACCCCAAGATCCCTCTGCTCCTCCACACTGCCAAGAATCTTTCTGTTAACCCTGTATTCTGCTTTCAAGTTTGTTCTTCCAAAATGAATCCCCTCACACTTTTCAGGGTTAAACTCCATCTGCCACTTCTCAGCCCAGCTCTGCATTCTATCAATGACCCTTTGTAACCTAGAACAGCCCTCCGCACTATCCACAACGTGACCCACCTTCGTATCCATGTCCATGAACTTGCTAATCCACCCTTCCACTCTTTCATACAAATCATTTACAAAAATCACAAATAGAAGAGGACCCAGAACAGATCCTTGTGGTACACCACTCGTAACTGAGCACCATGTTCAATATTTTCTGACCACTACCACCCTTGTCTTCTAAGGGTCAGCCAATTCTGAATCCAATCTGCCACATTTCCCCCTATCCCATGCCTCCTTATCTTCTGCATGAGCCTACCATGGGGAACCTTATCAAACGCCTTACTTAAATCCATGTATACCACATCCACTGCTCCACCTTCATCCACGTGTTTGGTCACCTCTTCAAAGAATTCCATTAGGTTTGTGAGGCATGATCTACCCCTCATAAATCCATGCTGATTATCACAAATCAAACTGTGCCTTTCCAAGTGATCATAAATCCTATCTCTCAGAGCCCCTTCCAATAATTTGCCCACCATTGACGTAAGACTAACTGGTCTGTAATCTCCAGGGTTATCCCTGTTCCCTTTTTGAACAAGGGAATGACGTTTGCCTCTTTCTAATCTGCCGGCACTATACCCGTGCACAGTGAGGACGAAAAGATCATTGCCAAAGGCCCTGCGATCTCATCCCTCGCTTCCCATAGAATCCTTGGATAAATCCCAACAGGCCTGGGGGACTTATCTATCTTCAACTTCCTCAGAATTCCTAGCACATCTTCTTTACTAACATCAACCTCCTCTAGTCTACTTGCCTGTTTCACAACGTCCTCCTCTACAACTAGGTCCCTCTCAGTTGTGTATTCATTAAGGACCTCTCCTATCTCTTTAGGCTCTGTGCACAAATTCCCTTTATCAGCCCTACACTTTCTCTGGTCATTCTCTTGTTTTGCACATACGTGTAAAAAGCCTTGGAGTTTTCCTTGATCCTATCTGCCAAGGTTTTCTCATGCCCCCTTATAGCTCTCCTAAGCCCTTTCTTCAGCTACTTCCTGGCTAACTTGTATCCCTCTAGATCCTTTTCTGTTCCTCTTTTCCTAAACCTTACACAAGCCTCCTTCTTCCTTTTAACCAGTCGTTTGACGTCTCTCGCAAACCATGGCTCCCTCACTCGACTGCATCTTCTCTGCCTGCTCGGGACAAACATATCGAGCACATGCAGTATGCATTCCTTAAACAATCTCCACATTTCTGTGGTGCTCTTCCCTGACAGCATCTGTTGCCAATTTATGTTACCCAGTTCTTGCCTAACTGAATTGAAATTACCCTTCCCCCAATTATAAACTTTACCCTGCCATATGTACCTATCCTTATCCACGACTATTGTGAAAGAAACAAGAGTTATGATCACTATCGCCAAAATGCTCTCCCACCAACAGGTCTATCACTTGGCCCAGTTCGTTGCCAAGCACCAAATCCAAAGTGGCCTCTCCTCATGTTGGTCTATCTACATACTGTGTCAGGAACCCTTCCTGAACGCACTGGACAAAATCTGCTCCATCTAAACTATTACAACTAAAATGTTTCCAATCAATATTTGGAAAGTTGAAGTCACCCATGACTACAACCCTGTGACTTCTGACCTTTCCAGTATCTGCCTCCCAATCCGCTCCTCTACTTTTCTGCAACTGTTAGGGGGTCTGTAAAAACCCCCCAACAAAGTAACTGCTCCTTTCTTGTTCATGACCACAACCCAAACTGACTCTGTAGACATATCATTCTTGAACTGCATTTCAGTAGCTACTATACTCGCCCTGACTAACAATGCCACTCCCCCGCCTCTTTTTCCACCCTGAGATAACAAGGTGTAGACCTGGACAAACACAGCAGGCCAAGCAGCATCAGAGGAGCAGGAAGGCTGACATTTCGGGCCTAGACCCTTCTTCAGAAATAGGGGAGGGGAAGGGGGTTCTGAAATAAATAGGGAGAGAGGGGGAGGCAGATTGAAGATGGATAGAAGATGGAGAAAATAGGTGGAGAGGAGACAGACAGGTCAAAGAGGCAGGGATAGAACCAGTAAAGGTGAGTGTAGGTGGGGAGTTAGGGAGGAGATAGGTCAGTCCAGGGAGGACGGATAGGTCAAGGGGGTGGGATGAGATTAGTAGGTAGGAGATGGGGATGGGGCTTGAGGTGGGAGGAGAGGATAGGTGGAAGGATGGACAGGTTAGGGAGGCGGGGACAAGCTGGGCTGGTTTTGGGATGTGGTAGCGGGAGGGGAGATTTCGAAGCTTGTGAAGTCCACATTGATACCATTGGGCTGTAGGGTTCCCAAGCGGAATATGAGGTGCTGTTCCTGCAACCTTTGGGTGGAATCGTTGTGGCACTGCAGGAAGCCCAAGATGGATATGACGTCAGAGGAATGGGAGGGGGAGTTGAAATGGTTCGTGACTGGGAGGTGCAGTTGTTTAGTGCGAACTGAGCGTAGGTGTTCCGCCTTCATTATTGCTTTTATTAAAGGCCTTAGCACTTCAAAAATTGACCTCACGATCAATTTTATCCCAGATCTTTAATAATAAGTGACTTTGATTGATTCCAAAAGTGATTTTAATTAAAGAAAAGGAACTTATAAAATTAGTTGCATTTATTTATTTCATACTTTTAGGAGTAGAGTGTAGCTACAAGATTTTGGTAGGGGCTACACTATAACATTTCTTCATCACACTGAAATAAATTTAATGTGTTTGCTCTCCCAGCATGGAACCTCTGCTGTCTGCCCTTGTTATGTATGTTTGGGACAGAGATAATCAAATTCTGCAGGAATTTGCAAACATTAGGGATAGAAAATCCTGCAATATCTGCTGGCCTTCTGTGCCCTGGTTCCCAAAATGAGTTTGTCGCCAGATTAAGCTTCTTGAAAGGAGCTTGAACTTTGAAAATGTAAACTTATACCTCAAAATCTGAATGTATACTCAGGGAAGTTCTATGAACACAGAAAAACAGTAAACATTATTTCATGGTCTGCAATATTGAAGGATGTCATTTGTGGTACATCCTTTTAAGCAGCATTTATCTGCGAGCTCAGTACCACTCAAATGGCTACGGGTGAAACGGTGTAGAAGAGCAGATTGCACCTCACTGTTTTCCTTGTTCTCAAAGTCATACTTGTGCACTTCATCTGGCTCATATTGATGGTAGTCATTGTAAAATGGTTCCTGTCCATAATTAAACTCAGGTTGAATCCCACCATTGTCAGATGTCTGCAGATTCTTCGTCTTTCGCCAATTGGTGTCATCATTACCTCTTGAGGTCTGGGAGAAATCTGGAACTAAAAACATGACTCCACTGGTGAACATTACCAAGATTGACCTTGATTTCCTTACACCATTCCTAATTTTATGGTGCTGCTTGTCAGAAAGTGAAATGTCCTGGTCCTTTCCTTGAATTTGTGATTGCCCAGACGCAAGTCTGTAAATGTAAGACTGCGCTGTTTGATGATGCATACACTGGAAAAAGGTTGCTTTTTTTGTGTGGTGCCTCTTTAAGAACACAGTGGGTTGGGAGTACTTTGAAAAATGATTAATTGATTTCCGGATTATGCTGTCAGTAGATTCCATGAAACCTAAACATGTTAAAGTATGTCTCTGAGAATACAGAAACTCCGTTAATATGTTGGTTCTGCTGTTGGAAAGGACAGAGCACTGAAGTCAGGAAGAGCAAGGCAACCTGGATTGTGCCAAATACATCTGCCAGAGCCCAAAAGAACACATAAAGTATTAGAGAAAGGGGTCTCTGGAGATTCAGTGGCATCAGAAGTGTTGTGACCAAGCTGACAGTGGGTATGTGGATGTCTGCCTTTTCACTATTTACTGTGTTCTGAAACTTCAGAAAAAGTACGGTTGCTGCTCAATGCTAGTCAAAAGCTGAAAGTGTGATGGAAAAGGAAAGATCCTACAAAACTAAGGCCAATTTGGAAATACTGATCTGGGCCCACATTTATGTGGGAAGTAATGTGAAAGCTTGGGGTGGTATTATTGTTGCACTGACTATTTAAAGCAAAATTTCCTATTTCCTTCCTTATCTGAAACATCTTTCACCTGTTAGTTAATGTTTGAATTACAATTGATTTTAGTTCATTTGCCACAATAGATGTTTCAAAAAGTGCAATCTTGTCCATCAGTATTCTTTCTGGTGGTATCATGGTGATTCTTGTTAGAAGGTACTGGGTCTCAATGGGCCTTGGAACAGCAGGCATTGGGGTGTTAATGGTTGTAAAGATTGCCAATTAGTCAAACAATATCTGGGTGTCATGGTGGTTCAGTGATTAGCACTGCTGCTTCACAGTGCCAGGGACTGGGTTTAATTCCAGCCTCGGGTAATTGTCTGTGTGGCATTTGTGCATTCTCCACATGCCTGCGTGGGTTTCGTCCGGGGGCTCTGGCTTCCTCCCACAATCCAAAGATGTGCAGGTTGTGTGGATTGACTGTGCTAAATTGCCCCAAGTGTGCAGGCGAGGTGAGTTAGCCATGGGGAATGTAGTAATAGAGTAAGGAGCTTAGTCTGAGTGGGCTGCTATTCAGAGGGGTGGGGAGGACTGCTTCCACACTGTATGATTCTGTGGAACTATTTGAACATTCGATTTAAAATACAAAATGATGCCAAATCTGGGCATGATGTCCCAACAACAGTCATGGTCTCCCTTCAGCACAACCAAGTCCTGGAGCTGCTGACCTCTAATAGCTATTCCAGGTGGGCAGGACTTCCTGTTTGAGTTTTGTAATTCTGGCAGCAACTTCACTGGCAACCAATCAGCGGCCTGGATAACAAGCATGGGGCTGGATGAACACAGCAGGTCAAGCAGCATCATAGGAGCAGGAAAACTCGACGTTTCGGGCCTAAACCCTTCATCAGAAATGGGGGAGGGGAAGAGGGTTCTGAAATAAATAGGGAGAGAGGGGGAGGCGGATAGAAGATGGATAGAGGAGAGGATAGGTGGAGAGGAGGCAGACAAGTCGAAGAGGCGGGGATGGAGCCAGTAAAGGTGAGTGTAGGTAGGGGGGTAGGGAGGAGATAGGTCAGTCCAGGGAGGACGGACAGGTCAAGGGGGCGGGATGATGTTAGCAGATAGGAGGTGGGGGTGTGGCTTGGGGTGAGAGGAAAAATCGGTTAGGGAGGTGGAGATGAGCTGGGCTGGTTTTGGGATGCGGTTGGGGGAGGGGAGATTTTGAAGCTTGTGAAATCCACATTGATGCCATTGGGCTGCAGGGTTCCCAGGCTGAATATGATTTGCTGTTCCTGCAGCCTTCGGGTGGCATCACTGTGGCATTGTAGGAGGCCAAGGATGGACATGTCATCTGAGGAATGGGAGGGGGAGTTGAAATGGTTCGCGACTGGGAGGTGCAGTTGTTTGTTGCGAACTGAGCGCAGGTGTTCTGCAAAGCAGTCCCCAAGCCTCCGCTTGGTTTCCCCGATGTAGAGGAAGCCACAACGGGTACAGCAGTACCTTTTATCTCCAATCAGCGGCCTGATTGATATAAGATCTGGTGTGTCTTTTGGCCAAGATGGGCTGTGGGCTTCTCTCCAAGAAATTAAACTAAAATCTGAACTGCATCCACATTGAGAATTGATGCGCCATTCTGTGCATTATATCCCAACATTAAACTTTAACCTGGTGATGACTGAACTTCTTATCATCTCTTGTACATTTTGTTGAAAGGATAGTTTGGAAATAGTAATTAAAGTGGTTCAGTCATCATGTCACATTGCTAAATGAACAAGTTTGTAATAAATTTGAATAATTCCTTTTAACAAAAAAGAATAGAATGGTATCATCGACATTTAAACTGATCACTAACAATGTCTATTATTCTTTGCATGCCATTAATAAGTGAACAGAAATGGAATGTAATCTATCATAATTTAGCCTTTCATTAAAAAGATCCTTGTTTTTCATGAACTGGAATCATTTGACAGGAAGGCACTTGGATGGGAATTTGCTTTAATCACTACTTATTGCCAGTCTCTAATTGTTTTCAAGACGGTGATGGTAAGCTGTATTCTTGAACTGCTACAGTCCATTGGTGTAGGGGCACCCACAATTCTGCTGGGGAGGAATCTCCAGGATTTTCACCCAGTGAAGATGATAGAATGACAAAATAATTACAAATCAGGATAGTAATGGATTGGATGGGAATTTGCAGTTTGTGGATCTCCAGGAATCTGCTGCACTTGTCTTTCTATGTGTTACAGGTTCCATTAGTTTTGAAGGCGCTAGCAGAGGAGCGTTATTTGAACGACTGTGACTCATCTTGTAGATTTCTTTTGTTTATTATTTTGTGTGATGTGGGTATATCTGGTAAGGCTGATATTTGTCACCAATTCCTAATTGTTCTTGAGCTAAATGACTTCCTAGGCCAATTAGCAGGGCAGTTAAAGCCAAACACATTGCTTTAGGAATCATAGTTTGAACTAACTTGTCGTGGGTGACTAGCTTCATGGGAGGGACCCCTCATGAGTTACTCAAAAGGAAAAATTCTCAAAATTAAGTTAGAGGGCAGAAGGGAGTGAGCCTGACTCCCCAGCATCCAGCTAGACTAGGAACTGGTTTCCCTCTACCAGAATAAACAAACCAAATCCTACAGTTAAAGAGGATTGAGGTAGTAATCTTTGTCATGAGCTGCAGCTTATACAGCTGTGAGAGCTGGCTTGACCATAAAACATGTAGGAAGCAATGTGTACTTGATTTTTTTACTCAGTATAACACATGGTAATTAGTGGTGTGAGATCTTCAGGCTCAGTTTTAAGTCACTGCTCACACAACCCAGACAGCAACAGGGAGCAGCTGAATGGTTTAAGAATCCTAAAGAAGAAATCTTCATAGAAATCATCAACAAGGAAGATTAATCCAATGAGTCATGAAGTATTTTAGATCTGATAAAATAGATTCTACAACAGGAGAGCTAGCAACTCCTAGGAAAAGGGGAATTGGTAAATCAAAAGCAGATATGTGCTGCATTGTGAAGCAGTGAGCTTTGGGAACAGGGATACATTAGGTCTGAATGAGGAGAATGGGGTGTCGGATTCCAGGTGACAGTGGAGGTGTGTGGTCCTGAGAGGAGAGGCAAGTGTTGGATCCAGCAACAGGAGATGGAGGCTTCTGATTTTCACGGGAAAAGTGCACGTTTGGTCCTGGGGCTGAGGAGGTGTTGGATCTTGAGTGAATGGAGAATATCAGTTCCCAGGAGGGTGGGAGCTTTCGGATCAGGGTCCAAGGGTTTTAAAGTATCTGGTGGATGCATAGTTAAGGCTGTGTGTAATAAGTTGGGGCATCAGTTTAATAGTTACCCGGGTGTTAGAGAAGATTTTTAATTGTCTACCTTTTCCTGAGTATCTATTTATTTAACTGCAAGTGAGCCCTCTGAGCTCTCCAGTTTAAATGAATACTCTTGGATTGTTCTATATGAAGGGCAATTGCCCATTGGAATCTTCCATGTTCCAGGCAATTCCCTTGAAATCTGCTACATTGGAAAGTCTGTAGAGTCTAGAAGCACAACTCCCAACAAAGCTGCAGAAACAACTATCTGGCCGCTGATGATGTTTCAAGAAAATTGGTAAGGGGGAACTGGTACATGTAGTGTATTTGATAAGCTGCCACAAAAAAAGTGTATTAGTATGGATTAAGGATTGATGAACATATAGAAGGCAGGGAATCAGGATTGGGTACTTTAGGGGTTAGAAATATATAAGTAGTGGAGTACCAGAAAGATCAGCACTAGGGTCTCCATTATTTACTATCTATATTAATGGCTTGAAGAGGGATCAGATGCTGCCAAACCTGCTGAGTTTCTCCAGCAATTTCTGTTTTTGTTTTAGATTTTTAGAATCTGCAGTTTTTTATTTTATTATATTGCATGAAAAATATTATGGCCAGGAGAACCTAATTTTAGAAATGTGTCAAAAAAAGCACAAAATTGGGCATCTTACAGAAAGCAAGTTCTGAGATACAGAATAATCTCCAAATTAGACAATAAATCAGAAAATGATTTTCTGTAACAGTTGCACATCCAGAGGAATCCACCTCTTTTTTAAAATAAATAGTAAAGAATGCACCCATGGTGACTTCAATTTAGAATTTGTAAAATGCAGAATTACTGTAGTCATTACTGGTGGGACTTCATCAGCTTTATTATACCTAAAAGATGATCTAACGCTAAGAAAATCTTAAGTTAAGTGAAGCAGAAATCCATAAGCAACATCGATTAATCCTTAATTTTGAAGGTTAACCTTGCCACCTATGACCAATAGGGTCCAATTAAGTCTTAAGTAAAAAAAAAGCCATAAATGATAGAGGTGAAAATCAGTAGAGTGATTAGGACAGGCACCAGGCACAAAAAGTCCTTGTCAATACTGATGACCAATGAAACCTCACAGGCACAGACAATACCCAACCTGTGAAAATTATCTGCCACACAATAGGTCTCTTTCAGAAAATGTGCAAAAATGGACGCAGTTTCAGAAAAGCAAGAAATCAAATGTTACCCACACAAAGAAGTTGGTGAGGTAGAGTAGTCTACAACAGAAGAGAAACCTAAGTTATTCCAAAGCAAATATGTCAGCCAGACCTTACTTTTTTGTAAGCTGGTTGATAATCACCTTACAAGTTTCAAGATAAACACGGGGGGCAACTGTCACTATATTGTTAGATCATAAACCATTGTTGAGGAAACACGGTTTGTAGCTGATAACAGTACAACCACATTGTCCAGTAGATATGCCACTTGAGATTAAAGGTAATTAAAAATAAAATGCTACCAGCAGTTCGCCAATGGAGTGGATGTCAAATTGTAGAAAACATACACATATCTTTATGACAAAGAATTCTCACTCTTGAGTAGGAATGTATGTTTTAACCTCAATCTTCTTTAGCTGTTAGAATGGGTTAAACCATGCAAAGATAAGGCATAGCTGGTCAAGAAAATAAACTGTCAAGGAACAATTGATTGGTATACAGCCAGATCAAGTGACCCCCTCAACCATCGGCTGCTTATAGTTATTAATAACTTGGTCAAAGGAAAGTTAATTGAAGATATTGTAGAAATCCCTAGGCTCATGGTAGAGCCTAAACATGAAACAGGATCCATTAAGATCAGTTATTTTAACATAAAAAGTTTGTTTCATACTGTCAAAAAGATGGGGACCTATGACAACAATGGAACACAAATGTTTTCCACTGCCTTCAAAACTGAACAGTGTTTAAACTTCAAGAGCAATCAGGTTTGCAAGAAAAATTAAGCAGTGAGATACCAATGAACAATTTGCCCACTGATTGATTGATGAATCTAAAACTGATGTAACTCAGAGTACAACACAGCATGTGAACAAAATTGCAATGATAGATTCAAGTCTGTGTTTAGATTCTGAGGTAACTCATAAGGGACATGTTCAAGAAGAACAAAAACAGAAGTTGCTGGAAAAGCTCAGCAGGTCTGGCAACATCTTTAAAGAAAAAATCAGAGTTAACTTTTCAGGCCCGGTGACCCTTCCTCAGAACACAGACCCTTCTGACGAAGGGTCACCAGACCTGAAACGTTAACTCTGATTTTTTTTCTTTACAGATATGGCCAGACCTGCTGAGCTTTTCCAGCAACTTCTGTTTTTGTTCCTGATTTACACCATCCGCATTTCTTTTGGTTTTTATTAAGTTCAAGAAGAAATTTGATTTGTTTTCTTCTCAGGGACAACCTTCAGTAACAGTGACGGAAGTCATGTCAAGTCAGGGGCTATCCTCAAATAGTAGAACTAAGGAAATTAACATGTTGGTTTCACCAATAACAAAATCACTGAAGTCAAAGGAGTATGCCCAAATAAATCAATATGCTGAAATTAAACTTTTACATAGCTGATAGAAAATTAAGAGCCGCTGACTCAAATGGAGGATGCGATGCATACAATGCCATGGAAGCCGCAACTAAGAAGGGATAATCAATGTTCAATGATACAGGATACTTAAAAGAGGAGACAGTGAAAAGTGCAGATGCTGGAGTCAGAGTCAATACAGTGTGTAGCTGGAGGAAAATGACAGTTCAGGCAGCATCAGAGGAGCAGAAAGGTCGATGCAAAAACAAAGTTGCTGGAAAAGCTCAGCAGGTCTGGCAGAATCTGTGGAGGAGAAAACAGAGTTAACGTTTCGGGTCCGGTGACCCTTCCTCAGAACCCAGCAGGAAACTCAGCAGGAATGTCAATGTTTTGGGTTTACATCCTTCACCCCACTTAAAAGAGGAAACTGCCTTGTTCAGAAATCCAGGATTCTGTAATGTAGGAATTTTCTGTTTCAACTGGATAGATATTCTTCATGGAGGAAACCCAAGGGATTAAAGGTTCTACACTTTAAAGGGGTCTGTAGACCTTAGGGTGTTAGGAAAAGGATTGAATACAGTTGTCTTCCATCCAGCAAGCTACCAATCTTCCAAGTCCAAAGAAAATGTGCACTGGGAGAATAGTGGCACCTTCAGATTGCCTGAATTTCTGAAGTCAAAGCCCCTGGGGCAATAGGGTAGCGGTAATGTAATTATACACACAAACATATAATACTCATCATGAATGAAAAGCTTGAGGGGAAATGTTGTAAACACATCCGAAAGGGTTAATATTGAAGAGTGAGTCGCACCATACACTATGATGTGGACTTGCAGAAGGAACAATTTAGGATTTCAAAGGTGAGAGCCCAACATCCCACCCTCTGCAATGTCTCTGTAACAATGTTTAAATACCATTGTGTCTTGTTAAGGAGTTGCTAGCATGCAGAAAACTATATCTTGTTAACAGCAAGGCACTCATTAGATCAGGAACTTTTTTTTCTCCACAACACTAGACACAAAGATGGTGGCAGCAGCATTCATCATGACCAGCAACTCACATAGTGTAATGAGCCGGCCAGCCCATAGAGCACCCTGAGCTGATGCCAATTCAAATCTCTGGGATGGGTGTTAATTATGATGCAAGGCAGGCTATTGATAGCACGCTCACTTCCATGGGAATGCCAGGAAGACCTGATCATTTAGGAGAACCAAAATCTTCCAGTTTGCATGATTTATTCATGAATATTTAGTAAGACATTGCCAGCAGCAAATTAGTTATCTTTTTCTTTAAGAAGTCTAGCACTTATACTATTTAGATTCCATAGCCTGAACCTTATGACTTCTCACCCTCACCCCACTCATGTTTTTGAAAGTAGGGCATGCTCATAAGATGCAGTGCTTAGCCTTAACACCATCCTCCCACCCAGCCCCTGGTCTATTGCCTATTTTGTAATAGTATGTGGGGGAGTAAGTTGGGTAGACTGTTTGCCCTTAGACCTATTGAAGTTCATCAGGGAACAATTCAAGGCCAGTTAGGCGCATCACCTCACCTCTATCACTATTTTACATGCAGCAGAGGAAAAAGGAGGCAAGGCAGACCATTTAAATGATCAGCAGCATTTTCTCAACTCAGTCTTTTGAAACCCTGATGTCTGGAACCCAAAATATGGAGAATATATCAGAATGAATGGGTTTGTTCTCCATACATTTCTTTTGGATAACCAGGGTACATTTTTGGAGAACTAAGACATTCCTGTGGACGTGATGTTTGAGGATGAGATTTCAGGTGTCCTTTGGGTGTGGGGATCAGGGATCCATGTGAAGAGTGTCAGTTTTCCTTTGTGATTGTTGACTGTGCAGAAGATTGTGCATAAAGTCCACACAAACCTTTTGGAAGTGTCCAACTTGTTAAGACCTCTCAAGACGTGTAAGCACCTGTTAAGGTTTGTCAAGCAATCTTACCCAGTCAAGAAGTATCAAGAAAATCAAAACCTGCCAAGAAATAGCAAGAGTTTTCAGGAGTTATCAAGAGCTGTAAAGATGTGTTCTCTCCTTTCAAAAATTGCAAACCTGTAGAAACGGTCTCCAAAACCATCAATAACTGCTAAGAGGCGGCAAGAACTGTCAAGAAGTGCCCAAACAGTCAAGATATGTCAAGAACTATCAAGAAATGTTAAGATGTCAAGAGATAGCAATAGCTATCAAAGGTATTAAGACCATTCGAGGAGTGCAAAAGCAGCCAAGACCTTTCAAAATATATTTTTGTGCAATGAGATTGCTTGACTCTTTAGAATGTCATCCACAATATAGAACCTTAAGTAACTGAACTTTATATGTTCTCCTGTATGTTTGGGCACTTGTGGATTTGAAGTGAGTTTACTTAGTAAGTGAAGGGAAAAGAATGGTTGGTTGAAATAGG
Source organism: Ginglymostoma cirratum (assembly GCA_024137785.1). Classification (NCBI taxonomy): domain Eukaryota; kingdom Metazoa; phylum Chordata; class Chondrichthyes; order Orectolobiformes; family Ginglymostomatidae; genus Ginglymostoma; species Ginglymostoma cirratum. The sequence continues at coordinate 29,776,412 of JAHRHZ010000024.1, forward strand.
CACTGTTGTTATTGGTTTATGGGGGCCATGCAGAATTGGCAAAGGCATGGACTGGCATAGGGGACATCAGGGGCCTTGGGAGTGGAAGTAAGGGCATAGGTTGTCCAAGAGGTGTGAGAGGTCATGACGATGAGTATAAAGGAATACTTTGGCATGGAGAGTCTTGAGATCATGGGAGTAACTAGAAGACATAATATTGCATGGATTGGCATGGGTAGGGCATGGGAGTGAGGTGGGCTGAGGTGGGTTGAGGTGGTAAAAGTAAGTGGAATGTATTCTGTTTTCATCTTTAAAGTAGTGCCAGATAACTCAGGTAGGCTTTCCCGCTCAGCCTACCTTAGGAATCAGCAACCTCCTCTGCTTTCCCAGATCTCCTAGCCTAACTCCCAATCCAGCCACCCCTGTCTCACATCCAGACTGAAAATGGGATGTGCAGGTAGCCATTGTGAAAGATTGGATTTTCAAAGCAGGGAATTCTCCTGTCTCTGTATACTGACACAGGGAACAACGAGCAAGGTGTAAGTCTGGGCCCAAATTGTCTTTGGGACAGCCTGTAGTCCCAGCAGTGATTACCAATCAATCAGGTTGATAGGCAGCTCTCCAGAGTGGAACATCCTCCCTGCTAGGGGCAGAGCTCCCTCTTTGAAATACTTAAAGCTGCTCCCAGCGTAATGATATCTCAAAATTTGCTGATGACACAACGATGAGTGGAAGGGTGAGCTATGAGGAAAATGCAGAGCTGTTGCAGTGTGGCTGAGTGAATGGGAAAATGCATGGCAGATGCAATATAATGTGGATAAGTGGGATACTATCAAACGTTGGTGGAAAATAAAAAGGAAAGAAGATTATTATTTGAATGGCTGTAAATTGAGAGAGGAGACTGTTTAATGAGATCTGGGTGCCTACATGCACCAGTTGCTGAAAGTTAGTGTGCAGATGCAGCAGTCAATAAAGAAGGCAAACTGTACATTGGCATTTGTAGCAAGAGGCTTTGAGTACAGCAACAAGGATATCTTGCTGCAATTATACAGGGCATTGGTGAGGCCACTATAGAGTAATGTGTACAGTTTTGATCTCCTTATCTATGGAAGAATGTTCTTGCTATAGAGGCAGCGCAGCAAGGGTTTACCAAATTGATTTCAGGGATAGCAGGTTCTCTTGGTAGCACCTACATGTAGGTGTATGAAGGAGAAACTATAAGTATGATAAAGATGTTTGCACTCAGTGGAAGAAAAGAAGCTGGAGTCGGCCATACAACTTCTGTAATTGTGCTCCAAAATTCAGTATTATCAAATCTTGGCCTCAGGTCTACATTCCTGCCTGTAACCTGTAAACTTTAGGGAATTGGAACAAAAGTCAGCCATTCAGCATATCAAGGATGTTTGCCTCCATTGCTCAGACCATTGACTATCGGAGTTGGGATGTCATGTTGTGGCTCCACAGGACATTAGTGAGGCCACCTTAGGAGTACTGTGTAGAGTTCTGGTCACCCTGCTGTAGGAAGGGTATTATCAAAATTGGAGAATGTGCAGAAAAGGTTTACTAGGGATGTTGCCAGGGTCTGGAGGGTTTGAGTTATAAGGAGAAGCTGGATAAGCTGGGATCCTTTTTCCACTGGTACGTAGGAAGTTGAGAGGTGACCTTACAGAGGTTTATAAAATCATGAGGGGAATAGATAAGGTGAATAGGAAAGATCTTTTCCCTAGGGTAGGCCAGTTCAAAAGTAGGGGACATCATCTTAAGGTGAGAAGAGAAAGATTTAAAAGAGACCTGAAGGGCATTTTTTTTTCACGCAGATGGTGGCTCATATGTGGAATGAGCTGCGAGTGGAAGTGGTTCATGCAGGTACTGTTACAACATTTAAAAGACATTTGAATAGGAAAGGTTAAAAAGTATATGGACCAAACACAGGCAAATGGGACTAGTTTATTTTTAGGAACTTGGTTGGTATGGACAAGTTGAATTGAAAGGTCTGTTTCCTTGCTGTATGATTGTAAGACTCTATGACCGAGGTATAAGGAGAGAATGAGTCAGTTAGGATTGTGTTCACTGGAATTTAGAAGAATGAGATGTTAATCTCATAGAAACCTATAAAATTCTAGTAGGATGAGACAGATGAAATGCAGGAAGGATATTTCCAATCACTGGGGGAGTCGGGAACTAGGGGTCACACATCAGGGATAAGGGGTAAACTTTTCAAGACTGAGATGAGTAGAAGTTTCCTCACTCCAAGTGAAAGCCTGTGGAATTCATTGTGAGAGAAAGTACTTGAGGCCAAAACATGATGTGTTTTCAAGAAGGAGATAGATATAGCTCCTGTCCCTAGAGGGATCAGGGATGGTGGGGAGGAGGATTTGAGGGTATTGAGCTCGATGATCAGCCATGATCATATTGAATGATAGAACAGGCTTAGAACACACTTTCTAGCCATGGTGTCAGAGGATATGGCATCCAGTAAATTCCAATACAATATCCTTTTTCTTGTGTAGTTCCCAAATGTACATGTGCAAAGTATACACTAGCAATAATGGAAATAATATTATAGCTACATTCCTGAGCAATAGATCCATAAAATTACATCCCATTTTAATTAAAACACCATCTAAATTCTGCCCTTAGTAGAAGTCAATGATTGTTACTTAATCCTGGTCATTAGAAAGGGGCCTCAATACTTACCATATTGATGCTGATCCTGGGGTTTCGAATTAGCACAGAGTTGGACCAGTTTATGTAGGAAATCTGAGTCACAGAGCTTCATCACTTCACTGTTAAGAATTGTGGAACCTGTAAAAGAGGTCAGCAGCAGCCCGATTGCCAGGATGACCACCAGGCACTTCATAGCAGCTCACAAGTGATCAGCTCCAGTCTCTCTGACTCTGTGGAGGATCTTAAAGGCAATTGCTCCACTCACTCTAATGATTGTCCTGTACAAATGCAAACTGTCTTTATCAACTGATCTAAATTTCTTTTCCAGTCTCAAACTCAGTTTTTTTTTTCTATTTGCTCTCTGTCCTGACTTTTATGTTTATTGGTTTGCTCTCCCTTTATAGTAGTTTTGCTTCCTTATAGTTTTTTTATTAACGTTTGTTCATTTTTGAATGACACTTGAAATTTTTCCAATGCCTCAAATCTGTAACTTCCTAACCGAGCATAACTTCATCTATTTCTTTGCTTAATGTTTAGCCTAACCTGTTGATGTTTGCGATTGATATCTAACAGCTTGTGAGTGAGTACTGAGTAATGCAAGCCTGCTTTACTGGGGCTCTTGAAAAATGCATTTACTTGATTCACTGACGTGACTAATTCCCTGTAAAAGGGAAAATAAAAAGGAAACCAACTGACCTCAGATTGAAAGAGATAACAAGATGTAGAGCTGGATGAACACAGCAGGCCAGCAGCATCAGAGGAGCAGGAAGGCTGACATTTCGGGCCTAGACCGTTCTTTTCTGAAGAAAGGTCTAGGCCGGAAATGTCAGCCTTCCTGCTCCTCTGATGCTGTTTGGCCTGCTGTGTTCATCCAGCTCTACATCTTGTTATCTCAGGTTCTCCAGCATCTGCAGTTTCTACGACATCAGATTGAAGTTTACCTAAGGCAACTGCTATTCTTCAAAATTTTTTTTGATGATTGAAACTCGATGATTTAATCACTTAAACTTATTTTATACTACCACATGCTAACTGTATCTTAACAGTGTTTAATTGTAAAGAGATAGTAGGTATGAGTAGTAAATTCAGATATGCTCTTATAAGTGCAGACAAGGGCTCCTTTGATGCAGTGATAGTGTTCTGACTTATGGACCAGAATCTTTGAGTTCAAATACCATTTACCCTGGCCAACATGTCTGAACAGTTTGAATAAAAATATCCAGAAATCAGACAGGTCTCCTGATAGCAATCCTCCCAAGCCAAACCAAGGTTGTTATTAATAAGTATAAACAGCCAATGGTGGAGGGAGTTGTTTGACCTGGCTATATACCTCTCTTCTGCAGCTATGTCCATGCTTGGGTGTCCCTGGACAGGGAGAACCCAAGATGTGCTGGCACTTTTGAGACCTTTCATAACTGGTGGGTGCCAGGGCGGCTGGAGTACATCTTCAAACCTGGAAATTACATTTCAACTTACACTGGATTTTAATTCAAATTTATGAAAGTGGCAGACTAAGTTAATAAATCAGCCAAATAAGTGTAATGAGTCTTGAAACTTGAAGATCAATATCATCCCAACCACACCTGTCAGTCTGCATGATTTAGCTGTTGACGTGTTCCAGCAACTACCGCTTTGCTGCTGGTCACCAAATTCTTGCCCTACTGCTATTTCTAGGTGAATCATCCAACTTACACCATGTAAGAATAATAAGAAAGAAAGATAGTCACATTTTGTACTTGTGAAAGGGCATTCACATGGGTAGCTGGGAATATCATTCTTTGTGAAATTTCCAGTCTTAGGGTAAAATTATGTAAAACTGATTTGCATCAAGGTGCCCCGACCATGGCTAAGAAAGGAAATTTTGGATAGCATTAGATCCAACAAAGAGACATACAGATTAACCAATAAAAACAGCCATGAGGATTAGGGGTAGTTTAGATTTCAGCAAAGGAAGACAAAGGGGTTGATTAAGAGGGTGAAAAAGAGAACGCAAGTAAGCTTATGGAGAACATACAAACTGATTGTAAAACCTTCAATAGATATTTGAATAGAAAAAGATTACTGAAGATGAATGTAGGTCCCTTACAGTAAGAAACAGGGTATTTTTAAAGGGGAACAAAGAGATAGCAGACCAATTAAATGCATACTTTAGTTCTATCTTTACAAAAGAGGACAATACCTTTCCAAAATGTTGGAGAACACTGGGTCTAGTGAGAAGGAGGAACTGAAGGCAATTAATATTAAATGGGGAAATGGTGTTGTGGAAATTGATGGGATTAAAGACCAATAAATTCCAAAACCCAATAATCTACATCCCGCAGCACTTAATGAAGTGGCCCTAGAAATAGTGGATGCATTGATGGTCATCTTTCAAGATTGTATAGACTCTGGAATAGTTGCCACAGATCGGAAGATGGCTAATCCATCCACACTATTTAAAAAAAAGCAGAGAGAAAACAGGGACTAATAGACTGATTTACCTGATATTGATGGCAGGAAAAATGTTTGTATCCACAATGAAAGATTTAATAGCAGAGCATTTGAAAATACTAATGGGATTGAGCATATTTAGTATGGATTTCGAAAAGGGAAATCATGCTTGAAAAATCTACTGGGTTTGATTTGCAGGAGCCAGTGGATGTGCTTTATTTGTTCTTTCAGAAGGCTTTTGATAAAGTACAAAATAAGAAATTAGCATGTAAAATTAAAGGACATGGGATTGGGTGTAATGTACTGACATAGTTAGAGAAATTGTTGGCAGACAGGAAACAATAAATAGGAATAAGATCTATTTCTGAGTGGCAGGCAGTGACTAGTGGGGCACTACAGGGATCAATGCTCGGAACTCAGCTATTCAAGGTATGTACTAATGATTTAGATGATGGAACTAATTATAATATCTTCAATTTTGCAGACAAGAGAAAGCTGGGTGGGAGGGTGAGCTGTGAGAAGGATGCAGAGCTGCTTCAGTGTGGTTTGGACAAGTTGAGTGAGTGGGCAAATGCATGGCAGGTGAAGTACGATATAGATAAATGTGAATATATCCACTTCAGTAGCAAAAAAAGGAAGGCAGATTATGATCTTAATGGTGATAAATTGGGAAAGTGGAAGGTGCAACCTATGTGTCCTTATACCCCAGTCACTGAAAGTAAGCATGCAGCTGTAGCAGGCAAAATAGTATGTTAGCCATCATAGCAAAAGGATTTCAGTACAGCAGCAGGGGCATCTTCCTGCAATTGTACAGGTCCTCGGTGAGACCAGACCTGGAGTACTGAGTGCAATTTTAGTCTCCTTATCTGAGGAAGGATGTTCTGGCTATGGAGGGAGTGTAGCGTAATTTTGTCAGACTGATTCCCAGGATGACAGGACTACTATGTGAAGAGACGCTTGTATCAGTTAGAACTAATCACTGGAATTTAGAAGAATGAGGGAGTAAAGTTACTTTTGATAATTGTAGAGTCATATAGCTGTACAGCACGGAAACAGGCTCTTCGGTCCAAATCGTCCATCCTGACATTTATCATAAATTAATCTAGTCCCATTGGCCAGCATTTGGCCCATATCCTTCTAAACCGTTCTTATTCATATACCCATCCAGATACCTTTTAAATGTTGTAATTGTACCAGCCTCCACCACTTTCTCTGATAGCTCATTCCACACACTCAACACCCTCTGCGTGAGAAAGTTGCCCCATAGGTCCTTTTTAAATCCTTCTCCTCTCACCTTAAACCTATGCCGTCTAATTATGAACTCTCCCAGTCCACGGAATAGACCTCGGCTATTCATCCTATCCATGCTCCTCATGATTTTATAAACCTCTATAAGGTCACCCCTCAGTCTCCAATGCTTCAGGGAAAATAGCCCCAGCCTATTCAGCCTGCCCCTATATCTTAAACCTACCAACCCTAGCAACATTCTTGTAAATCTTTTCCGAATCCTTTCATGATTCACAAAATCTTCTCTATAGCAGGGAGACCAAAACTGAACACAGTATTCCAAAAGTGGCCTAAACAGTGTCCTGTACAGCGCAACGTGACCTCCTAACACTTATACTCAATGCATTGACCAATAAAGGCAAGCATACTAAACATAATCTTTACTTTCTTGTCTACCTGCAACTCCACTTACAAGGAACTATGATGCCTACTCCACCTTAACTTATTCCATGAAGGTTGACATATTTTGGGTGAAACCATACCAGGAAGAGCACTAGTGTTTATTTCCACTATTCACGAGGAATAAGTGTTGTTGGTTTTCATCTCCATATCTAGGTATCCATTAAGACATTTGTGAAAATGGCCTTTTTAATATAGAGTGTAGGAGCTGTCCACTCAGCATTGAACAAACTTTATCTATCCAGAGTTGCTAACGTAAGGCTGCTTTCTAAATAAAATTTCTGATAATTAAAAGGCTGTTAGCCATGGTGAATGCAGGTTATGGGGACAGGATGAGGGGGCTGTGTCAGGGTGGGATGCTCTTTGGAAAGTTGGTGCAGACTTAATGGGCCATATGGCCTTTTTCCATAAAGTAGGGATTCTATGATTCTAAGATTCTTTTTCTTTTGTGTGTTCACAAATGTGATTCGCACTTATTTCAGTGATTGGTTGCTACTCCCACCCCTTCACCTCATGTTATTATAGGTGGTTCAAAATTTTTTTGAGGTCACTTTATGTGAGTAATCCGTTCCAGTTTTACAAGGTCATATCTAAAGATTTTACTGGTCCACCCAGCATATCCCATAGTAATCTATGATTTGCCCTTGGTTACTCTTGTCTAACAAATAATTGTCTGTTCAATGTTTCTTTATACACCTGTGTGTTAGCCAACATTTTTTATTTTAAGCTTCACTGTCAGTTTCCCTCATTAACCAATAAACATTCTATTTTGTTCAGGAACTCTAATTTTAAAATGATTTTCTGTATAAATATTAATAAAGGAGATTGTTGTGAACAGGTTAATGGGGATAAACTGACTCCTCCCTCTGAAAAAAGAAAGCTACAAAGACTTTGGGAAGGTTAAGTAAGCAGTACTAAGGTAATATAATGCAGGACACTGAGATTGCCCATTTTATGGACGAATAAAAAAGAAACATAGGATCCAAATGGTTAGATGTCACAGAACTCCGAGATGAAGAGTGATTGGGGTGTCCTGGTGTATGAGTTACAAAAAGTTAGCATGCAGGTACAAAAAACAATTAGGAAAGCTAGTGGAATATTGTTTTTTATTGGGATGGGAGTTGAATACAAATGTCAGTTTACCAGACTAATACCTGGAATGTGCAGGTTGTCGATTGAGTATGCAATGGGCAAATGGCCTGTTTCAACAGAATCCCACTTGTTCTCACATATCACGCCACCAACCTTCGTATCCAACGTGTCATTCTCCGCCACTTCCGCCAACTACAATCCGATCCCACAACCAAGGATATATTTCCCTCTACACCCTATGTGCCTTTCGTAGGGACTGCTCTATCCGCGATTCCCTCATCCACTCCACACTCCCCACTAGCCCCACCACCTCCAGCACCTTTCCCTGCAACCGCAGGAAATGCTACACCTGCCCCTACACCTCCCTCCTCACCTCCATTCAAGGCACCAAACAAACCTTTCACATCAGACAGAGGTTCACCTGCACATCCATAAATGTGGTCTATTTCATCCACTGCTCCCGATGTGGCCTCCTCTACATTGGTGAGACCAAGCGGAGGCTCGGATACCGCTTTGTAGAGCACCTGCGTTCTGTTCGCGACAAACGACCACACCTTCTGGTCACAAACCATTTCAACTCCCCCTCCCACTCCCTGGGTGACATGTCCATCCTCGACCTCCTCCAGTGTCACAATGACACCACCAGGAAACTGGAGAAGCAGCACCTCATATTCCGCCTTGGGAGCCTACAGCCCAATGGTCTAAATGTGGATTTTACCAGTTTCAAAATCTCCCCACCCCCAGCCTCATCCCATGACCAACCCTCCCTCTCATCCCTGCCTCCTTGACCTGACACAACCTGTCCATCTTCTCTCCCACCTCTCAGCTCCTCCCACCTCACTGACCAATCTCCACCACTCCCTAGATGCACTCACCTATCACCATCCCACCTACCTTCCCCAGCCCCACCCCTCCTCTCTCTTTTTATTTCTGAGCTCCCTTCTCCCTCCACCATTTCTGAAGAAGTATCCCAATCCAAAACGTCAACTTTCCTGCTCTTCAGATGCTGCTTATCCTGCTGTGCTCCTCCAGCTCCATACTACGTTATTAGTGATAACAAATCTTATGGTTCTAAAGACAGTCTGGAAACAGTCAGGTTAGTGGAGTCTTCACCTCCTCAACAAGAAGAAAAGAATTTTGCCTAAGTGTATAGAAAACTTGGGAACAGGGGAGTAAATTTTATTTTCACTTAAAAAATTATACTACTTAGCTTCTAACTTTGAATGAAAGCCCAGGAACTTCTAACATCAATATCTTCAAACAACCAGGATACAAAAAAAAATTCATGCCTGTTACAATTATCTGTCTAATTAAGGGCATTGTAGTCTGTTGCCTATAAGCTTACAAAAATCTAAGTGCGCACACCATCTCTAGAACTAATCTTTTCTTGTCTTTATCTGGGCTTAAAGGAGTGAGGCTTTTTTTGCATTTACATTTAGGGTATTGTGAAAATAAATTCTTTCCTTTGGTTTAAGCTTAGCAGAAATCCTGTTCGTGCCCATGATTTAAATTCGGATAATTCAAAGGTTTAAAACACTTCTAAAAGTATATCTGACTGCAAACAACAGAGAGATAGGGAAAAAAGGTGAAAATTTATCGCTGTTACTTTTCCCTGACACAACAAGTATTAGAGACAGAAAACACAATTTAAACCTGATCACTTCATCTACATATTTGCAACTTATTTTACTCTTTATTTTAAATAGCAGTTTATTTAACAAATACACTTTGTCTAATTTAGTTCCTTATTTCAAAATGATCCCAAATTGAAGTGTCATTGAACAGAGGTTTATTTATCCCCAGTTCTTACTTCCTTAACGTACAACAATTGGCAGGATCCCCTAATCATTTCTCTCTGGTCCCTTAAAATGTGATTATTCTCCCTTGTCTAGTGTTTAAAATAGTAATACATATTGATTTACCTTCACTATTTGCAATTCCAAAAATAAATATTGCCCAAACTCTGTGGTTCTGTAATAGATCTTAATTACTTTAGAGGTAAGCATCCACATCTGGGTTGTGTGTGCACTCATTCTCAATTTGCTAACACGCAGACTTGACTTTTTTGGACAGCATACGCATCGCCAGAGAGGAGGTCTTTGCAGCCTTAAAGCACATTATGGTGGATAAATCCCCTGGGCCTGATCAAGCCCACACTCAAATGTTGTGGCAGGCTAGGGAAGAAATTGCAGAGGCTCTTGTAGAGATTTTTGCTTCATCTTTAGCCACTGGTAAAGTTCCAGAAGACTGGAGAGTGGCTAATGTTGTTCCATTGTTTAAGAAAGGTAGCAAAGACAAGTCAAGAAACTACAGGCCGGTGAGCCAGGAATCAGTGGTAGGCAAGTTATTGGAGAGGATACTGAGGGACAGGATCAACCAACATTTGGATAGTCAAGGTCTGATTATGGTTATTCAGCATGGATTTGCATGAGGCAAGTCATGTCTGACAAATCTTTTAGAATTTTCTGAAGAGGTAACCAAGGAGATCGATAAGGGTAGGGCGGTGGATTTTGTCTATATGGACTTTAGTAAGGCCTTTGACAAGGTCCCGCATGGCAGGCTGGTCATGAAAGTTAGGTTGATTGGGATCCAGGGAGAGCTAGCTAATTGGATTCAAAATTGGCTCGATGGCAGGAAACAGAGCGTGATGGTTGAAGATTGTTTCTTGGACTGGAGGCCTGTGACTATTGGTGTGCCACAGGGGTCAGTACTGGGGCCTTTGTTATTTGTTATTTACATAAATGATCTGGATGTGAATGTACAAGGCATGATTAGTAAGTTTGCCAATGATGCAAAATTAGGAGGTATCATTGATAGCAAAGAAGGTTATCAAAAATTACTGAGGGATCTTGATGAGATGGGGAAGTGGGCTGAGGATTGGCAAATGCAATTCCAACAGATAAGTGTGAGGTATTGCACTTTGGAAAGTCAAACCAAGGTAAATAAATAAATAAATAAACGGTAAGGTCCTGAAGAATGTTGTGGAACAGAGGGACCCAGGAGTAGAAGTACATAGTTTGATGAAAGCGGCTTCACAAGTGGACAGGGTGGTGAAGAAAGTATTTAGCATGCTGGCCTTCATCGGTTGAGGCATTGAGTATAGGAGTTTAGACGGTATGTTACAGTTGTATAAGTCGTTGGTGAGTCCGCACTTGAAGTATTATGTAGAGTTTTGCTTACCCTGTTATATGAAAAACACAGTTAAACTAGAAAGTGTGTAAAGATGATTTACAAGGATGTTGCCAGGGCTAGTAGGCCTGAGTTATATGGGAACGTTGGCCAGGATAGGACTTTATTCCTTGGAATAAAGCTTATTGAGGTGCATAAATTCATGAGGGGCATAGATAGTATGAATGCATATGGTCTTTTTCCCTGGGATGGGGAATTGAAAATGAGAGGGCATAGGTTTAAGGTGAGAGGGGAAAGATTTAAGAAGGACCTGAGGGGCAACTTCTTCATGCAGGGAAATGTGTGTATATGGAATGGGCTGCTGGAGAAAGTGGTTGAGGCAGGTACAATAAGAACATTTAAAAAAACATTTGGGTAGGTACATGGATGAGAAGAGGTTCAAAGATTATGGGCCAAATGCGAGTAATTGGAACTAGCTAAGTGGGCATCATGGTCAGCATGGACCAATTTCGGCTAAAGGGACTGTTTCCATGCTGTACTGCTCTATAGCACTATTACTCTATGACTGGGGTTAAGCTCAAATTACTGAAAAGCAAATTCTTAAGTCTTAATTCTTCCTTACTCTGTTGTGACTAGTGAGGCCTTCCATGAACTGCTTAGGTTCCACAAACTGTTGGATTCTTGTTGCTCTGAATGTATTTATGTTCTGCCCATCTATTTAAAAGGAAGGATAAAATAGAAAATTAATTATGAATCCGGGCTCAAGAAGTTAATTTGTCAGGTTATAATTTCCTTTGTTGTTATGGGGAACTATGTACTGAAAACAAAAACCCAAACATGCAATATTGTTCCATAAGTACATAAAATATAGATATATAAGCACATGTATATAGTTCTATTTAAGCTTTATATATTGCTTTTTTCATATGCATATATAATATGTACACCTGCATATACAAACTTACTTGCAAAAACACAATGATTGTTGGCCACGTTTTTATTGGTCTTGGAAAACAAAGTGAAGGGGACAGGGCCTAATAAGATCACAGTGTTCTTGGTGAGAGCATCCTCCCAGCACAGTCAGTCATATTTTAGAAGGAGGTTGAGGAGTTACCTTATAGAGATTTATAAAATCTGAGGGGTATAGAGGGCATAATTTTAAGGTGAAAGATAAAAATTTAAAAAGGGACCTGAGGAGCAACTTTTTCCTACAGAGGGTGATGTATATATGGACTGAACTGCCAGGAGATGTAATAGATGCAGGTACAGTTACGACATTTAAAAGACATTTGGGCAGGTACATGAATAGGAAAGGTTTAGAGGAATATGAGCATAATACAGGCAAAGGAGACTATTTCAGTTTGGGAAAGCTGATTGGCATGGATGAGTTGGACGAAAGAGTCTGTTTCCATGCTTATGATTCCATGACTTTCACTCCTTTCTGTTTACCCCATTTCAAGTGCTCCTTAACTTGTCCTCTGTCACTTTCCACTGTTAAGCCCTACACCCAGCCTCTGAGCCCCAAAACACACAAGCCCATTTGTGCCCATGTCCTCACTCACTTAACCCCTGCCCATCCCTGAAAGCACTATCAGACCTTGTTTGACATTAGAGAAACTAAGGAGCCAGGGATTGCTAGGTGGGAGGTGGATGGAAGAGTGTCGAGGAGAAGTGGGTGAACAATAGAGTGTGGGAGGTGGCGGGAGAGGGAGAGTGTGGTGAGAAGAGAGTAATAGGAAGGAAGTATCTGGCTCTGGAAACGTGTGCAGGTGGCGGGGTGAATGACAGTGCCAATGGGAGATGAGGGAGCAGGGATTTGTGGCATAGGAGTGGGGAAATAAGTAGTGCAGGACTGAGTTGGGAGTGTGAGTGGGAGGTTGAGTCAAAAGTATAGTTTTTGGGAGGATGGTAGCAATGATTTGCAGGTGGAGTATGAACCAAGGGTGTGGATATGTCAGAGGTACAGGGTGGACAGAGGGTGGGGGAGTTGTGTGGTGTGGCGATGAGCTTTGCTGTTTGAGTGCGAGATACAATGGAGCTGCGGGAATGGTTTGAGCTAAAGCTGATAGTCATGTTTAGCAACATCGGGGCTAACAGGAGTGTCAGATCGGATGACGCTGACAGTGAAAACAAATAATAACCTTTTTTAAAAGGTGACTTTCAAACCTAGAGAACTGCAGAAATTTCTTAAATGCTTGCAGTCAACAATCTTCCGCAAAGGCTCTTACAATGTTTTCATTTCCCCCTGCACCTCCCTTTTTCATAATAAGAAAAATCAGAGTATGGAAAATGCATCCTATTTATTTTTCAAGTTAACACTGCATTCAGGCTGCTGTGAACTTCGCTCTGGGCTGTGAATGTGTTTCTTTTTTTAACAACCTTTTGTTTGTGTCACCTCACGTGCCCAAACTCTGTTCGTTTTATGAGAATCTTTTCCAGCATTAGTGAACAGCATGATCTTATCTCAGTTAATATTAACTCCATGTTCTCCTTCATAATCTAATTTTTTTCTTTCTGATATGCACTGTCCCAACTCTTCATCTTTCTTTCCTGTTAACTCCTTCTCTGACTTGATGCGTTTTGTATCAGCCCTCTCTGAGGCCCAGTCACCAGAAAACATCCTTTTCTTCTGGTTCACTAAACCATTTGCAAAACACAGAAAAGCAGTTATTTGGGCTTGATTGCAGTGCTGTCTAAGATGAATTGACAAATTAAGTTGAAGGATAGGTCAGCGGCGATGCAGTGGCAAACATTTAAAGGGATATTTCAAAATACATATAATAAATGCATTCCAACAGGTCAGAAAAACTTCAAGGGATGGACTTATCATCTGTAATTAACTAGAAATTTTAACAGCAGTATCAAAGTCAGAGGAAAGGAATATGGTTGTGCAAAGACAGGTGACAGATCAAAGGACTGAAGAGTATTTTTTAAAAAAAGCAAAGAATGACTAAAAAATTATTAAGAAGGGAAAATACAGAGTATGAGAGAAAAGAAGCCAGAAATATAAAAGAAAATAATAAGAGTTTCTGTAAACATGTTAAAAAGAAGAGCTAACAAAGTATGAGCAGTTCTCCTACAGCAGATGAATCTAGATAATTGATAATGGAAAATAATGAGATTTCAATGTTAAACACTTCATGGTAAATTTGTTTTCACAATCATAAATATATCATCATGTTTTATCTTAGCTGTGTCAATGAATGTCTAATGTCTTTCTAGCTGCCACTGTAAGAGTGAATGTACAGAGCCTTTGTACTACAGAACTTTTCATGGTCCATGGTGTGAAGTGAGCATCTCCTGTACCATTTGAAGGCTATGGAACCTTGAAAGATCATTACTACTTTGGTGAATGTTTCCAGGCTTTAAAACTCTGCTTGTGTAGCATAGCCATTAGTGGGATTGATTTCTCTCGCTAAATTTTGTGGACCTTTTATTTCACATCCCTGGAGCAGGTAGGATTTGAACATGGGTATCCTGGCCTAGAGGCAAGGACTCTACCACTGCATCACAATAGCCCCCTTCCTGATGCCACATCGTGTGGCCAGGAGCATTTGGGGCTGGGATTTTTAATCCATACTGTAGATCAGTGCATAACGGCATTTTGTAATCACAGGTGCCTTTCCCCTGCACTGTGTGGATGTCTGTTTAATGCTATTGCTTTTTTGAAGGACCGTGTATCACATAGAAGTGAACACCCCACCTTCACAGAATGAAAACTCTGCTTATTCCAGCAAATATTTTTATCTTGGTTGCACACTTGCTACATGCATCATGATGGAAGGAAAAAGTGGTCACAATTTATGGAGTGAGTCACAAAGCACATTTCCATCTAGGTGACACCTACAGTTTAATGAGGTATTAACTCAAGATTGCACCACGTTTTTTGGCTAATCCCATTGCAGTCTTGAATTTGACCTTGGTTACCAAGCTGCTTAAATATCTGGTAAACATTTTCCATCTTTTCCAACTTCTTGACTTGTAAATTAATATTGTTTAGCCATCAATAAAGTTTGCTTTTGCATTAATATCCTTCCTCATGCTCAAAATGTTTAAAATAGTTATTTCTTTCAGGTGGTAACAAATCAAACCTTCCATTAACAAGGCCATTCTGGAATCCTGAGCAGTCGGGGAGGCCCAATGCTGGTCACCCTAGTGCAGAGAAAACTTGGAAAAGAGAGACAGTGCTGGGATGGAGACCTCATTTAAAGTGGAAGTGGAAAACTTTTGTCATCATTTTCAATATTCCAGACACACAGAAGAAAAAGTCACCTTTGACGTGCACCCAAAGTTTAGAAGGTCCTGGCTGTGTCACAAGGAATAAGTAGTGTGTTGTTCTGCTAAATAATTCTCTTTCCTCGCACCTTAAAAATGTGCCCAATAATCTTGAAATCCCCCATCCTACGAAAAAGACAACTACCATTACCTTAATCTATGCCCCTTGTTATTTTATAATCTTCTATAATGTCACCTCCCAACCTCCTGAGCTCCAGTGAAAGAAGTATCAGCCTATCCAGCCTTTCTTTCTAACTCAAACCTCCCATACCTGGCAATACCCTCGTAAATCTCTTCGAAACCCTCTCCAGCTTTATAATGTCCTTCCTATAGCTGGACAACCAGAACTGGACACAGTATTCCAGAAGAGGCCTCACCAATGTCCTGTACAACTTCAACATGACTTCCCAACTCCTACACTCAAAGGACTGAACAATAAAGGCAAGCGTGCCAAACGCCTTTCTAACTACCCTGTCGATATGCGATGCAAATTTCAAAGAATTATGCACCTGAACCCCTAGGTCCCTCTGTTCTACAACACTACCCAAGGCCCTATCATTAATTGAATAAGCCCTACCTTTGTTTGTTGTACCAAAACGCAATATCTCGAATTTATCCAGATTGAAGTGGCTGAATCAGAAGTTTTCATTTCGGTTAAGCAACATTTAGATATTCAGTTACATTTTTAGAGTCTCCAGGAATATGGGCAAAGAGTTGGAAAATGGAACTAAGATGATCAGTTCATTATTGACCAGCACAGGCACAATTAACTAAATGGCCTCTTCTGTGCTGTAAACATCTATGAATCTATGAGCGTGGTAAAATTGTTGACCATGGAAGATTAGGGTGTACCCTTGGTGATACATCATCAAGCTAGCAACAAGGGTCATTCCCAGCTCCTCAAAAAAGGACAAGTGGTGGCAACTAGAACAGAGAGAAGGCCCTAAGGGTGTTAACATTGGAGGCACAATGTATAACTTGAAAATGCAGAGGTGCCAAGACACACTTTTGAGTTCCATAACTTAATACATTGTTATTTACCCAATTGGATCTTGCAGCCCCAGTATTATAATAGCAGCCAATGCAGGGCAAGCCTTTGTTATTATTTCTCAGGTAGGAAAAGGGAGGAGAAAGTTATGAAGAGTACATTGGTATACTTAAGTGTCACGTAGTACAAAAGTGTAATCCATAAACCAAGTTATAGCTCCTCAATGGTCATCTACCTGGGCAATATGGATGAAGCTGAAAAATATTCCAAGGAAGTGTATTTTACATGCCCTTCTTACTGTAGTAATAGCTCTGACAAAGGGGAAACAGAATGCAACAATAATTTAGCTTTGGTAAAAGTGATAGACTTAAAAGAAGGAGACATATTTGTGTGAAATGCAGTTGTGAATCACTCAGGTAAAGGGCCAAATTCACAAAACCTAAATTACATCATGCCCGCAGCTGTGATTGGGAAATCAAGGATGAGAAAAGAAATTGTAGAACCGGCTATGTCTCTAAGATTGCATAAGTGATGGATATAGTTTTCTGCTGGTGCAGGTTTTCCTAAATCCAACATACTACACCACAGCTAATGGCACACATCTCTACCTCTGTCATGCAGGAGAAGGTGATGCATTATCAGAGAGAGCAGCATCTGACCAGTAGGGCTCAGGAACAGGTATGTATCTTCACTTCAATGGAAGCAATGGTGCTCATCTCATTGGCACAAGCCATGCTGTAGACTATGATGAGCAGCATGTCTAAAACATTCTCTTTTCCCACTAATCACTCACACGACCATTTCTTCCCATAGTTGACACTTCTGCTGGTGAACTGATCACATTTGGTATCTGATCACAGATGCAGCAATTGCTTATCTTTCACCACATTACATGTTGGCTTCAGTGTTTGGTTATTTCCACTTCTGTAAAGTGCCATGAGTTCCTTTGTAGAACAACCCATTGCACAATATTTCTTTACAAGTTGGCTTCCGCTCAATTTGGTGGGAATTGGACACTTCAGAATAACATGCTGCATCATGCTGAGTCCCTCAGTCTCAGAGATGCTAAGATCATCTGCAATCTGCTCATCTGGTCATCATTGATTTTGGCTACCTTTCGAGACTATAGAAAAGCATTGTACTTCAAAAATCCGCACTTATCTGTTTGAGGCCAGAGATTCAGAAACTAAGAAAGTAAAGTTTAATCTTTCTTGATGAAAGAAGTTGATTGGTTCCAAGAGATATTTTTAATAAGAAAATAGAAAGATACTCAAGCATTTTGAGTTGTTGTTTGAAAGAAAAAGTTATATTTCTGGAACTCAGTGTGATTACAAGATAACAAGTCCTTGCCAGTGACCCTATTAGAATATTTTTTGCACAGGCTATAGAATAAATTTGAGGAATTTGCATTCTCGGTACAGTACTTTCCTTTCCAGCTAGTACCCATTGTCAATGTAAAGATCATCAAACTACCAGAATTTCCAACCATCATGGATAGAAAATTCTGCAGTGTCTGCTGATCTTTATGATTCCCAAAATGTGGTTTCAGCAGATTAAGATCCTCGTCAGGAGCTTGGAAAGATAAATCTTAACTATAAATCCTAAAGTCCATGATGTAGAATATTCTATAACTATAGGAATACAGTCTACATCCATTCATTTTTCACACAACTGATGGAGTTCCTTTGTAAAACAGCCCATTGTGTAACATTTCTTTGCAAGTTGACTTCAGTTTAATTCAGAACCCTTCTGAATAACGTGCCACATCATGCTGAGCCCCTCAGACTCAGGGGTGCTAAGATCATCTGCGGTTTGATCATATTGGTTGTCATTGTACAAAAACTCCTGTCCATGATATGGCATAACCATCTGAGTTCCTTCATTGTCGAGCATTCTTGTATTCTTCTTCATCTCCGTGAAGTAATCAATAACATCTGAGACCTGGAAAAGAACTAGAACCAAAAGAAACTTCCAATTATGGTCGCTGAAGTATTGTGGTCAATTTTATGTTCTGTCTTAACTAAATGTTACTGCTCTCTGTCTTTGAAAATGGAACTTTCCAAATCATCACTTTGCTTGTGACTGTTCCAACTCAGCAAATATAACATTATACATAAATAGAAGCACTAATCATGGATGAAAATGCCAATTAGTCAGCCCACGTTTTTGAAAAAAATTGAAAATTCAACCTGAGGTAGATGTTGATGATACGATCAGCATTGTGGAGATAGCTTAGATACAAAGCAGTACCAGTGCATGGACTAGCATGTTACTTCAATAGTCTCGAAATGGCAGCTTTATGTCATACACAGGTCACTAGCATCACCACCACCTCTATTTGAGGCGACAAGCTGACCACAGAGTTTGCTATCTATGGTGAGAGGCCCTTTTGCAACAAGGTTAATTCCAGTAATGGTGGGATGAGGCCATTAAGTGTTCCTCCATATGGGAGTCGATTGGCAGCAGATCAGGAAAAAGTCAACTATGGGCCTTCCTGCCCAGAAATTAATTCCAGTGAAGGTAACAAGATGGTATGGTTTGGGTATGCCCTGGTAATTAAGTGCCTTTCCTGTGTCTAAACTCACTTCCTTTGAAAGTAGAAGATTCCACCTGAAGTCACAGCTGAAGACCTATGAGGAAATTCCCTACCTCGTTTATTGACTTCAATTTTTAATGCCAACATTGGCTATATTTCTGCAAAATGACCCATTGTATTATTGAAAGAAGAGTTCTGCTTGAATCCATGCACAATGATAAATTCAGCACTTTTACATTTTTTGTGATGAGTTTTGCTTGACTGGGACATGAAATTGGCATTTTAACCCCATCACAGATTCTGCCCTCACTCACCGCTGTCCTGGTTCCACAATGGAGGTGTTGGATTGCTGATAAAGACCATGTAACTATATTCTGTATTTTTCTGTTGTTAAACACATTTTATCTTTTCAAGGCTTAAAACTGTTCTCATTGTATTTATGTAGGAACGATGGAGAAATTTTCACATGTAGGTTTCTGTGACTTGCTTGCAATTCGTCCGACATAATCTAAGCACATGGAACACCACTAAGCACATTGATCAGTGCTAGATCCACTGTTTTTTGTCATTTAATAAAATAATTTAGAAGAGAATTTCGGGAGCCTGGTTAGTAAGTGTGCAGATGACACTAAAATTCATGGTTTAGTGGACTGTGAAGGTTATCGAAGAGTACAAAGGGATCATGATCAAATGGACCAATGGACTGAGGAGTGGCAGATGGAGTTTAATTTAAATAAATGTGAGGTGTTGTATTTTGGTAAGATGAGAAAGAGCAGGACTTATACAGTTAATGGTAGGACCCCAGGAAGTGTTATTGAACAGAAAGACCTAGGGGTTCAGATACATAGTTATTTGAGAGTTGCATAACAGGTAGACTGGGTGGTAAAGGAGAATTTAGCATGCTTGCCTTCGTTGCTCAGACCATTGAGTATAGGAATTGGGACATCATTTTATGCTTGTATTGGTGATGGCACTTTTGGAGAATTGTGTACAGTTCTGGTCACCCTGCTCCAGGAAGGATATTATTAAATGGAGAGGGTGGAAAAAAAGATTTACAAGGATATTATTGGGACTGGAGGGTTTGAGTTGTAAGGAAGGTTGGATAAAATGTGACTATTTTCATTGGAGCGTATGAAGTTGAGGGCTGACCTTATAGAGATTTATAAAATCATGAGGGGCATAGATAAGATGAATAGCAAAGGTCTTTTTCCATGGGTGGGGAAGTTCAAAACTAGAGGGCATATTTTTAAGGTGAGAGGAAAAATATTTAAAACGGAGAGTTGCAAATTTCTCACGCAAGGTGTTTTGTGTGTGGAATGAATTGCCAGAGGAAGTGGTAGATGCAGGTACAGCTACAACATTTAAAAGATATTTGAATAGGTATATGAATGGAAAAGGTTTAGAGGGATATGGGTCAAATGCAAGCAAATGGGACTAATTTACTTGGTAAACTTCGTCAGCACAGATGACTGAAGGGTCCATTTCCATGCTTTTTGACTCTATGACTCTTTAACTCGATAAATAGTATGTGTTACATTTGGATCAATATCAGAAAAAGCCTGCAGATATTGCGAAAACATGAGTACATGGGCAACAGAACAAACAGAAAGGTGTTATCTCCGCCAATGAATGGACTCCCAGAAAATGTTAAATATCAATTTCGCTCCATAGGGCATTAATTTCCTACCCAACTCATATAAGCCTTAGCAAATTCTCAGAAACAGTTCTGACAATTGATATTTGAAGCCTAATGACAGGCATCTTTAAGGTTGTCCCCACAGTGTTGGTGATGATGCTCATCCACCAATTGCACATGTTGCAAATGTGGATTAAGAATATCTTTTCCAGTCAGGAAATGGTTAAGAAGATGGTTGCTCTAAAATTGTTGATGTCTACATCTAGACGTCTTAAGTGTACATTTTTGACAGTACCTTCCAATCTCTCAACTACCATCTAGAGCTACAAATACATGGGAACACCACCACCTGAAGCTTCCATTCCAAGTCACTCCCACCCTGACTGCAGTTATTTCACTGAAGCTGGACCAAAACCCTAGTACTCCTGAACAACCATGGTGGACATACCTATGTTGCAAAGGCTGCAGTGATTCAAGGAGTTAGTTCACCATCACTTTCTCAAGGGCAATTAGGAATGAGCAATAAATGTTGGCCCAGCCAGCAGCACTCATATCTGTGAAAGTTTGTTTTAAGAATTGTAATGGGAGTGATAGTAAACGTGGGTGATGGTGTAAACTCAATGATGTTGAACTTTCCTTCATATTACAACAGTCCTAATTTCCTTCATATTGAAGTCAATGGAAAGTCAGTAAAAGAAAGAAAGTAAAATTTGGCTGGACCTACAATGAAGATCTAGAAATCACTCATTAACACCACTATCCAAAGTTAAAATGAGCCCAGTATCATTTGTTAGACAACTTAAAAACTGCAGGAAGTGACTGCATTGGTCCATTACAACACAAACAATTGACTCATAGACTGAGCTGGTGATTAGCTCTGAATTCATAAATCCAGTTCATAACTATGACATCAATTCATATTTTCCTTCATGTTAATAATTGATTCTAAATTTGATCATATATAGTTAAATTCATAATTCATGATTCAGTCCTTGAATTATATCTTTAAATTAAAATAACGAATAGGATTTCTAGTGGGCAACACAAACAAAACACATAAATAGTCTACATATCTCTTATTTTATACTGGTGCACAAAAGATCAAGTTGCATTTATTGAAAAAAGTAAATTTGTCATTTTATATCTTCATATGTTATGAATTAACACAAGTTAACAATTGACATTGACCTCATCTCACCACATTTTTATTGGCTGTTTAGCTTTGGCGATGTCGAAGATATTGACATAAACCACATCCAACTGAGCAACACAGCTCAAATCCTATTGTTACAGACTTGGATTATGATGTTGTATAGTTAGCTATTAGTCAATATCAACACACTGCCAAAATATAGGACACTCAGACCACTTATGAAAATGACTAGCGCTGTTATACTTGAAAGATTTTCTGATACAAGATATTGAGCTTGTAACTTGATATAATGTTAATTATGAAGTTTCCAAGCATTGGCCGAAAATTTTAAATGGCAGTTTGAACTTAGTTTCAGTGCTAAAAATTGCTGCTGCAATCAGTATGGTCTCTTCCAATATTAAAGGTTAGCCTGGTGATGACTCTTCCTCTTGATAACTCCAATATAATAGCTCCTGTGAAGGATAGACTGAAAACAATAAACGGAGGTGATCATTTCTGAAATCTAATATTTTAACCAATAATACCCATAGTAACATTAGTCATGCAGGCCTTTCAGCCCATTAAGTCCACACCAACCCTCTGAAAACATCCACCCAATCCCTGTATTTCTAATGGTTAATCCACTCAGCCTGCCCATCCCTAGACACTGTGGGCAATTTAGCATGGCCAATGAACCTACCCTGCATATCTTTGAACTGTGGGAGGAAACCAGAGCATGCAAAGGAAACCCACACAGACACAGGGAGAATATGTACAAACTCCACTCAGACAGTCACCCAAGGCTGGAATTGAACCCAGGGCCCTGGCACTGTGAGGCAGCAGTGCTAACAACTGAACCATGCACACAAAGCAACTGGCACAGAAAAGTCCACTTGGGAAGATCCTCAGAGATAGCAAGAACTGCAGATGCTGGAGACAGAGACAACACAGTGTGGAGCTGGAGGAACACAGCAGGTCAGGCAGCATCAGAGGAGCAGGAAAGTTGATATTTAGGGTCGAGACCCTTCTTCAGAAAACGTCAACTTTCCTGTTCCTCTGATGCTGCCTGACCTGCTGTGTTCCTCCACCTCCACACTGTGTTGTCCCTAGGAAGATCCTTATGTCTGTAAGTAAAGTTTATGTGCAATTTACTTAACCTGGATGAAAATGAACAACTAAATGTGTGTATTGTAGAATGTTCTGTGATATATTGAACGTGAAGTTCAAATGCATGCACATTACTTTTAAACATACAGCAAAACTTATAGTGAACTGAGTAGCACTAAGATTAATAGAAAGTCAGGGATAGTATAATAAAGTAATATAAGTATTCCAAAGTAAAGGTAACATAGAATCATAAAATTTTACAGTGCAGAGGGAGCAAATTCAACCCATCGGGTCTGCACCTGCTCCCAAAAGAACGACATTCTCCAGCCAGTCCAGTGAGGACTTCACAAGCTTCAAAATTCCCCCTTCCCCGACCGCATCCCAAAACCAGCCCAGCTCGTCCCCGCCTCCCTAACCTGTTCGTCCTTCCTCCTACCTATCCACTCCTCCCACCTCAAGCGTCATCCCCATCTCCTACCTACCAGCCTCATTCTACCTCCTTGATTGGTCCATCCTCCCTGGACTGACCTATCCCCTCCCTAACTCCCCACCTACACTCACCTTTACTGGCTCCATCCCCGTCTCTTTGACCTGTCTGTCTCCTCTCCACCTATTTGCTCCTTTCTCCATCTTCCATCCACCTCCCCTTTTCTCCCTATTTATTTCAGAATCCCCTTCCCCTCCCCCATTTCTGAAGAAGGGCCCAGACCCGAAACATCAGCTTTCCTGCTCCTCTGATGCTGCTTGGCCTGCTGTGTTCATCCAGCTCTACACCTTGTTATCACACATTAGTTAAATGTTGTTTCCCCTTTAGGAATCCATGCTATTCCTAATAATCTACTTTTTTCTATATGACTACTAATCATACCCTTAATAATTGTTTCCAGATGTCTCCCACCATTGGAATTAAACCAACTGGACTGTAGTTGCTGGGATTATCCTTGCAAATATTTTGAAACAAGAGGACCATGATTGCAATTCTCTACTCTTCTGGCACCTCCTCTGAATCTAGAGAAAAGGATTACGGCCAATGCTACTGCAATTTCCATTCTCAATTTTTTTCATAATCCTTGAATACATCTCATCCTGTTCCAGTGCCTTGTCAACTTTAAGTTTTGATAACTTATTCTACACTTCCTCCTTATCCATTTTGAACTTTTCTAATGATAGTTTCCTCGTTTGTCACTCTGGTCTGGGTAGCATGCATCTCCTTGGTAAAGACAGATGCAAAGTATTCTTTTAATACCTCATCCCCGCCTCATTTGTCCATGTATAAATTCCTACTTTGTTTGCTAATCAGTCATATCCCTCCTTTTACCACTATTTTTTTACTATTCATATCCCTATCAAGGATTTTGGGACTCTCCTTTATGTTGACTGCCAGTATTTATAATCTCTTGTTGCTTTTCAATATACTTCTTCATCTTCCTTCTGAACATTCTGGAATCTTTTTGGTTCTCAGTTGTATTTTCTGACACCTGTCAAAAGCATGTTTTTTTTTACCTCTTTATCTTAATTTCTTTCCCCTCTTTACATCCAGAGAGATTTGGATTTGTTTGCTGTACCTTTGCCTTTTGAGGGAATATACTTTGAACATACCTGAACAATTGTTCATGCTGCAGTTTTTTTCTCGCCAACCTTTTGTTCTAGTCAATCTGGACAAGTTCTGTTCTTGCCCCATTGAAGTCAGCTTTCCCCAAGTTAATTATTCTGCCTCTGGATTGCCCATTGTCCTTTTTTATCATCATCCTAAATGTTATGGCCACTGTCTTGTAAATGTGCCTTCACTGATACTTGATCTACTTGGTCCTCCTCATTTCCAGGAACCAAACCAGCAATGCATCCTTCCTTGTTAGACTAAAAGATATATTGTGGTGCAAAATTTTCCTGTACGTAATCTAGGAACAATTGCTCCTGTTTTCCCTTTACACAATTTTTTTTCACTCTACATTGTCATAGTTAAAGTCTCACATAATGTCTACATCCCAGCAGTTTTGTTCCTCAGCATCCTTCCCATTAGTTGGTGGTCTGTAGACTACACCGAGAATTGTAATTGTATCCTTTTTGTTCCTTAGCTCCAGCCAAGTTGATACTGTCCTTGGACCTTTTGGGACATCCTCCATCTCCTTTACTAATACCACCACCCCTCCTCCTGTCAATCTTTTCTGAACACCTTGTACCGAGAAATATTTTACAGCTGAGTCAGGTCTCTGTTATCACTACAGCACCATATTTCCACACGACAATCTGTGCAGTAACACCCCTCTGTTATTTATAATTCAGGCAGTCACATACATGCAGTACAATGCTAATTTAGATTCCATAACATTCTCCCTTTCTCTGACTTTTCTTTCTGTTCTCTGTACTAATACTAACTATTTCTCCAAATGCTTTATGAATCCTGACATTCTTTTCTGCTATTTTCTCCCGGTCCTCTCACCATCATCAACTCATTCATAAGCATTTCTATTGGCACTAGCAAAGTGCCCACAAGGAACTCAGTTCCAGCTCTGTTCAAGTGCAAACCAAATGGTGCCATCATCCCCAGAGGCAGTGCCAGTGTCCCAGGAATCTAAAGACCTCCGTCCTGCACCATATTTCTAGTGCACGTTAATCTGCCTTATCCTCCTACTTTGGTACTCACTTGAACATGGCACTGAAATGCAGAGATCACTATATTTGAAGTCCTACTTATTCATTTTCTACATAGCTGCCTAAATTATGACTACAGGATCACATGCCCCTTCCCACCCAAGTCATTAGTACCAACATGGACCAGAACCTCTAGCTGTTCATGCTACTCCAAAAGAATGACATGCAGCCATTCTGTGACATCCTTGACTATAAGGCACCATGGCTATAAGGCACCATCCTGAAGTCATGTCTATTGTCACACAATCACCTGTCATTTCCCCTCAGTAAGGAATTCCCCATCATTATTGTTCTTCCCATTTCCCTTCCTTCCCAGAAAGGACAGACAGGTTAGGGAGGTGGGGAAGAGCTGGGCTGGTTTTGGGATGTGGTCAGGGGAAGGGAGATTTTGAAGCTTGTCCACATTGATACCGTTATGCTGCAGAGTTCCCAAGTGAAATATGAGGTGCAGTTCCCACAACCTTTGGGTGGCATTGTTGTGGCACTGGAAGAGGCCCAGGATGGACATGTCGACCAAGGAGTGGGAGGGGGAGTTGAAGTGGTTCGCGACTAGGAGGTGCAGTCATTTGTCGCAAACCGAGCGTAGGTGTTCCACAAAGTGATCTCCAAGCCTCCACTTGGTTTCCCTAACTCCCCACCTACATTCACCTTTACTGGCTCCATCCCCACCTCTTTGACCTGTCTGTCTCCTCTCCACCTATTTGCTCCATTCTCCATCTTCCATCCGCCTCCCCCCTCACTCTATTTATTTCAGAATCCCCTTCCCCTCCCCCATTTCTGAAGAAGGGTCCAGACCTGAAACATCAGCTTTCCTGCTCCTCTGATGCTGCTTGGCCTGCTGTGTTCATCCAGCTCGACACCTTGTTATCTCAAATTCTCCAGCATTGGCAGTTCCCAATATCTCTTAACTAATGTGTTACAGGTTTTGAAAATTTAATAGAAAGTATCAATGAAGATAATGTTGATGTGATGCATTTGGACTTTCAAAAGGAATTCAATACAATGTCACATAACAGATTGTGAAAAACATTGTAGCTCATGGAATAAAATGGTCAGTAACAATGTGGATACAGAATTGGCTGAGTGATAGAAAACAGAGTAATGGATTCTTCTTCGGGCTGGAGGAAGATTTGTAGTGGAGATCCCCAGGGATTGATATCGGGAGGCTCGATTTTCTTCATAAATATATATTATCTAGATCTTGGTATCGATGGGACAATTTCAAAGTTTG
Organism: Ginglymostoma cirratum; assembly: GCA_024137785.1. Lineage (NCBI taxonomy): Eukaryota > Metazoa > Chordata > Chondrichthyes > Orectolobiformes > Ginglymostomatidae > Ginglymostoma > Ginglymostoma cirratum. Next base: position 29,802,952 of record JAHRHZ010000024.1, read on the forward strand.
TGGATTATAGGAAACTCAAAAGCATTGTACACTGTGAGAAGGACAGTATAGAACACCAAAAGGACATAAAGTTAGAGAGTCACAGAGGTGTACAGCACGGAAACAGACCCTTCACTCCAACTCGTCCATGCCGACCAGATATCCTAAGTTAATCAAATCTCCATGGCCAGCATTTGGCCCATATCCCTCTAAACCCTTCCTATTCAAATACCCATCCAGTTGCCTTTTAATTGTTGTAATTGAACCTGTCTCCACCACTTCCTCTTGCAGCTGGTTGCATGCACTCACTACACGCTGCATGAAAAAATTTGCCCCTTAGGTCCCTCTTAAATCTTTCCTCTCTCACCTTAAACCTATTCCCTGTAGTTTTGAATCCCCTACCGTGGGGAAAACACCTTGACTATTTACCCTATCCATGTCCCTCATGATTTTGTAAACCTCCATAGGGTCACCCCTCAGCCCCTAATGCTCCAGGGAAAATAGTCCCCGTCTATTCAGCCTCTCCCTATAGCTCCAACCCTGGCAACATCATTGTAAACTTTTTCTGAACCCTTTCCAGTTTAACAACATCTTTCCTATGGTAAGGAGCCCAGAACTGAACATTGTATTCCAAGAGTGGCCTAACCAACATCCTATATAGCTCAATATGACCTCCCAACTCCCGTACTCAATGCACTGACCAATAAAGGCAAGCGTACCAAATGCCTTCTTCACTACCCTGTCTACCTGTGGCTCCACTTTCAAGGAACTATGAATCTGCACTCCAAGATCGCTTTATTCAGCAACACTGCCAGGACCCTTCCATTAAGTGTATAAATTCTTCCCTGATTTGACCTACCAACATGTAGCACCTCACATTTATCTAGATTAAACTCTATCTGCCACTCATTAGCCCATTGGCCCATCTGATCAAGGTCCCATTATACTTTGAGGTAACCTTCTTCACTATCCACTACATCACCAATTTTGGTGTCACATGCAAAATTACTAACCATACCTCCTATATTCACATCCAAATCATTTGTATGAATGACAAAAAGCTGTGGACCCTTCACCAATCCCTGTGGCATACCACTGGTCACAGGCCTCCAGTCTGAAAGCAATGCTCCAACATTATCCTCTGTCTCCTACCTTCTAGCCAACTTTGCATCCGAGTGGCTAGTTCTCTCTGTATTCCATGTGATCTAACATTGTTAACCAGTCTACCATGCGGAACCTTGTTGAATATCTTACTGAAGTCCAGATAGACAACATCCACCACTCTGCCTTTACTAATCCTTTTTGTTACTTCTTCAAAAAGACTTAGTTAAGTTAGTGACTCAAGATTTCCCTCGCACAAAGCCATGTTGGCTATTCCTACTCAGTCTTTGCCTTTCCAAATACATGTAAATCCTGTCCCTCAGAATCCCCTCCAGCAATTTGTCCACCACTGATGTCACCAGTCTATAGTTCTCTGGCTTTTCCTTACCATCTTTCTCAAACAATGGCACCACATTAGCTCACCTCCAGTCTTCCAGCACCTCACCTGTGACTATCAATGATACAAATATCGCATCAAGGGGCCCAAGAAACAGTTCCCTAGCTTCCCACAAATGCCTAGGGTACACCTAATCCAGTACCCGGGATTTATCACTTTCATGTGTTTTAAGCTGTCCAGCACCTCCTCCTTTGTAATATGGACACTTTTCTAGATATCGTTATTCCCCACATTCTCTAGCTTCCATATCCTTCTTGTTTAGTATCTCCCCATCTCCTGCAGTTCCATAGATAGGTGGCCTTACTGATCTTTCAGGGACCTTATTCTCTCCCTAGTTACCTTCTTGTCCTTAATGTATTTGTAGAATCACTTTGGATTCTGCTTAAACCTATTTGCCAAAGCTATTTCATGTCCCGTAATTGCCCACTTGATTTTCCTCTGAAGTGTACTCCTACTGTCCTTATACTCTCCCAGGGATTCACTCGATCCCTGCTCTGTATACCTGACTTATGCTTCCCTAATTTTCTTGACCAGAACCTCAATTTCTGTCATTATCTAGCATTCCCTACATCTACCAGCCTTGGCCTTCACTCTAACTGGGACATAATATCCCTGGCCTCTCATTATGTCATTGTTGAAGGCTTCCCACTTCCCAGCTGTCCTTTTACCCACAAATATCTCCTGGCCCCAATCTACTTTTGAAAGCTCTTATCAAATGTCATCAAAATTGGCCTTCCTCCAATTTAGAACTCTGACTTTTAGATTAGGCCTATCCTTTTCCATAACTATTTAAAGCTAATAGAGTTATGATCACTTGCCCCAAAGTGTGCCAGCCTCTGACACTTACTCTGCCTTATTTCCCAAGAGTATGTCAAGTTTTGCTCCTTCTTTAGTTGGTAAATCCATATGCTGAATAAGAAAATTTTCTTATACACACCTCACAAATTCCTCTCCATTCGATCCCTTATCACTATGGCAATCCCAGTCTATTTCTGGAAAGTTAAAATCCCTTACCATTACTACCCTATTATTTTTGGAGATAACTGAGATCTTCTTAGAAATTGGTTTCTCAATTTCTCGCTGATTATGGGGTGAGGTCTTTCATATAATCCAAAAAAGTGATCATCCCCTTCTTATTTCTCAGTTCCATCCAAATAATTTCACTGGATGTACTCCCTGGAATATCCTCCCTAAGTACAGCCATAATGTTATCACTAATCAAAAATGTCTTTTCACCTCCTCTCTTGCCCCCTTTTCTGTCCTTCCTGTAGCATCTATACCCTGCACCATAAAGCTGCCAGTCCTGTCCATCCCAAGCCAGGTCTCTGTAATAGCTATAATATCCATATCCAATGTTCCCAACCATGCCCTCAGTTCATCAGACTCACTTGTCAGGCTTCTTGCATTGAAATAAATGTAGTTTAATTAATCAGCCCTACCTTGTTCTCTACTTTGCTCCTGCCCACCATTGACTATTTGATTTGCTCCTTTTTCCAACTGCACCAGACTCAGACTGATCCCATTACTCACTAGCTCTCTGGATCCCACCCCTCACTAGTTTATAACATAGACAAGTTAGGGGACCGGGCACAAAAGTGAAGGGCGCAGTAGAGGTCTGCAACATTGGCTTCAGTGATGAGAAATTTCAGTCATGAGGACAGTTTGGTGAGGTTAAGACTGTTCTCCTTGAAGAGAAGAGAAGAGAACAAGACTAAAGGGAGATCAAATTGAAGTTTTTAATATCTTGAGAGATCTGGATTGAGTAGATGGGGAACAACACTTCGGTTAGTAAAAAGAATGAGAATGAGAGTGCATAGATTTAAAGCGATCCAAAATTGTACCAAATATGATGTGAGAAAAACCTTCACACAATGAGTGGTTTGGGTCTCGAATGCTCTGCTTGGAAGAGTATAATAGCAAGATCAGTGAAGGTATTCAAAATAGCATTAGATGTTTATTTGGATGGAAACAATGTACAAAGATATGGGGCAACAGCAAGAGAATGGCACTAAGTCATAATGCCCATTAGGAGACTCAGTGCAGGCAGGATGGGCTGAATTGCCTACTTCTGTTCTATAACACTTCTGTGACATTATTTAGTCTATTTTCAGACCTGTTTTATATCTCCTAAATTTTATTTCCAGAAATACTAGTTCAAAAGAGTTTTGACAGGGCAGGATTTAAATCCTTTACCCTGGGCCAATTCTGAGCATTTGTGTACTGCTGTTTTGTCAGAGTGGTGCTCTGAGCAACAGATTGGTGTTTGGTGACCACTTATTTTGTTGGATTGAAACAGGCACAGACATTCTGTATTAACTTAGTAAACACAGATGTGCCACACTTTGAACCTGAATGACAATCTCAAGTTATTGTCAACATAATTCCTGTGCACTCAGTATTATCTAGCAAATGTTGTCCAATTACAGAACCACGTCTAATTTTGGACACTGTGTAATGAGCATCACATTCATTCAGTGATTGAACACATGGATTAGACTGTTTTTATGAAATTTCTGGTAAGTCCAACCTTATAGCCTACAGTGATACTAGTTTGAAAACTTCTGATATCAAAAGGTAAGTAGAATCTAGCCAGGTTAATAGTTAGATGGGAGGCTATCTGGGGATATCTCATGAAGTAGGAAGCATAATGCAGTGGCATTATGAGGTTAAATTGGCAAGTGAAAGAGTTTGAATACTTCAGAACAAGCACAGAATAAGTCATGGTGTAATTTAGAAACCTTTTGCAATCTTTTCAATTTCACCTTCCATTAACTCTCATTCAATCATGGAACTGTGCCAACCTTTTGATTGCAAGCAACAGGATGTTGCAATGAGGCCAAAACATGTTCTGCCTGTCACACGAATGAATAATGTAGTATGTGAAATTTAGTGACAATCTGATGTTAAATATATAGGCCATACATACCAAAGCCTAATGGAGCATATCAAACAGCTCTTTATAGCAAACAAAGTAATAACCAGCTAGTGCTCCAAAACTTGTAACATAGCCCAACCTTAGACATGAATCTGTAAGTGGACGTCACTTACTGGATAATTTGAGTGTACGAAGGATTATATTGACAACAATTTAAGATTGTCAGTTGAGGTCACAGTTTGCTGCATGTGCAGCTACTGTGCAACTTATTTCAACTCAACAAAATAGGTGACAGCTATTTGCTGGTTCATTTCTCAGGGCAATGCCCTAACCAATCAGAAACAACCTTCTGCCTTTATAATCTAATGAAAACCTAGCCGTTAACTGTCAATCATCATTAATGCATGGATTCTCTGTGCCAATGCTCTATCAGTCTTAGTCCACTGCCAACTAATCAACATTCTCTTCTCGTACAGTTTAACTGTCAGTTTTTCCCTTGAATTGGTATTCTTACAAAATGTCCTGATGGTTGCAAGGTGAAAAATTTCAACAAAATGTGCCTTTTCTCACCAATAGTCTCAAGTTCTGTACAATAAAAAAAACTATGTGATCTATTTTCTTATGATAACCTTGCCGCACTTCCATCTTTTGAGAGTTATTTGCAATACAAGAAATGTTCTCAACACGATTCTCATTGTAATACCTGTGTTGATGTCAAACATCTTACATTTTCACAACGGGAGAGTCTGCACATACATGAAAGAAGAATACTCACCAATAATAATGAGGATAATATGGTAGTTGAAGTCCTGGTGCACTGGTAAATAAAATCACAACCTTTTAATTGCAAGAACATTGAAATACTCTGCATGTTAGATATCAATAATCATTTCTGAACTCTGGTCAAAATAAGGGACTGCAATACTCACGTTATTGCTAGAGGAGATGAGATTTTAGAGTTCTACAGAATTTGTTAAGTATTCATATGAAATCCAAGTTGCAGGTATTTGTTGATTAATCATTCAGTTTCACCAGTCCTGTAAAGAAGGTCAGCATTAGACCTAATGTCAGGCTCGACACCAGGCTCATTATCGTAGCTCACGAATGATCAACCTCAGCCACATTGACTCCATGGAGGATGCTAGAGGCAATTATTCCACTTATTGTCTAATGATTCTCCTGTACAAATTATACCTGCCTTTATCAACTGAACTAGCTGTATTTCTCAGCCTCAGACTCATATTTAAGTGAATTTCTCTATTGATTCCCTTCATCTGGCAACTTCTTCTCTGTCCTTGGTGTTTATGTTTATTGGCTCCTTCCCTTTATGGTATTTTTGCACCCTTAAAGTTTTTCATTAACATTTGTTCATTTTCAAATGACTTTTGAAATTATACCAATACTACTAATCTGTAACATCCTAACTGAGAATAACTGCAATTTGTTCCTTGATTAAGTTTATTTACGTATATTTAATTTAACTGGTTATTCTTATTAGGCATGGGTGAAGCTGCTAAATCTCTGAAACATCCACAATAGAATGGGTATAGGAATCGTGACATTTACAGAGTATTGATAATTGGTTTGGGTATAATTGATGCTGCAATGATAGGTAAAGATATAACAATGAGTCTTGGGTGGACATAAGAATGACAGGTATAATCAGACCTGTTTATATCTGTAGTTTGTTAAGATTAGGTTGCTTAAATTAGACTTTCTAGAGGCTTCTTAAAATACATGTGTATTGTTCATCTAAAAAAGCCAAGACACCATTCTATATTAATACATTTTATTGAAAGAAGGCAATTTTCACCATTCAATTCACTTGTCAGTAGCAGCCACCAACCAGCAACAGACCATCAAATGTATGAGAAGCAATGTCTCAACCATGCTGTAATTGAAGAAAATGTCATTTAATAATCAATGGATAACAAAGGTTGTATAAACTGTTTCTCCCAGTGTTCTTCAATAATTCTTGAATTTTAAAAGTACTGTTTGGGAATGGAGGAGACAACCACCTCTAGAATTTTATTATCACAGACTGTCCTTAAGTTTTAACATCACAGAGATATCAATGAATAAAAGCTTGCTCATTTTAAAATAAGGTGAGTGCTCCAAAACATGACTATTGTATTAATGCTTAAGGCAATGTACGAATATGGACAAATCCAGTTGAATTGACTATTACCCTGCTATGAACAAATTAGATTTTAGTAACTTTTCATTAAGGCCAGAGTTACATCTAGAATACAATCAGGATATTCTGAAAACCTGTTTCTCAACTACTTCCCTGATCTCATTGGCACACAGTGTGACTTTCTTTCTTGAGCCAGGTATGTTTTCATATTGTCACAGTTTTTTGGGATATGCCTAATCTCAGGCTTCCTGCATGCATGTGGCTGTGAGACACATTCTCTGTTAGTGAGCTGCTTTCTGGACTGGTCCCACAGTTCAAAGTCTGATAATTATAAACATTAGTTTCCTTCAGTTAATGAACTGTTAAGTCTTTATTTATCAAATAAATGAGTTATTTGGCTAATATTCAATATATTTTGATATTATTTGCTAACTCAGTGCCTGAGTCTTTGCTCAATGGTTAATTTAGTCTGCTCAGACACATTATGACGCACATTAGGTGCAAGTAGGACTTGCCAGGCTAGAGATAAGGACAATACCACATCTACTTACTGTTTTAATCACTGCCACATCAGAAACATTGAGATAAGATGATTCGAAGTGGTTAATTTGGAATTTCTTAATTAGGCAATCTCAATTAAATTAAACTAACCTAGATTAGCGAAGCATCTTTTGAAAGCTTGTATAGAAGAACTAAATAAGGACAATAATTTATATAGCTTTTCATGAGCACTGGATTTCTTAAAACACGTTGTAACCAATGAAATACTTTTGATGATAGTCACTGTCACAGAAAACGCATCAGATAATTTTGTGGTCATGTGAGTTAATATTGTAATGTTAATTGAGGGATAAATATTTGTTAGGATATTGAGGGTGACTTGCAATTGTTGTTGGTGGTCAGCAAGGTGACTGGCAGTGGTGATTGGTGAGATTTGGTAGCAGCCAGAACTTCAAAATCACAAGAGTCTTTCACCAGCTCAGCAAAGTCTAAAGAATGTTGACTAAGTACCATGCAATAAAATTCAAAGAGTAATATCAAAGATAACATGTGCCATGACAACCTCTAAACAGGAGTATCATCTGACAGACAACAGTGTTTTGTTCTGTTCTGGATGTTAACATCAAAAAGGCATAATCAGCATAAGCCCATGTACATTTCTGTACAGTATTTTTGAATATTTTTGTTAACCAAACAATTTTCAAATGTTCAGAGAGTGCGTTCTGAATACCTGAATTAGAACTCTTCTGAATTGCCATCGATTTTCATTGATCAAACATTTAATTTTTACTTCCTCTTTTGGTATTTTGCCTATTTGTCACTGTTGGACTTTTAATATTAACTGAGCTGAAAATTTAAACATGGACTTCTGAACATGTAGGTCACTTGGGTCCTGGAGTCCACGGCTGGTTTATAATACTGGGCAATGTTGTAGACATTATCGTAAAAGGGTATGAAAAGAAAAGTTGAAATTTGCAGATCAAATTTTGTTATATAATTTCAAATTTCTCCATTAATAGACTAATATGGAATGTAGAAGAAAACAATAAACAGCAAAATGATCCAGTGACTCATTTATCCTGAACTTACAGTTACTATTTCTTGCGCTTCATAATGTATACATTTCACTAGTCACCCCACTACTCCTGGGAAAGCATAAAAAATGATATGAACCTGACCAATTCAGGGTGAAAAATCAGAGCCTCAACTGCCTTAGAAGAGTGAAACCATCAAGGGAACTATGCTGTTAACATCAAGAACACTGTCAGGCATGGCCTCTTGAACAATATCATCTCCTCTTCAACCAGAAATAGCACCATCTCTTGCTTGAAAGAAATCAAAAAGTCATCTTTCACCACATGAGATCGTCGACCATTCTGCAGAAACAAGAAAAGTGGAAGCTCCCTAAACATCTAACTTAACAGTGGCAAGTTAAAATTTAGTTAGAGCCAAACTGTGTTCTCAGTAAACTAGTAAGTCGAACCAGAGACTCTGATAAGACCAGAGTTTGGGTGGTTGCTCATCATTTTAATTCTCCACTCACACCCACTTTGTTCCCTGTCCTTGGCCCAGTGTTCCCATAAAGCTCAATCCAAGCCCTAGAAATAATGTCTCATGTTTCATCCAATTCATAGCCTTTCAAGCCTAAGGCCATCTTTAATAATTTACATAACTACAATATTTTGTTTAGGTGCTTGTGATTATGTTCTAGCCATTTAAAGGATCTCTCTCAACTTTTACTTTGTTTCGTTACTGTACCATTACAACGTTTTGTCTCATGCCATCACTATCTCTCCTACGCATCACCTTATTATAGGCTTTTCCTTTAGCTCTATCTTCAATTTGCACATTTCCTTGTCATTGTACTTCTTTAATGATCCCACATCTCAAATATTTCTACTTCTGATTAAATTGACCTTAAACATTTGTTGTATATTGACATTCCTGTAAATTATAATGATGTAGCTGATTACATGTGTAAGGGCTGAATATATATTCTTGGATTGATAAACTAGAAAAAATGACTTTTGGACTGCTACATTGTAGAGAATGAATCAATGGATTCTTTAACTGCATGAGGGTTAAAGTAGAGCTATGTGATGTTCACTATTGATTACACAAGGGCATGTAACTTTCAAAGAAGCTGGATTTGATACTTGTGAGACTAACTGGCAGCAGGTGCCTTTGGGTTTGAAAAGGAAATACCCAGCAACGGCTTTTGGATTTGTTTTAGTTTTGTGACAGATCTCAGAAGAAAGCAGGTGGACTCGGATCTCAAAAAAGCCTGCAACACAAACAGATGTCCCTCTCTCCTCCTCTGAGATGGAACAAAACCAATACTCATAGACTTTGAAAATAAAACTTTGAATTAACAAAAAAACCTAGGTCTAACTGACCGACTATTGAATTGAGGATCGCCACAGTGGACAACAATGAGGTATCATCGTCAAAGACCAAAAAAAACTGATAAAAGTCATCTTATTCTTGTCGCTTGGACTCTTGATCCTTCTTGCATATATTTTACACACATAATACTTCTTCAAAGTCATCTGCCATGTCTGTCTATTTGCAAACTAATGAGCGTCTATTTAGACTGAGAGGGAAATATAGTTCAAGTTTGCATGAGGGTCATTAATAATCTATTTTTTCCACTTCTTAAAGAATAAATTTGTTATAATAAATAAATACATGTTTTCTTGTCTAACGATGAAACCAGTGACTGGGCCCAAAAAGTTAACTCTGTTTTCTCCTCCACAGATGCTGCCAGACCTGTTGAGCTTTTCCAGCAACTTTGTTGTTGTTCCTGATTTACAGCATCTGCAGTTCTTTTGGTTTTTATTGAGATTTCTTTTAATGTTAGGTGATGATTAAAATCTGAAAAATCAACCATCTAATTGATTGAATTAGTCATATACACATTTGTGGTGAACTTGTGGAGCAACAGGCTTGATTTCTGGCACATTCTCATTCTGCTAGGATAATGACGCATGACTCTGACACCAGTCAAAGAGACCAGTCTGGAGTGAGCATGTAAAGGGCACTACACTAGTGACACTACACTAAAGAGCTGAAATAAAAACACAGGTAAAGGATCAACGCTTGGGAAGGTAGGTGTCATTTGGTATGGGTGTCGAAAATGAGGGTCAGGGGTTTGGCACTCAGGGTACAATTGCTCCCCATCCCATCATGTCCAGTCTGCAAATCTTGCGCAGAATACCACGCATTGAGGACCCCTCCCTCCCTTCTAAACAGGCAGCTCGTTCACAGTGATTAACCAGTTGAGCAGGCCGACTCTTTCTTGTCTTCCTGGGACTGAATTGCTGCCCAGGAGGGTTAAGGCCCTTAAAATGGTTGTTACTTGAACACCTGAGGGCCTTAATCAACAGAGGGACAGCAGGTTGACATTGCGTCCTCCTGCCCACGAATTCACTTCCGAGGTGGTGGGAAGGGCAGGATTTCCCTGGAACCTTTCCCCTTCCCCACTGAGATCTTCCAGCTAGAGTCTTTAACATTTGTAATCTACAATGAGACAAATGCAGCATGGCATGCTGGGTGCAGCCAGTATTGCCTCTCTGTGTAACATTTGCTAAATAATGTGAGAATGTAGCTACAGTGAAGTCCAAAAGAAAATGCTCAAAAATTAGGCAAACCCACCATAGCCCGACCTTCATTAGAGAGAAGTGACTGGTGACTAGATTACCTTGAGTGCCAACATTCCTCATGTGACATTGAGAATGTGGGATCTTCATCACAACCTTAGCTGGTATCAGAGTTGAAGGGGTTGAACCCTCACACTTGGTGTTACTCTACATTCAGGACCAGCTTTCCAGCCAACTGAGATAAAAGGCCATCTAATCATCACCTATAGAATGTATGAGGAAGACAAATGACAGCTCATAGGTATGAATTTCATCCCAGCTAATGATATAGTGAGAAACAACTTCAGAATGGATTTTACTGGATGATCAATAGACTATCTGAGTTAAAATTCAGCCCGTGCCTTACTAGTGAAAAATCTGAGTGCCTTTCTGGGTCAGCATCCTGGAGCCTTCTCTCCAACAGCAGAGTACTTGACGTCATTACTTTTTAAAGTGATTGTCAAGTAACAAGGTGTACTGATACATTAATAAGTGTTCCTTTCCTCTCAGTACAAATTGTCTGACATAAATGAACTGGGCACAGCCTGAAACTTGCCTGGAGGTAAACAATTTCCCAGACCCAATATACTTTTCACTGGAAAGTAAGTAAGATATCCACTTGCTCCTCCTATTGACTTCAGCAAAAAGTAGTTTCCACGGTGTCAAACTCTTATATTTGAGCGAAAATATGTAAGAGACTAGGGGAAGAATCTTGAGGCCCTGAATGATAGGGGCTATGGCAATAAACCTGCAAGATTTCAGCAAGGCCTTTTGTGATGCTGGGGGCAACAAGTCACATTTTTGAACAGTGTTCCAAGAATCGAGATGTTGATTCATGCAAGGAAGTGGTGACGTGCATATTAATAAGAAGTGTTGTTAATTATCACTGTCATTAAAACTGAATGTCACTTCATTAATACACAGATTCCCATTCTACTGCATGCCAAATAGAAAGTTGACACTGGGAATTTCTGACATGAAAGACAGCACAGGTGCCTGGCAAATGCAGCTCACCGTTGGCTCTACTGAACCATCATCTTGGACACATGTCACTAACATTTCATGGCACATTCCATGGTTAGTGAACGCACACACCTCACGTTCATTGACCTTTGCATCCAACACAAGCCAGTTCTCTGCACCTTCTGAATCTCTGATCCACGTCCAGCCTTCCATTGGAAAGCTGCTGCCAGGACACTTTGCATGCTTGAAAGCGCTCCCAGCTCATGGATTTGACTGGGCTGCTTGATCGTACTCTTAATGTTCACTCACTTTTTGTGCCTGTCTGCATACTCATAGCCTGTCTGCCTGGTTCGATCCTGCCTTGCCATGTCTTTCCTTGCCTTGCTGTTCAGTGCAGCCACAAAATCAGACGGCTTGTCAACAATCCCCAGTCCGGGGAGTGGACATGTTGATGCACATCATCATGCTATATCAGTGTTCCACCTGCAGCTGCCATGGCGACACACTGCTTTTGGTTCAACTAAAAAACCATGTCTCAAAGTCAGAGATTATCTGTAATCACAGTCCTAAATGACCTACCTCATAACGTCAAACTTTGAACTCTGCCTCTGGACTTTACTGTCATTGGGAACATTCTTCCTCCATTACCGTGTGTTCAATAGTGTGAATGATACAATTAAGAGCCTTGATTGGAGGTGGGGGCTATAACAGAGATGGAGTGATTGTGACATATCAGAGAGAAGATAGTGGCACTTGTCAGAAAGTGGAAGGTTGTTGAACCTTTTCTGACAATGCTGGGTATTTGTCCAGCTGGCTGAGACTGCTTTAGCCCTGGTGACAATTTCTCCCTAGATTTGCAGGACTTGGTGCAGTGGCCTCCACTGCCAGTCCTGGGGCAAGAGAATGTTTCCCCCTCCACCAGGTTCCCATCAACAAAGCGGTTTGCCAATTTTCCCTTCTTTGTCGAGTCCTGGGCAGATCTAATGAACTGTGCAAGATGGCTGTGGACTGACAATGCTTATCAGAGTGCACAATGGCCTTTTAAAGATAGTGCTGTAACCAGGGATGAGAGCTGATTCCGGAATAACTTGCAGTGTGAGCTTTATTCACTACAAAAAGTGGTGAAATCAAGCTAATATTGGAGGAGCAGTGTGCCTTTAAGGTTGTTAATGAGGTGTGACTTGGAGAGTTGTAAAAAACATGCCAGGCCTCCTAGGCAGAAAACTTCTATGCAATTCAATAAAAATGACACAATGTTAAAATATCAGAAGAGTCAATGCTACATCTTTTTATGTTTGGATTATGGATTGAAAATGAGAAAATTGGATACTGCTTTAAAAAGATGAGAACGTACATTTATTAAAGACAAGTGAAGCTAACTGATGCATGTGAGACAATGTTGCTTTTTGAGGATTTGATTTCAGCAGACCTAGCACTGTTTGTTGTGAAATCAATTTGTCTCAACATAGTGACAACCTTCTAATTGGTTAGGCTGAAGCTTAACATTGATCCTGAAAGGGAAATTAAAACAAGAAGCAAGGAAACCACCAGAAGTTGGCTGTATCAATCTCTCTCTCTTTCCCTTTTTCCTGTAAAGTTACATTCTCCAATTTTCTGTTGAGGAAGCAAAACAAAAGAACTTCATTCAGAGATGCTGAGGACCAAACCCAAAAGAAAAAGAAAGACCCCACATCCAACAAACTATCCAGTGAACTAAAGATTGATTTTGGCGTTTTAAATAACACCATGGCGTCATTGAAAAATTGGAAAAGTTGTGAAATTGGCCCATCAAATTTGATAATGTTGACTGCAGATGCCAAATTGTGTTCTCTTGAATATTTCTTCTTCCTAAATTCGTAACATTTCTATTTGACTGTTTGTTTCTGTCTGAATTTTAAAAGTGGCAAAATTTGATAAGCTTGAATTAGAAATTCTTTTCCTATACTCCTTTAGTTAAAGTTATGCATGTTACAATAGAGTTATTTTTACTGTTACTGAAGAAACCTGCTGCGTTGGATTTTTCCCTGCATTTTCTCAAATTTGTCAGTCAGCCCAATTGAGATTTTTGCCAGTTTCATTAAATTTTCACATTGCAACACTGAGGATAGTGGGGCTTGATTTCCAGTGCACTATCCCCAGTGAGCCATGACAAGTATAACAGTTATTTCATATATTAGCTTCAGGCGCAGGTTGATTGTGTTATGTGATACACACTGTGTCTATTTTTGAGCCTTGCCAAATTTCAAGACCTGAATGGACATAACATGGAACAACAACATGGAATTAGTACTGACAGCTCATCATAGCAATTCTCTCAAGTAACTAATTCTAACTACATTGTTCATTAGCAGCAACACCTTTTCATGGGATGGGAAATTATATGTTCACTCAAACCACTTAATGGTGTCTCTTAAATGGGAGGTCAGCTCGAGCTGTGAATAATGAAAAGAAATTAATTGGAAGAGTTCCAAAAGGGGCTCACAATCTCTTAATGCATGCTGGAAGGCCAGGCCCTGCCAGTAGACTGGAGGAAGGAGATGCCGCTTCACTATGAGCAGGAAGACCTGAAGATAGCACTTCTATCCACAGTAGCAAGAGGTTGCTGTGGAGGCCAATATAATGAGCTTAGCTCCCAGTACATGGATCATAGAATCCCTACAGTGTGGAAACAGGCCCTTTGGCCCAAGAAGACCCATCCGCCTGTAACCCACCTAATCTACACATCCCTGAACATTACGGGTAATTTAGCAAGGCCAATCCAACTAGCCTGCACATCTTTGGACTGTGGGAGGAAACTGGAACATCTGGAGGATACCCATGCAGACACAAGGAGAATGTGCAAACTCCACACAGACAATCGCCCAGGGGTGAAATCGAACCCAGGTACTTGGCACTGTGAGGCAGCAGTGCTAATCACTGAGCCACTGTGCCAATGTAATAATGGAAGAATTTCAATTACCTGATGAGATTAGTTGTGTTAAGAATACTCCTTCCATTAACATTCTTTCACCCTCCTGCAGGTATAGCATTACCCTTCACTCTGTCTCCTCCCCTTGCTCACACACTCAAGACAGTTGCAATTCTCACTTCTATATTAGAATCATATCTTACCCATTATATAAGCATTATTGTCCATGACCTCCCCATTCCCCAAACACCTCACAATTATATCATTACCACACTCTTTTCTTTCGTGCAGGAGAATACTGAGCACAAATTGTATTAGAAGGCTAATTGCAAATGAAAAAATGGAATATCTTGATAATTACTTTATTTTTCCCTGTTTCGCTGATTGGTTCCATACTGGCATTTGGTGATTCACACATTGCATTTCAGCATTGGAAAATCTCCAAAGTATTTAAATATAGTATTGTAGACTGCTTAGTAATAGGGAGAGTGGACTGGAATCCTAGATAAGATCCTGGAAGCAGTCAATTGAAACTTGGAGATGGCAAGAAATTCAGATACTGGAGTCAGAATCAGTATAGTGTGGAGCTGAAGGAACACAGCAGGTCAGGGAACATCAGAGGAGCGGGAGAGTTGACGTTTTGGGCCTAGACCCTTCATCAAGACTCTTTTCATTGAAGTGTGGGTGCAGGGGAACGAACATGAGACCTTTGCAGAGGACTGACCGGTCATCCTCAGCGAGGGGGAGGTCGGGGTGGATGGTGAATACCCTGCAATGCTTGGGGCTGGGGCAAGTTGTAGATTGCAGGTGGACGCTGCCTCGGGAGTGGGTGTGTTTATGGGGATGGGGTGACAGAGATGGAAGCAAAAGTGACATCGGTGGTGTCAGCAGGAGAGGCTGAGGCAACCACATGGACAATAGTGCTGGGCAAATTGAGAGTGAGATCCTGGATAGACTGGGGTCTGGGGTCGTGGAGGAGGTCTGTATTGACAAGTAAGCACAAGCAAGTTTAGTGTACTTTCGATCTTTGATATCCGATAGGGCGGAGAAAAAGTGTTGGCTTAGGGTGTGGTTCCTGCGCAGGATGAAAAACAGAAGATATTCCTTGCAGGTCTGGGAGAGGGAGGCTTTGAGCTGGGGTAGGGCTGATTGTAGTGCAAGGAGATGCTGGTGCATGGCTGCAAGAATGGACCTGAGAATCTGAGGAGAAAACTGTTCTTGGATGCTCTGGATGTACTGTAGATAATGGTTGTCACAGTTTGGGCCAAATTGGGATGGTTTGGGGTCCATTATGGATGAGCTGGTTGCATAGGTAGGTACTGAGAAAGGAGATGTAGGTTTGTTTCAATATGTGGTCAAAGAGCTTCAGGGCGGAGGAGACCACCAGTGGGTTGCAGTGGGAGAGAGATCCACTGAGGTCTTTCCGGAGGGAGGAGG
Source organism: Ginglymostoma cirratum (assembly GCA_024137785.1). Taxonomy (NCBI): domain Eukaryota; kingdom Metazoa; phylum Chordata; class Chondrichthyes; order Orectolobiformes; family Ginglymostomatidae; genus Ginglymostoma; species Ginglymostoma cirratum. The sequence goes on from JAHRHZ010000024.1 coordinate 29,818,888, forward strand.
ACAACTTCTTCAAGGTCGGCATCTTTGGAAGAAGCTTTGCAGTGGGGTTATAACTCACTCAGAGATGGTAAGAACTGCCGATGCTGGAATCAGAGACAAAACAGTGTGGAGCTGGAAGAACACAGCAGGCCAGGCAGCATCAGAGGAGCAGGAGAGTCAACGTTTCGGGCCTAAATCCTTCATCAGGATTATGGAAACTTGCAGGTCAGAGCTCTGACGTTAGTGTTTAAAATTATTAAACACGGAGATCTATCATTTAGTGGTGTAGCGGTAATATCACTGGGCTAGTAATCCAGAACCCCAAGCTAAAGTGCTGGGGACATGAATTTAAATCTGATCATGGTAGATTTAAATTCTATAGGAATCTGGAACAAATAAGGCTAACAATGTTACCACCGTTAACTGTTGTAAAAACCCATCTGCTTCACTAATGTCCTTTTGGGATTGAAATCTGTTTTCCTTATCAGACCTAGATGTGACTCCAAATTCACAGGAATGTGGTAGACTCTAAACTGTCTTCTGGGCAATTAGAGATGGGCAATAAATGCTGGGCTAGTCAGCAATACCTGCATCCCATGAATGAATGATAAAAAAAAATTCACTACAGAACTAACATAACCTGACCTACTAACAATACAATTGGGTTCCAGATTGTCCAGATTAGTTTTGCTACTTGCTGCTTTGAATTTCCCTAAAAAACGAACACATCATGAATTACAGGAACCTAGTAGTAATGCTCCCTGGAATTCTGGAAATCAAACTCCCCAAAGTGCCCGTCCTTCGTGCAATTATTTTTATACCTGCAAATTATTTATCTCGAGCAATTTCAGATATATAGATGACAACCATTTTGAAGGCACAAATTGAATACATTAATAGGTTTTGAAGAAAAGTACAGGGATAACTACATTCTATTAAGCATGAGCGCACTTAGGTTCAAGGCAAATAACACAGCAACCTTGTGCTAACTGTTGATGATAATGATTTCTGTGCCTGGCTATGGTGAGCCCAGAGGTACCATTCTGGAGGTACTCCCATGCTCCACCACTAGCCTGCACAGAGAAATCTCCAGGGCCATTCCTGCAGTCTTGGGATGAGGCCCTTAATTGGTGACTAATTGTCCACTAAGGGACAAAGTGCCCAACTGGTTAGCAGACCTCTCAATGCTATGTCCACCACTGGTAACCTTGTGGTGAGGACAGTACGAATGGATAAGCAGTTGCTGCATTCTACATGCCCCTCCCATCTTCAAAACCACCAGAGAAGTTGGGGCTGGGGATAAGGGAGTGGGAGAAGGCTGTTAACCAGTTCAATTAGTTTGTATTCCCTCTCCTCATTCTTCAATGAATAAATATCACTTCAATCATCCCTAAATTAAATCTCACTTGCTGAGGTAATGGTTTAAATTCACAAGTGAGACTGCAGCTTCACGAATTCTGTAACTAACCTTCCTGTTGTGTTTCATATTTCTGAATACCAATATGCTCACTAACAGTGAAATAATGGCCTGTCCACCTAAATCCAGCTCCTTGATAACCATCAGAGGGAGATGCTCATTTCAAATCAAGTAAAACACCACTTTATACTAGCTGCGTCTAAGGTAAATTCTGCCATTCACCTTTGAATGTCTGACCTGTTTAGCAAAGTGTCAAACATTTGAGCTTGTTAATGGCTGTTACATTACAGATTCAAAGTAGGATGCAACCAGATCTAGAAATAAACTGGTGCTCAATGAGACTGAAACTCTGGCTGTCTTGGATATTTTTTCCCAACCAGCTTTTTTAAACCTTCCGCCAGCAGCACTTCAGGAGATATTTGTACAAAACCTGACAGCCTAATTCCAAACTACTGTTAAATCTGGAAATGTAGTCACAAGTGGGATGATTGTCCATTTGGGAATAGAGATCATTCCCCTAAGGGAGTCCCCTGGAGAATTGTGCATAGTTTTGGTCTCTTTATTTAAGGAAGGATGTATTTACCATTGAGGGAGTGCAATGGAGGTTCACCAGCTTAATCCTGGGGATACCAATGTTGTTTCATGAGGAGAGATTGAGGAGACTGGGTCCATATTCCCCAAACTTTTGAAGGGTGAGGGATGACCTCAATGATACTTACAAAACACTTATAAGGCATGATATGGTGGATGTGAATAGAATGTTTCCCCTAGCTGGTGAGATTAAAACTAGGAGACATAATCTCAGGATAAGAAGTTGGCTGTTTAAGACTGAGATGAGGAGGAATATTTTTCACTCAAAGGGTGATGAATCTTTGGAATTCTCTATCACACAGTCCTGTGGAAGCTAAATCATTGAGCAGATTCAAGTCAGAGATTGGTAGATTACAGGAGACTAATCACATCATGGGTTATGGCAATGGTATGGAAATGTGACTTTGAGGTAGATGATTGGCAACGATCTCAAACAATGGCAGAGAAGCTGGACAGGTTGGCTGATCCACTTCTGTTTCTGCGTTACTATGGTCCTATCTTACACATGTAAACTGACAACACCTCTCTCAATCTCCACCACTTTTCTCAACTCCTCCACTGTCTCTGAGGGCAAAGTTTGCTTGTTTATAAATATCTAGCCTATTGTTAAGATGAAAGCCCTTGTCTGTGTTTCGCAGCACAGGCTCTGTGTACTAGCCAATAAATTTACTCCTCCACTATGGCTATTTGAGGCTGAACAAGAATTTTCTTAATTTCAGCTTCTAACTCAGCCCCAGGGTGAGCTTCTGATCCCATATCTTATTCAAATCCAGCTATTTGCAAGTACACAATATTCCCTGTCTCTGCCATACCACTGAAACCCTTTGTAATCTTTCATTCATTCCTTTGTCATATCCAGATTTGATGATGCTAACAGTTTTCCAGAGGCCTTCTGCTCTCCCTTAATGTCAGTTCTTGCAAAACTCTACTGGTCATTTTGTATCAGGGTTGAACTCATACCTTGTGTCTAAAACATTTCATTACCTTGTCCCCCTGATCTTTGTAGCCTCCTACAATTTTATAATCTCCATCTCCACTTCCCTCATTATGGCAGAGAGACCTCCTTTCCTCTGACTCTGACTTTCTATTGGTTTTCCTCTTCCCTGAAATCTCCCAAAGTAGGTCATGCCTTCAGCAGCCCTTGTCTGGAATTCCCTCCCTCAAACCATTGTCAGAGTTATAGGGTTGTACAGCATGGAAACAGACCCCTTGGTCCAACTCATCCACCTGACCAGCTATCCTAAATTAATCTAGTCCCATTTGCCAGTATTTGGCCAATATCCCTCTAAATCCTTCCTATTAATGTACTCATCCAGATGCCTTTTAAATGATGTAATTGTACCAGCCTCCACCAACTCCTCAGGTAGCTCATTTCATACATGCACCACCCTCTGCATGAACCAAAATGCCCCTTAGGCCCCTTTTAAATCTTTGCCCTCTCACCTTAAACCTATGTCCTCTAGTTTTGGACTCCCCTTCCCTGGGGAAAAGGCCTTGGCTATTCATGCCATCCATGCGCCTCATGATTTTATAAATCTCTGTAAAGGTGACTTCTCAGTCTCCGACGCTCCAAGGAAAATAGCCTTCCAATGCTCCTCCCCTCGCACTCACCTTTTAACTCGTCTCTTAAAACATAATTTGCTGTGGAGAGGTTTGATTGCATCTCTGTACTGCATTTGAAAATGTTCTTTCCATTTTGAAAAATTTCTACCAATGTTAGCAATCAGAGCAGATAAAGGCCTAAATCTTGTGATCATGACTGGACCCCCTCTTACTGATGCCGATCAGACAAAATCTATTTACCAATGGAGAATCCGACAAATCTGCCCAGAAAGCTTTGGAGAGATTGAAGCCACACCCCCGACTTACTGCACAAGATGCCTGGGGAGTTCTGGGATTTGTTCACAAACACACTGAAAAATTTTGAAACATTTAAAAAGCTTTTCAACTTGTTAGTGAATGAGTATATGGGTAAATGTATGGGTGAATGTGTAACTGTATAAGTGGGTAGAGTAGGCGAGATAAGTGAGCAGAGTGGCAGTTCAGTGGAGTGGCACATTGGTACCTGGAAAGGATAGTAGGATGGTAAATGGGTAGGATGACAGTTGAGTAGGATGGTAGGTGGGCAGGGTGGTAGGTGGATAGAGTGGCAGGTGAGTCTTGTTCAGAGGCATTGTCAGGTGAGCAGTTTGCTGTTGGAGGTAGATTGGTTGAGTCAAGGTGGGTTGGGAAGAGCAAGAATCAAGAAAATGGTGGTTAGTCATAGGGTCAGGGAGCGGATTCAAGGTAGGAAATTCAGTTGTCTAATTGTGCAGGGGTTGGAGGGAATTAATCTATCCAACATTTCCTAGTTAAGTATCCAGGTAAGGCAGTCAGAACAATCTGAATGTTAGAATCGAAGAGTCCAAGATATTTTCAAAGTGTACCAGTGTTCAGAGGAATTGTTTGTTGGGAATTTAGGCTTCCCAGATAAATCCAAATGACCCAGTAACACCAGGCTTCTGTAAGGGTCCTGGTGAACATTTCTGTTAACTTTTAATTTCCGATCACAAAGGTCTTCTTGTTCATGGATTATAAACAATGGTCCTGTCTCGAAGCAAATTGTTTGCAACAAACTGATTTTGGAAAGAAATTCTGAAGTAATTAAAGTTTCAAATTTTTAATATGTTTGGAATAATGTTATGAGTACAAGACTACGCATCCTAGAAAGGGACTAGACTGGAGCATTTCTAGAGGGGTCAGAAAATAAATATCATGATTTTTCTATCCCAGTACAAGGATTGCCTGCCAGCATCCAATGTGGGAATATAGGGACAGAGTTCATTAAAATGCGCAGGATGTTCCAACCATTATAAATGGAATGTCCTGCAGGATCTGTTGATCCCCAATTCCCAAAATAAATTATGAATGGGTTAAAGCTTTTGCTCGAAAGTGGAATTCTGAACATTTACACTGTCAACTTCAAATATCACTGATTCTGAATTGTATTGGTGTGAGGAAATCCATATTTTTAAATTAACTTTGTATGTTTTGAAACAAAGGACTGCAGTTCTAGCTGTACCAGGGACTCCAACAAAGTGTAGAGATTTGCATGGATACAGGCTAGGCATGCTCAAATTGGTGCAAATTTCTAACCATAGAACCTGCAGACATGGCACAAATAGTTGCCCAGGTGATTGGGGTTTTGGATGCAAAAACTTGCCTACATGAATGATTAGTCCAGGCTGAAGTGTCTGATGGTTAACTGTGTGTGTCACAGTTTAGCATGGTGGGCAGTGGGAACTCAAAGCAGATGGTGGCTGAAATGTTGGGACATAGAAAGCCCTAAGGAGCAGTTGTCAACTCAGTAAAGCTGATGTGCAGTTGTCTATTCCTTGGAAGTGGAAATTGGGGCATAGAAGAGCCCATAGGCAGTGGTCATCTGCTCAGTGGAGTAAAGGTATCCCGAGTTTGAACCCTGTTGCCTGACAACTCATGGCAAGCAGAAGAAATAGGAAGGCCTCCAGGTTTAGATGGAGCTGCTATTCAAGACAAATCAGATGTTAAATTCTTGAAGGAGAGGAGCTGAATCCCTACTGAAGAAGATGAAGTTTGAAGAAATTGTTTTGCGGGTCACAGGGCTCACTGACTTCTGGGTGGGACCTGTTTTGGTTATGTCTGACATTTGCTGCAAAGTTTGGGTTTGCCCAGTGTGACTCTCAGTTCATGGTATCTTCATGTTAATTCTGGATGTCAGGCGAGAGGATCATCAGTATTTGGTATTTGATTTGTCGACTCTTGCCTAGTTTTTTTTTCCATTTATTGAAATGCATGGAATGTTACAGCTTTAAATTTTTTTAGTTAATATATGCAGTTTCAAATTTTTATCTACTTTAGCAAAAAGAAGATATTGGTCTCTGACTGACTCATAACAGAAGAATATTTCACGAAAAACAGAGATACAAATAAAATAATTTCACCAGAAGCAGAGTCGACGAATCTGCCTTACAGTACAGGTACTTTGGCAGCATCTGTCATTTACTGAAATTTGTCTTTTGCTCAATTTTCGATGGAAAATATTTCTTGAAAGAGTGGAATTAATCATGCTGCCTCCTTCTGTCTCAGAGGTGTGGGCATTAAAATCATCTGGCATCTGTTTATACCGGTTGGAATCATTGTTAAATATCTTTTGTGTAGAATGTGACTCAAGTTGCTGACTGCCATCATTGCCGTACATGCTCAAAAATCTCTTCACAATGGTACTTTCTGAGTGGCCATGGACATCTGTGATTGGCAAGTAATCTGAAACAGAAATATAACCCCATCAGCGACCAATGAATGATTAATGATATGACTTGACGATTTTTACCTTGGTCCTAATTACATTTGACTACTCCCTATCTCAGAATGTAGATATTCTGATGTAACTCTTTAATTGCATTATTTTACAGAGAAAGGGACATTAATTAATAGATGTACCAATTGGTTATCTGTATCTTGCAAAATACGTGAATGTTCATCTTTTTACTGAAACTAATGGGAGAAACTAAGCCATTGAAGGTGTATCCACAGCCAAAATCTCCATGGTCAGACTTTCAGTCAACGCTATATTGCTTAAAACTCCAGTACTTTTCGAATATACTTTCAATTTAAATTTGCTGTTCTTGTAAAGCCCACTACTTCACACACCATTGGAATAAACTGGTGCTGAAACACAACTTTCCTCTTTTAGACTGGAGCATGTAACAATTAAGAATGTCATGCTTTTTTCTCCCCATCACCGATACGCATCCCCTCACCCCTCAAAATCTTCACGTAGACATATTACAGAAGGCTTGAGTCCAACTTTGATTGGAGTTGATTTTTTTCTCAGCAGCTGATCTGAAACAAAGATACCTTCCAACCTCAGAGTACAATAGATGCCAAATGTAAGCCAAGGGATGAGAAACTCTCGAGGAAAGGAACCCCTATCCTGCTCTTCCACATTAGTGACACTGACTGAGGTGAATGGAGTTTCATCCTGAATTAAGACCACAGATATCCACATTTTAAGTCCAGAAATACATGGGATTACATCAAGTCTAACAGCATCAAGACAGGTCATTCAGTCCAAATGGAAAATCATGGAATTCTAGAAACATTACAGCACAGAAGAAGGTCATTTGATCCATTATGTCTGTGTTGGCTCTCCTAAGAGCAATTCACATCCTGCCACTCCCCCGAGTTTTGAATATTTATTTCAAAGTCTGCAGTCCAAATTATTTAGCAAAATGGTGAACATCATTGGGCATAGCACCAATTCCTAACACCAAATCTCACCTTTTGCAATGTAGGAAGCTAATTTTAAGCACTTATATTTCTATATTTCTGCTCTGTAGGAATTTTCCGTGTTTTTTGTTCTTGTTCATTGATTCCATGGCAAAACTTTAATAGAGCCCACCATTGAGTTTCAAGCTACAGCAGGATTGTGGAGGGCAGGGGGCACTTGTAAAATACACAATGCACTGGTGAAGCCTGTTGAAAGCTCTTAAAATTCAAATATATCACATTTATTTGTCTGTGATATTTTTAGCAGAATATACTTCGTCTATATTCTATTAGATTTTTAACCTTTTCTCATTGCTGCTCTGTCTCTTCACTGTCTTTTTCTTCCCAGTTTGTCTTCACTAGTTCTATCTTATCCCATCATTATGAGCTTACGAGCTTTTAATTTGTTCTATTTCATTTCTCTTAGATGCACTTAGGTCTTTATCTTAAACCATTTTTATTATGATTATTATTTCTTTGATCCCCAAAAATTCAACTTTCATTCAAACAAGAGTGGGCCATTCAGGCTGTCACATGTGCTCCACCATTCAATTAAATCATTATTATTCTGTACTCCATTGACTTGCTTCAGCCACATTTCCTTTAGTGCCTGTACCAAAGAAAATTCTATCAATGTCAACTCTGAAAGTTGCAATTGATACAAGCCTTCACAAACCACTGGGGTAGAGAATTTTAGATTGCTTCGATGAGCCATTTGGATCAGTGCTTCCTGACTCCAAGTTCAGATTGTGTCCTTATTGTGGAAAACCAATTTTGCCCACGACTGAAATATACATAAATAAGCAGAAATTGCTGCAGAAACTCAGCAGGTCTGGTAGCACCTATGGGGAGAAAGCAGAGTTAATGTTTCAAGTCTGGTGACATTTCATCCAGAACAGATGAACAGTTACTGGACTTGAAACATTAACTCTGTTTTTTTGCCACAATGCTGCAAAAGTTGCTGACCTTCTCCAGCAATTTCTGTTTTTGTTTCAAGTCTCCAGTATCCACAGTCCTTTATTTTGATTTGCTGAAATATATGGGCTGGTAAAGGTCTCTCCGTGCACACTCTAGACAGGTACCTGAAACAAAGCATACCCAAAGGCTTACTTCATCATCAACACTTTACTTTGCAAACTGGTATTTATTTGTATGAACAGTACCATGTTCATCACTTTGCAATCAATCTTCATTTCACCAAGTCTCAGTTAAATACCATTTTACCCATTCTTCCCTCTTAATAAAATCTTCATCATATTCATACCTAATTATTTAGAGATCCTCAATACTATGAAACCCCTTTACTCTTCCAGTTTGCTTCCTCCTACTGTCAACAGGCTTCTTAAACACAAGTTAAACACACGTTGGGTGGCATGGTGGTGTTTCCACCCTTGGGCAACTGTTTGTGTGGATTTTCCTCTGGCTGCTCCAGTTTCCTCCCGCAGTCCAAAGATGTGCAGAGTAGTTGCATTAGCCATGCTAAATTGCCCATAGTGTCAAGGGATGTTTAGGTTAGGTGGGTTAGACCTGGGAAATGCAGGGATAGGGGAATGGGTCTGGGTGGGATGCTCTTCAGAGGGGCGGTGTGGACTTGTTGGGCTGAATGGCCTGTTTCCACACTATAGGGATTCTATGATTCTAAGTTTGTCATCATCTGCCAATAGTACTGTTTCCAGGACAAGGAGCCTTAGTTCTTCACTGGTTTCCTTTCAAGAAAATTAATAGGCATAGAGACAATAAAATAACGTTTCTACCTCAATGAAACTATATAGAAAGCTCCAACTCTTTGAATATGGATTTTTGTTTATAATTCAATAAAGAATTTCAAATCTATTGCTGTTCAATGTTTTGCCAAAATTTAACCTTTTGGCTAAAGTTCAGATAGCATCAATGACACAGATTCATGAAACATTGATAGAGTTTTTACAGAGATAATAGGAACTGCAGATGCTGGAGAATCCGAGATAACAAGGTGTAGAGCTGGATGAACACAGCAGGCCAAGCAGCATCATAGGAGCAGGAAAGCTTGACGTTTCGGGCCTAGACCCTTCATCAGGTCTAGGCC